>CM053026.1:541333990-541966490 GCA_028564925.1 Lithobates sylvaticus
TGCCTTCCTCTTCTACAAATGACATCAATGGTAGGATGCCCCTGGAGGGCATTTGATTTTTTCTAGATCGTGGACCTTTACATCGGAAAAATGGGGCAAAAGCAAACACTTTCAAATACTGTATATTGTTCTGAACTGCCTAATTTTATAGTATGCATAGTTACAATCAGCACACTCAATACTGTTCAGATAGGGACCTGCAGTGCTTGTAACAGTATTACTTGTATGATATATTTATGATTATTTTCTAGGGGGTTTAAGAAGAATAGCTCATAGAGTGAAAATTAACATTTGATGAGTTGGTATATTACTTGGTAATATTACACCCCTTTCACACTGGGGCGGTTTTCAGGCACTTTAGCACTAGAAATAGCCTCTGCTAAGCACCTGAAAACCGCCTCTTATTTACTGCAGTGTGACTTTTCACACTGGGGCGATGCGCTTGCGGGCTTTACCAAAAGTCCTGCAAGCAGCATCTTTTTATTTATTTTTTCTCTTTTTTTAACTTAACTTAAAAACATATAACAATCTTGAGTTAACATGCTATTTCACATAGTACAAAAACATTATTATTTTTATGTATTCCCCTCCCTCCCTCCCTCCCTCCAAACCTAATCCCACCCCCATACCACACATCATCCAATCATTATCTAAACATGTCTTCTTGTCTATTGTCTATCTATATAGCCGAAAAAAGAGAGAAGACCCACTCCATAGACAGATAGAGAGTATTGGAGAGAGGCCACAGAAAGAAGAAAGGGGGGGAGGCGAGGACATGGTGGTAAGCAAGAATGAATGCACCTCAGCTCCCCCCCATCCCCTCCCACGGGACACCTCATCTCCTCCAGCCAAGGTCTCCACATTCTCTTAAACTTTCTAAGGTTATTTTGTCTGATATATGTCACTCTCTCACTCCAAACCAATGAATTAATAGTTTAAATTCAATTCTCCACCATTGGGGGAGTCTGTGCCTGCCATTTCTGTGCAAATTATTTTCTTGCTTGGAATAGGCATCTTAGCACTACTTCAGTAGTACCGGGCAAGACTCTATCTACCTCCAAGCTCCCCAATAGACATGTCTTGGCCTCAGGTTCCAGTGAACTCCCAAAGATTTTATTTATCCTATCAGTTATCTCCACCCAATATCTGAAAAGCTTTGGACACCTCCACCTCATGTGGATAAGGTTTCCTGTTGCTTTACACCTGGGACACTCATCATTTTGTTTCCATCCAAGTTTAAACATTTTTTGGGGGGTATAATAGACTCTGTGGATTAGGAACAGGTGCAAAACCTTCTGCGAAGGGGAGATCAAGACCAAGGGTCCTTCTTCTAGAATCCTATCCCATTGTTTCATAGTTATTGGCCCTACGTCTCTCTCCCACTCCTCTCTACTCTTAAGAGGTCCCACTCCACTTATAATTCTATCTCCCAAACTAGCATACAGCATGGAAATTAGAGCCTTAGTTGAGGCTGAGTTAATTATTTTTAGGAGTACAGGGATCTGAGTCCATGCCATAGACTGAGACCTAAACTGTACTTGAATGGCATGCCTAAGCTGCAGGTATTTATAGAACGCCTTGTTTGATATGTTAAATTCCCGTCTTAGGTCTAGAAATGACTTCATGTGGTTACCCTCGTATAGCTGAATTAAACGGCTGATACCCTGCCTTTCCCATTCTCTAGGTCTCTCTATACTCTTCATCTCAGCCAAATTTTTGTTATGCCATAAAGGGGTATATTCTGTTACCCCTTTATATCCCATTAGTGCCTTTGTTACCTGACACACATTACTAACTAGTTTTATCATCGGGTATCTGTAGATAAACGAGTCTGCTTCTAGTGCCTCCACTAGTATATTGTGTGGGGCACCCATTATCATCATTCTATTACTAGAATTCCCACCACCTAGGGTTCCGCAACCCACTAGGTGTTGCAGCTGGGATGACAAAAAGTATAGTCTCGGGTGCGGAATCGCCATACCTCCTTCTTTAATCGGTAGTTGCAAAGTTTGCAAGCTAATCCTAGACTGGCCCTTTTTCCAAATTAGGTCCCGAAAAAGGGTTTCTATTCTCTTAAACCCCTTCTGGCCTATCCAGGTCGGAGAGTTGTGAAGCAGATACAATATCTGCAGTAGCCATATCATCTTTATTAGGTTACAACGACCTGCAACAGATAGAGGAAATCGGCACCAAGTATCTTCCTTTTGTTTTAATTTCAGTAACAATGGGGCTAAGTTGTTATCGTCGTAATCCAAACACCCAAATATTTCAACTTAGCCACTACTTTCAGATGGGAGGTTCCTGGTAGTATCTGGTCGCCAAGTGGGTCAATTGGTAATAAAGCTTGTCCCAATTGATGACCAGACCGGAAACGCGCCCAGACTCACCAACCATTTGTATCACTGTATTTAGCGAGGTTTCAACATCCCCAGGGAAGAACAGGACGTCATTCGCGAACAGTGCTATCCTGTCTTCTACTAAGTGTCGCCGGAAACCCCTGTATATCTAGCCTTGATCTAGTCATCATGGCTATCGGTTCTATTGCAAGAGCAAACAATAGGGGAGACAGGGGGCAACCCTGTCTCGTCCCTCTCTCCAACACATCTGAATGTTCGTTGTTGATTTAAATTTTTGCTCTTGGTTCACTATAAAGTAGCCTCACCCATCTAATGAAAGAGGGGCCAAACCTAAATCGCACTAGCACCTTCCATATATAGTCCCATTCTAGATTATCGAAGGCCTTAATGGCATCCAAGGCCAAATGGCCTTAGAGCCGGGATTATCAGTGGGGATCTGCAGATTCAAAAAGACTCTTCTGATGTTGATGCTATTTTTTTTTAATCAAAACTTGTTTATTGAGAAATTGCTCATATGATACATACAATCATTGCAGTATGAAAATAAAAAGATAATACATACAAAACGTATCTGTCATTGAGCATCCATATTATCCGAGCAATAACAGAATATAGTGCAAATAGTGAACTTTCTTTTTTACCCCCCCAACCCCAAACAGAAAGCATTAACCAGCACTTTCGACCCATTATCATATAACTACATAAGTATTTTCCTCTACCAACGGATAAGACATTAGGACTGAGTCTAGTGCATAACCTGTGAACGTGATTCAACCTGTGTTACCTCTCTCTTTTCCCTCTCCCCCCCCACATCATCTGTCAATCTCTACAATAGACATGTGCACAATAGAAAAATTTGTTTATTTTCGTTTCGTTTTTTTCGTTTCCGTTGATTCGTAACGATTCGTAAATTCGTAAGTCGTCGGTGTTCGTATTCGTAACGATTCGTACATTCGTAAGTCGTCGGTGTTCGTATTCGTAACGATTCGTATTTTTCCGTTGATTCGTTTTTCCGTTAGTTTAATTTTCGTTTATTCGAAATTCGGTCGCATTCGTATTTTCGTAGATTTAGTTACATTCGTACTTTCGTTAGATTGATTTATTCGTACTTTCGTAACATTGTTTTCGTAGATTCGTAATCGGAGCATAATTCATAATTTTATGTAATGTGTATGCTATTATTACATTTTTAAGAGACATGGAAAATTACGAATCGAAAAAAAAAGTTACGAATGTATGAATTTTTTCGTTCAATCCATTCGAAGCACATTAGGCAGCGCCATTGTAAGAGACAGGGAAAATTATGAATCGCAAAAAAAAAAAGTTACGAATGTACGAATTTTTTTGTTCAATCCATTCGAAGCACGTTAAGCAGCGCCATTGTAAGAGGCACGGAAAATTACGAATCGAAAAAAAAAAAAGTTACGAATGTACGAATTTTTTCATACAATCCATTCGAAGCACGTTAAGCAGCGCCATTGTAAGGGACACGGAAAATTACCAATTCAACAAAAAAAAAGTTACGAATGTACGAATTTTTTTGTACAATCCATTCGAAGCACGTTAAGCAGCGCCATTGTAAGGGACACGGAAAATCACCAATTCAACAAAAAAAAAGTTACGAATGTACGAATTTTTTCGTTCATTTTGATTTTCGTTGTTCCTGTTTTAGTTTTTTTCGGATTTTCTTCTTTCGTAGTTTCGTTGTTTCTAATTAGTTTTTTTCAGATTTTCGTTGTTTTTCGGATTCGTTCGATTCGAACATTCGTTATTCGTAAAAAATTTTAGCAAATCGTTCGTTCATTCGCACGATAACGAATGCACGAATATAACGAATTTTAACGATAAACGGAAAAAAACAAAACAAATTGCACATGTCTACTCTACCAAGGTAGCCTATCTATTACCAATTGTGGAGGGGCAAGGCTAGGGTCATCCAGCCATGGCTGCCAGATAAGTTCAAATTTTTTCGCACCCTTCCTGTGGCTGTAAGCCAAGTGCTCCCTGAGAAGTAGAGAATTTACTTAGGCAATCCACTGTTTTCCTGTGGGGACCATGGGCACCATCCAGAACCTTTCCTGGCCAGATACATCAACCTGGTGATCATATGGTACATTCCTTTCAGATACATTTCCTCATCAATTACCCCGAGCAAGTACACCAGGGGATTCAGGGGAACAGGAACTTGAGCTAGTCTGGAGATGCATTGAGACACCTCCACCCAATATCGGTGGAGTTTCAGCATCTCCAGAGTAGTCGGGGAGAGTCTCTACTTCCCCGGCTATGAAGTTGTATTGGTGTTCTATATGCTCTGTGTAGGATAAATAGTTGTGACAGTTTGTGAGAGGCTGAAACAGATACCGCTGGTATTCACTCCAGGGCCATATCCTATTGATCTCCATCTATATTTCCAATGTCTTCCACCCACTTACTTCTACATTTGAATGATGCATGATCCTGGACAGAGGACAGCAATTCAGCATATATCCTAGATATAAGTCCTTTCCGAGTCTCAGCCCAGAGAATGTCCATCAGCAGTGGAGAAGATGATACCGCTAAGCAGTGAGTCTGTTGTTGTGTCCATAAAGCATGTCTAAGTTGGAGGTATTTGTAAAAGCCCCTTGGGGCTAATTGGAATTCCTTACATAATTGTTCATATGTTTTCAGCACCGTCCCTTCGTAAAGCTGAGGGAAGAACCATATTCCCCTCTCTCTCCAGGGGAAGAACCCCTGTAGTTCCTGAAGTTCTGGATATCTGGGGTTATTCCACAGTGGGGTAAAGGGTAGTGGGCCTTTAAGTGCTTTAGCTTTCAGAAATTCCTGCCACACTTTCCTAAGAAGTCTGCTTGTGGGAGTTGAGTGTGGTATACTGGGCAAGTCCATTTCCATATGGGA
Organism: Lithobates sylvaticus; assembly: GCA_028564925.1. Taxonomy (NCBI): domain Eukaryota; kingdom Metazoa; phylum Chordata; class Amphibia; order Anura; family Ranidae; genus Lithobates; species Lithobates sylvaticus. The sequence continues at coordinate 541,339,243 of CM053026.1, forward strand.
AGCTGCTTTCAATGTGGGACTGGACACTGTGACCAGGTTAATTACTGGGTCGTCCCCTGCATCCCCTTCCCACCCTGACAGCTGTTGGATTTGTGAGGCTATGAAATACAGTTTAGGATGCGGTACAGCTAGTCCTCCTTTGTCCTTACCATACTGTAAGGTGGTTAAACTAATCCTAGCTTTTTTCTTCTTCCATATCAGATCTCGCATTAAGGAATCAATGCGTTTGAACCATTTGTTTGAAATTCACATGGGGGAATTGTGGAAAACGTATGACAGTCCATTCACACAGGGGCAACTTAGGATCTAGGAGAGAAAATGTAGCGCTAATATAAACACACTTGTGTGAAAGTGAGTTATAACAAAAATCCTGAAAGGTGTGTCCCCCGAACACACGATAGAGGCATCAACAATAATGTGACATTACTTATTGTATGCCACTAAGGCTAGAAGAAGTAACATGTAACTATGTGACATATATAAGTGCTGAAAAACACCATAAACAAAAATAATATAATAAAACGTCAAGTCCTTATTGAGTAAGGCGCTGGGAGCAGCAAATCCTTCAAGGTATCACAGGACCAGGAGGAAACTGAAGGAAGATGATATAATACACAGCTTGACTGATGACATAGGATGATGGGGTACTCTTACCGAAATAGTTGGATACAGCTACCGTACGGTATTTGTATCAAAAAGGCTTGTGCGCTAGATCTCTTGCGCCAGCAGATGCCAGATCAGGTAAGCAGGAGCCGATGGAAAACTCTGCAGCAGGTGGACCCCGAACAGCAAATACCACAGCCAAACGACCTCTTATGGACGAGTTGTAAGATCACAAAGCAGTCCACTTAGTAAGATCCCAAAGAACCAAGGGAAAAAAGAGAAGAATGGAAGCAACTCCAATGGTGCAGGTCAAAAATGTTTAAAATGTATTCACATTGGCATGTGATAAATAAAATCTCGAGAATATAAAACAGGTCAGCAATGTGAAAGGTATGAGACAGCTGTTACATACCTTTCACATTGCTGACCTGTTTTATATTCTCGAGATTTTATTTATCACATGCCAATGTGAATAAATTTTAAACATTTTTGACCTGCACCATTGGAGTTGCTGCCATTCTTCTCTTTTTTCCCTTGGTTCTTTGGGATCTTACTAAGTGGACTGCTTTGTGATCTTACAACTCGTCCATAAGAGGTCGTTTGGCTGTGGTATTTGCTGTTCGGGGTCCACCTGCTGCAGAGTTTTCCATCGGCTCCTGCTCACCTGATCTGGCATCTGCTGGCGCAAGAGATCTAGCGCACAAGCCTTTTTGATACAAATACCGTACGGTAGCTGTATCCAACTATTTCGGTAAGAGTACCCCATCATCCTATGTCATCAGTCAAGCTGTGTATTATATCATCTTCCTTCAGTTTCCTCCTGGTCCTGTGATACCTTGAAGGATTTGCTGCTCCCAGCGCCTTACTCAATAAGGACTTGACGTTTTATTATATTATTTTTGTTTATGGTGTTTTTCAGCACTTATATATGTCACATAGTTACATGTTACTTCTTCTAGCCTTAGTGGCATACAATAAGTAATGTCACATTATTGTTGATGCCTCTATCGTGTGTTCGGGGGACACACCTTTCAGGATTTTTGTTATAACTCACTTTCACACAAGTGTGTTTATATTAGCGCTACATTTTCTCTCCTATATACCTTAAACTTTGTTTGTTTTATGTTAGCTGCTTTCACTTATTGTATATCACGGTAGCGCAGTTTTTTCCCATCCTCGCAACTTAGGATCTGACTTGAAGTCGCCCCAAGTTGCCTCAAGTCGTGCGACATGATAAAATCAATGTAAATGAATGAGAGCCGTCTTAATGCACACTACTGAAGTCGCTCCGACTTCAGAAAAGGTTCCTGTACTACTTCAATCTGACTTCTAGGCAACTTGTACCCATTGATTTCAATGGAAGTTGCCTCCAAGTCGGATCCCCTGTCTTAACTGAAGAAACTTTCCAGGAAGTAAAAATAGTTTTCTAGGCAAACCCCTCGCTCCCACAGAGCTGATTATTATGTGATTGGCCACTGACAAAGTCCCCTGTCCTGGAGGCAACTTCAAGTTGCCTTGTAAGTTGCCTCAAGTGATGCTGTGATTCATACTCAAGTCGTGTCAAGTTGCCTCCCAAAGTCACGCTGGAAGTCGTGTTGCCCCAGTGTGAATGGACACTAATGCCCCGTACACACGGTCGGATGTTCCGACCACAAAATCCGTTGAATTTTTTCAGATGGATTTTGGACAAAACTTGTGTTGCATTTACACGGTCGGACAAAGTTGGCGGAAAATCTGATCGTTCCAAACGAGGTGACGTACAACACGTACGATGGGACTACATAGAGGCCAGTAGCCAATAGCTTTCGTCTACAAATTTCTTCTGAGCCTGCGTGGCACTTTGTGCATCGGAATTCTCTGTACATGATCGGAAAAAGTCCGATCGGATTTTGTTGTCGGAAAATTTTAGATCCTGCTCTCAAATTTTTTCCGTTGGAAATTCCGATGGAAAAAGTCTGCTAGGGCCCACACACGAATGGATTTTCCAACAAAATAATCCGATAGGAATTTTTCCATCGGAATATCCGACCGTGTGTACGGGGCATTAGAGTTACGGAGCCCATACCATTTTTATTAGGTTCATGTTGATGCTAGTTGATCTGTTGGGAATAAAACCCGACTGATCCGGATGTATCAACCCTTGGATACATCTGTTTAGGCGGGTTGCTAAAACTTTAGCCAGGAATTTTACATCAGTGCATAGTAATGAGATTGGTCGATAAGCATAATGGTGGCTTTCAACATTGAGGTAGGGAGTCTCCCATAGGTTAACGCCCACCCCAATGTTTTCAACAGTTCTGGGAGTAATACCTCGCCATATCTTTGATATATTTCTACAGGAAGCCTGTCCGGGCCTGGTGATTTTTGTCTGGGCATCCCAGCCACTGCCTGTTTTAGCTCCTCTAGGGTCACTGGTGCCTCCATATCTATTCTATCATGTTCTGACAAGGTCGGGATTGATATTCCCTGTAGAAAATCATCCATTATTTCACCCCCTGAAAGTCTTTGTTCGAGAACATCAGTAGGTCCTTGGTTATGGATTGATAGAAAATTAAATCTTGGCATTAAAGTGGTAGTAAACTCTGTTCTACCACTTGTACACATGGGTAAACCTATAATAGGGCTTACCTGTAGGTACTGTGAATATCTCCTAAACTTGCACTGTTTTGGAGATATTTAGGGTTCATGCAGCCGGTCACTGGTGCAGTACCGGACCTTCAGAGCCAGTGCCATAAACGGCAGCTCCCGTGCACATGCGCGGGAGTGATGTCATTGTGCCACTGGCCATTCATCTAGCCGGAGGCCGTGAACCCGGGAAAAAAAGCCGGCGCAAGATGGAAGCCCTCTCAGCTGTGACAGCACGGTGCTGGAGGATTTTGTTTTGAGGTAAGTCTCCCATAATTTGCTAGTATGCGATGCATACTAGCACATTATGTAATTGCGTTGCAGGGGATTTTTGATTGGTAAGCTCTGATTGGCTTACTGTATGTGACTCTTCCCACCAAGCCAGGAATGAGAGGAACAGCTGTAACACAAGTTACTTTACACTATGCACAGAGCTCTGGCCATCTGCCCTGCATAGTCTGTGGAGCCCAGAGGAAGACTCATTGGTGGGCTGTACTGCAGGACTAGCTATATCCTTTATGTAATATCCTTTATGTATCAGCACAGGGAGAAACTTTTACCTTCCTTAGGTCACCACCAATGTTGCCAATCATGGGGGATGGAGGCATACATGCGACTGCGGAGAGGGGAATGCATCCACTGCCCATGATTGGCTGTTGGCTTTGATAGCTGCTTGGGGGGATAGCTCAGGTAACTTTCTAGGCATGCAGAAAATCCTACTCAGAAAAAGAGTTACACACACGTGCTTCAACAACAGACTTTAACTCTGTCTCTCTCCCACTGAGTCTCACCTCCAGTCACTATGATTTCTACAGTACACAATCTTAGTCCCATCCACCTTGCTGCATGTACACTGGTCCTAAGTTAAAGTGCAAGTAAACCCATCCATAAAACAGTTTCATTTCTGGAAAGGTGACGGAAATGTAACACTCCCATTGGTTGTGCTCTCAAACAAACTGTCAAACCATCCAATGACTTGTGTCATAACTGATCACATGTGCAGCATCATGGCAATTGTAGATTAAACAGAGGCAAAGATGGCAGCTTCCTTGATGGAAAACGATAGGGGGGTTTACTTACAGTTTAAATGGAGGAAGCCAACTTAAGAAAAACCAGGACAGGACAGCACTTGGAGCAATATGGTAGTTTGTGTGGATACTATGACACATACTTTCAAATGTACTCATTTTGAAAGTGAATACATTTTAAGCCAGGATTTTAATATGTCTAAACTGGGGCCAGATGATTTTGACTCTGGAATTAGCTTTATTGAACTAATACAGCATATTTCAAATACAGTCCTCAATTTCATGAGTGTGTCCCAAAAGAAAGAGAGAACATTGGCCAGGTTTCTATTTGAAATGGTTATTCCAATGTATAGAGCATAAGGACTGTAATAATAGCTTAATTCTTACAAATATATGTGTAGCGGCCATAACCCTCTATGGAGCGGTCTTGACTTTTGGGCTTACCGGTTACCTCCGCTTGGCTTGTTCCTCCAGGTCTAGGGGTTCCCAGAGTAGTACCCAACGACTTTACACGCTGACACCATAAAAAGTCCTTTTGAAAGGTTATTATTTGCAGGGGGTAACATCCAACAGACACAGTCACATGTGGGAACAGAGGGCAAGGATGAAGAAACTCAGGCACCTTGAACTGCTAAGTATATAAAAGTCTCTATTTGCCAACCCAGAGAGTAGCCACTCGCAGCTGGGCGCTTCCAAACTGAACAAATCCCTAGCCAGAGATTATGGCAGTCAGCACTTGAATAACAAAATTTGCACAGTCTTTAACCTTGACCCAAACGGTACTCAGAAACAAAACAGGAACCTTTCCTCAGTACCTGGAACGTTACCCGTCTCCTTGTCAGTATTGGGGAAGCGTGGATTTTCTAGTGTCCTTGACAACCCAGCAACCAGGCACTTCTCATGATGCCAGCTTGTTGGCCCTCCTCCGAAGAGTTACATGAGCTGTGGTGCCCCTCCAAGTTGAGAGCACACCAGGACGCCTTGAATCCTCCTTCAGTTACTGCGCCTCGGACCAGCCGGTTCCGAGACTCGGGAACAGATGGATCCTTGCCCCAGACCAAGCGAGTCTGTGGGGCCTGTCAAACCAAACATGTTGCGGGGCGGCACATACTCCCCAGACCGGGACCCCTCGCGGGGCTACCCCGGTCCAGATCCAGGAAACAGGCAGCTCTGGCCTAACGAACCCTGAACACGTGACTTCAGCATCTTAAGTACCCTTCCCCAGGCTCCTCAGTGGGGGCCAAACGCACCCACTGATTGGCTCCGAGGAATGCCGGTACTCAAAACGTCCAACCAGGCCTGATTCTGAACCTGTCATGTGTGTCTCACCGCACACATGACCAGGCAGAACCCCAATACAGCCCAGTCAAACTGATGCCAAAGTTTCCCTATCCAATTAACTCTCAGAACCAGTTTACTGTTTTGAGAAACAAAAATAACTAAATTTACAATAGCGGACACCTAGAAAAGGTGTCACCGCTACATATGAATGGTGGGGGGCAGCAAAAATGTCACTGTACCACTATACTTTCTAACATCTTCTTATGAACCGCCACTATAAACGACAACATGATCTGTAGTTTTAAAATCATAATAAACCCTTACATAAGCCCACTGAAGTGACTAGCCTGAGGTGATGCACTGTTTAAATACTCCTATATAAGATGTACCTGTTCATCTGCAGCCTTTTCTTCTGTTCAAAATACACAGATCAAAGGGTACTTTTCAGCATGCAGGAGGCAGGGAGCAAGTATCTGCTGCCATACACTGCACAGCACAGAGCAGAAAGCTGAGTGTAATCTGAAATGTGAATAGAGAGCATGGACACCCCCCATCCCCCCTCCATACAGTCTCATAGGGAAACATGCACAACTGACACTGTCAATCACCTTCTGTATGCTGGAGTTGGGGGCAGGGCCATCTTCCAGGATTACCCTGTGTTGGGAAAAACTGCCAGAAGTAATTCACGCAGATAGCAGAGGAAAGAGCAATCTCTCAGAATCCGCAGTGTTAAGGGTTAGGGCAAGTTTACACTACATGAAGATACAATTTGTTCATTTTTCATTTCAGAGGTTTGCAACTATTTTAATATACCAAATACCACCAACACTAAATATACAGGTAAAACTATGGGGAGAGAAATTATTGCGGTAAAAAAGAATCATACCTATTTAATTTTATTGTAAACTAGCATAGACTTATAATAATGTTGTTTTTTTTTTTATTGTTTTTACATAAAATGTATGTGACTGTTGCATGTCTTGTACATCTTACATATGTATGGAGCTGGCTTAGTTTGTCAGCTATAGCATCTGTAATGTGAGAATTTCATAGCGCCCTAAAAGCAGACCTGGAAGAGTTGTGCTCTCTCTAGAGGCGGCAGATAATTACATTTTCATGCAATTATGTATACTTTTTGTGTATTTGCCATACATGCTACATGATGGGGTCAAAGTCTGTAGACTCAGGTGTTCTGATCTTGCAGATACATACCACTGTACCTCCCAAAAGGCACAGCTTGGACTTACAGATGCATTTTGCTTAGGACTCAGATTGTAAACCTAAACTCAGGTTAATTCTCTACTGCACTTGATTAACGATTACAATGTTTTTGAGATCAACAGCTGTCCTGAAAAGTGCAAGTAGGGAATTTCTGCATTTTATGAATTTCTTATAAAATATGTTTACCTGCAAAATATACTCCGATAAATAGTACAGTGATTAAATATAAAACTGCATGAAGTGTTTTTCACCGCATGACGTTTTGTTGGCAAAATCCAGCACCCTGCTGCCCTGTGGTTTTATGAATTTTGTCCAATGCTAAAAGTAACTAATTTAATCCTTTAAAATTTTTAGAGTGGCAAGGAGCAGCAACATACCATGTTAAGCTTTGCATTCAAGGTCTGCTTTAATAACATTTCAAGCAAAATTAATAATTTCCTCATCTTGCTTTTTGCTTAAAGTGGTTGTAAATTCCGAAGTTGTCTTCCTGCTGCTGTCAATCAAAGTCAGTTAGCCAATCCGGAAAGAGAGGGGGCAGGCCGAACCGCTGCTCCATGTCTGAATGGACACAGAGCTGCAACTTGGCTTGGGTGCCCCCATAGCAAGCTGCTTACTGTGGGGGCACTTGACAGGAGGGAGGGGCCAGGAGCTGCGACTAAAGAGGGACCCGAGTTCCGAGGGTGGTGGGGACTACTCAGAATGGTCAGGGTGGGTAGTGGGGTCCCACAGGGTTCTGTGCTGGGACTAATCCTATTTAATTTGTTCATAAACGACCTGGAGGATGGGGTAAACAGTTCAATCTCTGTATTTGTGGACGATACTAAGCTAAGCAGGGCAATAGCTTCTCCGCAGGATGTGGAAACCTTGCAAAAAGATCTGAACAAATTAATGGGGTGGGCAACTACATGGCAAATGAGGTTCAATTTAGAAAAATTTAAAATAATGCATCTGGGTGGAAAAAATATGAATGCAATCTATACACTAGGGGGAGAACCTCTGGGGGAAGTCTAGGATGGAAAAGGACCTTGGGGTCCTAGTAGATGATAGGCTCAGCAATGGCATGCAATGCCAAGCTGCTGCTAACAAAGCAAAGAGAATATTGGCATGCATTAAAAAGGGGATCAACTCCAGAGATAAAACGATAATTCTCCCACTCTACAAGACTCTGGTCCGGCCGCACCTGGAGTATGCTGTCCAATTCTGGGCACCAGTCCTCAGGAAGGATGTACTGGAAAGGGAGCGAGTACAAAAAAGGGCAACAAAGCTAATAAAGTGTCTGGAAGATATTAGTTATGAAGAAAGGTTGCGAGTACTGAACTTATTCTCTCTGGAGAAGAGACGCTTAAGAGGGGATATGATTTCAATATACAAAAACCATACTGGTGACCCCACAATAGGGATAAAACGTTTTTGCAGAAGGGAGTTTAATAAGACTCGTAGCCACTCATTAAAATTAGAAGAAAAGAGGTTTAACCTTAACCACTTAAGCCCGGACCATTTGGCTGGCCAAAGACGAGAGCACTTTTTGCAATTCGACACTGCGCCGCTTTAACTGACAATCGCGCGGTCGTACGACATGTCTCCCAAACAAAATTGATGTCCTTTTTGTCTCACAAATAGAGCTTTCTTATGGTGGTATTTGATCACCTCTGTGGTTTTTATTTTTTGCGCTATAAACAAAAATAGAGCGACAATTTTGAAAAAAACACATTATTTTTTACTTTTTGCTATAATAAATATCCCCCAAAAATATATATAAAAAAATATATTTTTTATTCAGTTTAGGCTGATACGTATTTTTCTACATATTTTTGGTAAACAAAATCACAATAAGCGTTTGTTGATTGGTTTGCGCAAAAATTATATATTGTTATATAATTATATATATGGCATTTTTATTAATAATTTTTTTTTACTAGTAATGGCGGAGATCTGCGATTTTTATCGTGACTGCGACATTATGGTGGACACATCGGACAATTTTTACACATTTTTTGGGACCATTGTCATTTTTACAGCGATCAGTGCTATAAAATTGCACTGATTACTGTAAAAATGACACTGACAGTGAAGGGGTTAACCACTAGCTAGCTAGCAAGGGGTTAAGTGTGTCCTATGGAGTGATTCTAACTGTTAGGGAGCTATGATCAGTGACAGTGTCACTAAAGCAGAACAGGGAGATGCTTGTTTACATTAGCATCTCCCCGTTCTTCAGCTCCGTGAGACGATTGCCATTCTGCCGACATATATGTACATGCGGCGGTCGGCAAGTGGTTAAACTACGTAGAGGGTTCTTTACTGTAAGAGCGGCAAGGATGTCGAATTCCCTTCCACAGATGGTGGTCTCAGCGAGGAGCATTGATAGTTTCAAGAAACTATTAGATAAGCACCTGAACGGCCGCAATATACAGGGTTATACAATGTAATACTGGCATATAATCACACACATGGGTTGGACTTGATGGACTCTTTTTTCAACCTCACCTACTATGTAACTATGTAATTATGTAAGATATTAAACTCATCATCAATCATCAAGCATCATTAATACCTTTTTTCCCTTCTTTATAAGTGATCACATTCCCTCTGTTCCCAGCTGCATAAGAGCTGGCAGGAGGAGAAGTAACAGTACACTGAGCTTTCCAGTGAATGGCTGTGCAGCGGAGGCAGGTCAGGACAACTTTAATCACTGGAGGAGAGCAGCCTGAGTTCCCAGCATAGCTGGAGAACTGACCACAGAGTGCTCTCTTGCTTAGTGTGGTCAGTTTTTAATAGGAAAGCAAAGGGACTGTCAGGAACACCAGGGATTTCACACATACAGCATACTTTTTCATACAAGTACATGGTGCAGCAGCCACATAACAGGAATATCAAATGTTAGGGTAACAAACACTTTAAGTTTGTGCAAGCAGTTAGGAACATAAAATTAAGGACCATTTTATTTTTCCATCTTTTAATTTTTAGCACTGCCACTGCCTTTATTTAGCTACAGTCTAACATTGTCGTTCTTAACCAGGGTTCTCTAGTTTCCTAGGGTTTCTCTGGAGTTTCAAGGGTTTCCTTGAGCAGTGGGGAATTGATCTACTGCGTGATGGTGCCTGCATAATTCTGATGCCAATGTCACTTGGCAGAGCCAGTTCCATGGTACCAGTTGTGTCACTTCTCTCATCTCTCAGGGAGGAAAAAAATTACATTAATTATATTTTAAGCTTAAATGGACATTCTTTACGCTGCCCAACAGTATCAAGGGGTACCTCCCCTGCTTAAGTCCAATGTAGGAGTATATTTTCCTCTTAAACCAAGGTAGATGGGCAATTCTCCACCAATCACAAATAATCAGGCACTACATGGATCAATGCAATGGGCATTTCTTCACTGATTGCCAATGCAGACAGATTATGGCTGGTGGGAGGGCTGTATATAGCATTCCTGAAAACATCACAGCACCCTGCCTCAATACCCATCTCAAGAGCTGTCAATCCTGATGCAAGTAGCAGGCTGGCTCTTGGAAGAAGTTATGCAAATATCAAAATGGCTTGATGTGTGGATGTCAGTCTGTGGGCATGTAGGCTATATTTGCATACAGACTGATCTAGGTAGCACCCATGTGATACTAAGCCTCCATGATTTAAATAACTGAAATCCAATGTATGAGATGGTTGGCTAGGGACATAAATGCTGGGAAGGAAAGCACTAGATTATGCTGGACCTTCTCCAGCCAAAAGATGAGGCAGACTTTTTTTTGACTTGCTGCAGCTTCTAATGTACACTGTGAGAAGCTTCCAGTCCCGGACAGTCTTTTTTATTTCAAAGTCATGTCACACTTGAGTGACAGTGCAGGCGGAGGCCAAAGATTGACTGAGCTAAGCCCTGTCCACAGCCCAATGGGAGAAGTCTGCTGGGACCTGCATGGAGAGTGGGCTACCCCAGGAAAGAGTATTAGTGAACTTCAGTGACCTTTATGGAGATCAGAGAATACCCAAAGAGAATTATTGATAAAGAAACTGAAAGAAGGGTAGCAAGAGCCTGGGAAAAGTATTTGGTAGCGTCTTCGTTGTTTTGCCAGGACTTAGAGCGTAGATGAACTGCCTGCTGCTGCCAGAAAGACCATGTGATGCGATGAGAGGGGCTGCTGTACCATGTATTGCAGTGAGAGGGACTGCTGAGGACTTTACTGCTGAGAGCCAAGTGGCTGCTGTGCTGCTCTGGGGTGAGTGTGTGCTAAAGAACCCCCAAGTCCATGTGAGCTGAACTGTTCTACTATTGTAGTGTCCAGCTGTTCCCGTGTCCAAAGTGTTACAGTGAAAATACCACATGTCGCTGAGAGAGATAATTGACCTTCATCCAATGCAGGCTTGAGAGGTAGGCCAAAGGCCTGGATGGCTGCCTTTCACCTGATTTCACCACTCAGGGGCTGCAATTTTGTCCAATTGCACAACCACTATGAGCGGGAGAGAGATTCAGGACCAGCCAGCAGGAGGTCTTTACCACAATACTGGTTTAGTGAAAGGCCTACTGGGCACCATAGTGTATTACTGTTGGTATCTGCAAGGATTTCTGCAAAAAGAGGACTATGTTGCTTGTATCTTGGGATTAAATATACTCTCCTCCTGAGAGTGAGTGTTCCACCTTCTATTAAGGGCCCCAACGCTGGCCGGACTCTGTACCTAATTCTACTGACCAGTGGTATAGTTGGCCAATGGTATTGCAGATAGATCAATGTTTTGTCTCTTACATCTGGTGATAACACTGTGACTGTAATTGTTTATAAGTATTGTCTTGTCATTCTTACTCTGACCAACGTGTTTCCTTAACAGGGTTTTTATAGCCTTAAATAAAGCCAGTTGAAAAGTTCCAGATGTGTTTTTGGTCACTCAGGTACAGATACAAGGCTGGTCATCACTGGGAGGCAGGTAGAGGGACCAAAACAATCTAGTGGCTCCTCCAGGGATAGTGATACAAAATAAAAATAAACACATTGATGAGTTGTTTGGTAAAGAACAAAAAGCCAGCAAATCCAGGTTCCACATCAACCATACAGAATAAGTAGCTGCATTTAAAGATTAGATGCATATACAAGGTACAAATTGAAAGGATCATGTTTGCTTTACCGTGATGGATAAAAACTATCCCAAATACATGTTCATCACAGTGCAGGAACATATTTTTATGAGATCTGGGATCCTAAAAAGAAAGCTCATTATGTCACCCCAGTCTAGGTGTCACAGGAGGATTTCCTTTAACTTGTATTCCTTACATCACAATGTTTTTATGTGGAATGCAGCAATTGTACATGGGAGATGAAGTGCCAATGCATAACTAAACCATGGATTTTGTTACAAAGTTTCTTTTAAATGTATCTAAAACCAAAACATTTTTGAATCAAGTAGGCAGTGGTTAAAATGTATTATTTTTGCTTTTCTTCACCTCCTTTTAAGAAGTGGTAGAACATATCCCACAATTGAGGTAAAAATTCCCTTTTTGACACTTGTCACTTGAAAATGTGTATTTATTGAAAGATTTTTCCTCATCTCCTGTGTCAGTAACAACTGTAACCCTTTGGATTTACCATCATGTTCTGGTCAATGGTCATTAGGACAAATGGAAAGGGCAAAGCTTCTAAGCAAGATTTACCATCACTTTCTGTTTATGACAATAGTCATTAAAACAGATAGAGTGGGTAAACCTTCTATTTCACAGCAATTAAAAACTTGACATGGGTTTAAAACCTTCTACTTTATCCATAAAAAAGGCTTAAAGCTATATAATAACTCAGTGGGTATTAATAGACTGTAGCGTAACATTTATGTCACTGTTTCCTAAACTCTGGTACCAGTTTGTAGTAGATTGCTGCCCCTGCCTGCCACCACTGCCACTAACAGATCAAGAGGGCAAGCAACAGTATTAGTGGCATTGACAGCCATGCACAACTGCTATTAGGAAGCAGGAAAAAACGAATGTGACAGCCTAGATAATTTGTGTAAGATAGGGTGGGGAGGTTGCAGAAGTGAGACTTTTAATGTGGCAAATGAATCATAGCATATTTTGAGGGTACAAGAACAGTGGTTGTTTTATATGGTGAGTAGACTTCTAGTTACCTATGCCCCTTTAAGTCTCCCTAAACTATCAACATAGAGGCCATACTGAACATCTTCCCCAGCTGCATTATGTGCAGTGCATCATTATTTTCCTTAAAGTTCCCAGGGGTTCCCCAGGTCTTTTATAATCCTATTAGAATGGCACTCGAAAAATATTCACTGTTTTAAATTATAATTTTTGTTTTAATTAACAATATGTTAGCTTTTTATTTTACTGCTATACCAAGGAGAAAGAATAAAAACTCAGCTTGGAAAATGGAATGGAAACAAATACATTACTGTTTGGGTGTTTTTTTTATTATTTGGCCACTGTTAATTGTCTTTGTATGGCTTTACTCGCATTTTAGTAATAATTCTCTTGTTGTATCCCAGTACTGTAACAGTATTCTTATTTGGGTTCCTTGTTAAAAGGGTTTAGGAACTAGTCATTGGCACACTGAAATATTTCGTTTCGGAATTTTGTTTTCGTCCGAAAAATACATTTATTTAGTTACTCCCGAAATTAGTTTTTATTTATAGTAGAATTCTAATGTTGTATGACACTAGTAATAATTATATTTATTAAATATTATTACTAATCAACCAACATTAGAATTCTTCTATAGCCTATGGGCAGAGCATTTGACCATAAATGTCCGCTCGAGGCATCTGCTTCGTCGAATCTTCATGTCAAATCTTCTTGGACTAATGCCGCGTACACACGTGCGGACTTTTGCCGGCGGACCTAAGTCCAGCGGACAATCCGCTGGACTTTCCAGCTGGCCTCGCCGGACTTTCCGAGCGTGTGACTTGCCCCCACACGCACGGACTTCACCGGCGGATAATCCGCCGGCCAAAAGTCTGCGGGACTTTTGAAAATGAACGGACTTGCCCACACACGGAGCAGTCCGTTCATTTAGAACGTAACTTCAGGTTACGTAGCTAGCGTAGGCAGTAAATGCCGCCGCGCTAGCTCCGTGACCTGGCATGGATTTAAAGGGACTCCCCACGCTGAAAAAACGGCGTGGGGGTTCCCCCCAAATCCATGTCAGACCCTTATCCGAGCACGCAGCCTGGCCGGCCAGGAAAGGGGTGGGGACGAACGAGCGCCCCCCCTCCTGAGCCGTACCAGGCCGCGTGCCCTCAACATGGGGGGTGCCCTAGGGAAAGGGGGGCCGTGCGGCCCCCCCACCCCAAAGCACCTTGTCCCCATGTTGATGAGGACAAGGGCCTCTTCCCGACAACCCTGGCCGTTGGTTGTCGGGGTCTGCGGGCGGGGGCTTATCGGAATCTGGGAGCCCCCTTTAATAAGGGGGCCCTCAGATCCCGGCCCCCCACCCTATGTGAATGAGTATGGGGTACGATGTACCCCTACCCATTTACCTAAGGTGTAAAATGTAAAGTACAAAAAAACACCCACACTTTTGAAAAAATATTTTATTGCACTGCTCCGGGGGTCTTCTTCCGTCTTGGGGGTCTTCTCGCCGGACTCCTCCGCCATTTACCAAGCTCTTTTACCGAGCGGAGAAGTCCAGCTACCTTCTTCGTCGTCGCCGCCGTCGTCTGGGGGTCTCGATCCGCCTTCGGGGTCTTCCGGGGTCTTCCGGGGGTCTCTTCTGTTCTTGCGGCGGTCGTCGTCTTCCGCGCCGCCGGCGCCTTCTTCTTCTTCTTGTTCTTGTTCTTCTTCTTCTTCTTCTTCCGATGTTGACACGTCGCTGTCTCTGCCCGGAATGCCAGAGCCGCGCTGCGCTGGGACTTATATAGGGACATGGGGACAGGGTCACATGCTCATGTCACATGGTGACCCCGCCCCCTTGTGATGTCACAGTCCCGGAGGATGCTGGGACTGTGACATCACAGGGGGGCAGGGTCACCATGTGACATGAGCATGTGACCCTGTCCCCATGTCCCTATATAAGTCCCAGCGCAGTGCGGCTCTAGCATTCCGGGCAGAGACAGCGACGTGTCAACATCGGAAGAAGAACAAGAACAAGAACAAGAAGAAGAAGAAGAAGAAGAAGAAGGCGCCGGCGGCGCGGAAGACGACGACCGCCGCAAGAACAGAAGAGACCCCCGGAAGACCCCGGAAGACCCCCGAAGGCGGATCGAGACGCCCAGACGACATCGGCGACGACGAAGAAGGTAGCCGGACTTCTCCGCTCGGTAAAAGAGCTTGGTAAATGGCGGAGGAGTCCGGCGAGAAGACCCCCAAGACGGAAAAAGACCCCCGGAGCAGTGCAATAAAATATTTTTTCAAAAGTGTGGGTGTTTTTGTACTTTACATTTTACACCTTAGGTGAATGGGTAGGGGTACATCGTTCCCCATACTCATTCACATAGGGTGGGGGGCCGGGATCTGAGGGCCCCCTTATAAAAGGGGGCTCCCAGATTCCGATAAGCCCCCGCCCGCAGACCCCGACAACCAACGGCCAGGGTTGTTGGGAAGAGGCCCTTGTCCTCATCAACATGGGGACAAGGTGCTTTGGGGTGGGGGGGCCGCACCTTGTCCCCATGTTGATGAGGACAAGGGCCTCTTCCCGACAACCCTGGCCGTTGGTTGTCGGGGTCTGCGGGCGGGGGCTTATCGGAATCTGGGAGCCCCCTTTTATAAGGGGGCCCTCAGATCCCGGCCCCCCACCATATGTGAATGAGTATGGGGTACGATGTACCCCTACCCATTCACCTAAGGTGTAAAATGTAAAGTACAAAAACACCCACACTTTTGAAAAAATATTTTATTGCACTGCTCCGGGGTCTTTTTCCGTCTTGGGGGTCTTCTCGCCGGACTCCTCCGCCATTTACCAAGCTCTTTTACCAAGCGGAGAAGTCCGGCTACCTTCTTCGTCGTCGCCGCTGTCGTCTGGGGGTCTCGATCCGCCTTCGGGGGTCTTCCGGGGTCTTCCGGGGGTCTCTTCTGTTCTTGCGGCGGTCGTCGTCTTCCGCGCCGCCGGCGCCTTCTTCTTGTTCTTGTTCTTGTTCTTGTTCTTCTTCCGATGTCGACACGTCGCTGTCTCTGCCCGGAATGCTAGAGCCGCACTGCGCTGGGACTTATATAGGGACATGGGGACAGGGTCACATGCTCATGTCACATGGTGACCCCGCCCCCCTGTGATGTCACAGTCCCAGCATCCTCCGGGACTGTGACATCACAAGGGGGCGGGGTCACCATGTGACATGAGCATGTGACCCTGTCCCCATGTCCCTATATAAGTCCCAGCGCAGCGCGGCTCTGGCATTCCGGGCAGAGACAGCGACGTGTCAACATCGGAAGAAGAACAAGAACAAGAACAAGAAGAAGACGACGGCGGCGACTCCCGCTTTAATGAAAATAAAGCATTTGTTTACGTCGGATCTTTCGTTTTTTGGATTCATGCGCGTTCATTATCGTTTGTTAAAACGATAACGAAAACACACATGCACAATACAATGCACATGTCTATTAGGAACCCCTTGTCTGTGAGCATTCCAAAATGGCATTTAGAACTAATTGTTAGCCCCTGTGTGCTATTACACATAGGGCATTGAAGCATCAATAACTTCTCTACTAAACAACTCAGCACCCCTATAGCAGAATCCTTTTGCATTATAGGGATACATAAAAAACAAAGTATTCTGAGCAAGGCTATCATTGCCTTCATGTGCCCCCACACATGTACATGCATCCACATTGTAAACTGTATGATGACACTAACTCTCTAAAGAGTGTCAGTAAGTTGAATATAGAAAAACAAATACAAAAAGATAGAATGAAGTACCTTAGTGATAAATTATCTGAAATTATTGAGGAGTGAATTATGGATTGTCATTATACAAATCATTCCAAATGTTGGACTGCTTTGACTCCCTCCTAAAATCAGATTTATCATAACTTTCCCCCACAGCAACACAGGGATTAAAAGAGCTACAGATTCCAAGAATCTTCCTGTATAGAGGTTACTTAGCTGCGGTATATGTATACTCATTACACTGTGCTCTATCATTTCTTATGTATAGTAAATGGAAACAGCCAGAAATGGATGTCTCTAATGCCCCATATATTCAGTGATAATGACACTTTTACATTTTGTTTCTAAGTTGTTTGCTAGGCTTTTCCCACTGAACTTACTTAGCACCTGCAAATGTTCAGCTCTTTAGTAATGACACACAACCACTTTTTAGTAATGACATACAACAGCATCCTTAGTTTACAATGCAGGGTTTTTTTTTTTCTACAAATCCACACATATTTGTTTAGTTCAGGTGTTATACAGTAATCCTGCAGAATTTTACAAACTTCCCTAACTCTGGGGATGGGAGATTTGGGTTTGTGAGGATTGGGATTTAAAAAAAAAAACTCAGCGAATCACTCCTGAAATGCAAAATAGCAATGCGCCAAGTATGCCAAGACGTGTTTATTACATGGCGACATATAATCTGCTACCCAGTAGTCTTACCAGCAATAGCAGCAATTGCAAAAAGCATAGCCCTTGCACAAAGAGGACAACCTTATCGGTCCATTAACACATTTAACAATAGTTATTTAAAAAAATTTTTATCAAAGAATCCAAAATACTTTTTGGGTATATATATGCTGGAATTTGTTACCTGTTTTCATGCAAAACCAGGTTTATCAAATAACTTGCCTGTGATGACAGTCTATAAAGTTAATGAAGTTGGTTTACATGAAAAAAGAGAAGAGTAACCACTTCAGCCCCGGAAGATTTTACCCCCTTCCTGACCAGAGCACTTTTTACAATTTGGCACTGCGTCGCTTTAACTGACAATTGCGGGGTCATGTGACGCTGTACCAAAACAAAATTTGCGTTATTTTTTTCCCCACAAATATAGCTTTCTTTTGGTGGTATTTGATCGCCTCTGCATTTTTTTTTGTGCTATAAACAAAAAAAAAGCGACAATTTTGAAAAAAAAAAAAAAATATTTTTTACTTTTTGCTATAATAAATATCCCCCAATTTAAAAAAAAAAAAAATTTCTTCATCAGTTTAGGCCGATATGTATTCTTCTACATATTTTTGGTAAAAAAAAAAATTGCAAAAGGCATATATTGATTGGTTTGCACAAAGGTTATAGCGTCTACAAGCTATGGGAAAGATGTATGCCATTTTTATATCATTTTTATTATAATTATTTTTTTTTTTACTAGTAATGACGGTGATATGCGATTTTTAGCGGTACTGCAACATTGCCAAAGACAGATCGGACACTTTTGACACATTTTTGGGACCATTGACATCTATACAATGATCAATGCTATAAATTTGCACTGATTACTGTATAAATGTCACTGGCAGATCAAGGGGTTAAATGTGTGTTCCCTAGGTAAGTTCTAACTGTATGGGGATAGGAATGACTAGGGGAGGAGACATATCCTTGTTCCTACTTAGTTTACACGCACAAAGCCCTGTGCTGGCTCTCGTGAACGCGATCGCGCGCGGCCGCGGCAATTGCCACCACTGGCCACACGCTTCAGGTCCCCGCCGTGCAGCGCGCGCCCTCTGGTGGCTCTTAAAGAGAAACCCGTATGGGGTTTCGCGCAGCAATGCCATTGTGCCACAGTATATGTGCGTGAGCCAGTCGGGAACCAGTCGGCGTGAGCGTGAGCCAGTCGGGAAGAAGTAAATCTTCCAACCAATCAAAAAGCTAATTCATGTTTATTATGTTATTTGTTACTAGATAACAAAAGTGGATATTCACTCTTAAGCCGGGTACACACTACAAAAACTGTCAGCTCGGGTCAGAGCCGCTGTACTAACCATGCAAAGTTAGTCCAGCGATCTCCCCCACTGAGCCATTGTGTTTTGACAGGACAGATGCCCCCCCCCTGCAAGAACACTCCAATCAGCGCTCTCTGCCATTGGCTGAGAGTGCTGATCGGGAGTCGGACAGCTGCTGGTTTTCCAGCATGCACTTCCGACAGAAGCTGGCCAAACGTCCGGCTTCTGTTGGACAGACATACATACTTGCAGAATGTCGGACATGTTTCCTGAAATTCTGCCTGTTTGTACAGGACTTTAGGCAGGCCATAGACGGTGTGAATGTACTCAAGTTGATCTATCAATGAACTTGGTATATTCAGATTGCCCATACACGGTTTGAATCTCAGTCAGCTCAGCAGGAGCCATCTATGGCCAGCTTTAAACCTTCTCAACTCCTTCAGTAGCCTCCATCTGTTTTAAATATACAATTTTCCTTTATGGGTATATGAGTTCTTTTCAAGCAATGCCTTTTAAATGAACACAAATAAGTAAGTAATTCAATGTTTTTGAAGTTTCAGTAATTACTAAGCTTTCAAGCTAGTAGGCTGATTTTAACTTGACAAGTGGACACACCCTTTAAGTCTCTCAGACATACCATTTGAGAAGCACTAGTTTGGATGTGTGCATGACTGTATCTTATAAGAATTCTGTCCCAGCCTCTATTTTGTTCTTCTAGTAAATGCTAATAAGCTCTGGTGTATTATATTTTCCTAACTTTAGTTCCCTCTGGCAAAAGACAGACAGATAGGTTTGTCTACACTATCAGGTAATGCATTCTGCAGCCAGTCTGGTAACTCTGGGACCATAAAATTTGTATGGCCTGAGATTTTGTATGGGGAAGAACGTCACAGTGTGACATTTTACCTGGAAGCTAAATTTCTCACCAAGTGGGATAAAGAAATTACAATGTGTATATATCATTTGAAGGCAAAGGTTAATAAACATGAACAACTCCATTGGGAGAGTTTTCTAGACTACCAGATCCAATTTGATTATTGGTTGTGATATCTGTCCAGGAAACAAGCATCATTTTTGGCTGCTTCCATTTGTTATGGAATGTGTGGCTATACAGAAAAGTCAAAGTCCCTTTTGTGCATTTCCATATTTCAAAATGTGCTTTAAATTAGTTTATAATATGGCAAAGTATTGTTCTACAGTCCTTACATTTGTTTTAAACTGCCGAAACGGACAAATTTTAATCCGTCTCAACCCACAACAACTAACCACAATTTGCTGAAGTCAGACCACTACATAATGCATTTGGATGTGTTGCTACGGGTTACTCAACCTAAATCATAGGATTTAAGGCTGCATCTGTAGCTGTGGAATTTTAGTAGGCACTGGCTGTGTAAATAAACTGCATCTTCTACAAAGTTGATTAATAGGCACAATGCTGAGAAAATCTTTACATGAAAACACAAGTACACAGAAACAGACAGAAAACATGGGCAGAACACATGCCAAACGTCTCTGCAGATGTTTTATTTACATTTTTTTTGGTTGTAAGCTTTTAAGAAATGCATTCTGGAAGATAAATGTTCTTGAATAATCTTGTTTTTTAATTATTTTCTAGCCCCCCCCCCCCCCACCCACAAAACAAATAAATGGAATGTGAAGAAGTTTGTGCTTTGTAAAATAAATGTATTTTTGGAGCTTTGTTTGTTTTCCCACCCAGGGAAGCAGATTGTTTAGCTGGTTATACCCATGGGTAAAATACTTCAATATGCAGCCTGTCATTTTGGTAAAGTCACAGTCTTAATGTTGTTTGTGCTGAAATCCCAACAAACTTATTTGTTTATTTTTAAACGTATTGTATATATATATATATATATATATATATATATATATATATATATATATATATATATTTGCATGGTTTACACAGCGCCATATGCAGCATCTGAAAACATAAATGACAAGCACACTGGGAGAGACAGCAATATCAGAGCATACTGATATGTATATTTATATATTATTTTTTTCCCCTTAGTTAGCATATTAGAGCCCTGACTAAAGCTGACCATGCACTAGTAGAATTCCATTTAAAATCTTATGTTTTAAAAATATTCTTTGATTTTGTTATGGTTAGTGGGGTGAAATCGATCGTTCACTTCCTATCCTATAGACAATATAGGGAGCGAGTGAAAATCTGTCCAAAGAGACACAGAGCTGACAGAGGTTCTAAACCCTCACCAGCCAAAATTAAAAATAATTTTGGCTTTGGATTTAGTATTGTTAGCTGATTTTTTGCAGTCCATTTTTCTAATTTTTGTTCTTTAGTTAATTTTTTTGGTATATTGGCATTAAAAAAAAAAAAAAAACCTTTATTGCATTTGTAAATTAATTTGCTTTACCTTTTAATAGAAAACTATAAACTTAACTTTGGCATTTTGTCCATTGCAAACTTGACAAACTATGGAATACATTTTTTTAAAGGGTTAGTTCACTTTTGTAATGAAATGGAGCATACACTCAAGGGGCCCCGTAGTTTAAAAAACAGTGCGTTGCTATAAAATTGATGGTTAGTTTAAATGCCATACCTATAGTCTCATGGTGGCTTCCTCACAGCCTGTCTGAAAACTACCATTGGACGTAATACGCCCTGATTGATAATCTCAATAAACCGCTATCACTGTCCACAATCTAAATACAATATAATATAGTAATAAGAACTCTCTTGGAATAAGTTCAAATGCAATGGAGGCAGGCGTGAACTAGAAAAGAGCGGACGGACTTACAGTTAGATGATAACTGCCCGTTTCACTGCTCACAAGGGGCCCGCACGATTAATGTAAATCCAATAGAACTCTAGTGGAGTTTATCAGGGAAATTGTCACCTCTCTTGGCTTTGGTTCCATTTTCAATAAATGTAAAGAGTAATTGTGGTGAATTATGACCTGCCTTCACAGGGTATGTAAATTAAAATTTGTGTATATCACTTTTATACCTAGTGATTTTTATGTCTATTTGCGTGGTCTGGGCAATAAAGACAAGTTCCCAGGGCATTCATACAGGTAGAAAACATCAGTGAAGCCACAGCTATGGAAGTCAGAAATCTGAAACCTTTCTTTCTGTGCATAGGTGCGAAAAAATGCACTGGGTGCAGTGATTGCATGCAAACATGCTATTAGGTGTGGTTAGCATGTATAGCCAATTAGTATTACCTGTGGAGGATATGGATAAGGTGAAATCAGCATGCACAAGTTAGTTCTGTATATTCTTTTGAATAGCAAACAAAGAGGCTCTGAGAAGCAGGCTCGATAACACTGGCCAGTGTTTAAGAAGAATTGAATATGCTTTCCTGGAATGAGAATAAGGCATGCGTACAATTGGAATATGTCAGGTCTGTTTCTTAGGTTTAGATTTGAAGGATTCCTTTTTGTAATTCCTAGCTCTACCAGCTGCCCCAGTCAACACTACCCGAGAATAGCTTTTGGATAAGAAAGCATGTGATAATTCCTGTACGTTAACCTTAAATTGTTCGTTAGAACTGGTGATGCACTTTGCTCTAATAAATTGGCTAGTTCAGCCTGAGCTTTTTAGGCTGGGCTTCTCCTATAGGTCTCAGGAGTGCAATTCGTTTTGCACTCCTGTGACCTGTTTCCAGCGGAGAGCGTTCTGAATTCTGCTCTCTGCTGACGTCACTGGAATCAGTCATGGCAGCGCGTCATCCCGACTTAGGAAGTCGGGATCCGCCAGCTGTCTGGACTGATGGCAGTCTCAGCCTCTCTGCGAGCCGCTGAGACGGCCGCTCCCTGCCCCTACAAAGCTCAGCACTTGAATGGAGGAGCAGGAGAGATGCTGACTGACAATCAGCAGCTCTCCGCTCGGGGAGGTTTGAGAACCAAGCCATTAGCGACGGTCGTGGCTCGGTTCTCAGTGCAGAGGCGGCGGGGACAGATGCAGCATTGGTCTGATGCTGCATTCACCTAGGTAAGTATTTTTTTTTTCTTTTAAGAGGATATTGGTGAAAAATTGCTGCAGATAAATGATTGTTTTTATCCATGGAATTCCAGAAGACGTCAGTAAAAAGTGTCCAACATGGAAATGTGTCAACATCAAGGAAGAGGATTTGAGGGGTGGTATTCTCAAGTTAAAAAAAAATTGTTTAAAAACATTGGTTGAGCTCTGCATGGTAAGAAGATCCTCTGTTTCTTGCCATTGAAAGAAAATAGCATTAATGTACCTTAACCACAAAAGGTTGTGGCCAAAGTACGGGATGTGTGTGTTTAAACAAAATTATTTTTTTCTTTAAATGGACCATGATAATGTTAATGTTTATAGGAGCTAAATTTGAGCCCATTGCTATGCCCTGGCGTTGCAAATAAAACTGATTGTTAAAGGAGAAGTCATTTTTAGTTGACACTATGCAAAGCTGTTGCAGGTGAAAGTCTTGCATATCTCTTTAAAGCTCAATTTCAGACATCATGAATAGCCCAATCACAGTAGGGGATGGAAGTGTATACACTGTAAAATATTTATTGAGCAAGTGAGTGGTGGCAGATAGGTCTATCGCTTCTCACATGTAAAAATTGCAAATTTGTGAGGCCTAGTGTGCATTAACACGGCCTATACCCCAGAGAGAAGCTTAAACAGATAGACATAGAGAGTATATGCATATAAACAAAAAATAAATTTTATTTAGGGCAACATGCCCAGAGATAAATCAATAGATGAGTAAATAGGCATGCGATTTTACAAGACAGTATATATACATGGAATCATATGTGACCATAAACATGTACATAAAATGCAGGAATTGCACAACAACTTGCGATAATATCAGGGTCTATTCAGGAAAATGCCGACATGTTTCGGACGGACGTCCTTTTTCAAGGCAATAACAGTTCCTGTGTTTGCTCAATAGTACTGTATAAGACAGAGTAAAGTCGTTAGTATATAACATATTGTATTGATGAGTATAAACCTGTAATTGAGCCACTCAATGGTAATGGTACTCACTTGCAAAGCATTGAAGGAAGGGGCTTGAATAGCCCGGTGGTCTTGGGGTACAGAGATATGGTCTCAATGTATTCACAAAATGTAAATTAGTCTTGTGCTGTTAAAAGCAAACGGCTGCTAGACATTTGAAAGGCTGCAAGATCTCCAAGCCATGCACTGGAAGGTTGCAATGGCTCTGTATGCCTGGGCCAAAAATGGTATATGGCTAGGGGATAAGAGGAAGTAAATAGGGTAGCATTAGTGCCACTTGGAGGTGATAGAGTATGTTAATGCAAGGTATATTGCATAGAGTAAGATAGTAGTATTACCTGATGGATGGAGGTCTTGTAGTACAGTACAGCAGAGCGCCGGCAGGGAAGTGTGATAGCTAGTCCCGCCATTGTTCAGGCTTATATGTGTGTGAGAATTAGTGTCAGCTGTGCAGGCCATGATGTAAAATGGGTGCGCTGAGCTGTGGTATAATTAGGGCCAGGTGAGGGGATGGTGGCTCAAAGGCCGCAATGTAGTACCCCAAATGATGAGATCTCAGAAGCGGCGGCGCCGCGCGTCGCCACGTCCAGGGGGCGTGGCCTCGTGCGGCGTCGGGGCGTCACCGACGCGGGCAGACTAACCCCTCCCCGCTTGCTGGAACGCAAGCAGAGGGGCGCGTGTGATGGAGACGTGCGCCTCAGTGGGTATATGCGGCGCATGCGCAGTGGGAGGTCCGCGCATGCGCACATGGTCTTACCCGCGCCGGGCAGCCTGTATAACAAATGGAAGCAAGAAAAACCGCATAAGGACATAGGAGAGTGTATGGGAGTATGACAGTATTGTTACCCTTTAGTAGGTTCAATGTAAAAAGGCATTAGTAGGTCGGCAAGTGAGTCACAGTACCATAGAGATGGGTAGGGGGCCCCCTAGTGGACGGAAACAGACAATGCATTAGAATAACAGAAACAGCAATATTCACATATCTATAGAGGAAGTAGAGAAAATATATTTACGTCGATCAATTTGGGTAGCTGTAAAACAGTACAAACACTGCAATAAAGCTAATATACAGTATACACATGTTTTCTTAGGACATTAAACAGGTGCATTTGAATAAGTATAAAGATAGAGCATACTTGTTGTCATATGGATAAATGATTGGAACAAATGAAGAGAGGGTCCCAGAGTGAGATATACTGATGGGAGCCTGTCTTAATTTGAAAAGAGGTTACAGATCAAGTTCGCACACCCCTGATTCGAAGCCCTCAAGGTAGGGCTTGAGGTTGAAAGCCTCGTTGAGGCCTGGGGGGGATGTGGCGTTGAGATGGAAAATCCATTTAAGCTCACTTTGAAGTAAGGATTTGTTGTAGTCACCCCCTCGGTTGGGTGGGGGGATATGGTCAAGTGCTCTAAATGTAATTTGGGGGGTTGAGTCCTGATGGACAGTTGCACAGTGTCGCCCTAAGGGGAGGTCAGGGTCTTTTTGGTTTTAACAGCACAAGACTAATTTACATTTTGTGAATACATTGAGACCATATCTCTGTACCCCAAGACCACCGGGCTATTCAAGCCCCTTCCTTCAATGCTTTGCAAGTTAGTACCATTACCATTGAGTGGCTCAATTACAGGTTTATACTCATCAATACAATATGTTATATACTAACGACTTTACTCTGTCTTATACAGTACTATTGAGCAAACACAGGAACTGTTATTGCCTTGAAAAAGGACGTCCGTCCGAAACATGTCGGCATTTTCCTGAATAGACCCTGATATTATCGCAAGTTGTTGTGCAATTCCTGCATTTTATGTACATGTTTATGGTCACATATGATTCCATGTATATATACTGTCTTGTAAAATCGCATGCCTATTTACTCATCTATTGATTTATCTCTAGGCATGTTGCCCTAAATAAAATTTATTTTTTGTTTATATGCATATACTCTCTATGTCTATCTGTTTAAGCTTCTCTCTGGGGTATAGGCCGTGTTAATGCACACTAGGCCTCACAAATTTGCGAAGTGTATACACTACTCACATATATTGTACAGAGGATGAAATCTGCAGGCAATGTACTCACTTTCCGAAGATAGTTCAGGAAATCCATTGTGCCCTGGAGGAAGATGAGCAAGGCAATAACTTTGGGTTGAAGCATGAGGTCAAGAACCACTGCAAGGGGTTTGAACCCAGAATTAGTTCCAGTGACAATGGGAATTGCAGGTGGATTATTGTCAGGTGACTGAATCCATGCCATCTTCAGCCAGGTAAGATATTGTGAAAATGGCACTAACCAGTTGGCTGCCTTTCACCTCGGAAAAATCACACATGCTTGGCACATGTCCTCAACCAGGTGGTACAGATTTTTATCATGAAATCCCCTGGCTTACAGGAGGTCTTTCATTGGGCAAGGCATTCTCTGATTGGATGAGGTGGAGAGTGTGATGTCACCACCCTGCCTCTCCAAATTATCCAATCAGGGAATGTATTGCATTCATTCAGAAAATGCAAACCATTCTCTGAATGGTGCCTGTGCTGGGCAACTGACCTCCTGTGTTCATGATGCATCATTCCTAGTACTCAGCAAGGGAACCGGCAAGAAGTGGAGATCACTGAAGAAGCACCATTGACAAGAACATTGTCAATATGGCTGCTTTAACCTCCCTCCTGGCGGTATGATTATGTCTGGAATTTTGTACCAAAAGCGGTACAATTATTTTGCATGGAAATTTGGCGTTTTTATATTGTAGGCTGCAATTCTTATGAATAGCTCACTTAAATCTGTCCAAACCAGAGTCTAGTAGACATCCCGGGTATGATAAAGTTTGAAACAAAAAATCATAAATTATAATATAATAAAAATATATATAAAAATTATTCAATAATGTAATCAAATCAAAAACACTGAAATTTGCTCAGTTGCAGAATAGTCGCTGTCATTAAATTTAGTGTTTGATGATGAATTGTGATTCTAATTTATTATCGCTGTTTTCTAGCTGGTCTAAAACCACTTTTGACATAAAGGGACACTTTTTGGTTGCTATGTACAATCTCCAGTTTCCAGGCAGAAAAAATCAATTTATGATATAAAATGACATGCAGGGCACTGGGCAGACCACTAGGGACAAAGGGGATGTGTATTTTTTGTATACAGTACTGTAATCTGTAATATTACAGTACTGTATGTGTATTGTGTTTTTTAACTTTTTTGAATTTGGCGCCGATCTCCGCTCCATTGCGTCGTAACGTCGCAGGGAACGGAGATCAGCGGCACTCGGCACTGTGTGAATCGAGCGAGCAGACGGCTCGCACACACAGCGGGAAGACATCGCAGGATCCAGGGGACAAGGTAAGTAACTTCCCCCTGTATCCTGCAATGCAAACCCGAGTCTGGCTCGGGGGTTACCGCTTTTGGTACTGAAGTTCCCGCCCCGAGCCAGACTCGGGATTACCGCCAGGGGGGTTAATCTCATTCTTTTATAGTGAGGGGATGACGTGTTGGCCTGGCAAATTCCTGCTTTAATTCACCTGTAGTGCAAACTTTGAACATGCAGGATTTACTGGGACCCCGTGGTAGCGGCAGACCCAAATCTCATGCCTATTTTACTTTTTTATTTTGTATATATATTTTTTTATGTAGGCATTTGACAGTCCTCTCACTTTACAACCTTTTTTAAGTATATGTGGTCTAATCAAAACACCTGTGAGTGGTTCTTTAGCTATGATTATTGAATGCACCTATGCTATGTACCTTTGACAATCACATTTAGTTTTTCCATCCTGTCAAGACTCTGTGAGGAGCAGGTACTGTTGGGGTAGTTGTTTTATACCCCTGATTTTTGTATTCTCTGTGTAGTTGAATTATAATGCTCAAAATATTATATAGAAAGCCCACCAAAATTAGAACGTCACAACAAATTATTCTTTGTTTGTTCCAAAGTTAAATAGTTGAAGTTTCTATTAAGTCAGGCTTCAAATACCTTAATACAAAAAATAAATTACCAATCAGTTAATTTATGCACAAACAGGAATTTAACTGTAAAATATTACCTTACCAAGATTGGGAATCTCAAAACAGGCATTGGCCTCGGATTTTAACAAATTCAACAGCAATGAACTGTGACTGGTGTGTTGTGTCCAGAGAGAGCAAACAGTGAGTGAGTATGTCAGTAGTAATTATTAGGTGTGTGATGACAGCTACAAAATCATTTTACAATTTGCTCTTTTTGCAGAAATCATTCTAATTCAATTAATGTAAGTTTGGTGTTCAGTCACAACAAGAAAAAGTCATTATTAGCTTTGCATATAATATCCTTACTGTAGTGGTGCAACTTTCTTCACATAACTACTGCACTATATTGATCCCATTACAAAGTAAACAATGTGTAAGCATTAACAATGCATTTTATTGAAGTAGTTATTTTACTAGTACTGTATATCCTACAAAATCCATTGTGTACAAGACTGCATTGACCTAAAATATCTGTTACTGTCCATGTCCATCTACAACAAATTCTCTGCGGCTCAAATGATTCCTTTAATTGTTCTCTATAGACACCAGACTACAATTAAAGATGTTGTAATATCATGTACATTAGACAGAAGTAAAATAGAGGTGTGAACAGATCCATTGTCGGTAATGAGCAGTGTTCCAGCCACAACTGTACTGTAGTGCAGTACCAGTCAACGTAGAGAGAATACAAACTGGCCTTGTATCTCGAGGTGCTACAAGACCCCAAAGAGAGACAGACCCTGAGCCTGTGCAGACTGAGCGCCCAAAGCCTGGAAATTGAGTTAGAATGGCAAAGACAGACCTACAAGCCAAGGGAAAGTAGACTGTGCCAGCAATGTGACCAGGGGGTCCTGAAAGATGGGGACCACTTCCTGCTATGCCCCAAGTACTCGTCAGTGAGGAACGCTCACTACAAGAGACTCCCTGCTCTCATCCCAGATTTAAGTTCTATAGAGGAGAAGAGGAAACTTCAAATTCTTCTGGGAGAGGAGAAGCCAATGGTAAACTAAGAGTGACATAAAAAACTGTGGACGTAAAAATCCATTACACAGACTCACCCCCATCCCCCTTTATATTACCCATTACCCCCCTGCCCCTTCCCATACAAACTCAACTGCTTTGGCAATGATAAATGTAATTGGCCCTGCCAATAAAGCAATTGAATTGAATTGAATTGAGACCATGACCGATTAGACATTACTAGGGACTAAGCACAGAGTAGATAGGCTGACTCTGAGTTCCAGAGCACACACAGTTTCTACTGATGAAAAAAGCTGTGTTCCAAGCTGATTGGACAGTGACTGGAGGTTTTCTTCATTAATGCAGTCCTTGTCTTTAGGTCTCGGACACCAAGATGAATGCCTAATTATGATCCTCCTCAGGGGACCCTGCAACTGGACTTTGCCGCAACATTCATCCGGATGTATCTCTATTAATAACTATATATACCCAGGTATATGTGAACAATTCCACCAGGACTATTGTTGGGCCTTTTGCTGATAATAACAGTTTGTATATGATAGGATATACGTACCATTATTATTCTTTCTTATATAAAGTTTATATTATTTCCATACTGGTGTGCATCTATATACTTATGGTTATAGTTATATGCTGGTTTCAGTATTTCCTCTGCTCCCAATTACTTTGATTAGATTACTGGCTAATTTCCCAGGAAGGGAATCCCTTCTGTTCACAGAGGCCCTGTCCTAGATGAAGGCATTGCCACCTTTGTTATCAAACCCACTCAGCGAAGGTTCTGGTTCTCCTAATTACTTATAGATTTAGCACAATATCCTGTTTGGGAAGGGACATTTCTCATAACTCCCCTTCCCCAAAACAAGGCTACACAGACTAGCTTAGTTTCTATACAAAATGACAACTGTCCCAATTTATAACTAGATTTTAGAGTAAGGAGCACAGGGAAGGACTTTAGCAGCTAGCCAGCAAAAAAACCCAAACAAACAAAAATTAGCTGTCTAACAATTCGTGTTAAACACAGAGGTTTCTGTTGTATAACTAGCTGGTAAATGTGCGGGGAAATATAGTTTGTTTTGTTTGCTCTGTGTAAAGCCCTTTCATATGAACATTACTCTAGAAAATTAGTTATACATTGGAGCAGTTGCCATTTTTGTTTAGCTTCTTATGCCCCATACACACGGTCAGAAATTCCGACCACAAAATCCGTCGGATTTTATCCGACGGATTTTGTCCGACACTGGTGTTGCATACACACGGTCAGACAAAGTTGTCGGAAAATCCGATCATTCTGAACGTGGTGACATTCGTTGCGTACGACGGAACTACGTAGAGGCTAGTAGCAATAGCTTTGGTCTTGTAATTTGAGCATGCGTGGCACTTTGTCCGTCGGAATTCGCTACACACGATCGGAAAAAGTCCGGCCGGACTTTGTTGTCGGAAAATTTGAGAGCAGGATCTCAAATTTTTTACGATGGTGCCCACACACGGTCGGAATTTTCCGACAACATGGTCCGATAGGACATTTTCCGTCGGAAATTCCGACTGTGTGTACGGGGCATTACACTGGGTGCAGGGATCCATTGGGGTTGATTTACTAAAGGCAAATAGAGTGTGCACTAATTTTCCCCAGAGCTTAGTGAATGTGGTAAAGATTTGTTTGTAAAGAATACCCAATCAGGTGCACCCCCATCCCCCTTTATATTACCCATTACCCCCCTGCCCCTTCCCATACAAACTCAACTGCTTTGGCAATGATAAATGTAATTGGTCCTGCCAATAAAGCAATTGAATTGAATTGAATTGAGACCATGAGAATACCCAATCAGGTGCAAGGAACAAAAAAAAAATAAAAAAAAAGTTCCATGTTTGCTTGCCTATGATGGAAATCAGCAGACCTTCATCCCACTCACTAAGCTCTGGAGAAAAAGAGTGCAACTGCACTTGCAAATTGTACAGTCTATTTGCCTTTAGTAAATCAACCACATGTGCCTTTAAGAATGAATAGGCTGACTCCAGGCATACACGCCCTTAATTTTTCAATTGCTATATATCCTACAACATGGAAGCCCTCATAGACTAGTGTTAGGGCCATGATATACAGAGACGTCTTTACAAGGCAGTGGGGATTCCACAAATATTAGCAAATGTTGTGCAGCTGTAATTTGTGTTTTTAACACAAATTATTAAATGGTGTATTTTTTTTTTTCTTTGCTTGCTATCTGATAAGTGTGCAGGGAAATACAGTTTGTATTTGCTTTGCTTGGTTTCTTTAATCAATATTTGTGGATTGTACAGTTAATAAATATGCCTACTGGTCTTTATTCTCTACACTTATGCTTCTAAAATGTTCCATATATTTTCCTCAAGAATTAGATTTCCTTTGTATTGAGATTATTTTATGTAGTGCCTTCTTCTGGTTAGGCTGCTAGGTTGAATTTAGTTTTAGCTTCACTGTAGTGAGTGGAGTAATGATTGATTGTGCTTGTCTGTTTAGGGTTTCCTAAGCTGGGAGCTTGATTCCTCCCACCTGCTTCTGTAAGAAGTTTCCATAATTTAGAGAGATTCAAATGACCAAAATGAATATTTATCTTACCCCATTCAATCCCTGGAAGAAGAGATCTGGAAGGTGGTTGGGGAAGTGATAAAGGTTTGACAGGCCTTGCCAGAATGTTATTTCCTCTCCAGGGAAGGTTCCAGTTCTCCTGGGGCTGTTGAGAGCTTCTGAGAAAAAAGATTGCAGGCCGGGCCTCAATAGGAGCTGAGCTAAGGGCCTGGAGAGGATTGCTACTTAATTTTTCTGGCACTGTTCTGAAGTCCTGCTCTGGTGAAGGATCTTTTTATCTCCCTCACTGATGATCTACCTGAGGATGCCACCAAGGAAGACAGCTCCTGGGACTCTTTGGGTAAAGACCTTGATGTGGACTGATAGTTGTGCAAATGCCAGAAGGGAACTAAGTGCCAGAAGATGCTATATGGACTGGGGCTGCTCTGAGAGAGTTCTAGATATACGTAGAAATTCATGTTACCTCCAGGAAAGGCTGCTATAGAGAAGATTGGTGAGAAGTTTGTCCTCCCATTGATTGCTATTATTGTTTGAAGTAACCTGTGACCATAATTCATCAATAAATACTAAAAAGACATCCCCTAGACCAGTGATGGTGAACCTTGGCACCCCAGATGTTTTGGAACTACATTTCCCATGATGCTCATGTACTCTGCAGTGTAGGTGAGCATCATGGGAAATGTAGTTCTGAAACATCTGGGGTGCCAAGGTCCGCCATCACTGCCCTAGACTGAGCCTGAATTGTCAGTGTGTGATAACCTGTGCTTATGACTGGCAACCTCTGTACTACATTGGGAGACCTATGTATATTCTTAGCGACCCCTTCAGGAATTAGAGCTACATTTAATATGATCAGATTATGTATGGGCCCACAGCTCTAAACCATAATTGTCAGTTGTGTTATGGTTCTGTAAATCTGAACTTGGGTCTTGGTATTATGGGATAGAAATTAATATCTCATTAATGTCCAAACAGAATAGTGTCCAAAAAATTAATTTTCAACTTTCATTAACTGCTTGCCGACCAGCCACCGTCATTTTACTGCGGCAGGTCAGCATGATCCCGCGAGCCGTCATAGCTATGCATTGGCTCGCGGGATCGGGATAGCAGGCATGTGTGCCCGCCCGCTGCACAGTAGGGGTGCTGATGCTTGTGGCCGATGGTCGTGATGACCACCGGCCACGAGCGATCGTGGGCACAAAAGACAGAACAGGTGAAACAGGTGAACAGTGAAATACGCAAATCCCTGTTCTGTTCTGTTCTGAGAGGCGTGACAGATCGTGACTTCCTATTAGCTAGGAACTACGATCCGTCACTTCCTCTAGGTTAGTCCCCCCCCCCTACAGTTAGAAACACAAACAGGGAACACAGTTAACCCCTTGATCGCCCCTAGTGTTAACCCGTTCCCTGCCAGGGACATTTTTAAAGTAATCAGTGCATTTTTAGAGCACTGATCGCTGTATAAATGCCAAGGGTCCCAAAAATGTGTCAAAAGTGTCCGATGTGTCCGCTATAATGTCGCAGTCCCGATAAAAATCACAGATCGCCGCCATTACTAGTAAAAAAATAAAATAATAATAAAAATGCCATAAAATTATCCCCTATTTTGTAGACGCTATAACTTTTGTGCAAACCAATCAATATATGCTTATTGTGATTTTTTTTACCAAAAATATGTAGAAGATTATATATCGGCCTAAACTGAGGAAAAAAAAATGTTTTCTTTAGATGTTTTTTGGGGATATTTAGTATAGCAAAAAGTAAAAAATATTGTGTTTTTTCAAAATTGACGCTGTTTTTTTGTTTATAACGCAAAAAATAAAAACCGCAGAGACGAACAAATACCACCAAAAGAAACCTCTATTTGTGGGAAAAAGGGACTTAAATTTTGTTTGGGTACAGTGTCGCACGACCGCGCAATTGTCAGTTAAAGCGACGCAGTGCCGAATCGCAAAAAATGGCCCGGTCATTCAGCACCCAAATCTTCCGGGGCTGAAGTGGTTAACAAAAAACATACTTCAAATGTTGAACCCTTTAACAGAAACCCAAACTAAGAGAAATTGATAATGTGTGATTGCTGTTTTCTTGTAAACTGCCAGTTGCTGTCATGCTGATCAAGTAGTTTCATTACTGGAAATCAGGATTTCTGACTTCACTTGCGAAATGTTTTGTATGTTCCCAGGCCGGAAACGTGCAAAGTTCCATCATAATTCTTGCTTATTTTCAGTGCTGATTAGCACCAATCCAATTTGCAAGCTTGTTAGTTTTGTTAGCTAAAATACACTTAATCAATATATGGAAAAAGCATATAATATACAGTATATATAGAATAAAAAATATATATATATATATATATATATATATATATATATATATAAAACATATATGAGAGTTGGAAGACACCGGATCTAATAGTAAACTTACTGTCGAAAAGACTGTGCGCCAACTATGTAGTTCTTTCTTTATTACCACACACAGAGGGTGAGTGTGAAATAAAGTTCATGCATATCACTGCATAATTAAATAACAGGTATAATGCACTAGAGTTTAGATTGAATCTGGTGAAATTGTGATACAAAAATAAAGCATCTAATCTACTGCACACGGCGAGATATTGTAGGCTGTAACCCCAAGATAAAATACTTGATTGCCTTTAAAATATAACTACCCTACACTTTTTTCATTGACAGAAACATGATCTGACATATTTCAGCATGGAAGTGATGGGCAAGCCAAACAGCATTATTACAGCTTTATTTAAAGACATGTGCTTTAATAAAAAGGAGAATGAGTCACTGTTCCTTTCTGCGTAAAGTGTTTAAGTAATAAAATCTTGTGAAGTGTTCATCCGAAGGCTTATGCTTTTACAACAGCCATCTCGTGTACGAGAAAATGCAAACTAGCCGTAGAAAGTCCCTTTATTGGCCTGTTAAGTGTCCTCCGAGACTAGGTAACTGTTCTGTTTCATATCAAGGTTGAAGGTATTGAAATTAACAGCTTCCTTATCTCTGTACATGCTTAACTATGCTTTAATACAACAGGGACATTTAAATAGGTATATAAGGAATTGTTTTGTCAGGTCAGTGTAAATCAAATTAGTTGTTCATAGGCATATCAGTGTAAAGGTTGGTGGTCTAGGTATTTAGCAATCCTACAGATGTCTGAGGCTTTTTTCCTTAGGATATTGCAAATGTTTCAGTCCTTTGTATATGGAGATTATTGTGGATGTTATACAAGAAACAATCATGGAAATAGTTGTGCAAAGTAAAATAAAACCTGACACAAATGACTTCTTAATATGCAATTACATCTTCTTAATAAGACAGAGCAAAGTATAAAGTAGATGTGCTAAGTGCTCAAATTAGAAGTCAACTGAACTGCTTTGCAGCAGATATGACAATTGTTTAATTTGCTTGCCAATCTCTATACCTTTTAAATGTGCATGCTAATTTCCATATTTGTTGCTTGCCACAAAAGACCCAGCAACTGAAATTTAAAGCCCATCTCCAGCATTTACAAAAAAAACTATTCTTTCACTAGCCCCTTCTCCCCACGTATTGCAATGGTTAAATATTAATTAATTCTAGAGGATGAGGAATAAGGTGTTATACGTACCCTACTCCTCCCTCTGACATGTTCCAGTGCTTTCCTCCACTCTGGTTTGTGGGCTGTCCTTTGCTGGTCCTGAATTGTACTTGATGATGTCATCATGCGACTGCTTCCAGGAAGTGCCTAGAGAGGAGGCCCCAGGGAACATGGAGTGAGGAATAAGGTAAAAATGATACCTAAAGCCTGGTACACTATATGAGATTTTTTGCCGTTTAACCCAGTGTTTGGAATGACAAAAAAACTGTCAGTTCTGGTCGGAGCCACTGTACTAACGATCCAACATTAGTACAGAGATCTCCCCCACTCTGTTATGTTCTGACAGGGGGACGGCCCTCCCGCCAGAACACTCTGGTCAGCGCTCTCAACCATTGGCTGAGAGCGCTGATCAGGTGCTGGTCGGTTGCTGGTTTTCCAGCTGGCTTCTATCGGACTGGCTGGCATACACACGGGCTGAATGTCGGACAGTTATTATTGAACGCCTGGAATGCGGCTCATGTGTATGGGTGTTAACGAGCATTTCACCCTTAAAGTATGTGTATAGGGGAAAGGGGGGTACTGCAAGGGTATTGTTTTCTAATTCCTGAAGGAAGGCTTTAGGATGTGCATAATCTGTAGTGGATAAAAAAAGCTGACACATGCAGATCAGTAATTTAGAATTTGCATTTGCAGTGTTTTATTAGCTGATATATAGGACATTCTGTAAAGACTCCCTTATCTCTAGTTGTTGCCCATAACAATTAATCACATCCCCACAAAGGGTTGGCACAGGCAGAACGCTGGAGCATGATTCCTGACTGCTTGCTTTATTTAGTACACTGAACATATTTCTTTAACTGCATGCAATGTTCTGATATGGCAGGGGGAAGGGGGCAGCTCAACTAGCACTTATGGGCATGTTCAGGAGAGTTCCCTATTTCTCAGGCTAAGAGACTGCTGTCAATCAGCTCCTGTGGGCATTAATGACATATATCTATCTGCTCATCACCACTTATAGTAATGCCTACAGTAGCCTTGGGTTGTGTGATGACCCACTAAACCAACTGCTACGTATGTCTGAAGATTTGGAACCTCAGGAAGAGGTCAGATAATGGGGCAGTAGCAACAGAACAAATAGCAGGAGAATTGGCGATAGTGGAGATTTACAGTTACTGTATATACTCGAGTATAGGCCGACCCGAATATAAGCCGAGGCACCTAATTTTACCACAAAAAACTGGAAAAAGTTATTGACTCGAGTATAAGCCTGGGGTGGGAAATGCAGCAGCTACCGGTAAATTTCAAAAATAAAAATAGACACCAATAATGTTTTTGAATATTTATTTCAAAGAAAAACAGTAAACTAGCTCTGTAAGTGGAAAAGAGGGTCAATAAAAACAATATGGTATCAACAATAACTTTAAAAGTACAAAAACCTCAGCTCATTCAGCAACCAAGCTAAAACACAAGAGTTAAAATCCTTCAAAACTGGATTCCTCCTCATCATCTGTATGTCCAAACAGAGCTTCAGCATTAGCTGGTGTGAGGTTACCAGCATAGACATTGTCATCATCACTGAGTTCGCAGTCATCACCATTACTGCTGTCGTTCTCATACAAAGCACTGTCTTCACTGCCATCCCTAGCATTACTAATGCCACATTTCTTGAAGGCGCGTTGCACCATGTCCTCCGGAATCTCTTCCCATGCATCACAAACCCACTGTGCTATCAATTCTATGTCGGGCTTCATCAGATTTCCACCTTTTGTCAGTCGGGCTTGACCAGATGACATCCATTCATGCCACATCTTTCTCACACGGTCTTTGAAAGGTTTATTTAAACACACATCTAGCGGTTGCAATACAGATGTAAGCCCACCTGGAATAACGGCCAAAGAAACTTGAGAAGATTTTGCCATTTTTTTTATGTCATCAGATGTGTGGGCTCTGAACATATCCCAAACTAGCAATGATGTTTTTTTCTTTAAGGCTGCTCCTGGTCGTCCTTTCCAAATTTCTTCCAGCCATTTTTTTGTTCCGTCTTCATCCATCCAGCCTTTAATATGTGCGCGCACTGTAATTCGTGGTGGGAATTTGACCTTTTTAGGCAAGGTCTTTCTTTTAAAAATAATGACAGGCCGCAGCTTAGTTCCATTAGCCAAACATGACAGAACAACTGTGAAATGTTTTTTTTCATTTCCTGTGGTTCTGAGAAAAATAGTTTTGTCTCCCAAACTTGACACAGTTCTGTTGCTTAAAAGATCAAAGGTCGTAGGTGTTTCATCCATATTTCCAATATCTCCCAGGTCATAGTTATGGATCCTTCTTTGTTTTATGATGAATGAATGGAATGACATTACTTTTTCATCAAGGTCTTTTGGCAACTTCTGTGAAATCTTTGTTCTTTGCCGCAAACATAGGGCAAACCTATTCATGAAGCGGGTACACCATCCTGCTGACGCAACAAATTTTTCAATGCCTGGTGCTTTTAATTTGTCATCTTTAGCCATTTGAAGGGCACGTAAACGAATTCCCATGCGTGTTACGCAGTAACCATTTTGACGACACTCCATAACCCATTTATGCAATTCAGTCTCTAGAGCCCCATATGAAGTTGTTAAACCACGTTGAGCTTTTTTTGTCTTTGGAATCTTTTCCAAGTCATCTTACTTTTTCCGCCACTCCCTCACTTGTTTTTCATCAACACAAAATTCCCTACTTGCAATACTGTTATTTCTTTCTTCTGCTCTTGACACAACCTTAAGTTTGAAACCAGCTTCAAATGACCTGCGTTTTTCTTTTGGTCCAGGATTACAGGTAGAAGTATTGGGATCCATTTCTAACAGGATAAAAAAAAAAAAAAAGACTTGTACGGGTACCGTATCTTTTGAGGCCTAATGCAGGCTGATATTACAGAAAGTGATGACATGACTGTTTGCATAGAGCAGCCTGTGTTAGGGCTCATAATATACATTCTACCAGTGTCCTGCCTGTGCCCATTAAATATACAGCCTGCCTGTGTCCATTAAATATACCGTACAGCCTGCCTGTGTCCATTAAATATACCGTACAGCCTGCCTGTGTCCATTAAATATACCGTACAGCCTGCCTGTGTCCATTAAATATACCGTACAGCCTGCCTGTGTCCATTAAATATACCGTACAGCCTGCCTGTGTCCATTAAATATACAGCCTGCCTGTGTCCATTAAATATACCGTACAGCCTGCCTGTGTCCATTAAATATACCGTACAGCCTGCCTGTGTCCATTAAATATACAGCCTGCCTGTGTCCATTAAATATACAGCCTGCCTGTGTCCATTAAATATACCGTACAGCCTGCCTGTGTCCGTTAAATATACCGTGCAGCCTGCCTGTGTCCATTAAATATACCGTACAGCCTGCCTGTGTCCATTAAATATACCGTACAGCCTGCCTGTGTCCATTAAATATACCGTACAGCCTGCCTGTGTCCATTGAATACCGTATACAGCCTGCCCTGTGCCCATTAAATATACAGCCTGCCATGTGCCCATTAAATATACAGCCTGCCCTGTGCCCATTAAATATACAGCCTGCCATGTGCCCATTAAATATACAGCCTGCCCTGTGCCCATTAAATATACAGCCTGCCCTGTGCCCATTAAATATACAGCCTGCCCTGTGCCCATTAAATATACAGCCTGCCCTGTGCCCATTAAATATACAGCACCATATACAGCCTGCCCTGTGCCCATTAAATATACAGCACCATATACAGCCTGCCCTGTGCCCATTAACTATACAGCACCATATACAGCCTGCCCTGTGCCCATTAAATATACAGCACCATACACAGCCTGCCCTGTGCCCATTAAATATGCAGTAGCCATTGTAAACATTTTCTCTGGATAACAAATTATTATGACACAATACCGGTGTATTCAATGAAATACTTCGTTCACCTCATGTTGCTGATGTCCCGCTGTGATGCTGATGTCCCGCTGTGATGATGATGTCCCGTGCAGCCGCGGGAGCGATGTCCCGCCTCCTATCACACACTGCACAGTGATTCCTATCATTGGATCGCTGTACCAGAGGAGGCGGGACATCGCTATGTGCCTGCTTGCCATAGCAAGGAGGAGGTGGGACATCCTTGCAGAGTGGCAGGAGGGGGAGGAAGGGGAATCGTAGGACTGCCCTGCATTACATTAGAACGTGAGGAAGGGGGATGGTGCGGTGCGCGCTGCGTGGCAAACTGACACAGAGGGAGGGAGGGGAAACTCACAGGGGCGCCGGGCCATTCACGAGTGTCACCCAGCGGCATGGCCCCGCCCCTTTTTCTCCTCCATTCGGGCAAATTTTTCACTGACTCGAGTATAAGCCGAGGCGGCTTTTTTCAGCCCAAAAAGTGGGCTGAAAAACTCGGCTTATACTCGAGTATATACGGTATGTGGATAGGGCAAGTATTATTATTATTATACACGATTTATATAGCGCCAACAGTTTACGCATCGCTTTACAATGTATAGGGGGGACAACACAATTACAGTACAGTTCAATACAAAAGGTACAGGAGTATTAAAAGGTGGAACACATTTATGCCTCGTTTCCACTGAGCGGATCGGTTTGGTTTGGTTCGGTACGGTACGCTATTTTCAGTGTTTCCATTATGGAAGCGGCCCATACAACCGAACCATACCACACCATTCAGGGTCCTGCTTCAGATGTGGGGCCATAGAAAATGAAACGGTATCGGTTAGGGCGGAGCTACGATACATTTCACTGATTGGCGGACAGAAAAACGTCTGCCAATCAGTGTGAGGCCACGCTAGGCATTTTTTCTAAACCCCGTATGGACCCAGGTGGTCCGACTTGCAGTGGAAATGCTCACCTAAATAGGCCGGACCATTCTTACCCTTCCAAACTGTATCGACCCGAACCGATCCGCTCAGTGGAGACGAGGCATTAGAGAGAGACATGAGGGCGATCTGTATAATTATTAGAAACAAACCCTAGAGTTGAGCTTTAAATACTTCTTAATGTGTGCATGTTTTTCATTAATTTACTTAATTAACATATTTAGTTGTTTACATAAGACATGTGAGAAAGATTAGGCCTTAAAGCTTCAGAGCATAGAGCAATAAGAGGCTAATAGTAACCTCAGTTGATACATCTAGTTTTGTCTTACTGTTGTTCCTCACTGAAGAGTGCAAAGGAATTACTTTAATTCTAGGTTTTAAACTGAAAGGGAACTTTTTAGATGACGGAGCTTAGTATGCCCTTCACCCTATGTATTCTACTTGCTTAGCTGTACAAGGCCACATCTGCAAGATTCAAACTTTACATCCCCAGAACAAGAGTAGTCCTGGGTTATGTTTGCTTTTCTTATGCTCTGCTATATAGTGACTGCTGTAACTATGATCCATGAAACCCCCAGGACATTCTTTTGGTAGTTATTTTGGTATTTATATCAGGGATGTTTGTTAGCATGACTACCGTAATATGAATTCAGACCCAAACTGCCGTGAGGTAAGAATGGAATATTTTGTCAAGGTGTGCTTCTGTGAGGTAGCAGAGATCTTACGTCATTGTCCTCTTTTGTATGGAGCTATGAGGAAGGAAATCAATAAAGTTTCTCATACGAGTATATAAGTAGGGCTATCACAGTGACCGTGGCTCTCTTGCATTGTACAAGTAAAGACAAAGGCTAGCTGCTTCTTTTTTTACATATTCAGGAGGGGTGGTCTTTACAATCAATGATGGTATGAATCTGCAATCTGAGAAAAGGCAGGGCAATAAACCAAAAGGCATTGAGTCAAGGGGGTCGGCAGCTGGCACTATGAAGATAAAAAAGAGTCAAGTAGTAATTTAACAAATAGTTACTTATTGGTAGTGGCCAAAGTTGTATATTATATATTAACCACTTACTGACCGCCGGATGTACATATACGTCGGCAGAATGGCACAGCTGCGCAAATGGGCGTACCCTTTGAATTTGCTGTCGTGTCGTCGTGTGCACGCTGCCGGCGGCAAGCGCGTGACCCTGCCGCAAGTTTCGTGAGTGGTGAGATGCTAATGTAAACAAGCATCTCTCCCCATTCTGCCTAGTGACACTGTCGCTGATCATAGCTCCCTGTGATCGGGAGCGGTGATCAGTGACGTGTCACTCGTAGCAACGCCTCCTAACAGTTAGAATCACTCCCTAAGACACACTTAACCCCTTCCTAGCCAGCTAGTGGTTAACCCCTTCACTGCCAGTGTAATTTTTACAGTAATCAGTGCAATTTTATAGCACTGATCACTGTAAAAATGACAGTCAAAATTGCCCGATGTGTCCGCCATAATGTCGCAGTCACAATAAAAATCACAGATCGCCGCCATTACTAGTAAAAAAAAATATTAATAAAAATGCCATAAAACTAACCTCTATTTTGTAGATGCTATAACTTTTGCGCAAACCAATTAATAGACGCTTATTGCGTTTTTTTACCAAAAATATGTAGAAGAATACGTATCGGCCTAAACTGAGGAAAAAAAATGTTTTTTTATATATTTTTTGGCGATATTTATTATAGCAAAAAAAATAAAAAATAATGTTTTTTTTCAAAACTGATGCTTTATTTTTGCTTATAGCGCAGAAAATAAAAACCACAGAGGTGATCAAATACCACCAAAAGAAAGCTCTATTTGTGGGAAAAAAAGGACAGTTAAAGCGACGCAGTGCCAAATCGCAAAAAGTGCTCTGGTCTTTCGCCAGCGAAATGGTCCGGGGCTTAAGTGATTAATTAATGTCCCATGCAAAATGGATCATTGGTTTCCAAATTATATATTGCATGACATCAAGATACTACCTTTATTTATTTTGAATAAAAAAACATTTTTTTATCCATATTAAGAAAATCTTTGGTGTGGAAAATTTCCCAACCTACAAAAATAAACATTAAACAATTCAAGCAGACACTTGATCAATAGAGAGTGCTTATGGGATGAAGCAATCCAAAAGCCATGCTATTACTTTATCAATACACTTTTAATTTCTGTAGTATTTTTCATAATTTTATGTCGTTTTTGTAGATGTTGTAGTATGGGGCTTATTAAACTGTCTAGTAGGGATACATTAGCATGCACAAGATAATAAAGGAAAGGAAAAAAGGCAATACATCACTACATATACACTGTATACTGTATGTTGTGAAAAGTAAGAGACAACAGAATTATCGTTAAATTAAATACAGATGTTGTCATGTCCTGCTGAGGGTCAATATGAGAAAACAAAAATCTTATGGATGGAGTCAGATTTATTAAAAGAAACAAAATTATTGGAGTCATCATTTCTTGTAGGTTTATGTATTTATATAAACACTTTATTAAATTGTAATAGGGTGTAAAAGCAACTGGATTTTTTCAGCTGAAAATACATTTCTTAAAAACTAGTCATCATATAGAAACTAAATATAAAGACTGAATAACTGGCCAAGTGATCTCGATAGGGATTTTTTAATTTTTTTTGTATCAGATTTTTAAATGTATTTTAAAAGACACAATAGATTTTCTTTTACTGTGTTATTGGTGAACCATCCAGTTTATTGGGAAAGTACTGATGGCCTTGGATGTTTTATCATACCCTAAGAATTCTTTATGGATTAAATGACATGAATGTACTAATATATATATATATATATATATATATATATATATATATATATATACAGGCATACCCCACTTTTACATACACAATGGGGTTTATTTACTAAAGCTGGAAAGTGCAAAATCAGGCTCACTTGTGCATAGAAACCAATGAGCCTCTAACCCCAGTTTGTTCAATTAAGTTTTGGTAATAAAAGCTGGAAGCTCATTGGTTTCTATGCAGAAGGGAGCCTGATTTTGCACTTGCCAGCTTTAGTAAATAAACCCTATTGTGTACTTAAAAGTGGGGTATGCCTGTATATGACACCCGACTGTCACAGCAATGCTCATAGACAAGTACACTGCAAAGTACTGATGTTAACATGGACATGTCTGCTGGAATAGATGATGCTTTTACTATATGTATTGTGTTTTGTGTACATTTTATCACCTTTAGGGTAGATCACATAAGCCAGCTAAGATTATAATCACCCTTTTCAAGATTAACAACTTATTTTCATGAGGACTGCATTTTTCTGCTAACAAAACCCAAACGCATATGTATATAAATAACATCATATTAACTAAGATATTGGCAAAGGATTTTCTGCACTGTGGTGTCATCTCCAAAGTAGGTGGCAGCTTTCACATA
Organism: Lithobates sylvaticus; assembly: GCA_028564925.1. Taxonomy (NCBI): domain Eukaryota; kingdom Metazoa; phylum Chordata; class Amphibia; order Anura; family Ranidae; genus Lithobates; species Lithobates sylvaticus. Next base: position 541,382,165 of record CM053026.1, read on the forward strand.
CAAGCAGTATACTTAACTTAAATATATATATATATATATGTGAAAATCAAGACGGGACACGTACTTCAATTTACGAAAATCCTTTACTTCGTTATTTCAAAGGTACAGCTTATTTCAAAAGCACAGCCACTGTACAGTTACGAGCACCAGCTCTTCGTCAGGCTATCTCTGGCTTGTGTAGCATACTATCTCAGACTAAACATATATATACCACATTCAGGAGTACAAAACACAGGTGTATGTCACAGATCACTAATCACTGTTAATTGAAAGTTTCAAAATTAACCCCATCCGCAAGATAAAGTATCCAACCAATTAAGATCATCATACATTATACAAGCAATCGGGTTGTTCCAATTCGATAAATGGTCATGATGCCATGAGAGAGCAATAGCAATAATCTCGTATTTCTGCAATAATTCGTCTTCACCAGTTTCCAGTCAGAGCATACAATGATACACCTCCCAATATTTCCTGCAGGAAAAAGAAGAGGTTCATTGGTGTCAGAATTGCATAGCATTGCATAGCATCATGACCACAAAAAATATCCTATATCAGTATCAGAGATTGATAGAGAGTCAAAGCAATGAGACAATTTAAATAAAATTATCTGCAGCATCACCAATTATGCATCGTGTGTCATAGGAATAAATACAAATCGTAGTCTCTGTTCATTCCATTCGGACTTAGAGATTTTAATCGGTTAATCCACCAAACTTCCCGCTTTCTCAGCTTCAGGATTCGATCACCCCCTCTCTTATCCCTAATAACTTCCTCAAGCACCATATATCGCAAATCAGAATCGCAGTGCCCTTTCTCCAAAAAATGCTTGGATACAGGAAACGTCGGCTGTTTTAGTCGGATCGTACTGCGATGCTGTGCGATCCTGTCCTTGATTTTTTGGGTGGTCTCCCCAACATATAGTAACCCGCAGGGACATATTAGGATATAAATGACATAGGAGGACTGGCAAGTATAGAAGCCGTTAATAGTGATTTTATCACCATGGGTCGGATGTATAAAATGATCACCTTTAACAAGCAAACTGCACTGAATGCATTTCAAACAGGGGAAGCATCCCTTCCTTTTGCTGCCAAGAAATGTCATTTTAGACATCTTTTTTTCAACCTTAAATTCTGATTTAACCAGCCAGTCCCTTATAGTCCTGTTTCGGCGATATGCCCGCATAGGGATTTGCTGTAAAATTTCAATCTGGGGGTAAGATCTTCTCAATAAGGGCCAGTGTTTTTTAATAATATTAAATATTTTTTCACTATAGCTATTGAACTGAAAACTGAAAGGGAGTCTGGGTTTATCCATGTCATATATATCCATGTATATATATATAAATAAAATGTGCAGCACCAATATATTCAATAAATGTGGTGCAAAACAAACAAAACAAAAGCAACTGTGCAAGTGTTCATCAATAATAGGATTGATCATGTATTTAAAAAAAGTCCCAAGCCAAAGGTAACATCTTGTGGGAAGATCATGAAGGAAAGATCAAACACCTTCACAAGTGAAATTAGTCGTTCTAAAAAAGTGTTCAGAAGTCAGCCACCATCTCCCTGTGAAGTCAACACTCGTCAGAAATGGCTACCATTACAACAGCATGTGACTTTAAGTCAAACATCCACAGTAAGCATGAGAACTTCGCCCAGCATCCATATCAACAGCACTTCTTGGTGGAATCGAGCTGGGATAAATAAAGCTCACCAGGAGCCAAAAAGATACTCTAATAGTGTAGTATTTAATGTGAATCTGTATAAGCATAAAACCATAAATAAAACAGCAAATTTCCTACATGGAAAGCCACTGCTGACCCGGGATCGTACATCGGCGTGACGTCAGCACTAGTAGCTCCTCCCAAACATCATGTTAACTAACTGCATAGAGAGGTTGATTTACTAAAGCCAAATAGAATGTGCACTTTGCAAGTGCGAATGCACTAATATTCCTGAGAGCTTAGTGAAATTGGTGAAGCTTCACTTTATAAAGTATGAAGGTGCAAGGAAAATAAAAAAACAGCAATTTTGCTTGCACACGATTGGATGATGGATATCAGCAGAACTTCAGCACATTTACTACGCTCTGGGGAAAATTAGTGCAACTGTAAAGTGTAAATTGTAAAGTGCAGTCTATTTGCCTTTAGTAAATCTACCCCAATATATACTTTATACCTTAGGAAAAACACTTTAATTATGTATCCAAACACTAAAATCATTATACTTTAAGTTACATACCAAAATTCTGTCATACTTACAGATTCTCCTTAAAGTGTATATAAACCCTTTTTTGGATAGAGTGATTGCAGGATGAAAACTCTTTTGAACTTTTATTAACCACTTAAGCCCCGGAAGGTTTTACCCCCTTCCTGACCAGAGCACTTTTTACAATTTGGCACTGCATCACTTTAACTGGTAATTCCGTGTTCATGCAATGCTGTACCCAAAATAGAGCTTTCTTTTGGTGCTATTTGATCACCTCTGTGGTTTTTAGTAACAAAAAAAGAGTGACAATTTTGAAAAAAAAAATATATTTTTAACTTTTTGCTATAATAAATATCCCCAAAAATGTTTTTAACCACTTCCCGACCAGCCACCGCAGTTATACTGCGGCAGGCTGGCTCCCCTGTGTGAGCCGTCGTAGCTATACGTTGGCTCGTGGGGTCAGGATAGCAGACGCGCGCCTGCTGCACAGGGGTGGCCGCCGGCCACAAACGATCGTGAGCAGGAGAGACAGAACAGGGATGAGTGTGTGTAAACACACACTTCCCTGTTCTGTTCTGACAGGAGTGACAGATTGTGTGTTCCTATTAGCTAGGAACCACGATCCGTCACTTCCTCTAGTCAGTCCCCTCCCCCTTCAGTTAGAATCACCTCCCACGGAACACAGTTAACCCCTCGATCGCCCCCTAGTGTTAACCCCTTCACTGCCAGTGACATTTTTACAGCAATCAATGCATTTTTATAGCATTGATCACTGTATTAATGCCAATGGTCCCAAAAATGTGTCAAAATTGTCCGATGTGTCCGCCATAATGTCGCAGTGATGATAAAAATCGCAGCTCGCCGGCATTACTAGTAAAAAAAATAATAATAAAAATGCTATAAATCTATCCCCTATTTTGTAGACGCTATAACTTTTGCGCACACCAATCAATATACGCTTATTGCGATTTTTTTTACCAAGAATATGTAGAAGAATACATATCGGCCTAAAGTGAGAAAGAAATCGCTTTTTTTTTTAAAAAAAAATGGGGATATTTATTATAGCAAAAAGTACAAAACATTGTGTTTTTTTTCAGAATTTATGCTTTTTATTTGTTTATAGCGCAAAAAATTAAAACCGCAGAGGCGATCAAATACCACCAAAAGAAAGCACTATTTGTGGGAAAAAAGAACGTCAATTTTGTTTGGGTATAACGTCGCAAGAACCGCGCAATTGTCAGTTAAAGCGACGCAGTGCCGAATTGCAAAAAGTGCTCTGGTCAGGAAGGGGGTAAATTCTTCCGGGGCTGAAATGGTTAAAAAAAATAATTTCTTCATCAGTTTAGGCCAATATATATTCTTCTACATATTTTTAGTAAAAAAATCGCAATAAGCATATATTGATTGGTTTAAGCAAAAGTTATAGCTTCTACAAACTATGGGAAAGATTAATGGCATTTTCATGGCATTCTTATTATTATTATTTTTTACTAGTAATGGCGGTGATCTGTGATTTTTTGCGGTATTGCGACTGACAGATCAGACACCTTTGACACATTTTTGGGACCATTGACATTAATATTGCGATCAGTGCTATAAAAATGCACTGATTACTGTGTAAATGTCACTGGTAGGAAAGGGATTAACACTAGGGGTTAAATGTGTGTTCTAACTGTATGGATATGGGACTGATTAGGAGAGGAGACATATCACTGTTCCTACTTACTAGGAACAAACAACATGTCTCCTCTCCTCTGACAGCACAGGGATTTGTGTGTTGACGCTCGTGCACATGATCGCGCATGGTTGGCGGCGATCGCCACCGTCGGCCACGTGCATTGGGTACCCTGCCGTGCAGATCTTAAAGGAAGCCCTGTACGTGAACATGGTTTCGCGTAGGGGTGCCATTCTGCCCCCCGTAAATAGACGTGAGCCGGTCGGGAATCGGCTAAAGTGGGGACGGACTAGAATCCCTGCCACATGTTATTGGGGTAGGGAGGTAGTAGAACTTCTATAAGGTTTTAAATGGATGGTAAGGGGCTAGATTCTCTGTCAGTATTTTGAATAGAATAATGAGAGGCTAGAACCTCTGAAGGTGAGGAAAAGTATAAACGTTTTCACTGGGTATAGAAGAAAATACATCTTGATCCTTCAGGGCAATGAGTCAACTTTTACTGTATGTGGGAGCTGTAAATCCTCCAGTGGTTTATGAAATATGCCTCTCTTCTCTTATTGTTTGAGGAGCTGTGGTCTCTAGGAGTACCTAGTAACCAGGCAACAACTAGATTTGCTATGGCATCTAATTTGAATGCCTTTTACAAATGACCAGGCGAATCCCATCACCTAAATTCTTAAATTTGGGCTGGAATTCCTCTTTTTAACAGCGTTATACACAAGCAACATACAGTCTGTTCGTACAGCCAGTTTCAGGGCTTTCAAACCCTACTGCCACTATGCAAAATTGTTATGAGAAGAAAAGCTTATGTATTGCAATCAGTTAAAAAAAAAAAAAAAAAAACAACATAAAACCTCATAACGCCTAAGCAAACGGAACATTCTGTGGTAAGTTATCATTGTCAATATGAGTCTTTCTAATAGGATACTAGACTAAAATTGGAACATTATATTGTTTTTCAAGAATATGTTAAGAAAAAAAATTTGCTTTTCTAATAAGCATAACGATAGAAAATATGTTTTATTTTTGGATATTATGGAAAATATTTAGAATCTGGAATTTATTATGGTAAATAGTTTTGGAAAATATTTTTTAGCATATAACATTTGTTGTCCATTCCTTGATTTATGAAAGTAATTTTCTAGCACTCTATTATCTATCCCTTGTACATGGAAGAAGTCGTCTAGTTTTCTCCATGATTACTTTGAAGACTGCTTTGTAACATGTTCTCACAAAGAAGGCCACACAAAAGTGCATGTTTTTTCACTTAGTTTTAAAGCACTATGTAATAGAATATTATTCATTTCCTAAAACTCCTTTAAACAACAACAATTATAATGCAATATACCCACAATAACAAAGGATGCCAATCGAAAGTTGTCTTATCTTATAGTGCTTAGCTGCAATCCACACCACTGGTCAGTGGAAAATAAATACGGTATAAAGTCTGCAAGAGGTATGACCAATATACTGTCATCTGAGTGTTCACTCCCAAATTAGAGGATTTGTAATACACAAGGCTATGCTCTCGATTCTGGGCTTTTGGATTCACCTATTTTATTTTATTTTTTTATATAACTTTTATTAGTTTTCACATTATACAAAAATACTTTTTTTTTTACATTTATTCACAGTAAAATCTTAAATCTTCCCTGTTCCCCCACCCTCCTCTCCCTACCTCTAATCGCTTATCTGTTTCAATCTTTTATAAACTCTTTCTTCTTTCCCTCTGACCAACTACTACACCTATTTTTTAACCTTTATTCATTGGTTCAAGATATTTTCTTGTACTCTTAAATTCTATCCAATTTTTCCATATACTTGCACATTTTTCTGCTTTATCTTCCCCCATATGATATAGTTGTTCCATATTATATATCAATCCTATTTTTTTAATCCATTCTCCTAATGTTGGACATTTTGGTCTTTTGCCAATATCTTGGGATTCAACTTTTTGTAGCGTTAATTAAAGGGGTTAACTTATCACCATTTTATTATAATCTTTAATTGTGAGTTTGGTATTTTGGGCATTCCCACCATATATGTATCATTGTTCCCCTTAACCCACATCCCCGCCAACACAGCAGTGACTTTTCTGGTTGAAATTTATGTATTTTACTGGGGATTAAGTACCATCTTGATAAACATGTATAATTTGTCTCTCTCATATTTGTATCTATCGCTGTCCCATCTGCTAGTTTCAATATTTTTTCTTTTTCTTGGTCGCTTAATTTTACACCAAGCTCCTCCTCCGATCTTTCCAAAAAAGGCAGAGTTTCATGTTCCGACATTCTATTGATAATTTTATAAATCTGGGAGCTACCATGCCTCAGCACATCCTGAAATAATAACAATTTGTTTCTGTAAGTGGTATTAATGGTCAATTATAATCCCATTTAATTGACCTGTGCATTAAATCCCATCTTCTAATTACCAGTGTTGTGAATGTGTCCCACTCAATGTGTTTTCAATTTTCACCTAACCCGTTTCTCTCGAATAAAATGACCAATCAATAATTTGTGTCAATAATACTGCTTTATAGTATGTTTAAAAATCTGGTGCAGCTAACCCTCAATATATTTTCTCTTTACATAATATTTTATATCGTATTCGTGTTTTTTTATGTTGCTATACGAATCCCAGCATCATCTTTTTTAATATATTAAAATAGCTCTGTCATATATATATTGGGAGCATTTGAAACTTATAAAGGACTTTTGGTACGATTGCCATTTTTATAATAATTATCCGTCCTACCTAAGATAGTGGTCTCATAGAAATGTTCCTTATTTCTTCCTAATTTCAGTTAATAATGGAATATAATTAACATGATATAACTCTTTCCAATTTGCTGTTAAATATACACCTAAATATTTATAAATTCTTTCTGCCATTTAAATGGGAATTTCTCCTGTAGACATCCTGTAGACATTCTTTCTTATCTATATTAATGTTCAGGTTTTGTGTCTTTGACGTTTTTTTTTTTTTAAATTTGATAACTCTCCATACTCTTTCAATATTTTCATATATTATATTAGGTAATGTTATTCTCGGATTAGAGACATAAAACAAAATATCATCTGCATATGCTGCCACCTTATGCTCATCTTCCCCATTCTCACTCCTTTTATATCTAAGTTGTTTCTTACAGTTGCAAGTAGAGGCTCCAATGTTAATATAAATAGTAGGGGCGAAAGGGGACATCCCTGTCTCGCCCCCTTCTTCAATTCAAAAGGGCGAGACAGGTTCCCATTCACCCTCACTGCGGCCGTTGGCTGTTTATATAACACTTTGACCCAATGGATCATTCTAGGACCAATCCCCAACTCCTCCAATGTCACTGATATAAACCCCCAGTCTACTCTGTCAAATGCTTTTTCAGCATCTACAGACAGAAATAGCCCTGGGATCCATCCTTATACATTTTTTGTAAAAGCAATACAGATCTCATTCCGTTGTCTCTACCTTCCCTCCCAGGAACAAATCCGACCTGATCCATATGTATCCATTCCGGCATAGGTGCCTTTAATCTATTATCCAAGAATTTGGCATATAACTTTGTGTCTTCATTCATCAGCGATATTGGTCTATAGCTGGAGCATTGTGCTGTATCTTTATCTTCCTTTAGTATTACTGAAATATGAGCCAACATTGATTCCTTTCTCATCCCCTTCTCCCCCTCTAGATTTGGGGCTAGGAGGTCTTTACATTTTTTTTTAAATAAATAGCTGAGAAGCCATCTGGTCCTGGACTCTTGCCTATCGCCATTCCCTTTAATACCAAAACAATTTCCTCTTGAGTTATAGGTCTGTCCAAATCTAATAATTTTCCTTCTTCTAATTTAGGTAGTTAAGCTTCTTTTAGATACCTTTGCATTTTTTCTGTCCTTTCTAACTCTTTTATTTGATCTTCTTCTGTTAATGAGTATAGTGCTTTATAAAGTTTTTGAAATCCTTCTGCAATCTCTGATGTTGAATGTACTAATTATGTACTGAATTATTTTTTATATTTTATATAACATTTTTTGATTTCTTTACTTTTAGTACCTTTGTCAAGTATTTTCCTGGTTTATTAACCCATTAGTATTGTTCTTTACTTTATTAAAGGTTCATCTTATTTCCTGTTCCGTTGGCCTATTAGGTTCATCTTTCTTTAGCACTATTAGATGTCAGATCTCCTTTTCCTTTTCTTTCCTATGATTCTGTTCTAGTCCATAAAGTTCCTTTAATGTATTGTTTATTTATTTTTTTGATCTTTCTTTTTTTTTTGGTCCCTATCGATATCAGGATACCTCTGATATAAGCCTTATGAGCTTCCCATATCGTGGCTTCAGAGACATCCTGTGTCTTATTTAACATAAAAAATTGTTCTATTTATTTATTTATTTTTTCTTCCAAGTTCTGTATCAATGCATCGTTTAACCTCCACGTATTTACCATTTTTTGTTTTTCCATTATCTTTATTTCTGCTGTTACTGGTGCATGGTCTGATGTTGTTATTGTCTCTATAGGTATTACCTACTGCCTCCAGTAGTCTATGTTCTATCAATATATAATCCAATCTTGAGAATGTCCCATGTACAGCTGAGCAGAACGAAAAATCTCTTTCTTTTGGGTGTTGAATTCTCCATATATCTATCAGTTGGCTTTGATGTAGTGTTTTTTCTAATTAACTTCAATTGGTATTCTCCCTTCTCCTCATACAGGATGATACATCGAGATTTAGATCCATGGCAAAGTTAAAATCTCCTGCCACAAATACTTTGCCTGATTTTAATTCCATAAGTTTCCCTATGGTCTGCCTTAGATATACTATTGAGTTCTTATTGGGGCAATATATATTTGGCAGTGTACATTCCATACCGTGTAATTACCTTTTTAAAAACAGATACCTGTCCACTGGATCCACTTTTGTTCCCTTACATTAAATCTTATATCTTTCCCTATGCCTATTGCTGCCCCCTTTGCGCTTTTTATTAATTAATCTCCAAAGTACCATACTGGGTGTTGTCTGGAGTATAATTTAACCTTTAAATCATGTGATATATGTGTTTTTTTTTTAAAAACGATACTTGCGGAATAGAGTTGTATCTCTCTTAATATCTTATGTCTCTTTAAGGGGGTGTTTAATCCCTTCACATTATACATCAAAAATGTAATCTTTGTCATATTAAATATTTTTCTCTCTCATTTATCTTCTGTTTCCATTTGGATAGAGATCACCCTGCAATGAGACACATGACCAGTGAGAGAGCACCCCCTAGGAGAGCACAGAGTCCTGTTGATTGGAGGTTCCCTCTCCCCCTCTCCCTCCCTGTTCCCTCCCCTTCTCCCTTCCCTCCCCCCACATCCCAAATGTTCTTTCGCCCTGATCCGACCTTAGAGTCACTGGTGGTACCATCACCTTTTCCTCCACTGTTGACTCCCTAACTTTAGGGTAAGACTCTGATCAGTACTTGGGGGCTTGAACCAGGAGCGTGTTGGTGATCCAAATAACCCGTAATTTATCTATACATAATCTAGTTTGCCCTCTTCCATGCCTGCTGGCTACGAGCACCCAGTACTAGTTTCTTCCCTCTCCTCCACTATTTTCTTTCAATTTTAACTTTCCAAAGTTCTCTTATTTATGAGTAGGGATGGGCGAATGATTCGGCCCAAGCATAAGTTCTGCAGAACACCAAACAATATGCAGTGTTCGGGGCAAATTCGAAAGCCTAAAGTCTATGGGACATTAACATTAATATGTAAGTTACTGTCATAAAAAGTGTTTGGGGTCTGGGACCATAAATCAATGCAAAAAAAGTTTTAAAAATAACATTTTTTTCGGGAGCAGTGATTTTAATAATGCTTAAAGTGAAACAATAAAAGTGAAATATTCCTTTAAATTTCGTACCTGGGGGTGTCTATAGTATGCATGTGGCACATGTTTCTCGTGTTTAGAACAGTCCCTGCACAAAATGACATTTCTAAAGGAAAAAAAGTCATTTAAAAGTACAATACAGATAAAAGTAATTGAAAAAAATGGAATGGGATTCCCCCAGTCCATTACCACGCCTTTTGGGTCTGGTATTAATATTAAGGGGAACCTCCGAAGCAAAATTAAAAAAAAATTTGCGTGGGGGTCCCCCCAAATTCCATACCAGGCCATTCAGGTCTAGTATGGATATTAAGGGGAACCCCATGCCAAAATTAAAAAGAAAATGACGTGGTGGTCACCCTCAAAATCCATATGGATTTTAAGGGGAATCCGGGCCAAAATAAAAAAAAATGGCGTGGGGGTCCCCCCAAAAATCCATACCAGACCCTTTTCCGAGCACGCAAACTGGCAGGCCACAGGAAAAGAGGGGGAATGAGAGAGAGCCCCCCCCCTCCTGAACCATACCAGGCCACATGCCCTCAACATGGGGAGGGTGTTTTTGGGTAGCCCCAAAGCACCTTGTCCCCATGTTAATGGGGACAAGGCCTCATCCCCACAACCCTTGCCCAGTGGTTGTGGGGGTCTGTGGGCAGGGGGCTTATCGTAATCTGGAAGCCCCCTTTAACAAGGGGACCCCAGATGCCGGCCTCCCCCCTGTGTGAAATGGTAACGGGTTACAAATGTACCCCTACCATTTTACAAAAAAAGTGTCAAAATGGTACAAAAGACAAGACACAACTTGGGACAAGTCCTTTATTAAAAAATAAAAATGTCCCGAAGTCCATTTATTTTCTTCTCTCACTCGGTCACTTGTTCTTTCAATTTTGTTGTTTCATAGGCTTGGTTATCCACTTGTCTTTCTGTCTCCTCTACTCACCTCAGCATATGGCCCAGGTTCTCATGTAATGTTGCAATTTCTGTCTTGTTTGGATTTTCCAGTCTTATGAACATCTCACCTTTTTCAAATTTTGTTGGAATTTGGGAGCCTGCGCCTTGTTCCACCATTCTATTTCACTTTCCACTCCCATATCTTCTCTTGATTGATCTGGGGTTTCTCCTTGTGATTGTCTGATTTGTTTTTCTTCCTTCTTTGTATAATGAGCTAATAATAATAAATAACAAAAATAATAATAAAACCTTTTTGATATTATTATTTATTATTAATTTGTTCCATTCCATTTGTTTAGATGCGGCATTCGTTATTTCGGATAATTCGTAACTTCAGATAAATTTGTATTCGTTACGTTCACAAACAGCCAAATTTGAAAGGAAATTCCAATACCTATAATTTAATAGTTAGTTATTATTAGTTAGTTATTATTTAGAATTTTACTGATTTTCATATTTGGTCAATGATGTCACCACCATCCCTGCCCCTTCTCTAATATAGCTGATGACAGGTTGGGGAGCTGTCATTTGGCTTTGAGTACTGTCGGGATTGCTCGTGTGTTTTTTTTATTGGCAAGTCGGCAGCCAGTGGGCATCATGATTGATATGATTGACAATGGATTTACAACAAGGGACATTTTTAGGTATCTTTTTTTAAAGAAAGCGTTTGGCAAATGTCTGGGTGTCTTTATCTCTAGGTTACATTTTTTTTGTGAAGGAGTAGGAGTACTATATACACCATACTCATTTACATGGGGGGGAAGCTCCTAACCTAAGGGCGGCACGGTGGTGTAGTGGTTAGCACTCTCACCTAGCAGTGACAAGGGTCACTGGTTCGAATCCCAACCATGGCACTACCTGCCTGGAGTTTGCATGTTCTCCCTGTGCCTGCGTGGGTTTCCTCCGGGTACTCCGGTTTCCTCCCACACTCCAAAGACATGCAGGTAGGTTAATTGGCTTCTGTCCAAAATTGGCCCTAGTATATGAATGGGGACCTTGGATTATGGGCTCCTTGAGGGTAGGGACATGTGATGTGAGTGTGCAATGTACAGGGATAGGGACAATTGTAGACACTCACTCAGGTTGAACTGGATGGACTGGTGTCTTTATTCAACCTTACTAACTATGAAACCCCCATAACCACCACTCAAGGTTCAATGGAAGAGGCCTTCTCCTAAAAAAGGTAGCCCACATGTTGAGGGCTTTTTGCCTGGTATGAATCAGCACGCCTTCCCCTCGTGCTCTTTTCCTGACATTTTCTTGCGAGGAGTCCCCATTACATTCTCTACCAGACTCAAGGGGGTTGATTGACTAAAGGCAAATAGACTAAGCACTTTGCAAGCGCAGTTGCATTTTGCAAGCGCAGTTGCATTTTGCAAGTGCAGTTGCTCCAGAGCTTACTAAATGAGGGTAAGCTCTGTCGACTTTCATCACCCAATCATGTGCAAGCCAAAATTCAGCTTTTTTTTTTTTTTTTTTTTTTTTGCATGTTATTGGGTATTCTTTGCAAAGTGAAGCTTCTCCTCCTTTACTAAACTCTGGAGCACCTGCACTTGCAATGTTCACAGTCTTTTTGCCTTTAGTAAATGAGCCCTAAAGGGTCTTGTATGCATTTTGGGGAGAACTTTATCCAAATTTTCTTTTTCATTCTTTCTGTAGGCTGTGTTACTGCAAAAGTATTATTTGTTAAAAAAAAAAAAGCATACAGTTTAAATTGCTGGTAAATGATATGCATTGCCAGCTCCTTTGGAGGAAAAAATCATACAGCCCTCTACAATGGTTCCCCAAAATACATAGCAGACCCTTATTTTTTTAAGAAGCTCTTAATGACTTGTCATTTGCCAGCAATTATAAGCACGTTTTCCTTTGTAAATGTCAGTCTTGCTTTAGCTCTTTCTATGCAACACACAAATGTCCCCTTCACAGTTATCATTAGGGCACCCCAGGCATGTTATTTAATGTAATTGGGCATTTTTAATGTTTTACTTTACACTTTAAAACAAATCATTGCTCCTGGGTGAATGACCTTTCCTTCATACATTGGTACCTGTTGCCAAGGACAGTGCTTTGTCCAATGTTTTTTTTTCTCTCTTTGGTGTGGTGGACAGCTAATCTACAATACATGTTTTGATGTTGACATATTAATCAATTCTATACAGTGCTATTGGTTTGTGTATTCAAATCTATGTGCATAGATGAAAACATCAGGGCGACAAAATGCTGACGACAAAGTGACGACATTCCACACAGTACACCCAGGAGTTATGCATCATACACCCCACAGCATAGGGAGCAGGTACCCTAATATTCTTGATGTCAGCAAACAAGAAATTTTAGTGCAAGGTATATCACTTTTTAATGTGAGAATGCAAAGTGGAAGTGGTTTTATGGCAAAATAATGTTTTTTATGGTTTCACACTATGGTGGTCTTCCTCTGGTTTTTCATTATGTTGCATGAGAAAAGGAGTTGGTCAAAATGGAAAGTGGATGGTGTTTAACCCCTGTATAACAATAGTTTTTTGACTTACACCGTATAGAATTGATTAATATATGTACTAAGTGCTTATGTTGCATTTTGGATACAGCCGCTTTGGTGGTTTTATAGATCCAAGCGCTGGTGGATCGTATTAGAGTTCAATGTTTTTATGTTGATAAAACCTGTATTTTTTTTCTTTTGGTATTTGCCCCCATGCTATTTTTACACTCACTTTTCTATTAGCGGAGAAAAAAGGCATTCTTTATTTGACAGATTCAGCTCCCATTGATTTCAGTGGGGTTCAGGTTTGGCAGCCAAACTGCTTTGACGCTTGCCAAACCCTATTTGAACTGAGCCTAGGGCAGTTCAGCTGCTCACACTTTCTATCCCAGCTGTACTGTACTCAAAGCCAGTCTACAGCCTTTTAAGTCAGCTTTCTTTAACTATCTAGGCTCTGTTCCATACTTCAGCTTATTCCCCATGTGGCTTGGGTCCCGGGGTTCTCTGTCTGCACCCCTCCCAGCTGCTTTTCCATTTTCTTTATTTCATGGGCCCTGTGCACAGTGCTCTCATTCCAGTTGCCAATGCGGTCAGTCTGGATCCTCCTATCTATTCTCTCTGGCACAGTGTCCTATCATGATAGGAGAGAGAAACAAGCTGTTGTTGGGTGATCTCTGGAATCCCTTAAAGTGGTTGTAAAAACAGAAGGTTTCTTTTTTATCTTAATGCATTCTATGCACTAAGATAAAAATCCTTTGGTGTGCATCAGCCCCACTCAGCCCCCTAATACTTACCTGAGCCCCCTCTCTATCCAGCGATGTACACAAGTGCCTCGGCCATCGGGAACTCTCCCTCCTGATTGGCTGAGACACAGCAGTGGCGCCATAGGCTTCCACTGCTGTCAATCAAAGCCAGTTAGCCAATCAGGAGAGAGAGGGGGGTGGGCTGAACCACAGCTCTGTATCTGAATGGACACACAGAGCTGCAGCTTAGCTCGGGTGCCCCCATAGCAAGCTGCTTGCTGTGGGGGCACTCAACAGGAGGGTGGGGCCAGGAGCACCAAAGAAGGACCCGAGAAGAGGCAAAACCAGTTCACAGAGCAGGTAAGTATAACATGTTTATTATTTTTAAAGAAAAAAAAAAGACTTTAGTATCTCTTTATACAGGCCACCAGACAAGGCTACAAAACAAAACATAACAAGTGCAATGCGTTTATATACATTATATTGCTTACTGTAATCTTTGTGTGCAGTTACAAATAAAGTGAGGATATTAAAGGGAATATGCTGGCTCAAAATTTTATTTTTCTAAGGAAGGTTTAGTGACACTTTACCTTTGCCAAAAAAAGAATCAGTTGTACATAAACAAAACTAAACTATAAAATAAAAAAAGAGGAAATGTATAATAACAGCACATATGTGTTCATATGAAAGAAGTGGCAGAATTCTCTAGCAATACATGCTAAAACAAAAACAGTCATATGTGGAATTTTCTTTAGGGAAACAATTGGATATTTTTTAATGTTTTCATTCCAGAATTCACTAATGCCTCATACTTGGAATAATCCCAACTTGTTATCAAATCAACATTCGAATTGTTACATTGTGGGATTCAGTAATATTCAATGATTGTGACTATATATCTTTAAGTGTAAACTCTCTTTTATAGTTGTTGTCCTAAATTATGAATTGTAAATGTAACAATGTTTTTAAAAGAAATACAGTGTGTGTTGCATGTTTCTGTCATTACAATTTACACTAACTAGACAGGTTACAGCATAGCAGTTTGTTGAATTAAATCACTCAGCTGTGTAATTGGTTTCCAGTGGAACCTAATCAATCAGATCCAGCGTGTAATTATTATGGTTTTGTTTTCATACAGAGCCGCTGTAATGAACAGCATACATTCAAGAGAAAATGCTGATTGTATTTGATCGAAAAGCAATGATGCATCAAACTAGCATTCTTTAATCTGTGAAAGCATGTATAAGAGGAACATAAACACTACAACAGTTAATTACAACTCATGATGAACATCCTTAGCTTCAAATCTGAAGGTCAATATTGGGTGATTAAAAGCATGAAATTATGATCAAAAAACTTTTAGAATGCTAAAATTATTTGCAAGACTAGAAATCAGAAATGAAAACATTCCTTTTATTGTCTAAGTAGTCTAAAGTGGTGGAGAGAAAAAAAACTGAAATTAAAATGTTCAAAGATCTGCATAATCAAAAGTTTCAGTAGCGTCATAATAACAATTCACAGCTGCTTAAAATGATTCTAAAGTCAAACAGTTTACCATAAAGTAAGTTTACATTTTTTAAAATAACAAACATGTTATACTTACCTTCTCTATCCAATAGTATTGCACAGAATGGTCCCAAACCTCCTTCTCTTGGCTCTCCACTGGCACTGTCCTCTTCTCCTCTTCTCTCAGTGCCCCCATTGCAATCTGCTTGCTATGGGGGCACACATGTGGGAGCAATACCATTGCACAGAACTGCCCCAATACTCTTTTTCTGGCCTCTCCACTGGTGCTGTCCACTCCTCCTCTTCTCTGAGTGCCCCCATTGTAATCTGCTTGCTGTGGGGGCACTCATGTGGGAGCAATATTATTGCACAGAGCGACCCCAAACCTCCTTCTCTGGCCTCTCCACGGGCACTGTCCATTCCTCTTTTTCTCTGAGTACCCCCATAGAAAACTGCTTGCTATGAGGGCGCTCATGTGGGAGCAATATCATTGCACAGAGCGACCCCAAACCTCCTTCTCTGGCCTCTCCACTGGCACTGTCCACTCCTCGTCTTCTCTGTGTGCCCCCATGCAAGCTGCTTGCTATGGAGGCCCTCATGTGGGAGTGCTCTGGAGCTGGGCTGTGTGAATCCATAAACACACATTGTGGATTGGCCTTGCCTCCCACTTTCCCTTCACAAGATTTGACTGACATCAGCAGGAAGCTGTTAATGAAGGAAGAGAGCAGAGTGGGGTTGCCAGCCGGGACAGCGGCCCCAATCCTCTTTCTCCACTAATGCTGTCCACTTTTTGGCTCTCTGCCGATGCTGTCCACTCCTCCTCTTCTCCGAGTTACCCCATTGCAAGTTGCTTGCTATGGGGCACTCATGTGGGAGTGCTCCAGTGCCGGGCTGTATGAAACCATAAACACACGTAGTGGATTGGCCTTGCCCCAACTTTCCCCTCACAAGATTTGACTGAAAGCAGCAGGAACCTGTGAATGAAAGAGAGCAGAGTGGGGCTGCTAGCCAGGACAGCGCTGGATCAAAAGTGGTATCAGGTAAGTGGTTTTGTTTGGGGGGCCGCACAGACATTGGAAGGTTGAACGGACATTGTAAACAAACTGATTTAAAGAATGAACAGATCAGGTACATTATAGAAGGTCTAAAACTAGCTATGAGCCACAACTATTTCTGGCACAAAGGTGAATATTATACACAAAGAAAGGGGTAGCTATGGGGGCAAGTCAGCAGCTACAAATACTGTATATATAAGGATACTTACATGTCCAGGGAGCCTGCGGTGCAATCCGTCCATCAACTCTGGGTACAGGCACCAGCATTGCTAGTAAGGGAAACTGGCAGAGAAGCCTTTAGGCTTCACAGCCGGTTTCCTACTGCACATGTGCGAGTGACGCTGTGCTTTCTGAATGATCCGTCATCTTCTGGGACACACACAGGTCCCAGAAGGCAGCAGGGGGGGCATAATGTGATTGTGGGAATGACGTACCTCACCGTGGCGAGGTAGGACGGAAGTCTACCTAAAAAATTAACACAAAAGGTACCAAAAAGACAAAAGAAAAAAAAGATATCCAAAAACGAAAGGTGTGGGGTGCTGTATTGTTTAAGATCTTGTTGCATATTAGCCTGGAACTCTGCTTTAACCAATCCATATTTACAGTAGTTTTAGATAAAGAAATCTAGCACATCTTCCTTTGTCAGCTTTAAGATGCTATGTACCAGAAGTTCTAAACAATGAAAGTCAAGCAGTTCCTCTGTGTATTACTAATACAGATTTCAAAATGAATAGGATATGTATTAAATTTTATATATATGGGTAAATAGGGAACATCGCTCACCATTAATGTAGTGAAGAGAAAGTGATAGAAAAGCTGTAGCACTGAACGAGATTGCCAGGATTTCTCAAGCAGCTGTACTGTGCCACTCGCCAGTAACACACTATTGCACTAAGCTAAATACAATAAAAGCCGTTTGCCAAGATTTCATTAGCAGCTTTAGTTTGCATGCACAGAATAAATCAGTCTCTCTTATGACTGAATGGACTGTACCTGCGAGAGGTGGAGAAGATGGTTGCAGAAGTGATGAGGACAAAAATAAAAGGAGCCACATGTTAAAAAAAAAAGAATTGGGGAGTTAAATAAAATAAATAGACTACCAGTATTCAGCAATAATGAGAAATTATTTAATTGAAAGCAAATCATATCTCAATGTGGAGGCCACAGGGTTTTAATGAGCCCATGTGAAAAATACAGAGTTTTGTTTTAGACATAAGGCTAATGAAATCACCCCTTTTAGTACCTATACAGTAAGGGAAAAAAACAATTTGATCCCCTGCTGGTTGTGCAAGGTTGCCCACTGACAAAGACATGATCAGTGTATAATTTTAAGGTTTATTTTAACAGTAAGAGACAGAATAACAACAAAAATATCCAGAAAAATGCATTTCAAAAAAATTATAAATTGATTTGCATTTTAGTGAGCGAAAAAGGTATTTGTTCCTATATCAATCAGCAAGATTTCTGGCTCCCAGGTGTCTTCTATACAAAAAACAAGCTGAGATTAGGAGCACTCTAATAAAGGGAGTGCTCCTAATATCAGCTTGTTAACTGTATAATAGACACCTGTCCACAGAAGCAATCAATCAGATTCCAATTTCTCCACCATTGCCAAGACCAAAGAGCTGCCCAAGCATGTCAGGGACAAGATTGTAGACCTACACAAGACTGGAATGGGCTACAAGATCATCGCCAAGCAGCTTTGTGAGCAGCTTGGTGAGAGGGTGACTACAGTTGGTCCGATTATTCACAAATGGAAGAAACACATAATAACTGTCAATCTCCCTGGGTTTGGGGCTCCATGAAAGATCTACTCTCGTGGACTTTCAATGATCATGAGAACGGTGAGGAATCAGCCCAGAACTACACAAGTGAATCCTGCTGAAGAAAGCACATGTCCAGGGCCCGTCTGAAGTTTGCTAATGAACATCTGAATGATTCAGAGGAGAACTGGGTGAAAGTGTTGTGGTCAGATGAGACCGAAATCTACTTTGGTATCAACTCAACTCGCTGTGTTTGGAGGAGGAGGAATGCTGTCTATGACCCCAAGAACGCCATCCCCACCGTCAAACATAGAGATGGAAACATTATGCTTTGGGGGTGTTTTTCTGCTAAGGGGACAGGACAACTTCACTGCAACAAAAAGAAGCACATTAGGATCCTGGAGTGACCTAGCTAGTCTCCAGACCTTAATCCCATAGAAAATATGTGGAGGGAGCTGAAGGTTCAAGTTACCAAAATGTCAGCCTGGAAACCTTAAGGACTTAGAGAGGATCTGCAAAGAGGAGTGGGACAAAATCTCTCCTGACTGAATGAATGAAGGACTTGTATAGCGCTACCTATGCGAACTGAATCGCCTCAGGGCTCTTTTTGCCATTGTTGTCCATCTGTGGTATAGCGAGGTCCTTGCCCTGTGGGGTCCCGACACGCTTACAAACACATACAACATACACATATTTGGCCAATTTTATAGACAGGATCTAATTAACCTACCAGCATGTCTTTGGAGTGTGGGAGGAAACCGGAGTACCCGGAGGAAACCCACGCAGGCACAGGGAGAACAGGCAAACACCAGGCAGAAGGTGTCGTGGTCGGGATTTGAACCATCGACCCTATTACTGCTAGATGAAAGTGCTAACCACTACACCACTGTGCTGACTAGGGATGAGCCGAACACCCCCGGGTTCGGTTCGCACCAGAACCCGCAAACTGACCTAAAGTCCATGTGAACTTAAGAACCCTATTAATTACAATGGACGTGAACGTTTGAAATCAAAAGTGCTAATTTTAAAGGCTAATATGCATGTTATTGTCATAAAAAGTGTTTGGGGACCTGGGTCCTGCCCCAAGGGACATGTATCAATGCAAATTTTTTTTTTAAAACGGACGTTTTTTCAGGAGCAGTGATTTTAATAATGCTTAAAGTGAAACAATAAAAGTGTAATATTCCTTTAAATTTCGTACCTGGGGGGTGTCTATAGTATGCCTGTGAAGGGGCGCATGTTTCCCGTGCTTAGAACTGTCCCTGCACAAAGTGTAATTTTTGCAGGAAAAAAGCTATTTAAAATTTACTCGCGGCTAATGAATTGTCGGCTCCCGTAACACAGAGAACAGTCATTCATTGAAAGTCATTGAAAAAAAAAAGTCATTGATAAAAAAACAAAAAAAAAAAAAGCGTGGGGGTCGACCCAAATTCAATTACCAGGCCATTCAGGCCTGCTATGGATATTAAGGGGAACCCCAGCCAAAAAAAAAAGAAAATGACGTGGGGCCCCCCTCAAAATCCATACCAGACCCTTATCCGAGCACACAACCTGGCAGGCCGCAGGAAAAGAGGGGGGGGACGAGAGCGGCCCCCCCTCCCTCCTGAACCGTACCAGGCCACATGCCCTCAAAATTGGGAGGGTGCTTTTCACCAAAAAAGTGACAAAAATTGTAAAAATGACAGGAGACGTTCTTTGACAATTCCTTTATTAAAATCTTCTTTCTTCTGGTCTTCCTTCTTCCTTTTTTCATCCTTCGGTTTCTTCATCTTCTCCTTCTGGCATCTTCTTCCATCTTCTTCTTCCATCTTCTTCTTCCTCCGACTCGCTTCTTCTTGCTCTGGTCTTCTCGTCCGGCATCTTCTTCCACGGCGTCGATGTCTCTTCTGGGCCGCTCCACGCAATGGGAGGCTCACACCTGGTGACCCGTCCCCCTCTGACGTCCTGGGGAAAGCCATAGGGAATTCCCCATGACGTCCCCGTCCTGCCTGTGGCCAATTATGGCTCTCCTCGCCGCTGGCTCTATGATTGGCCAAGCATACGGGGTCACAGTGTATGCTTGGCCAATCATCAGCCAGCAATGCACTGCGACTGGCGCAGTGCATTGCGGGCCGCTCGCATCACACGAATTTGATGCGAGCGGCCCAAATAATTCTGGGCTCGCCGAGCGGGCGAACGCCCGATGTTCGATTCGAACATGGGTTTGAATCGAACACCGGGCCCATCCCTACTCCTGACATGTGTGCAAACCTGGTGGCCAACTACAAGAAACGTCTGACATTTGTGATTGACAACAAGGGTTTTGCCACCAAGTACTAAGTCATGTTTTGCGAAGGGTCAAATACTTATTTCACTCATTGAAATGTAAATTAAATTATAACTTTTTTGAAATGCGTTTTCTGTTTTTTTTGTTTTTATTCTGTCTCACTCTGTTAAAATAAACCTACCATTAAAGTTATAGACTGATCATTTCTTTTTCAGTGGGCAAATGTACAAAATCAGCAGGGGACCAAGTACTTTTTTTCTCTCATTGTATGTATTTTTCTATGGCCCAATAGTCCAAGTCTTGAAGGCCTCTGTTATGTACTGTAATTCTTTATGTTTCTTTTGGCCAAGCAGAATGCCATAAATATGTTCCCTCATTCTCTCTTTGAACTCCCATTTTGTGCAGCCTACAGTGTGTATTGTTTTCAGGAAGGGTACAGCATGCAGTAAATCACTCCATTAATATTACCAGTTACTCAAATCTCTGATAGTGAACCACTTTTTTTTATATCTAGATAAAGGTTTTCCTCTTTTTCACTGTGTCTAATTTGTCTTTGTGCATTCACAGGTCATGCTTTTGGTGTATCATATAAAGCAGGGGTTCTTAAACTGATGGCTCTCCAGCTGTTGCAAAACTACAAATCCCATCATGCCTTTGCCTGTGGGAGTCATGCTTGTAACTGTCAGCCTTGCAATGCTTCATGCGACTTGTAGTTTTGCAACAGCTGGAGGGCCACCAGTTTGAGACCCCTGATATAAAGCCTACTTTAACTGGTAGTATACCTTCCTTTTATTTCTTTGTTTGTTCTGTATGATGGGAGGGGGGTATTTGAAAAGAAGGTTTGGGGCTTTCTTAAAAAGAAGCATGGTTTACCTAGACTGACCCCAGTACTTTATCCTTCTTCAGGATAGTCCAGTATTTTCTTCTAATGTTTTAGACTTTATCGGCCTGTGAGTTGTAATTTAGGAGGATACTGAAGTCAGTATTTTTACATGTGGCCTCCTTCTTTACCTCCCTTCTATTGGTGTTCATTTTAAGCAGGTCATTCGTATCCATAGTGCATATTTATTCAGCAATCTTCAGTGCGGTTACATAGTTAGTCTGGTTTAAAAAAGACACAAGTCCATCTAGTTCAACCAATACACAAACCTCTACCCACAGTTGATGCAGAGGAAGGCAAAAAACCCCAGCAAATTACTCCTCCAGGGGAAAAAAATTCCTTCCCGATCCCCCGAGAGGCAATCGGATATTCCCTGGATCAACTATACCTATAAATGTTAGTATCCAGTTGTATTACAGTATGTACATTTATGAAAAGAATCTAGGCCATTTTTAAAGCAGTCTACTGAGTTAGATAGAACCAGTTCTTGAGAGAATCTATTCTACATTTTCACAGCTCTTGGGTGTCCGTTTATGAAAGAGAGAAAATCAGAGATCCTGATGTTAAGTAGTGAGAGTACAGCTTGTATAACAGTGTAAATTTGCTTTCCCCTCAAAATAACTCAACCCACAGCCATTAATGTCTAAACCACTGGCAACAAAAGTGAGTACACCACAGAGTGAAAATGTCCAAATTGGGCCCAATTAACCATTTTCCCTCCCAGTATCATGTTACTCGTTAGTGTTACAAGGTCTCAGGTGTGAATGGGGAGCAGGTGTGTTAAATTTGGTGTTATAGCTCTCACTCTCTCAAACTGATCACTGGAAGTTCAACATGGCACCTCATGGCAAAGAACTCTCTGAGGATCTGAAAAAAAAATTGTTGCTCTACATAAAGATGGCCTAGGCTATAAGAAGATTGCCAAGACCCTGAAACTGAGCTGCAGCACAGTTGTAAAAACCATACAGCGGTTTAACAGGACAGGTTCCACTCAGAACAGGCCTCACCATGGTCAACCTAAGAAGTTGAGTGGATGTGCTCAGCATCATATCCAGAGGTTGTCTTTGGGAAATAGACGTATGAGTGCTGCCAGCATTGCTGCAGAGGTTGAAGGGGTAGGGGGTCAGCCTGTCGGTGCTCAGACCATATGCCACACACTGCATCAAATTGGTCTGCATGGCTGTCGTTCCAGGATGAAGCCTCTTCTAACAGTTTGCTGAAGACAAGCAGACTAAGGACATGGATTACTGGAACCATGTCCTGTAGTCTGATGAGTCCAAGATAAACTTATTTGGTTCAGATGGTGTCAAGCATGTGTGGCGGCAACCAGGTGAGGAGTACAAAGACAAGTGTGTCTTGCCTACAATCAATCATGGTGATGGGTGTGTCATGGTCTGGGACTGCATGAGTGCTGCCGGCACTGGGGAACTACAGTTCATTGAGGAAACCATGAATGTCAACATGTACTGTGACATACTGAAGCAGAGCATGATTCCCTCCCTTCGGAGACTGGGCCGCAGGGCAGTATTCCAACATAATAACAACCTCAGACACACCTCCAAGATGAACACTGCCTTGCTAAAGAAGCTGAGGGTAAAGGTGATGGACTGGCCAAGCATGTCTCCAGACCTAAACCCTATTGAGCATCTGAGGGGCATCCTCAAACGGAAGGTGGAGGAGCGCAAGGTCTCTATCATCCACCAGCTCCGTGATGTCATCATGGAGGAGTGAAAGAGGACTCCAGTGGCAGCTCTGGTGAACTCTATGGCCAAGAAGGTTAACCACTTCAGCCCCGGACCATTTGGCAGCCAAAGGACCAGAGGTCTTTTTTCAATTTCGCACTGCACTACTTTAACTGGTAATTGCGCGGTCATGCAATTTTGTAACCAAACGAAATTTGCGTCCTTTTCTTCCCACAAATAGAGCTTTCTTTTGATGGTATTTGATTGCCTCTGTGATTTTTATTTTTTGAGATATAAACGGAAAAAGAGCGAAAATTTTGAAAAAAAAAGAGATTTTCTACTTTTTGTTATAAAAAAAATCTAATAAACTCAATTTTAGTCAAACATTTGGGCCAAAATGTATTCAGCCACATGTCTTTAGTAAAAAAAAATGCCAATAAGCGTATATTTATTGGTTTGCGCAAAAGTTATAGCGTCTACAAACTAGAGTACATTTTCTGGAATTTACACCGCTTTTAATTTATGACTGCCTATTTCATTTCTTGAGGTGCTAAAATGGCAGAGAAGTACAAAACCCCCCCAAATGACCCCATTTTGGAAAGTAGACACCCCAAGCTATTTGCTGAGAGGCATGTTGAGCCCATTGAATATTTTTTTTTTTAGTCCCAAGTGATTGAATAAAGACAAAAATAAAAAAGATTTTTTTTTTTTTCAAAAAGTTGTCACTAAATGATATATTGCTCACACATGCCATAGTTATATGTGGAATTGCACCCCAAAATACATTTTGCTGCTTCTCCTGAGTATGGGGATACCACATGTGTGGGACTTTTTGGGAGCCTAGCCGCGTACGGGGCCCCGAAACCCAAGCACCGCCTTCAGGATTTCTAAGGGTGCAAATTTTTGATTTCACTCCTCACTACCTATCACCGTTTCGAAGGCCATAAAATGCCAAAATAGCACAAAACCCCCCCAAATGACCCCATTTTGGAAAGTAGACACCCCAAGCTATTTGTTGAGAGGCATGGTGAGTATTTTACAGCTCTCATTTGTTTTTGAAAATGAAGAAAGTAAAGAAAAAAAAAATTTTTTTTTCTTTTTTCAATTTTCAAAACTTTGTGACAAAAAGCGACATCTGCAAAATACTCACAATACCTCTCAGCAAATAGCTTGGGGTGTCTACTTTCCAAAATGGGGTCATTTTGGGGGGTTTTATGCCATCTGGGCATTCCATGGCCTCCGAAACTGTGATTGACAGTGAGAAGTGAAATAAAAAAATTACACCCTTAGAAAGCCTGAAGGCGGTGATTGGTTTTTGGGGTTCCGTACGCAGCTAGGCTCCCAAAAAGTCCCACACATGTGGTATCCCCGTACTCAGGAGAAGCAACAGAATGTATTTTGGGGTGTATTTCCACATATGCCCATGACATGTTTGAGCAATATATCATTTAGTGACAACTTTTTGTAAAAAAAAATATATATATTTTTTTTTTTTTAATTATTCAATCTCTTGGGACAAAAAAAAAAAATATTTAATGGGCTCAACATTGCTCTCATCAAATAGCTTGGGGTGTCTACTTTCCAAAATGGGGTCATTTGGGGGGGGTTTGAACTGTCCTGGCATTTTATGCACAACATTTAGAAGCCTATGTCACACGTCACCCACTCTTCTAACCACTTGTAGACAAAGCCCTTTCTGACACTTTTTGTTTACATGAAAACATATTTTTTTTTTTGCAAGAAAATTACGTTGAACCCCCAAACACTATATATAATGTTAAAGCAAAGGCCCTACAGATTAAAATGGTGGGTGTTGCATTTTTTTTTTTCCACACAGTATTTGCGCAGCGATTTTTCAAACGCATTTTTTGTGGAAAAAATACACTTTTTTTTATTTTAATGCACTAAAACACACTATATTGCTCAAATTTTTTGATGAAATAAAAAATATGATCTTAGGCCGAGTACATGGATACCAAACACGACATGCTTTAAAATTGCGCACAAACACGCAGTGGCGACAAACTACATACATTTTTAAAAGCCTTTAAAAGCCTTTACATGATACCACATTAGATTCACGGAGGAGGTCTACTGCTAAAATTACTGCCCTCGATCTGACCTTCGCGGTGATACCTCACATGCATGGTGCAATTGCTGTTTACATATGACGCCAGACCAACGCTTGTGTACGCCTTTGCGCAAGAGAAGGGGGGGCAGGGGTGCTTTTTTTTTTTTGTTTTGTTTTTTTTTTTATTTATTTAGCTTTTTTATTTTATTTTTAAACTGTTCCTTCCATTTTTTTTCTTTGTTATGATTTTTATTGTTATCTCAGGGAATGTAAATATCCCCTATGATAGCAATAGGCAGTGACAGGTACTCTTTTTTTGAAAAAATTGGGGTCTATTAGACCCTAGATCTTTCCTCTGCCCTCAAAGCATCTGACCACACCAAGATTGGTGTGATAAAATGCTTTCCCAATTTCCCAATGGCGCGGTTTATATCCGGGAGGGGGGACATTCCCTCCCACTGCTTGTAAAAGCAGTCTAGAGGCTAATTACCCGCTAGAATTGCTTTTACATGAAAGCCGATCACTGGCTGAAAAGAATGATACCAAGATGATACCTAAACCTGCAGGCATCATTCTGGTATAACCATTCAAAGTCCAGCAACATACTGGACATATATTGTAATCTTTTTTTTTTTCATGCAGCCTCTTGGCTGAACGAAAAAAAAGAGATTGATTGGTGGGTATGCCCACCATTAGAATACCTCCCTTCATCCACCCACTTCTAATGATGGGCATACATGCACCATTTATATATGCCGATGCATGGGGGCATCCTCCCGCAAAAGTTATGCCGTGTACACACGGTCGGAATTTCGACCGTATGTACGTGGCATTAGGAGCCAATCGCTCCTCCCCCCCCCTGCTGCCCCCATGCTTCGGCATATATGCTCTTTTTTTTAACTGTGGTGGTGAAATCACCTCCTACAGCGTTGGAGTCGCGGCTTTATGTATCGTGGGAGCAAACGCTGTTGCTGTCAAGATAAATAAATCCGCGTTGCAACTGAATGGCGCACCTGAAAACAAAAAAATGCTCAACACTAAAACACAGTAAACAAAATTACATACCTGAAAAGCAAGCATGATAAAACATGATAAAACATAATAAAACATTGCAGAATAGAATGGAGTAAAAAAAAAGAGCAACAATAGAGAGAGAATAGAGTGAGAGAGAGAACAATAAAACGACAACTATTTTATTTTTTTTTATTTTTTTGAGATTCACAGGTAAAAAAGCTCCTGACTGAAGCGACTGAATCAAAACGCTACCACAAAAAAAAACTGTTAGCGATCGCAAGGATCAGGCCTGACTCTGCGAACGCTGCAGTTATGTGTGCTTTGTTTTTTGTAAGTGACTGTGATCGATCGATACTGCACTTGGGTGGGCTGGGCGGGGCGGAGGGGGAAAACGCAGGTGCTAGCAGGTATCTGGGCTGATCCCGCTAACAATGCGGTTTTTTTTGGAACCCTAAACTGCTGGGACGCTAGTATAGATCTGATCAGATCAGATATCGATCTGTTCAGATACTGTGCCACTAAGGGAGGTGTATGCTTTGTGCGTGGGTGTTTGCGGTACTGGCACTAACCTGGGGCGACGCAGACCTTATTTGACCCTAAAACCTAATTGATATCACCCGCCGGGCGATCAGGGGGGTTAAACCGTTATTGGGTAATAAATGGCGGGTGCCCTGACAGTATAAAAAACAAGCTAACTAACCAGCGTCACCCGTAACAGTAATACAAAAAAAAAACTGGTTACCTAGCGACACTAATGCAGCGATCAGAAAAACGATCGCTTAGTGACACTGGCAAAAGGGGGTGAAAGGGTTAACTAGGGGCAATCAGGGGGTTAAACCTTTATTAGGTAATATATGGGGGTACCTGACGCTATATAAAAACCTGACGGGGAACCTAAATAACGAAATAACTAACTGGCTAACCAGCGTCACCAGTGACAGTTATACAGTGATCACTGGTGAAAGGGTTAACTCTAGGGGCAATCAGGGGGTTAAAACCTTTATTTAGGTTGTAATATGGGGGTACCTGACCTATAAACCTATTTATGAACCTATATAAACATGGCGGTTACCTAAAAAAAAAAAAATGGTTACCTAGCGACACTAATGCAGCGATCAGAAAAACGATCGCTTAGTGACACTGGCAAAAGGGGGTGAAAGGGTTAACTAGGGGCAATCAGGGGGTTAAAACCTTTATTAGGTAATATATGGGGGTACCTGACGCTATATAAAAACCTGACGGGGAACCTAAATAACGAAATAACTAACTGGCTAACCAGCGTCACCAGTGACAGTTATACAGTGATCACTGGTGAAAGGGTTAACTCTAGGGGCAATCAGGGGGTTAAAACCTTTATTTAGGTTGTAATATGGGGGTACCTGACCTATAAACCTATTTATGAACCTATATAAACATGGCGGTTACCTAAAAAAAAAAATGGTTACCTAGCGACAGCAGTGACACTAATACAGCGATCAGAAAAACGATCGCTTAGTGACACTGGCAAAAGGGGGTGAAAGGGTTACCTGGGGGGCAATCAAGGGGTTAAACCTTTATTAGGGGGGGGGTAGGGGGCTACCTTGGACCTAAAACTAACTGCCCTGACAGTTATTACAGTCACACTGACACTAAATGCAGTGATCAGTAAATAAATGATCACTGCAATTAGTGACACTGTGACTGGGGGGGGAGGGGGTGATCTGGGGGGTGATCAGGGGGTGACAGGGGGGTGGAATATGTGCCTAACTGTACTGGTGTCAGTGTAGTGTTGTGCACTAACCTGTACATGTTCGCCGCTCGGCGTCTCCGGTCACATAGACCGGCGCACCGAGCGTGACATCACTTCCGCCTTCCTGTCTATACAATAGACAGGAAGGGGAAGTTTTTCATTGGCCAGGAGCGATCGCGAGGGGGTGGCCAGAAACCACTGGCCGTCCCCTCGTCCCGGATCGCTCCTGAAGCGATCCCGACCGTCCCCGCCGGCGGAGGGGGGTCCGATCGGACCCCCCAACCGCCGGAAGAATGTCACGTACAGGTACGTGATTCTGCCTGTACGTGCCATTCTGCCGACGTAAATATACAGGGGGCGGTCGGGAAGTGGTTAAGGCAGTACTGGACAATAATGGTAGCCACACAAAATATTGTCACTTTGGGCCCAATTTGGACATTTTCACTTAGGGGTTTACTCACTTTTGTTGCCAGTGGTTTAAATTAATGGCTGTGTGTCGAGTTATTTTGAGGGAACAGCAAATTGACACTGTTATACAAGCTGTACACTCAATACTTTACATTGTAGCAAAGTGTAATTTCTTCAGTGTTGTCACATGAAAAGATATAATAAAATATTTATAAAAATGTGAGGGGTGTACTCACCTTTGTAAAATACTGTGTGTATATATATATGTATATATATATATATATATATATATATATATATATATATATATATATATATATATATATATATACACATACATTATACACACACACACAGGACCCATTCACAACTGGGCAATGCATAATTGTTGTCAGAATTGCGCAATTCTTGCCGTAATTCGAAGTTGCGCTAAAATTGAGTCAAAATACGTACCGTATTTTCTGGCGTATAAGACGACCTTTTATACTTAAAAAAATCCCCCAAATATCGGGGGTCGTCTTATACGCCGGTATATGGATGTCAGCATTAATGTCCACATTAATGTCCGCGCTGAGCCAATCACGGCAAGCGATGTATTCTATTAATGAATACAAAGCCTGCACGGATTGGCTTTCAGAGTCAGAGAGCCGCGGGCTGATGATGTTCCAACCTCTGCCAATCACGGCGAGCGATGTATTCTATTAATGAATACAAAGCCTGCTCGGATTGGCAGATGTTGTAATATCATCAGCCCGCGTCTCTCTGAATCTCAAAGCCAATCCGTGCAGGCTTTGTATTCATTAATAGAATACATTGCTTGCCGTGATTGGCTCAGCACGGTACACTGTAACACTGTATACAGTGATATGTTACTGAATGCGGCTACCCCTCGGCTCCTCGCCATTAAACACTGGAGCTTTGATTTGAAATCTTGAAAGCTTGTGATTAAATTTCACAGACTTATTGCTGCTTCAGTATGTTACCCAAACTACTAGTCAGACTAGTCGGAAGGGGGTTGTCTTATACTGTGAGTATATGTCAAAACCAACGTTTTAGCTGGACAATTAGGGGGTCGCCTTATACGCCCAGTCGCCTTATACGCCGTCAAATACGGTAATGTGCTTTTGTTAACAATCAGTGGCACCCCAAATTTAATTAGCAGGCATGCATTTTGACCAATACGCTACCCACATGTCAAAATGCTATTTTCAACACACATTTTGGCATCTTTTTTAACCAATTGCTGACCGGCTTACGTTGATATACGTCAGGAAAGTGTCACTGCTGCGCAAATCGGTGTACCCATACGACGGCTCCTTTAATAGCCATAGCAGGCATGCACGCGCCCGCTGCACAGCGGGGAACCAATGCGATGCCCCTGTCAGAACATACAAATCCCTGTTCTGACAGGGGAGGAGAGACAGATCGTCTGTTCCTACTAAGTAGGAACAAAGATATGGCTCCTCCTCTAGTCAGTTCCATCCCCTCACAAGAAACACACCTAGGGAACAAATATAACCCCTTGATCGCCCTTAATGTTAACCCCTTCCCTGCCAATGACATTTAGACAGTAACCAGTGCATTTTTATAGCACTGATCGCTGTATAGATGTCAATGGTCTCAAAAAAGTGTCAAAAGTGTCCAATCTGTCCACCGCAATGTCGCAGTCCCAATAAAAATCGCTGATCGCCGCCATTACTAGTAAAAAATAATAATAATAATAAAAATGGCATAAATCTATTCTATATTTTGTAGACGCTATAACTTTTGTGCAAACCAATCAATAAACGCTTATTGCGATTTTTTTTTACCAAAAATATGTAGA
Organism: Lithobates sylvaticus; assembly: GCA_028564925.1. Taxonomy (NCBI): domain Eukaryota; kingdom Metazoa; phylum Chordata; class Amphibia; order Anura; family Ranidae; genus Lithobates; species Lithobates sylvaticus. Next base: position 541,412,275 of record CM053026.1, read on the forward strand.
GGAATACATATCGCCGTAAACTGATGAAGAAATTTGTTTTTAAAATTTTTTTATGGGATATTTATAATAGCAAAAAGTAAATATATATTGTTTTTTTTTTAAAAATTGTCAGTCTTTTTTTGTTTATAGCGCAAAAAATAAAAAACGCAGAGGTGATCAAATACCCCCCAATTTTATTTGGGTACAATGTTGCAATTGACAGTTAAGGCGAGGCAGTGCCGTATGAGAAAAAATGGCCTGGTCAATCCTTTCCGGGGCTGAAGTGGTTAAAATGCATTTTAACACATTTTTATGTGCATGTTGGTGCTTTTTAACATGTATTTTAGCAAATTTTTGTTACTTGAGTTTTTATGTGCATTCCGGAAAACACGTAAAATGCATGATGTGCTTGCGGTCCCATTAATTGTTAATGGCAGCCCAAAAGTGGCTAGCAAATGTGCTGTTTGCCAAAATACGCATAAAAATGCCTTTTTTTTTAGCTCATTATGCCTTTGTTTTGCAGGTCTTTTTTTTTTTTTCATGTGGGTTTACAACCACTTTAAACAGTGCATTGAGGTTGGCTTGTAAGTTGGAGACATCCTGTAAGGACATTATTCTACTGCATTGCTTGGTCTCATCTGCAAGCACTGAAATATTACTTTTAATCCCTGACCTTATATAATTTATAAATATATTAAAAATAAGGGTCCCAACACTGAACCTTGGGGTACACCACAAACAACCCTAGACCATTCAGATTATGAATCATTAACCACTACTTTCTGAATATGCTCTTTTAGACAGTTTTCAATCTTTTTACAAACTGATCTTTCCAAGCCTGTAGACTTTACCTTACACATTAGCCATGTGTGGGGAACTGTGTCAAACGCTTTTGCAAAATCTGAGTATACTATATCCACAGCCACTTCTTTGTCTAAGGTTTTACTTACCTCACATCAGATTTGTCTAACAACTTCTGTCCAACAAGAACTCATATATGTGCACTTTTATTAAACTCTCCAGTACCTTCCCACTGGCCAAGAGTACTCTTACTGTATATATTTTAGATAAATACAAAAATACTGGCAGTCTTTGTTAAAAATCTCTAGTTCCTTATCCTTTGAAGTTAATGCATTCATTTCTGATATAAACTTTTCAGTTGGATCAATTCTCAACTTTTTGTATTCCCTTCCTTTGTCTGCTGGGCGTATTATTAAAATTTCATTGGTAGACAGGGATCAGGTCTCTATCAATTTACATTATCCTTTCTGCATTTATTTTCCCAATTTCCCAGGGTCGAGTTCCTGAAGAGCTACCATACTGTCCCCTATTTCACCAGTAGGAAACAAGGAAGATTTGAGTTTTACATTTGTGTGCTTATCATTGTCAACAGAGGTGCTATCAACTGGATTTTTTATGTAATACTTCTTTGCACAATTACGCATAAACTGTTTAATTTGTATGAAAAGTATGCAATTTACAGTGCAAATTTCACCCTTTGATTAAGCAATTACATTTTTTGCATTGCTAAGATCATTTGTGCTTAAACACACCCATGGGTTCTATTGATTGTTCCGTTTTTGTTTGGTTATCTTTAGGGCAGTGGAAATTAACGATTAATTCCTCAATCAATCAATTAATTTTTTTGATCAATCAAAATTCTTTTGATCGGTACTCACCTCTCCGCCGGCTTCCGGGTCTTCAGGGAGTTCCGTCAGAGATCCGGTGACGTCACGGACATCGACGTCACGGACACCTCCCCCTTCCCCAAGTGCCTCCATTTGCTAACGAAGGGAAGGGGGGGAGGAGCCCAGTGACGTTGAAGTTCTAATTGAACGTAACGCGTACAGGGGAGGAGCTACGCATGACGTCACCCCAGCTGCTGCCCTATGGAACTAACGCGATTGTCGGCTTTACATGCTGTGTTTTTATCATCTTTATGTGAGTAGTTTTGTGTTTGAACACAAAACTTAAATCTTATACTTAAGCGGTGAGCACTTAGATCTTTTCTTTCTATCCATGACCTGGCATCCTTGCTGAGATCTAAGGAGACGTGAGAGAAGTTTATGGTCCGTGTTAACCCTTTTAATACCCGCTTGCATGACCACCTGTTTGCACAGGGGTCCATGCCATAAGGTGAGAGTAATTAGTTAGACCGGAGGTGGAGGGATTGTCACACTACTGTGGAAAAAACAATTACTTAAGTAAGTGCTACAGTCTGTATTTAAAACATATTTGTGTGAACTGAAGATAAGTCATGGATTGTGGAAACTAACTAGTGTCGGGTGATTGTATATAGTGTATACCACATCTACCACTGACTAATGCAGAGTTGCAATGCAGGGAGATCAGCTAAAAGTAGTTGGATCTGTATGTGCGTTATAATTAATCGAAATTAGTCGATTAATCGATAAAAAAAAATAATTATCAATCGAACACGAAAATTGTAGTTATCTTGTAATTTTGTTTAAAATGACACTAAACTCACATTTTTTAAATAAAACAAGATAAATGCAATATGTTAAATATAAGTTTGAATATAAGTTGAATGTACCTTCTATCTCTCTCTTCCTTTGTGTCACCTCTCAAATGCAAGTTTTTTTTCTGTTGCTCTCAGACTTCCTATTCTATGGTGGCAAAATGTTTTCTCTGTGCCCCCTTTGTGTATGTGAACGTAGCCACCCTTTCATGCTTGCCTCTGAAATGGACTACACATCTACCTACAGACACATTCAGATCTATGGGAATTGCAGTACGCATAGAGAGGAGTATGTGACCAGAAATAACGATACTGCTTGCTATACACTAGTAGCTGTGAAGTGCATCCTTGGAGGATAGAGAGCATGCACAGGACAAAAAAACAAGCCTAAAAACAGCAGTAAGAGAGTTAAAAAAATAGAGCCATGGCATACTTGACATTTTAGAATGACTGATGTAAAAAAATTGAGTTTAGTGCTCCATTATTACTATTGCTTGGGGTGGGAGATGAATGGTTCCCGTCAAGATCTGTCAGCGGGAGAAATGTATTTGATAAATCTTTTCTCCCTGGGTGTCTTATTGGTGACTTAAGTCTGTTTAGAATACTTTCCCTTCCTGTAGGGTGGCACTGAGAAATTCTTTTGTGTAGGGTTTTCAGGTCAAGGTACATTAGGTTCACATTTTGGGGTGTTTGCATTATCTGTTTTACTGACCTCTCTTATTTATTTTTTTTACTATGTCTTATTTTTAGCAGTAAGGAGAGAAAACTGCGCCAAGTTATGAAATAACTACTACTGGAATCCAATAATAAGATAGAAATGGATACCCAATTTGCATTAACAATGGGTGTGTTTTGGGAGGTTTAACACTATAATCCAATATTGACAATGGATACCCAATTTACATTGACAGTGAAAACAAAATATAAAATAAATTAAATTAAATATAAAACTCTAGAGGATAATTAATATAGATCAAGATTATCACTAAGAATGTCCACAAGATAAAGTTGCTTATTCAAGGAGTCCTCATTCAAGTGAAATAAGATCATATATGGATAATGCTTTCACGCCACACCGCTGTGCTCCACATCAAAGAGGGTGCCATCACCAGTATATAGGCTGCTTACCAGATGGTAGATATAGACCGACACTCAAATTGAGCACTAGGCAGAAATCCTGACACTTGGAGGTCCCCTCCACACACACCTCAAGGGATTATATCCAAGGATTAGCCACTCGGGACCATATACTCCAGAGAAGACACAGCGTGATGTATATAGTAATGGTCACAGCACTCAGCGGTGCATCCAGATGGTGGCATAAAGAAAGTAAAAACAGACCATCGTGTGATACTGTATAATGAACAAACTCAAGTAAAAACTTTGCTTCCTCTCTGGCTTGATGTGGAGCACAGCAGTGTGGCGTGAAAGCATTATCCATATATGATCTTATTTCACTTGAATGAGGACTCATTGAATAAGCAACTTTATCTTGTGGACATTCTTAGTGATAATCTTGATCTATATTAATTATCCTCTAGAGATTTATATTTAATTTAATTAATTTTATATTTTGTTTTCACTGTCAATGTAAATTGGGTATCCATTGTCAATATTGGATTATAGTGTTAAACCTCCCAAAACACACCCATTGTTAATGCGAATTGGGTATCCATTTCTATCTTATTATTGGATTCCAGTAGTAGTTATTTCCTAACTTGGCGCAGTTTTCTCTCCTTACATTATATATTGTGTTTATCTCACTATTCTGCAGCCTGGTTTAGTCCTTTATTTTTATCTCATAATATATTTTTCTTGTGTGTCTGTTTGGGTTAGCGGGGTTTTTTCGCCTGTATTATTTTTATCAGTACCTCTTTTTCTATTGTTTTAAACTTTCATAGTTTTTGTACACAATTTCTTGTTCTTGTTTATTCAGTCTGTGGTCTTCTATATATTCCTATATTCATAATTTCCCTTATAAGGCTCCAAATGCTGAATCAAAAGTGTATTTATTATCCAAAATCTATTAGTTGTGACTTTCTACTTTTATAATAAATTGAATGTCTTTTTTAGAGGAAGCATGAAGTCCCATTTTTTCTAAAAATCATCTCTAGTCAGATGAAAGCAAAGCGTTTTATTAGTCATAAGTTCCTTAGGGATAACATTACATTCTAGATACATTTCTATAGTGGGTATTTCCTATAGATTTTTCATTTCCTGAATCAGAAGTCTCTCCAATTTCCTGCTCATAAGCACTTTATCTTGCTTTTGAGTAACATCTTGTGGAATGTTTTTGTAGAAAAATTCCTCTATTTTTAAAATACAGTTAGCTTTATACCCCACAGGTTAGTGATTTGTGTAATTTGTTCCATACTCATAGCTTCCAAGCATCTTCAACAGACTTGGAATTGGTAACAAAGCCCAATCATTTTAGTTATGCTGAGCTCAAAGTACATTAGAAAAAGAATAGACTAAAAATGTGGCAGCTGCAATGTTCACAAGAAGGTGCATCAGTCCCAAAAAGCCCCCCAACTATTTTAGATATAAATATAAATCGGGAAGAGCACATCGGTAATGTAGTGAATAAAGAAAAAGAAAAACAGTGTTGTATTGAACTAAATTGCCAGGATCTCTTTACAAGCTGTGCTGTGCCACTCACTAGTTGCACTGAACTAAATACAATGTAAACAATTTGTCAAGATTTTATCTGTCCTGGTGATGATTGCAGAAGTGATGACTGATCTTTCATAGCAATATTCTGCAAAAATGTAGGCTGGAAGATGAATCTATGTGAAATGATGGGTCCAGCAATGAGAGTAACCGCTTCCCGACCGCCTCATGCAGATATACGTCTATAGAATGGCACGGGCAGGCAAAACCACGTACCTGTACGTCCCCTTTAAGTTGCCTGCCCGTGGGTCGCGCGCGCGACGGCGGCGGCGCGCTCGCGACCCGGTCGGGAGCTCCGTGACCTCCCCGGCCGCAGGACCAGCGGACCCGATCGCCGCTGGTGTCCCGCGATCGGGTTACGGAGCTGAAGAACGGGGAGAGGTTTATGTAAACAAACCTCTCCCTGCGCTTCCTACTCTGCCTGTCATTGATTGGCTGTTCCCGGTCATCGGGAAAGCCGATCAATGACGTCAGACGTCAGCCCCGCCCCCTAATGTAAAAAAAACACACACACGTCAGAGCCCATAACCCCTCCCCTCCCCCTAGTGGTTAACTCTTTCACTACAACTGTCATTTATACAGGAATCAATGCATTTAATTAGCATTGATTGCTGTATAAATGACAATGATCCCAAAAATGTGTCAAAAATGTCCGATGTGTCCGCCATATTGTCGCAGTCACAATAAAATTTTTTCCACGTATTCACATAGATTACTGATACAGAGCTTCATATATATTCTTCTACTCTTTATAGTGCAAGACTTTTTCTTGGAAGTGTTTTTTTCCGCTATGATTGAATCGTTGAATACATGTCATTGCCATAGTAATCAAACAGCTTGACTTCTAAGTAAGTCCTTGGTATATATCTATGAGTCTATATATAACATTGAGGAGGCTTCTCCACATTCTTTTGATAACTTCCTTTATATGTATAGGGCCGCCTACCTGGTTAGTGTGCTTAGTGCTGGGTCGGGTTCCTCGCCAGTGGTACTCCTATGCCCCCAAAGGCATTGGAGCTGGTCGATTTACTGTCGGATCTCACTGGTAGGAGCACGCAGTTTTTATTATGGCTGCATGATACATATCACAATGTTATGTCTGCTTGTTACTAATACTATGTTATTCTAGGCAATCCTTCAAGTCTATGTCTGGGTCCTGAGGAAGCCAAATGGTTGGCGAAACGTTGACCGAACAGACAATAACACATCCCACAAATATATAAGGCTGCTGCTTACACGGTGGCCATATATAGTGAATGAATAGAGATTAGGCAGATAGTAAAGCCTCGTATACATGATTGTATTTTGCAACGGAAATTGTGTGATGACAGGCTGTTGGCGGAAAATCCGACCGTTTTTACGCTCCATCAGACAATTGTTGGCCAACTTTCCGTGGACAAATGTTGGATGGCAGGCTTTACAATTTTCAGCCAACAAATGTCTGTTGTCAGATTTTCAGAGTATGTGTACACAAGTCCATCAGACAAAAGCCCAAAGTACAAACACGCATGCTCGGAAGCAAGGATGAGCTGGAAGTGGTCAGTCTTGTAAACTAGCGTTTCTAATGCAGAATTACCATTTGTGATGCAGCAAATTATGAAATCTCGAAATGCAGCGCATATTCTCTTCTTCTTTAATGCGATAATAATTAAGCTGCTTTGCTGGTGATACTGATGGAGTTATTGCAAACAAGTTTTCAAATGCTTTTTTTTTCTAGTGATATCAAGAATAATATTATTATGCTTTTTTTTTTTTTTTTTTTTTGGTGCAAGTTACCACAACACCATTATCCCTTAGTTTATAAGATCAAAGATACAACTATGTTGGTGTCCCTTGTTAATTTTACATTGTATTTTTTAAAATGTAACTGCCTACTCCCAAACTGTCATTTAAAGTAAAACACATAGCCAGGTATTATTCTACACAATTTTTTTATTGTGCACTAAAAAAAGAAAACAAATACAATTAGACATGCTATCTGCCAATAGAATTTAACCAAAAAGTGCATTCTATGCATCCAAAAAGATAGAAAATATAACTAATCAAAGCATTATTATTCAATGCCTCATGCATGTGTCCTGCACCTTAATAAAAAAAAGGGAGCCACGTGTATCGCACACCACACTGCCCCCTACTGCCGCCTCAATGGACAGCTGTCGGAGAAGAAGAAGAAGCTGGAGAGGAAATCACATTGGTTTACCTCTTCGGTAGCTGTATTGGGGTTGATTTACTAAAACTGGAGAGTGCAAAATCTGGTGCAGCTGTGCATGGTAGCCAATCAGCTTCTAACTTCCGCTTGTTCAATTAAGCTTTGACAAAAAAAAAAAACTGGAAGCTGATTGGTTTCTGTGCAGAACTGCACCAGACTTTGCACTTTCCAGTTTTAGTAAATCAACCCCATTGCATGTGAACCAGCCCTTGATGGGAACATTTAAAATTTAACAATTCTAAGAGGTAGGTGTTATCTCAATTTAGCTGCAAAAGTGGACATGCTCTTTAATTCACAGTTGGATCACAGAATTGTTGACGGAACTTAAAGCGGAGGGCCAGCTGAAATTTTTCTTTTTTTAAGAGTCAGCAGCTACAAACACTGTAGCTGCTGACTTTTACTAAGCACACTTACCTGTCCAAGGTGCCCGCGATGTCAGCCGCCGAGGCCAATCCGTCCATCGGATCGGGTCCCGGCGCCGCCATTCGAACTAAGGGGCTTCACTGCCCGTTTCCTACTGCGCGTGTGTGAGTCACGGAGCGCACTTTCTGGGCAAAAGGAGGTAACAGTCTCTTCTTCCAAAAAGATTATTCTCATGTTGTGTGTTTTCTACCTAATCTTTGGTCTAGAGAAGGTTTGTTTGTGAATGGCCGGCTGTGTTCTGGGACACACACAGTTGCCAGAACACAGCGCGCTGCTGGAACCCATGGAAGAGGTGGAGGAGCCCAGCTTGTTCCAGGTATAGTAGTTTTGTTTAATGTTCACTTAATTCAGGATCCCCAATTGGTTACTTCCTAAGTTTGACATATCAACAGACAGTAGTGTTTATCGAAACTGCAGGGCTGAGAATTGTATGGTTTTCTATTTGTAAACATTTTGCACCAGTCACTAGATGAGAATTGTGTGTGTTTGATGAACAAATAACTGAAACTATGTCCCTTTTTTCATACACAGGAAGACCTCAGCCAGGAGGTGGCTGTGGAAGGTGGCAGTCAGGCAGGGTTAGTGGCAGCCAAGAGTGGGATGGCAGCCAAGAGGGGGCTAGGCCTCGGAGCCTGACTGACTCCCAAATTCCCTCCGCCTTCCGTACAGAAGGGCGAGAAGGGGGGGTTATGCGGCAGAGTCAGCGCTCCAGATGATCAGAGAGGCTTCAGCCTCCCTACATGCCACACCCACCGACGAGGAGACCTTTGGCTCTGTGGTTGTCACTAAAATGAAGGGTATGGAGGTGAGGCAACGCAACATGTGTGAGGGCTCATCCTCCATGTCCTAAATAAGGGGATGGCTGGGGAGATGACTCCCCTCACACATGTTTGCCATAGTTACCATGCTCCTCCTCCTCCTCCTTCTTCTGCCACCCCACCAGCACGACAGCCACAGCGTGCAAGGAAGCGTGGAAGGAAGACCTGAGAGTGACGACCTGGATTCAGTCTGGTCTGAGAGAAGATGGAGCTCTTGTAGTACCAGAGCCTGGGGACCGAGATGGCATCTGCTGCAGTTCCGGATGCTTTGGACTTCAGGACCAGATTGCACTCCCCTTAATATACGTACTCCTCAGGCCTCCAATTTTCTACGCTTGAAAAATGATGGTTGCCGTGGGGGTCCAAGGCTTTGCAAATTCCCCAAGTTTCACCATGGCTGCGTTCCTCTTTGGTTTGTTGCTGAGACCTAAATAAATGTTTTTTGGATTTGAAATAATCATTGACTATTGTGTTTTACTTTTCTACAATGACAGTTTTTCTTTGAGTAGGCAGGTACATTTCACTAATCCTAAAGTAGAATTAACAAGGGGCACCAACAACCAACAAACTCCTAGTAAATTTAAGCAAGAAATACAAATGTTAATAATGTGGTTTTGCTAAGTTGAGACACACAACCCCCCTCCAAAACAAAAAAAAAAAATCTCCTTCAAATATGTATCCCAAAAAAAAAAAAAAAAAAGACAAATCATGCTAAAAATATAACAAAGATTCTTTTACGATCTGAGTAAAAATAAACATGTAGTGTATAAATCCTGAAAAGTAATAAAGAACTAAGTTTGTGAGAAGTGCGGGTGAATAGGAGCAGCTAAAACATGTCATTCTTGTTGCATTGTAAAGAAAAAGAGAATGCGCTGCATTAAAGACATTTTAACATTGCAGCGTGACGAATGTGCTGTGTCGATTAGGAAAGGTAGTTTTACCTGACCGAGCGCTTCCGTCACAGAATTTCTTCTGAGCATGCGTAGCACTTTGTCCGTCGGACAACCGTACACACGATCGGATTTGGTGTGATCGGACCGTGTTGTCGGCAAATCTATCCAGCAGGAGATAGGACTTTGTCCGTCGGACAATCCGACGTACACTGTCCGATGGTGCATACACACGGTCTGATTTTTCAACAACATTGTCCGATCGGACAGAATCCATGAAAAAATCCGACCGTGTGTATGGGGCTTTAGAGGTAGGTGTTATCTCAATTTAGCTGCAAAAGTGGACATGCTCTTTAATTCACAGTTGGATCACAGAATTGTTGACGGAACTTAAAGCGTAGGGCCAGCTGAAATTTTTCTTTTTTTAAGAGTCAGCAGCTACAAACACTGTAGCTGCTGACTTTTACTAAGCACACTTACCTGTCCAAAGGTGCCCGCGATGTCAGCCGCCGAGGCCAATCCGTCCATCGGATCGGGTCCCGGCGCCGCCATTCGAACTAAGGGGCTTCACTGCCCGTTTCCTACTGCGCGTGTGTGAGTCGCGCAGCGCTTTGTGAATGGCCGGCTGTGTTCTGGGACACACACAGTTGCCAGAACACAGCGCGCCCCATTCCCCAGAAGACAATGCGAGAAGGAGAAGAATGAAGATCACCGCGTTGTAGGAAGTGGCAGATTAGGACGATCTGCCTAGCAACAGACATTTCTGGTAAGTAAAAAAATATATATTTTTTTCAATTTTCTTTTTCATATTTTTTAGGAGCATTTTTATGTAATTTTTTTTTTTTAGGGTTGACCTCCGCTTTATTTTAAGTTGCTGTTGTGTCACGTAACAAACACATTTTATATTTAACTGTCTGTATAAACAGCTGTATTACAGCTTTGGCAGACATTTGCCACTTAAGATGACAGCCTAATAAAAGTCTCTTACATTTTTAAATAAAAATTGAAACACATGTAAAAGTGAATAAACTGTATTCATATCTGTTAATCGTTACTAGTGCACTTTATGCATTAACAAAAATCATGGATATTACTCAATATTAAAAAGTGTCACTTTTTATGACTGTGGTCAGCATTTCAGGAAAATTTCGTGAAAATTATTTCAGATGTGAAGAATTGCACCCTGATAAAACACTCACGTAGTCATCAGAAGAGTTTTTTACTGTCTGCATAAAGAACCTTCAGTGCTGAGAAGTCAACAAAACAACAAACTCTCCTACCCTGGGAAACTCCTTGCAGTTTTAGAAAAATAAGATTTACAACTAGATTTATTTTATGTTTTATAAAAATCATCATTTCTTGTTGTTGGAAAATTGCATGTTCCTCTTTTGAGAAAAAAGGGAGTCTCTGTGATGTTTGCACCATTAGTTGAATCATAAAATATCTGTCTGTTCTCAATTATTATTACATCTGCCAATAATAAGTTGGGGCTGTGGTTTGTATGCACATTCAGAAGATTCTTGAATATTATTATTCTGGACCTATGCTCACTTTTGTCCTGAACGGCAAGGTCCATTTTGGAGTTCTCATCTATCTTTCCAGGAAAACCTGCAGGGTTGTCATAAATATAAAACGCAGCATGATTGCTTTTGCTGGCAACATTCATAAAATATCATTTCCTACTTACCGGTAGGTTTTAGTGTTAACATGTACTTATGAAGGTATTTAGATGCATGCAATAACACCAATTATTGCAGTTATGTATGCATTAAAAATCATCACATAATTTATGGCTAAGCACCTGCCTCCCTCGATCCACATTAAAGTGGTAGTGAACTCTGTACTACTACTTGTATGGTACCTACAGGAAATAATAAGGCTTACCTGTAGGTACTGTTAATATCTTTAGGAGATATTCAGAGCGCATGCAGCTGATGGCATCATTAGGCATATAGTATCAAGGCTTACAGTACCTTACCTTCAGAGCCTGTGTCGTAAACGGCGGCTCCCGTGTGCATGCATGGGAGTGACGTCATTGCGGCTCGGGCCAATCACATAGCTGGAGCTTGTGAACCCAGAAGACAGACAGGGGGAACATGTCAGCTCTCTCAGCAGTGACTTTACAGCACTGGAGAGCTTCGTTCCAAGGTGCATACTAGCACATTATGCCATTGCCTTGCAGGGTTTTTTGTTTTTCTTTTTTGAACATTGGCAGTTTACAACCGCTTTAAGACTGAGAGCGCTCGCCATTAGCGCTAAAGCGCCATTCATCTTAGCAGCGCTGTTTCGGACACTAGCGGTGCGCTTTTAACTCCCAAAAAAGGGTTAAAATCTCCAGTTTTTTTAGGTGCTGCCCGTTCATTCCAATGGGCAGGGTGTTTTGGGAGCACAAAATACAGCGCTCCAAACCCGCCCCAAAGATGCTGCTTGCAGGACTTTTGGTAACGTCCCGCAAGTGCATCGCCCGAATGTGAAAAGTCACACTCGAATGAATGGGAGGCGGTTTTCAGGCACTTAGCGAGGCTATTTCTTGCGCTAAAGTGCCTAAAAACCGCCCCAGTGGGAAATGGGTCTTACTCACAGGAGTGGAATTACTACATCAGTACTTCAATGTCACATAAAGGCATATCTATGTTGTACAACAAACTTCAACAAAAACAACAATTTGTTAAAACTCCCTCTATGCTAGCGTGGTAAGAAGATCTAAAGACAGTGTTTTCACCTCAACAGTGGACTTTAGCCTTTCAATGTACTAACTATTGGGGACTAACCCAGAAAATAGTGGCTCGTGGTATAGAACCCCATCCCAACTGGCTAAATATCACACCTCCCATTTCTCCCTAAGTTGGGAAGAGTGTGGCCATTCTGGTACCATTCTTCATAGCATCACTAGCTATTGGAGGAAAATATTTAGTATCATAGCAGACATTATTGATATTCTAGTATCACCAGAGCCTGCTCTAGCAACTCTACATATAGGTATAGAGAATATGTATGTATGCTGAAACAGTGCATTGACTCTAAACAAAACTATTTTATGTTGCAGAGTGGTATTAAATCCCTGAAGAAGATTTTTTATGTATTGTTTTTCGAAACGCGTTGGATATCCTCAACTCCTGGAACCATCAATTGCCTGCACAATGATGGAAATGAATAGCGAGTAGCTGGGGAATACCACTTTATGCATCCAGACCAGATGATATGTAAAATATGTGTAATGCTATATGAAATAATGTTTTTTTTTAATATTTAAAGAATTCTTTCCTTTTAAAAAAATAACAATAAAGAATGTAATTTTATATATATCATATTGTATTCATTTTATGGTTGCCTCAAAAATCCCAAAAAGACAGGATTCAATTTTTTTGTCATTATATTAGGGATGATGGCAACCACACACCCAGTCATATGAACCTTGCATATGAACGCATATATAATAGCAGCCAAATTGGTCATTGCCAGACACTGGAGAAGCAGCCTCACTCCAAACCCTTCAGAGGTCTTGGTACAAGTTAATCTCAATTATCAATATAAAAATCTCTTATCTATTAGACCCCTTTCACGATGGGGTGGGGGGCTAGTTTTAGCGGCGCTTTACTGCTGTTATGGCGGCACTTTTTGGTAGGTAGCGGGCCCTTTTAACCCCCGCTAGTGGTCGAATAAAGGGTTAAAAGTGCCTGCAGAGCGCTGCTGCCAAAGCGCTTTGCAGGCGATTTGGCAGCGCTGCCCATTGAGTACAATGGAAAGGGGCGGTGGAGGAGCGGTGTATACACCGCTCCCGCACCGCCCCAAATAGGCTGCTTGCAGGCTTTTTTTTCCCTGTCCTGCAAGCGAACCCCCCCAGTGTGAAAGTACTTGGGCTTTCACACTGGGGTGGCTTGAGAAGCGATTTTCAGTTGCTTTAAAGGCACTATTTTTAGGGCAAAATCGTCTGAAAGCGTCCCAGTGTGAACAGGGTCGTAGGTCAGCCTCTTGTGCATCCTTTGACAGAAATTGGAAGACATGGGCTGAATGGTACTTATAAATTCAACATGTAGAAATTGTATCATATTCATATGTGGTTCTTGTAGAAATGAAACTACTGGCTCATGTACGTATAAGACACCTTTTATTTTTTTCTCTTTTTTGTTGTTCTGTTGACTAATGCTCGGACGAAAGTGACATCACCCGCAGCCCGATCTGTGCACTTTGTTATACGCTGTACCCTCCTAGCACCGGGATACAGGTGCTCTCTTTGTAAGTTTTTATATTCCCATCTTTTTTTCAATAAACTGTTTATAAGCAGAGAACACTATGGTTTTTTAATTTGTCATTCACATGATTGATGGCGATATGGGATTGAGCCTTTCCGTAAGGACCGACTGATATCCATCCGGCATATCTGCCAAGTGTGACGTATTTCTCCAGTGGATCGTTATCATTTAACCCCTGGTGGGAAGGCTTTAGTGACCCTTTATGATCTAAGGGTCCACTTGGTGAGGTGAGCGGCCATTTCATCTGTGGTGGAGGTTTCCTTTCACGTTGTCACCTGCATGTGTATGCCTCCGTCATCACCTTAGAAAGACACCATTGGACTGTTTATGGACAAATTTTTATTTTCATTTTAATTTATTTATTTATTTTCTATTGTTATTTTATTTCAATTGAGTTTTTATGTTGTTTAGCGCTGCACCTTTTTTATTTATGTTTCTACAGAGGGATTTTTGAAGGTTGACCCTTGGTGTTCAGCAGCTTCTAGTAACTTTACATAATATTTGATATACCATTTGCGCTGATTTATTTTACTATTATTATTTGTACTTCATCAGCACACATCAATGAAGGAGAAAATTGCCAGTTTGCAAAATTTTGTAACAAACTATGAAAAAAAAAATATATTTTTTTTGGTCTTTTTTTGTTTGTTTAGCAAGAAAATAAAAACCCCAATAGTGATTAAATACCACCAAAATAAAGTTCTATTTGTGTGAAAAAAATGATAAAAATGTCATATGGGTACAGCATGACTGTGCAATTGTCATTCAAAGAGGGACAGCGCTGGAAGCTGACAATTGGCCTGGGCAGGAAGGGGGTTTAAGTGCCCAGTAAGCAAGTGGTTAATAAAAACTTATATGATAAAAAACAAAAAAATCAACATCATCACATGTATTTAAAATGCAACTAGTGACTTGACTTGGTTTAACCTTGTGTAATCACAAGGGGAGGGAAGGACTATACAGGTGTGCTGATGGGGTACATAGAGATGACCAGGCTGTATTGCTCTAGCTGTAGCAGAAAACATTTGGACCACCAACTTGGCTTTACTGTTTGGTAGAGCTGCATAGACCTCAGAAATTATTTTACGGAATATTCTGTAAATCCGATTTTTTTGTTGTTTGCCTAAAATTCAGCTTTAAGATGTTAGCCCAATAGATAGAAAACTACATAGAAAGTATAAAAAAATAATAGTAGTAAAATATACTATCAGAACAAAACTCGTTGGCAAAACAATACATTCCCAAGTTAAATGTATGACAAGTATAAATGGAAATAACCTGTCAATAGCGGATTTTGGGTGGCACTATATGTTAGGTGGGTCACTGACAAACCTCTGTTGCACCATAGGAAGCTTATTAGCTTTACTTAACCAATTGAATGTGTAGGCAAATCAGAATAGTGAATGCTCTTTATAAATAGGAGGAATGCCTCTCCATCAAGTACGATGAATGTCCTTTTATAAAAGTATTCCCATGACTGGGTGTTTCATTTTCATCTTTTAAACTAAAGATTATTATGTATGATTGTATCTATTTTCTCATAATCATACAAAAATGATATTACGCAGATCAATATTACTTATACAAGCCATATTTTTTTTTAATGTCCTCATTTTTATATTGCTGTATGAATTCATCTGCTATTCATCTACTTGTTTCTACATTTGATTATTGTATTTCTGCTAAGTGTTCCCACTTGTCTTATCATATTTTATATCATAGAACAGTACTGGGAAATATGAGATTATACTTCTATACATATGTTCTATAGTAAGTTCATGCTAATGAACTATAGCACTAATCCTTGAGAGACTACATTGCTAAGAAGGCCTTGTGTATGCAATCTGTATGTAATACTTTGCCCTTTCTTACTAATATAGACCTGCAAAAAATGTTAACCAAAGTTAGAAATGCACTTACTTTCATTTTGAGAAAAATAAGAAGTGACTCGCTTAAGCTTGCAAACTGCTTTTTTATTTTTAGAACGTGTATAATGAGTGAGAACACAGGTGGTCTGCAGAGGATGCTGCATGTATCATGTGAAATAAGACTTCCACGTTTGAGTATTTATTTGCTTCTTACATGTGTCCCAGGTGCCTAATGAGCTCTTAATAGACATAAAATAAGGTTGTGTAAGATGTCAAATAATTGGGTAAAAATGTAAATAGAGGTGAGTGAACTTTTAAAAGGAGCTTGTCAGGATATAAATATGGGTTCTGCCCTTGCTAACTCTAGTCTTCTTTTCACAATTTCCAGAACTTTAATTCAAATTAAAGTGTAAATGAAGCCCTTTATTCACAGAAAGCGTTGAGAGGTGATTAAAACAGTGATTTAGCAGAGGGCTCCATACAAGGTTTCAGTCTGACAAAGAGAACTTCATAGCAAGCTTCTCCACTGTGCTATCTCTGGCATAGATTCAACAAGGTGTTGGAAACGTTCCTCAGAGATTTTGGTCACTATTGACATGATAGCATCACGCATTTGCTGCAGATTTGTTGGCTGCACATCCATGATGTAAATCTCCCGTTCTACCATATACCAAAGGTGCTCTATTGGATTGAGATCTGGTGACTGTGGAGGCCATTGGAGTACAATGAACTCATTGTCATGTTCAAGAAACCAGTTTGAGATGATTTGAGCTTTGTGACATAGTGCATTATCCTGCTGGAAGTAGCCATCAGAAGATGGGTACACTGTAGTCATTAAATGATGGGCATGGTCAGCAAAAATACTCAGGTAGGCCGAGGCATTTAAACATTGCTCAATTGGTACTAAGGGGTCCGAGGTTTGCTTCAGGCAACAGGAGGTCAAATAACCACTCGTTACAACCAAAGTATGCAGAATATCATCTCTGAACACACAACACAATGAACCTTAAAGCAGATGTACTACAGCACAGTGGCAGCCCGTCCATAGGGCCCCAGCCCCCACACCCAGGCAGTCACAAAAATTTTTTTTTTAAAACATGGCCATTAATAAGAAAATTAAAAAAAAAGTATTAGAGAGCACTGTGTTGGGGCGGCGGATAGAGTGCACTATGGGAAGCGCCACGTCAATGCAATCACGAGATTGCAGATGCAGCACTTCATTGGCGGGTTGGAGCTGCTTTGCAGCGCAATCCATCATGCCGAGCAGCATCCGCCCAGCACACGGCCGGATGCTTTGTTCTCAGTGTGAGAACAAAGTCACTTCCGGCGGGCTACAAAAAGATGGCCGTCGTGAGGACTAATCCCCTCTCCACTGAACACACTGAGAAAGCCAGGAACTAGCTGGGGAGAGTCACAGACGTGGCTTGAAGGAGGGCTGTGCTGCCGGGAACACAGATGTGAGGAGAACTCTGCTTCTCCGCTGTGGACACAGATTTGAGGAGGACCCTGCTGCTCCGCTGGGGACACTGTTGTAAGGAGGGGCTCTGCTGGGGACACAGATGTATGGAGGGACTCTGCTGGGGACACAGATGTAAGGAGGGGCTCCGCTGACAGGGACACAGATGTAAGGAGGGGCTCCGCTGGAGGGGACACAGATGTATGGATGGGCTCCACTGGGGACACAGATGTAAGGAGGGAGTCCGCTGGGCACTCAGATGTAAGGAGGGGCTCTGCTGGGGACACAGATGTATGGAGGGGCTCCGCTGGGACACAGATGTATGGAGGGGCTCCGCTGGGGACACAGATGTAAGGAGGGGCTCCGCTGGGGACACAGATGTAAGGAGGGACGCCGCTGGGGACACAGATGTAAGGAGGGGCTCCGCTGGGACACAGATGTAAGGAAGGGCTCCGCTGATGGGGACACAGATGTAAGGAGGGACTACCCTGACTGGGACACAGATGTAGGGAGGGACTCCGCTGGGGCACCTGATGTAAGGATGGACTCTGCTGGGGCACCTGATGTAAGGAGGCACTCCGCCGGGGGCACTTGATGTAAGTACGGACTCCGATGGGGGCACCTGATATAAGTAGGGACTCCGCTGGGGGTACCTGATGTAAGTACAGACTCCGATGGGGCACCTGATGTAAGCACATCTGGTGGCAAGTGACGTGGCAAGTGACATGCTCAGGGCTCCCACTGATTCTGCATTATGGTGAGTTGAATGATTTCATTTTATATTACAATGTAATAATAGAAATAATGCACTTCCATCATCCTGACACCATAACAACCATGGTGCCAGGATGATTGAAGTGCTAACACCAGGTGTTTGGAGTATTTTTATCTGTTGATTGTAAAAATTTCTAGAATACACATATTTCTATTGTTGTGTAGGATATGGGCATGCTGTCCCTCCCTCCCTCCCTATCCCTCCATCCCTCGTTCATCTCAGAGGCTAACCACACCACCTTAGAGCCACGCCTACGATTTCGCTGAAACCACGCCCATTTTCACCAAGTGGGAGGGGTCAAAAGGAAAGGGAGGGGTCAAAAAGGAAGGGCGGAGTCTGGCGCCCCCCATCCTAAAACTTCACCAGCGGCCACTACTACAGCAGCAGAAGGCCACATCAGGTGCCACTCCTGTCAGCTAAGGAAGGCTCACCAAAATTGGACAATAGAAGACTGGAAAAATGTTGCCTTGTCTGATGAGTCTCAATTTCAGCTGCGACATGGTAGGGTCAGTGTGACAGACCCTGGTACTCAAGAGGAGTATGTCCATTTTATAAGCTTCCTTTGCCCCATTAAAGAACAATACCAGAACCCGCAGTCCAACCAGTCACTAGTCGGTACACAGCATAGGGTGATGAAAAACATAAGACTGTTTATTGAAAACTCACAGAGAATTTATATACCACACAAAATCAAATAAAAGCTTGATCACATTATAGTATGCAAAGGAAACTGTATACTGGAATATACTGTATTTATTGGCGTATAACACACACTTTCCCCCCCTGAAAATAGAGGAAAAATGTGGGTGCATGTTATACACCGACATAGTGCTGCCTCGGAGGGGAAGGTGGGGACAAGCGCTGCCAGATTAGAGAGAGGCGGGGTCTCCCGTGTACTCGGCTCATCTCGGCTCAGCTCGGCTCACAGTCACGCTCAGTCCCGCCTCCTGGATGGCTCCTAGCATGTCACATGTCCCGGATTGCGACCTGAGTGCTGAGCTGAGCCAAGGACACAGGAGATCTGGCTCTGTCTACATCCGCACTGCCTACATTAACAGCCACTGGTGAGGCTGCAGATGGGCACTGAGCAGGCTGCAATGATGGGCAATGGCAAGGATGGAGATGGGCATTGATCAGGCTGCAATGATGGGCAATAGCACGGCTGCAGATGGGCACTGAGCAGGCTGCAATGATAGGCAATGGCAAGGCTGCAGATGGGCACTGAGCACACTGCAATGATGGGCAATGGCAAGACTGCAGATAGGCACTGATCAGACTACAATAATGGACAATGGCAAGGCTGTAAATGGGCACTGCTGAGTCTGCAAATGGGCATTGATCAGACAACAATGATGGGCAATGGAAAGGCTGCAGATGGGCAATGGCGGGGCTGCAAATGGACACTTATTTGGCTTCATTAATGGGCAATTGTGAGGCTGCAGATGGGCACTAATCAGGCTGTATTAATGGGTACTGACCCTTATTTTGCTTCAAAGTCCGTTATTTAAAATTTACGCTTTTTTCCTGAAACATCCCTCTAAAAATTAGGGTGCGTGTTATACACCGATTAATATGGTAATTAACATAACCAAGGAAGGCAGGCACAGGGAGGTAACTAGCTTTCATTAAAGAAGCTTAGCATTGGCAGCTGTCATACTTTTCTTACGATAGATTCATTTTTAAGACCCCTTTAAAAGTTTGATTGTTCCTTCCTAGTAGACTGTCCTATTTCTTTTTTTTATTATTTATTTTTATTGAAGATGATTTGTATAAGTACAGAACATAGCCTTTGGACATCCCCCAGCTAACAAATACAGATAACATAAACTGCTAAATAATACAACTTATCAAATACAAAGAACAAAACATTCCATACACTGCGCTCGGCCATTCTAATAATTTATTTCAAGGATTCATAAATTACAAGGAGATTCCTGCTCCCTCTCAACCAACAGAGTGATACATCAGGAGAACATTTACTCATAGTTGGATTTATACCCGATCTAATGAAGCGCAAGTCACTGCAAAAGAGTAAAACCGTATATATATCTTAGGCTAAACCATATCAGGGGTGACTAGATTTAGTCCACGGACTCCTGATCATCAGGACTGTCCTATTTCTAATCTAAATTTGTTGCTCCTGGAAAATTTGAAAAATTCTCTCTGCAATCTAACTGATAACTGCTAGATGGATACTTTCAAAACAATTTTTCTTCTCCTTACATGAAGTACATTTTCCCTCAAAATCAATACTCATTTGCAATACTTCTAAACACATTTGCTTTCTCTGATTCTGTTCACCATCCCTTACTCACAATGTCACAATGTCCTCTTCTTCACATTTCTTTGTGGTTGATGTACCTTTGGGCTCTGTTCCAAGACCATGTTCTTTTTCTGTAAACATCTTATCTTGGCAAAGTAATGAGCAATTTTGGTTTTCCACTCTGCCAGTATGCTTTTGACAGCCAGCTCTTTTCCTTTTTATACAAAAAAACAAAATATAACATAGGGCTTCTGGCGTTTTCCTCTTCCACTAGCACTTCTACAATTAAAATGTATATGGAGAGCACTTCCATAACTCCACAACACACAATCTAGCTATCTCGAAGTCATATCAGATTCCAGGCTCTCCTTCACAATACCATATTCAGGTCTCTGCTGGAACATTTTATACTCTCATTGTTCCCCCTTATAGCCTTATAGCCTAAGCAACTTATCATCTATTGATTAAGGTGTCCTTTTATGAAACTGAGATCAGCTGCGATCCCAAGTCTCACAGCTGATCTCAGGTCTTTACCAGTGTATGAAACTGAGGTAATCAGATGAGAACATGTTCTCCACTGATTACCTCAGCACAGTGAGAATCTGTAACTGACTGTCACAGAAACGGCCAGTGTATGAAGGTGCGATCTCAGCACCTCACTGGCGATCTGTGACAGGATTCTCACTTTCTGATTCACCATCTCAGAGGTGGAGAATCAGAGAGAGAAGCGGGAAGCTGCCTCAGTATTCTGGAGAAAGCAGGAAGTCTTTTGACTTCCTTCTTTCACTCAGGAGCAGCCATACAGTGAGAGCACATCTCTCCCACCATTACACACCCCAAAACTAGCAGGTTAGCAATCTAAAGTGTATATATATGTATATATATATATATATATAGATAGATATATATATATATATAGATATAGATATTTCTCTATCTATCTATCTATCTATCTATCTATCTATCTATCTATCTATCTATCTATCTATCTATAAATATATATATATATATATATATATATATAAATAGATAGATAGATATACACATACACATTGAAATAAACACACACACACACATATATATATATGCTATGATGTATATATATATATATATATAGACAGATATAAATATATATATATATATATATATATATATATATATATATATTATTCTACCTGCATTTAAATGCTATTATTAATGTCATTTTTATATCATTTTTAATTTATTAGTAAATAAAATTTTGTAAACCCTGAAATATGGTTTTACCCATGGCATGTTCCATTAGGCTACTTTCACACTGAGGCGCTGGGCGTGCTGGCGGTAAAGCGGCGCTATATTTAGCGGCACTTTACCGTCGTTATAGCGGCGCTTTTCGAACGCTAGCGGGGCAGTTTTATCCCGCTAATGACTGAAATAGGGTTAAAACCGCCCGCAAAGCGCCACTGCAGCGGCGCTTTGCAGGGGGGGTTTGGAGCGCTGCCCCATTGTTTTCAATGGGAAGAGGCGCTTTAGGAGCGGTAAATACACAGCTCCTACAGCGCTCCAAAGATGCGGCTTGCACATTTTTGGACATTTTTCAGCATCCAGTGTGAAAGCCCGCGGCTGTTTGAAGGCGCTTTGCAGGCGCTATTTTTAGAACTTTAGGCCCCTTTCACACTGGGGCAGTTTTCAGGCGGTACAGCGCTAAAAATAGCGCCTGTACACCGCCTGAAAAAACCGGCCCCATTCACTCCAGTGTGAAAGCTGGCGGGCTTTCACACTGGAGCGGTGCGCTAGCAGGACGGTCAAAAAAGTCCTGCTAGCAGCATCTTTGGAGCGGTGAAGGAGCAGTGTATTCATAATTCAAATTGAAATCAATGGGACAGCGCGGCAATATCGCCGGCAAAGCGCCGCTGCAGCAGCGCTTTGCGGGCGGTTTTACCCCTTTTTCTGCCGTTAGCGGGGGTTAAAACTGCACTGCTAGCGGCCGAAAAACGCCGCTAAAACGACAGTAAAGCAGCGCTAAATAAAGCGCTGCTTTACCGCCGACGCCACTCCCGCCCCAGTGTGAAAGGGGTCTTATACAGGGATTTATCAATTATGAAATATATTTTATTTTAATTTATTAATAAATATTTATACTTGTATACTTTATTAAAATTATTTTTTAATGATTATAAATGTATTTTACATTTATATGAATGGTGTATAGCTGCATTACATATGTGGATTACATTAATTTACTATACACCATTCACATTTAAATAGGCAGATGTGTGACATTTAAATATTGATAAAAAACAATGTTTTATAATAATTAGGTTAATGTATATTGTGTAGGGGGAATTTAACTTTATTATTTTATTAATATGTAGGGGAATAATGTGTTAATTAGTGTTTAACTTTTGTATTTTAAATCGCCTCAGACTGTAATCCCGCTACATCTCGCGAGATTACAGTGTGAGGAGAATTTCTGAGGAGTTCCCGGCGTTTGTAGATCGCTTCTCAACTCAACATGAGAAGCGATCTACAGATCATCATAAACATGCACTCAGGGGAGAGCGATCTCCCCTGAGAATGCCTGAGAAATGAATAGCGGTATTTTACCGCACTTTAATAAAAGGACACCTAAATGCAGCTGCTAGAATCATCTGTCCCTCTTTTCCCTAGGTCTGCTGCTTTGCCAACTTCTAAACTGATAACTAGATTTGTACAAAAAAGAATGTAACATCCCATCTCTTCATTACAAAGACCTTTTAGGCTCCATGAACACTGGCTTAAAATATTTTGCTTCTACAGGAGTTTTGTGTTCTGGCTGTACAAGCTACTCAATGTTATCCTATATGTCCATGCACATTAGGACGGTTGGAGGCATATTTTGAGCTTAACGTTTGTGAAGCAAAAAAAAAAAAACCTTCCGGTTCGTGTTTCTGATTGGAGCTTACTGGCAAAAAAAATTTAAAACTCTCCTAAACTCGTCTAAATTTTGTACAAAAAACAATCTATATGAGCGTGTTTTACTGCCAGGAGAACAGATGTTTTTTTAAGCCCAGTGTGCACTGAACCTTAAAGTAAAACTTTGATGAGAGAAATATATACTTTAAGCAAGTATTGCTCATTTCGTCTGAAAATTATTATCCAGTTATTTGGCTGTCTTTGGCTTTAGTATTATTTACCTGGAACAATTATGCAGACAGCAAAACCAGAGTGAAGTCAGATTACTTGATCAGATTAATTTTTCAAGCCAAAACACTTTGATATACCAGGTGGTACCATCAGCAAAGTGCCTTCAGTAGGTTTGACTAGGAATTTGTCTTCCTACCAAACAGTTAAAGGGCCTTTCAGTTCAAGCAATGAAATGTCTTGATGACAGACTAAAGTATTGTGAAGCTTTAGCAGTCTGCGAGGTTTACTATTAACCAAGACAGATGTGATCTACAGTCTCTTTTAGCTCATCTTCATTTGGCCACTGGTCAAAGAGAACAGAGTGTAAGACCAGAAGATTCTGGAACAAAAAGCTTTGTTGCATAATGAGAAACCAAGAAAACTAATTTAGGGAACTTGCCATTGGCAATAGTTTCCCTTTCCTAATTGTAGTGTTCTTGGACTGCAGTCTGAATAGATAGTTATGCTTTCTTCAGGTTTTCCCCTAGGTTCAAACTTGTGTTTACTTCTGCCTGCTGATGGCGGCCTGCTGATGGCGAGTGTCCCTGACAATGGTGTGGGAAGATCCAGTAGCCTGAGTTATAAATATCTATATCTCTGCTGGGGAAAGGTATAAATATTTGGAGGGATGCTGTCTTGCCCACCATGGTCTGTCTGGGGAGGATGCATGTGCTTTTTTCCTGACTTTCTAGCCTTATTCCTGTGGGGTACAAGTGTTTTGATCCTTCAAGCTTGCATAGTCTTGTGGCAGTTCTGTACAGGAGGAGTGAACCTGGAATCTGGATTGAAGGACAAGGGATGAACTTAGTCTTCTGGAGAGTATTCCAAAGAGCTAGGTAAATGCTTGAACACTACAGGAAGTCTGATGGCTTAGTTCAGAGGGTTCATGTGCTACAATTGCTTACAGATGGAAAAACACGCTGATGTGACATAAATGTCCTTTTCCTGTATCAGCTGTGTGTTTTTTTCTGGAGTCAATGAATTGTTCTTTGGGCATCTTGTGCCCTAACCCTTTCTCCCTGTATTTTATTGGCTTAAATAGAATGACTGGCTCTCACCTGTTCATGTTCTCACTACAAAACAAGAATACAACTCAGAGGTTAAATGTCAGCCCACCTGATCTCAGGGGTCCTTAATAGCCTCTGAGGGCTACACCAACTTGAAAGTGTATTCCATATAAAGAGGTATCAGACACAGATGCAAGCAGGTTAATTAGAGGACTCATTTTTTGGGAAACCATGAAGAGCTGGATGGTAAGCTTTCATTAAGCGAGTATGATCATCTATATCTAGAGGTCTGAGAGTTTTCGTCAGTGTATATGTGAGGTCTGCACTGAATGCTGAGATGTGGAACGAAGATGCACACTGTTGTGGACGATTCTATCTGCACACTTGTTCCAGGTCAGAAACGTATGGCATTAAAGCCATTGGATCAGCATTAAATCTAGGCAACCCGCCTTTTCAGAAGGAACGGTCAACAATGTAAACATTTCCAAATAAGTTTACATAATACATTATTGCTCATATACATGTCAAAAACTGTTATATATCCTAAAGTATCTGTCCTCAATAGTTTGACCTATTTCCTTTTACTAGTGCTGTTCCTATTGGCTAGCTGCACTCTGTTTACATATACAGATTTTATCTTTACACTGTTTATGAGGCGGTCCATGTCAGCTAGGATGGCTGTTATATATTTGCCCTACAATGTATTATCTTGATGCAGCAGTCATATATTTATTATACAATGTATCATTTATTGTTGTTCCCAGTTTTCTACATACTATGTTTGTTACATGTTGTCATTATGGACACAAACCTATTAATGTATTTTCTTACATGTTATGCAATTTTTATTTAGCAATAAACATTGTGTTTTTTATATTGACTGCATTTATGTTGCTGCACATACCTCATATAAAGTCCCACCTTGTTTCTATTGAATCAGGAATGGAGACGTATTTACATACGTTTCATATAAAGTACGAATTTATACTGCATTCGTATAAATGTATGTTTTGTAATGAATATTTGATCATTTAACCATGACATCTGCCTTAGAAAGTCTTCAAACTGAGTCTGAATGTGGGCATTATGGCATCAAGAAAAGTTCCATCTCTTTGAGAGGCTCGTAGTGAAGCTGTAGATTCTTTCCAGCATATATTCGAAATGGAATTGAATAAACTGAAAGAATCATCTCAACTCACAGACATCCCGGGGGGTTTAACTTATCTAAAGCAGAATATTTTGCTCTTCAGGGGTTAAAAGAAAGAAAGGATATCATTATACTGAAAGTAGATAAGGGTGGGCTGGTAGTTATCTTAGACACTGACAGCTGCAGAGAGGAAGCACTGAGACAGCTGAACGATGCTAATACCTATCGTATACTCAGTGCAGACCCAACCCCAGTTATACAATGTAAAATGAGACATCTTTTGTATGAAGGAAAGAATGAAGGAATACTGGAACAAAAAATGACAGATTATTTGATGGTAGAGAAACCGATTATTCCAGTATTCCATCATCTTCCAAAAGTCCACAAACATCTTACTCCTGTTCAGGGCCGTCCCATTGTTACAGGCATAGGGTCCCTATTGGAGAGACTTGGAGAGACTTGGCGAGTGGGTAGTTGAACATTTTCAACCCCTTGTCACCCACTGACCAGGATACCTTAGGGACACAGGTCACCTTCTTGCCCACACACATGAAATCAAATGGTCAGCAACCAATACTTGGATCACTGTTGATGTTAAGGCATTATATTCTTGTATACCGCGCTGTTTAGCCCTGGAGGTTATTAAATACCACCATATGTTAAACAGTTGTTATAGTCAGGATTTGTGCACATTTCTCCTCTTGGCTAATGAGTTTCTATTGAAACATAACTACTTCATGTTTGATTCTTCCTTTTATATACAATGCCAGGGTGCCTCAATGGGGGCTAAATTTTCTCCCTCATTGGCAAACTTGTATATTGGGGGGTGGAAGGAGGTCTTTCTTTTCACACATAATGATCCTTTCAGAGTGCATATTGATTGGTACTGTCACTACAGTACATAGATGACCTGTCTCTGGTGTGGACTGGCCCGGCCTCTATGGAAGATTTTTTCATTCAGTATATCAATAACAACTATTTAAAATTAGAGTTTAGTCACAATTTACACTCTGATAGTATTGATTATTTGGATATAACACTAATGCCCCGTATACACGATCGGACTTCCCAACAACAAAACCATGGATTTTTGTTTGAAGGATGTTGGCTCCAACTTGTCCTGCATACACACGGTCACACAAATGTTGGCCATCAATTACGAACGTAGTGTCGTAAAAGACGTACGTGATATCTCCAATATGAACGCTAGTTATATCTCCGGCTCGTACTTATTTCCGAGCATGCGTGGACTTTTGTCTGACGGTCTGGTGTACACACGAGCGGAAAGTCTGACAACAAAATTTGAGAACCTGCTAGCTAACATTTGTTGTCGGAAAGTCCGCCAACAAATGTTTGATGGAGCATACACACGGACTTTCCGCCAATAAGCTCACATCCAACATTTGTTGTTGGAAAATCCAATCGTGTGTACGGGGCATAACAAGACACATTGACAGTGACAGGGTGACTACAAAACCTTTAGAAAACGATGCACTGGCAATTCACTTTTGCTCGCTATGAGTTGTCACCCTTCTCATACTATACATGCATTACCAGTGGGTAAATTTGTGCAAGCCAAAAGGAATTGCTCTGATCATGAAGACTTTGTGAAAGAATGCACTGTGGTTTCAGAAAGATTAATGAGGCGAGGATACAAGAAACATTTGATTGATAGAGGCAGGATCAAGGCGGAGAATAGGGACAGAGATAGCATGCTAAAAAATGCAGAGAGCCCTAGTACTAAAAGACAGTCCCACTGCATTAGGAATAAAACACACTTTGTTACCACTTATTCTAGACAGTATAATCAATTTGTAGCAATTGTTAAACAATGTCTTCCTATTTTATATGCGGATAAAACATTATACGACATTTTGCAACACAGCTTTTCTAGCAGAAGGGCCCCTACTTTGGGATCTATCTTATCTCCTAGCCTTTTTCATTCACATCAGCCTTCACACACATGGCTAAGTACCAGGGGATCATTCCCTTGTAGCACTAGAATGTGTAGACAATGCAGAAGACACAGTAAAGCCCCATACACACGGTCGGACTTTTTCATGGATTCTGTCCGATCGGACAATGTTGTTGAAAAATCAGACCGTGTGTATGCACCATCGGACAGTGTACGTCGGATTGTCCGACGGAAAAAGTCTTATCTCCTGCTGGATAGATTTGCCGACAACACGGTCCGATCACACCAAATCCGATCGTGTGTACGGTTGTCCGACCGGACAAAGTGCTACGCATGCTCAGATCACATTACAAGACCAAAGCTATTGGCTACTAGCCTCTACGTAGTCCCGTCGTAGGCAACAAACGTCACCACGTTCAGAATGATCGGATTTTCCGACAACTTTGTCCGACCGTGTGTACGCAAAACCAACATCAGACAAAGTATGACGGACATGGTCCGACGGACCTGGTCCTCGGATAATCCGCGCGTGTGTATGGGGCTTAAGACTAAAACTGTCACCTCTTTTTCTACAGGCAAACCATACACTCTTAAACATGTTATTAACTGTAGTTCCAAATCAGTAATCTATGTAGTGGAATGCAGTGCCCGTCAGATACAGTATATGGGGTGTACCATTCGTCATTTACGAATCAGTGTTTCAGAACATTACAATGACACTGCTAATCCAAATGCCAAAAACATTTGAAATGTATCAAAACATTTTAAGTGCACCTTTTCTTTCTTCGGTCTACAACAAATCAAACAATCTACAAGAGGGCGGGACAACGAGAGGTGTGGTGGATACACACATTAAATACCAGGATGCCGTTGGGTATGAACAATAGGATGGATGTTAGCCTGTTTTTGAAATAAGTCTCTGAAATATATTAATTATTTTGTATTGCAATTTTTCCACTGCTGCATCAGTGGGACTTTAATGGTTAAAATCTTGTGCTTCCTGTTTTAACCCCCTGTCACATGTGATTATTTGACCCAGGATTTGATCATCTCCATTTGTAACCAATTAACGAGATACTTTTTTAATCAACCTAATGCTGCCCCTTTCATTTCAGGAGGGTTGTTTCTTTATATATACCTGTTTTTAACCACTTTCAGACCGGACCAATTTGCAGCCAAATGACCAGGCCCCTTTTTGCGATTCGGCACTGCGTCGCTTTAACTGACAATTGCGCGGTCGTGCGACGTGACTCCCAAACAAAATTGACGTCCTTTTTTTCCCACAAATAGAGCTTTCTTTTGGTGGTATTTGATCGCCCCTGCGGTTTTTATTTTTTGCGCTATAAACAAAAAAGAGCGACAATTTTGAAAAAAAAAACGCATTCTTTTTTATTTTTTGCTATAATAAATATCCCCCAAAAATATATAAAAAAACATTTTTTTTCCTCAGTTTAGGCCGATACGTATTCTACATATTTTTGGTAAAAAAAAAAAACGCAATAAGCGATTATTGATTGGTTTGCGCAGAAGTTATAGCGTTTACAAGATAGGGGATAGTTTTATAGCATTTTTATTAATAATTTTTTTTATTAGTAATGGCGGCGATCAGCGATTTTTTTTTTGTGACTGCGACATTATGGTGGACACATCGGACATTTTTGACACATTTTTGGGACCATTGTCATTTATACAGCAATCAATGCTATTTAAATGCATTGATTCCTGTATAAATGACACTGGCAGTGAAGGGGCTAAACAGGGGGTGGCAGTGTAGGGGTTAAGTATGCCTAGGGGTGTGTTTCTTACTGTGGGGGGGGGC
The DNA here is from genome assembly GCA_028564925.1 of Lithobates sylvaticus. Lineage (NCBI taxonomy): Eukaryota > Metazoa > Chordata > Amphibia > Anura > Ranidae > Lithobates > Lithobates sylvaticus. Next base: position 541,441,390 of record CM053026.1, read on the forward strand.
GTGGCTGTCAGCTAGTGAATGCTGATCTCTGCTCCAATCACAGGGAGCAGAGATCGGCGTCACTAGTTGCTAGGCAGAACGGGGAGATGCCGTTTATTTCCGCATCTCCCCGTTCAGCCTTCCCGTGAGAGGATTGTCCCCTCGGCGATCGAGTCCGCCGGACCCGCGACCGGCCTCACGGGGGTCCCGACCGGCGCGGCGGCATTTTAAAAGGGACTTATATATACGCCCTTATGCCTGTCCGTGCCATTCTGCTGACGTACATCGTCGTGCGCCGGTCGGGAAGCGGTTAATGTCATATTTTTATGCCTTTGATGAAGGCTTTGGCTGAAACGTGTCAGTATTTTGGATGATGTTACTGCTATAATGCTACAATAAAATGTTTATACTTTTTATGGATTCTCTGTGAGCTTAATTAGCCAGAGCACTGACCACTCTGCACACTAACTACATGATACAGCGGTAGAGCTTGGGTGAGTTTTCTTTTGATGTTTTGTAATGAATACGCCTGATACTTTTGCTTCACATTTACATTTTAAGCTTTTATAGACAGGACGTGTCCACTGTTTGTCTAATACATTATGTATATTTTGTGGGATTTCCATAATGTAATGAACTAATATTAAAGAATAATTTTAAAAGCTAGTAGTTGTTAGTCACAATCAGCAGGACATGTTTTGTAATGTTAATGATGATGGTTGCTACTCATCCAAGCAACTAATTCAGCTCCAATGAGTGTTGGGAACATATTCCATCAAAATCAAATAATAATGAGCATCCCCCTCTTTTCTTCAAAGAAACAGTATTCTGGGTACACATTCTGATAAAATTGTAGTTGATTATATTTAGTAATGAATGGTACCACATAGCATAGACACCTGTAATACCAAGATGCAGCGGAAAGAAAAAATGAAGTTTCTGAGTTTCAGACACAAGCATTGCAGCTTTGAGTTTCTACCTGCATTGGGAAAACATCAAGGCAGTACAATAACAGGGCTGCTGCCAAGAACAGCTCTATAGACCAAGATGTCAGTAGTAATCTTTGCTTCAATGCTGAAAATATATATTTTTTTTCTTTTTCTGTGGAATGGGATATATAGGTCCCATGGAAGCTAACCACTAAACTTGTTCCACCACAAAAAAAGAGGAAGTATGTCTGATTATTTTAGCAGATTGCATGATTATCATTCTTAAAACAGTCCTATGGTAGCCACTATCCACATATTTATGAGCTGTTGGCAGGTTCATGACAGCCTGGGCTTCTATCATTGCCAAGTGAGACAAGATAAGATGTACATTTGAACAGCACAATAGTGCAGTGCCAATGCAAGTCATGAGAGATCAAGTGTTTAAAAGAATGTTTTGAGTAAAGAAAAACCTTTTCAGCATTGAAAGCAATTTGTGATATCTTGGGAAATGTGTCTTTATTGGTAATGCATTTACTGTGATATAAATGGAAAGTAGTTGCTTAATTATTAAAAAAATCTGATCACATTTAAATTCTCTACAATGCATTCTCCCGCTTAAAGAGAACCTGTAATGACAGAAAAAAATAGGAGCTGACATTTCTGGACAGTTTTTAAAGGCGCATGCTCCAAATCTGATTTCTTGAAACTGGCCTCTTTACCCTCTGTCTGCCTCTGTCCCCGTTGTAGAACAAGCATGCCATCAATGAAGTCTGAAAGTCTGAATTGCCTACTGCCGACTTGTTCTAGATCAATCACTGGATCTTGAAAAAGTCCCTAAAATATGCTCTTTTTCTAACAAGACAGCAGAGGCATCTTCCTTATTCCTGTATTCATACTGTTCTGCCTAGGCTTGAGAATGTCTTAAAGATCAGCTAAACGTTCAGCTTTAATAATTTTAATGTATTCCAACCACATAAAATAAAATAAAAAGAGTTCAAAGTCAACAGTTCACTGTCTACAAAAAAACAGCCACAGCCTGAGTAGAAAAGCCTGTCCCCTGCTAGCATGCTGCAGAGAAGGTCTCTTGCTCCCTGTTTGAAAACAGTGGTCTCTCGGCAGAGTCAGACACATCCCTTGCTAAATCAGACCTATTGCTCTGCAATCAATGCTATTGCTTCTTGCTGATTGGACAGACCTAGCTCTGATTAACTAATTTATGGACCTTGCTTTGTGCACTGGTCATGTTGGAAAAGGAAGGGGCCATCCCCAAACTGTTCCCACAAAGTTGGGAGTATGAAAAGGTCCAAAATGTCTTGGTATGCTGACGCCTTGAGAGTTCTCTTCACTAGAACTAAGGGGCCAAGTCCAACCCCTGAAAAACAACCCCACACAATAATCCTCCCTTCACCAAATGATTTGGACCAGTGCACAAAGCAAGGTCCATAAAGACATGGATGAGAGAGTTTGGGTTAGAGGAACTTGACTGGCCTGACCTCAACCTAATAGAACACCTTTGGGATGAATTAGAACATAGATTGCAGGCTAGGCCTTCCTGTTCAACATCAGTGCCTGACCTCACAAATGCGCTTCTGGAAGAATGGTCAAACATTCCCATAGACACACTCCTAAACCTTGTGGACAGCCTTCCCAGAAGAGTTGAAGCTGTTATAGCTGCAAAGGGTGGGCCAGCTCAATATTGAACCCTATGGACTAAGACTTGGATGCCATTAAAGTTCATGTGTGTGTAAAGGCAGGCAACCCTACCATCTGAATGTCACAGCTGAATTTGAAACTCGTCAAGCCAGGTAACATTTTTCCAATCTTTTATTTCCAATTTTGGGGAGCCTGTTGGAGTTGTAGCCTCAGTTTCCTGTTCTTAGATGACAGGAGTGGCACTCAGTGTGATCATCTGCTGCTGTAGCCCATCTGCTTCAAGGTCCAATGTGTTGTACGTTCAGAGATGGTATTCTGCATACCTTAGTTGTAACGAGTGATTATTTGAGTTAGTGTTGCCTTTCTATCATCTTGAACCAGCCCTCCCTTTCTCCTCTGACATTAACAAGGCATTTTCGTCCACACAACTGCTGCTCACTGAATATTTACTCTTTTTTTTTTTTTGGACCATTCTCTGTAAACCCTAGAGATGTGAGTAGATCACCGCTCACAGGCTACAGCACATACACAAATTTTTTCCGGTAGTACTGCGCAATGTTGTATATCTTTCTCTCCCTATATGCAAACTGATTGGAAGTATCTGTAAGAACAGCGCAAAGGATAGAAGACGAAATCACCTGGAGGTGTCAGCAGCACAAAAAAGGAAAGTGACAGCTTACTTCTTTTCTTTTTTCTGTGTGTCATTCTTACCTTTGAACAGCAACTTCCTGTATTTATATTTCAATATTTTTATTGAGGTAGGTATAAACAGTAACAAACGTTTCACAGGTAACCAAGTAATTAACAGTTCAAAATAATAGTGTTGCAACAGTGCAATAACATTGTAAACAGCATTTCCGTAAAATGGCTCATATCTTTAATTGGGGTCTGGTATTTGCTAATACTTGGATGAAGGCCCTTTTCAGGACTAGTGGTACCAGAGAGAGGGGTAGGAAGGCTTCAGGGCTCCATGTGACCCTGCAAAAAAAAAGAAAAGTTCCAGGGCTGGTTCCCCTTCCCTGTTTGTATTGGCCATTCTGTCTTATCTTCAACATTTTATTCAAGTATCTTTACCAGGTTGTACGAATTGTACTTTCAATTAACATTACATTGAAATCAAATAAAAACAAGAAGTAACAAAGAGAAAAGAAAGGTGTAGCGGAAGGAGGGAGGAGGAGAGGAGAGAGATCGGGTAGAAGGGGAGAGGAGGGGAGGGAAGGGGGAGGAGGGTCACCTGGAGTTCCTCTTTATGTAGAGATGTGCTCAATCCAAGGGTCCCAGATCTTGTTAAACATCTCTGATTTATTTTGGAGAGTATGAGTGAGTTTGTCATTAATCATGATCCAGTTGAGTTTGCTTTTTACTTGGTCTAGAGGTATGCATGAATGTTTCCAGTTTCTTGCAATCGTTATTCTTGCCGCCAGAAAGATGTAGGTTATGAGTTTCAATGATTTTTTGGGGACCTCATCTGGCAGTTTGTGAAAGAGTGCACTTTCTGGGGACCGTCGTATGTTAACACCTGTAACTGAGTTGATCAGGTTATATATTCTGATCCAGAATCTGACAACCAGTGGGCATTGCCACCAAACATGGTGCATGGTACCCATCTGTCCACACTGCCGGAAGCAATTAGGTGAGGAAGATGGGTGCATTTTTGCTATTCTTGTGGGGACTAAATACCATCGCAGCAACGTTTTATAGTTTGCTTCGATAAGGGTGGTATTAATAGAAATTTTTGACAGTTTATGGGCAATATCTTGCCAGTCTGACATTTCCAGGGAGAGGTTCAGGTCACTCTCCCATTGTGTCATGTATGATAGTTTGGATTCAGGTTCAGTAAGCGAAGAGTAGACAGCAGAAATTCGCCCTCTCTGGTTGCTTCTGTTTTGGCAGCTCAGTTCTAAAGTGGTGAGAGTGACAGGTCTACCTCCCTTTTTGAGTTTGGAAGTGATAAATGAAGAGATTTGATTGTATCTAAAATTCTCGGCGGGGGGCATTGAGAAGTTGTCTTTAAAGTAATCTCTTGAGTGCATTTGATTGCCATAGAGGAAGTCCCCAATTCTTAGTAAACCCTTATTAAGCCACCATTGGAACTGTTGTGGAGTAAGGCCAGGGGGGAATTCTGGATTACAGAATATGGGTGCTAGGGGTGTGTGATATGATGCAAGGGATGCCCTGTGTCGCGTCCTGTCCCATATCGCCAGTGAGTGTGATAGTGTGGGGCACATTATAGGTGGGCGTTTGCGGTTGGGAAGCCACATCAGTGTTCCTATAGCAATTGGGTGGCACGCCAGTGCTTCTATGTAAACCCACAGAGGGGCCGAGCCTCTGGCTGTTGTGTAGACGAGTTGAGCTATCTGTGCTGAGTGGTAGTATGCTTGTAGGTTGGGAAGGCCGAGTCCCCCCATAGTTTTAGGTGTGTAAAGTGTTTTCTTTTGTATTCGTGATTTTTTGTTCCCCCATATAAAACGTAGGACTTCAGTTTGTATGTGTTGCATGTCTCCCTTTGGAATTGCTACTGGTAGTGTTCGAAAGTAGTATAGAAGTCTGGGTAAAAAGGTCATTTTTATTGAGTTGATTCTACCGAACCAGGAGAGGGAATAGTCAGTCCAAGCACGAAGGTCTTCTTTAAGTTTTTTAAATAGAGGGGGATAGTTGGCTTTGTACAGTGTAGCTATCGAAGGGGTCAGCTGTATTCCCAAGTATGGAAGGGAATGGGGTGCCCATTTGAAGTTATGTAGGCTTTGAAGGAGCTGTACTTCAGCAGGGGGTAGAGAGATATTAAGTGCTAGAGTTTTTTGTGTGTTCAGAGTCAGACCTGAAATCAGTGAGAAGCGGTGCAGTAGGGATAGAAGTTCTGGGAGAGAGGTCTGGGGTTTGGTTATGTACATAAGAACATCGTCTGCAAATAGTGCACATTTGTGTTCTTGTTGGCCGCATTGGATCCCATGAATATTAGAGTGGGATCGAATGGCTATTGCTAGGGGCTCTATTGCCAGGGCAAATAGTAGAGGGGAGAGTGGGCATCCTTGTCTGGTGCCTCGCTGTACCGGGAGGATGGATGATTTATGGCCTCTAATAGAAATTTGAGCTGTCGGTGAACTATAAAGCTTTTTCATCAGTGAGAGAAATGTGGATCCAAATCCCATGGTCTTGAGGGTAACAAAGAGATAGTCCCAGTTCAAGCTATCAAAAGCTTTATTAAGGTCTAGTGACAATAGTAAAAGTTCCCGGTCTGGGAGCTTATCCCAGTTGGAGCGTGCCGCCGAGATCAGAGCAATGGATCTGCGGATTTGATCCAAGGTCTGACGTCCTGCAACAAACCCCGACTGGTCTTTATGTATGTATTGTTCTAGAAAGGAGTTGATTCTGAGGGCCAGTATCTTCGTTAGGATTTTTAGGTCACAGTTGATTAGTGATATTGGACGGTAATTGCGTACATCAGTGGAGTCCCTGTTGGGCTTAGGGATTACGCTAATGTAGGCTTTGTTATCGTCCAGTGGGACCGTTCCTCCATCCCTCAGGGAGTTAAAATAAAGGCTCAGGTGTGGGGCTAATTGTGCGGAGAACTTTTTATAATAAATGTTGGGGAACCCGTCCGGACCCGGAGATTTGTGAAGTGAGAGAGATTTTATGGCGTCATTGACTTCTTCGCTTGTAAATGGTTGGTCTACTAGCTCTCTGTGATCGTCGGTGATGGTCGGGAGGGGGAGGGTCCCCAAGAATTCCCTGATGGACGATGGGGCCACAGCTTGTGGTTTCTTATATAGGTCGGCGTAGAACCCATAGAATTCATCAAGAACTTTTTGGGGGTTCTGTGAGAGCTGTCCTCCAGACAGCTTTATTTTAGGAAGTGTGTGATGGGAGTGCCTAGGAGTAAGTTTATGTGCTAATAGGGATCCTGGGCGATCCCGCCATGTAAAAAATTTATGGTTCGCCCATCTTAGCTGCTTTTCAGCCCTTGTAGTAAGGCATATGTTTAATTCTAGTCTGGACTGTTCTAGCTTCTTAAATAGGTTGGGTGAAGGGGAACGCTTGTGCTGTTTGGCTAAAGATTCAAACTCTCTGGTTTTGGTAGAAATCAGTTCAGTGCGGGCTTTCTTCAATCTGGAGGCTAACTGAATAAAGGAGCCCCTTATGCTGGCCTTGTGTGCAGCCCAATTTATGGCGGGGGATGTGTCTCCCGGGATGTTATTTTCAAAGTAGGTTTGTATATGATTTGATATCTCTATGCATTGAGTTTCGTCACTAAGTAGGGATTCGTTCAGTCTCCAGTGGTTACCTGTAGGTTTGTCACTAAGGCCTGTAAGCTGGACCATAATTGGGTCATGGTCTGACCATGGGGTTGATAGTATTTTGGCCGATTTCAGTTTAGGTATCATCCCAGAAGGGAGAAATACGTGATCTATACGGGAGTAGTGTCCATGTGCCCTGGAATAGTGGGAGTAGTCCCTAGCGGTGGGATTGGCTTCTCGCCAGGCATCCACCAGATCATATTGGTGTAGCGTCTGTGCAAACTTGCAACTTTGTCTGGGGGGGGATCGGAGGCCTGAGGTGTGTGATTTATCTTTGATTAGATCTAGCGCTAGGTTAGAGTCCCCAGCCAAAACCACCACCCCCTCTAGTTCGGGTCCTAGTAGTTTTAGAAGGGCTTGGAAAAAGGCAGTTTGGTTTGTATTAGGGGCGTAGTATACTAAGATGGTAGTTAAAATTCCGCCTAGGTGGCCTTTCACTAGGATGTAGCGGCCTTCTTTGTCCTTAATGGTTTTAATTTCTGTGAATGAGACATGTCTTGAGAAGCAGAGGGCGACCCCCCTTTTCTTTTCTGAGGCATTCGCAAAAAAGCAAAGAGGGTATTCCCTGTGGAGGTATCGAGGGGTGAATGAAGATGTGAAGTGTGTCTCTTGAAGAGCTACAATATCAGCTCCCAGAGATTTATAATGTGTGAAGGCATTGATTCGCTTAGTTGGCGATCCAAATCCCTGCACATTATGGGAGAGCAGGCTAACATTATGAGGTGTTGGTTTTACAGGAAACATGGGAAACATTCAAGAGCATCTATAAGCAGGCTTACCCTTCGGTCTGTTGGTTTCGGAGCTTGTATGTGTAGAGAAGTTGTCCAGGTGACCCTCGGGAAGGAACAGCAGTAGAGAAGGTTAATGTTGAGTTTGGGGGGGGGGAGAGGGGAGGGGTCTGGGGTTAGCCAGAAGGGTGACAGTAGTAGAGATGAGAGGAGCGGGGGGAGGGGGAATAAAGAGTAATGAGGAAAAGTAGAATAATAAAACCAAGCGGTCGGTCCAGGGGACTCCTGGAGCCGAGTGACATAACTTAAACATGTTACTAAAAGGATTCACAGACAGTATTCAGTTAAAGTGTCCCAGGGGTAAACCCTGGGTGTGAAGGAGTCTCCACCAAAACCTAGTAATGGGAAGAGTCCTCCAAATAGGGAGTGCACATGGTCATCCCCCAGCAACCATAAATACTGGTATCTAAATAGAGAAAAAAAAAAACGCCTAGGTATCTAGAAAACATCTTTGGCCGCACAGCTCGCCCCAATAAACTGATGGGGTTGTTTGGTCAAATATGTCTGCTAGATAGCGTATCGTGTGCGGTAAAAAATGTAAAAAAAGTGCAAAAAAGAGATTTAGTGGCCAGTTCAGGTAGTCGTGGCCAGGTGAGGCATCGGTGTTTTGCTTCAGCAGATTTCAGCCGCTCTGTGTGGCGCCTAATGTCCCTCTCTAGAGACCACTGAGAAGGCACCACGGCGGGTTTGAGTCAGTTCAGTTCAATTTTACGATCTAAACAGCAGTTCCATTCTCTTAGGATGCACGGGATGTTGAGGTCAGCTTGCTGGTCGACCTTGTTGACCACAAGGGGGAGAGGGGAGGGGGAGGGGATTCCCTGGATCCAGGTTGGTTCCGCAATGACGGGTCGTGGGATATGAATCCCAGTTTCAGTAGAATCATCTCGCCTTCAGTGAACGATGAGAAGGAATATGATTTGTTGTTAAAAGAAAATTGGAGACGAAAGGGATAGTTCCATCTGTAGCGGATGTTGCGTTGGGTCAGTGGCGCCAGTAGGGGTTTGAGTGATCGCCTTTTTTGGATCGTAGCTTGTGAGATATCAGCAAAAATTTGTATCTTGATGCCATCTATTTCTAGGTCTGGATTTTCACGAGCATGGCGCATCACTGCTTCTTTAATCTTAAAAAAGTGTGGCTTCACAATCACATCTCTGGGAGGGCCGTCAGGTTTGGGGGATGTCAGGGTTCTATGGATTCGATCAATTTCCATATGAATCTCGTCGATGTTGGGTACAGCAGCTTGCATCAGAGATTGTGTTATGGAGGTAATATCTTTTATTTTCTCCGGGATGCCACGGATACGGAAGTTGTAGCGTCTTGCGCGATTTTCAAGGTCGTCTATTTTCGAGTATGCGTCTTCAAGTCGATCTTGTAGGTCAGTGATCATGTAACTTCCTGTATTTAATTTCTTTTATGGCATATAATGCAGAGTAATAATTCAGCCTGGGAGGAACTTAGGTACTGCATATGAGTATTTTCATTAAATTGAGAATTGGCGGCTGTATGCCAATCACTACAGCGGCTAATATTTAACCTCATTCATTTCAATATATTTAAATAATTTCTTGTTCATTTATTGGCACCAGATCCATATTGAGCAATAGGTAATTGACACCTATTACCAGCAACAGTAACCACTTAAGTGCCCTATTTAACCAATCAAGGATAACCATCAAAGGATGTTTTCTTTTCAACAGGATCAATTTGACACATTTATGTCAATTAACTAATCCTCTATCTAAAAAACCACCTGGGGTTTAAACACACATTTTAAACCACCGCACCACACGGTTTTATATACATCACGTTCACATTTCACGGTTTATATACCATATACACAAAGTGTTGTACAGGTCTATCGAATTTGTTATAAGGTTGATATAAGCGCACTCATTTCACATTTATTTGTGTACTTTTTAACAAACCCTAGAGATGGTTGTGCATAAAAATCCCAGTAGATCAGCAGTTTTTGAAATACCCAGACCAGCCCGTCTGGCACCAACAACCATGCCACGTTGAAAGCCACTTAAATCCCCTTTCTTCCCCATTCTGATGCTCGGTTTGAGTCGTCTTCACCCCGTCTTGATGCCTAAATGCATTGATTTACTGCCATGTGATTGGCTGATTAGTAATTTGTGTTACCAAGCAATTGAGCAGGTGGACCTAATAAAGTGGCCAGAGAGTGTATATATATATATATTAGGGATGCGCCGATTTATTGGGCAAAAATAGGGCAATAGGTGCCGATAGTGGCCAGGTGAGGCTGACAGTCCGACTCCCCTCCTGCGTGATGCCATTCCTTCTATCTGCGGACAGAAGGGGTCTCCATAAATAGTATGGCACGGAGGGTGGAGACGAGCTGCCACTTCCTAGGATGCTGCAGTGAGTAAGTGAGGGTTTGGTGAGGAGGCACCTAACTTGAGGAGTTCCTGATGTATTAAGGATGGTGCTTTTGTTAATGTGTTGCACCAAACGTTTGCAACAGTTTTGGTTCTGACAGCGACTTGTGTGCATAATTTGTGTAGTTCCAATTTGTTCCATTTCTATATTGTGGCAAAACACCTGTGCCAAATTCTAAATAAAATACCAACGGTTCATATTTTACGAAAGTGGAGAAAATTAAGTCTTTTGCCGTACAGATACAGATTTAGCCAACGTGTATTCTAAAAGTGGCACAGCATGCACCAAATTCACGCACACGTGCTAGACGGGTACAGGAATTTGGTGAATGCAACGCCACTCTTATGCCCTGTACACACAATAGGATTTTCCGACAACAAAATCCATGTTTTTTTTCCGACGGATGTTGGCTCAAACTTGCATACACACAGTCACACAAATCTTGTTGTAAATTCCGAACGTCAAGAAGGCGGTGACGTACAACACGTACGACGAGCCAAAAAAAATGAAGTTCAATAGCCAGTGTGGCTCTTCTGCTTGATTCCGAGCATGCATGGAACTTTGTGCATCGGAATTGTGTACACACGATTGGAAATTACAAGAACTGATTTTGTTGTCGAAAATTTTGTGATCCAGATCTCAAATTTGATGTGTTTGAAATTCCAATGGAAAATGTCTGATGGAGCCTACACACGGTTTGAATTTCCGAAAACAAGCTCCCATAGAACATTTTCGTCAGAAAATCCTATTGTGTGTACGGGGCATTAGAATGGATGTGAAACACTTTCACAAAATCTATCTGCGCCAGTCTTTATGAATTGCAGGGTATATACCTTAATCCACATTCCACAACCAGCAGCTCATCAAAGGGTCATTGGAGGTGAACTTGGAGACTATCCTGTGTAATTTTCTTGCTCTATCTACCTGTCTACTTCCTGCATCACAAATATGGGTTGATTAATAACCACATTCCTGAAAAAATAGAAGGGTTGGTGGATTATTGCACTAGAGCAGCCTTTCTCAACCAGTGTGCCATGGCACAGTGATGTTCCGCCAGAGGTCCTCAGGTGTGCTGCGGGATCATGGGAGAGAAGGGCTGTCAGATGAGCTCCGTCAGCCTCAAAATTGAATGTAAGACCCCTTTCACACTAAAGGCAGTTTTTGGGCGTTTTAGCACTAGAAATAGCACCTGAAAAGCACCTCCCCAGCCCGTGTGCTTTCACACTAGGCCGGTGCGCTTGCGGGATGGTACGCTTGAGGGATGGGAAAAAAAGTCCTGCAAGCAGCATCTTTGGGGCGTTTTGGGAGCACTGTATACAGCGCTTCTAAACCGCCCCTGCCCATTGGAATGCATTAGCAGTGCTTCGGAAGCATGGCAACACGGGCGGTTTTAACTGTTTCGACGGCCGCTAGTGGGGGTTAAAAGCTCCCTGTTAGCGGCCGAAAAGCACAGCTAAAACTACGGTAAAGTGCCGCTAAAACGAGCAGCGCGGCCGTGGCTACAGTGTGAAAGTAGCCTAAAGGAAGGGGAAGTGTGCTGTGTTCTCTGCTTCCCCCTACAGTGCAGTACCTGGCTGTGTAAAGGAATGGTACTGTACTATTATATTTTAAAGGGCTTTATACATGTCTCTGTGTGTGTATGTGTACGTGTTTGTACATGTGTCTGTGCGTGTGTACATTTGTGTGTGTGTACATGTGTATGTGTGTGTAAATGTGTGTGTGTATGTGTGTACATGTGTGTACATGTGTGTGTGTACGTGTCTGTGTGTGTATGTGAACATAAGTGTGTGTGTGTCCATGTGTGTGTGTATGCGCGTGTGTGTGTGTGTATGTGCATGTGTCTGTGTGTGTGTAAAAAAAACAAAAAAAATGATGGTAAATAAAAAACTATTTTTCTATTCTAAAAAAAAAGTTAATTAAATGCCACATCAATACTTTTTGGGGTATAAGGTTTCAAACCTTTAGATCTATTCACTCCTTTTACAGTTCAACAAGTTTAGGATCTTGCCCCCTCCCAATTCTTTTTTAACCTCTTTTATTGCTAAAAAGGTTACATTTGTAGGATCTTTCCTATGACCCAAATGTACTGGGATCCTGTGATCTTTTTACTTATTATTTTTATATTAGCGACTTGTTTTTCCATGTTTCACTAGCATTCACTTTTTGCAACCAATATGTTGTGGCTAACACAGGGATTCCAAGGGATAAACCACATTAGTAGAATCACACTTTAGAAATGGTAGAACTTGCTGTTACATTGGATTTTAAAGATGGATGTAAAGCCAAAAGTTTTTTTTTAGGGGGGTTTGAAGAAAGTTGGAAAAGATTAGAACCTACGTCATTTTTTTTTATTATTGTCTGTGTCCCAGCAAGGTAGATTCTACCACTATATTTATTCTGCTGACTATTGCTAGAAAGAAATTGCTGAGAAATCCATAATTTTACAGTTTTCACCAGAAGAGGTAAAGGGAAATCGTTCAATTGGGCCACTTGTTCTATTGGCAACTGCAATAATTTTGTAGAATTTTTTAATTTTTTACTTCCTGTTGCATCTCTGGGACAGGAAGCAAAGGAAAATCTCCCCAATTGGACACAGACAGGTATTTTAACCCTTCCCAACCCCATCCAAAACTAAAAAGAATGGTTTTGGCTATACATTCATTTTCCACTTACTGTAAGTACCAGGTGCCATTTTCAAAGACTGCAGGGATATTTGTTCCAGTGCTGTTTTAAAATATTACCTGGGCTTAGTGGCTTCTGTAGGGCTCAGCTAGCTTCTGTGCTGAAAATGTTTGCTGTCAGTGACAGCCTGGATCCAGAGCTAAGAATACAATGTAGTAAAGTATTCCTGCGCTACCATGGAGGAGGGAGGTGGGGAGAGGGGGGGGTAGGGGAAAAAGTGTGGGGGGACTGCTGCAAGCACCGGATGTAGGTCAAACCGTACCTACCAAAAAGAGTATAGTAAGGTGGGGGTGGTGCTACGCTGTACCCCAGGGAAGTGAGCAGAGCTGCTGCTAACTAGCAATATGGGGGTCGGTAGAGATCCCCTAACTGGAAATGGTGTGATGGGAGACAGCTGCCTGTGCGCTATCTATAAACGATATCTTCAATTAGTTATATATCTCCCTATAACTAAAAGCTGTATAAAGAGCAATAAAATGGTGGATAGTAGCAATACTAAAATTTAGCAATAATATACATAAATACGGTACATGAGTGCTTTAAGAAAGCTAATAACACCTAAAATAACAATAAATAAAATATGGCAATAATATAGGTTAATACGGCGCGTGAGTGTTAAGAAAACTAATAGCACCTTAAAATAGTAAAAAACACCATGAGCAAGGTGCATTAAAATATACGGAACTAAAAACACATATAAAAATATATATAGGTAAACATATAAATTGTGCAAACAATTATCCAAAAGTGCATATGGTGCATAAAATTATATCCAAGAAGTGCTTGTGCAAGTGTGCACAGCGTGTGGGTAAAGCTGCGCAATAGCGTGAGAAAATAAACGGTAATAACAAACACACTATAAGGTGTGTGATGAGTCATAAACGAAAAGAGTGTGCAAATATTGCAATATGTGCAAATAATGCAGTATGGTGGGATACCAAATAAATATAAATGAAATTCCTAAAATCAATAATATGCAAAAAACGCATGAAAAAGAAAGAAAGATTGCAAAAAGTTGCTAATTATAATTAGTCTGTTTGACTAAACCAAAACGTATGCAAAATACACTAAAGGCAAAGTGCAAATGCAAAGTGAAAAGAAAAAACGCAAATGCAAAGTGCAAAGAAAATGCTGAATGCAGGTACAGGCTATATAGCACGATAATAGAAAAAAATGCCAAATGCCAAATGAATGGTCATGGATAAATATGCTGCATGCAAGTTCGTGGTATAGAAAAATATTGCAATCAACAGTTTATAATATGTTCTTCTTCTGGTGAACTAAGCATAGGGTGTGCAAGCCCGGTATAAAGGAGGAAATCTGTGCGGTGAAGTGTCCTTAGCAGTGGGGATAAATCCTCTTCGTGTAAGTACACTTAAGTAAGTAATGGACCCTTACCTTGCGGCAAAGGGTTAACCGCATATAAAGAAATGAAGTGGTGGTGTCAGCTTCCTTCTCCCTCAAACACAGTGCCTGCCTGGGTGGATGGGTTTCCTATCCCTGGGTCCAGGTGTGTGTCCTCCCTTGTCCTCACGGCCAATGCCGGAGTGTATGAAAGAAATGAGGGGTAGCCGTATAGTGTAGTAGTTTAAACAATAGTATTGAATTTATTAGCAAACAGTAGAGCGGTACTCACAAACAAAATGTAAAAAATGTGCTTATCTGATACGAGCGCCGAGCTCGTTGCCTCCGTCAGTCTGAGTGCCTTTCCTTGTCCCTACGCGTGACGTCACACCATGTGACTTCATCAGGGGAATACAAACTGAAATTATCAGCTCCTTAATTTACAATTTTGCTACACATAAGCACTCTATGACAGACAGTATAAACATAACACAATATTGATAACACAGCTCTTCCTTTCAGTACTGTGGCTTAAGCAGAGCTTTTGTAGCTTTGTCCTGCCTTGCTCTACCACAGTGAACCACTGTTATAGTATTGATGCCTAGGTGCATTTAGACATGTTTAGCCGCGTTTGGCGTTTTTAATGCCCAAAAGCTCCTCGCTTGAATGTGATTCTTCTGCATTCAGGAAAAGGATCTAAACTCTGCTGCTCCTAAACTCCTCTAAAAGCCTATGTGTGCATGGACATATAGGCTTTTATTGAGGTGCATTCAGGGGCTTAACCAAAAAACGCCAAAAGCCCCAAAAACTTCAGTTTAGGAGCAGCAGTGTGCATGAGGCCTTGTATATATTATGTACAGTATATACACTGTATATAACTAAATACATAAATAAATAAAAATGATTCATTCTCCAGATTTATCCCCTGGTCCCAACAATAACATTGGACGATCTAGATGACATTTAAATTCTCTGCTTGATCTTCAAATTCTCACATAACCAAACACAATGTCATTCCGAATTTTACAATTACAAATCTGTGCAAGTGTCACTATGACGCTAATTTACTTTCACACAAATCAGACTTGACTTATCTTAATGTTAAGATAACAATTTATACAAGCCAATTTTATTTTTTCTGCATTCATCACAACGTAGTGTTAAAAGGGGAATAAAGCTCTCCCAAAGTAAAACACGAAAGTTCACTTCAGCTTTACCATTCTGCCACATTGCATAAAAGATAACTTATGTGATTTAGGTCATTTAAAACAGCAAACTTTATTGGTTATATTTTGCAGTAAAAATCTATTGGTGTGCATAATTTGCAATGCAAAAAATACAGGAAAATTACATTTTTCAAAGTTTTCACGATTCGTTATAAATTGAAACCTAGGAAATGAAAATATATGCACCAACACCTCTTTCCAAATAAAACCCTATCTGTTTTTAAAAACAATGTATGCATTAGGTTATACTACAGATGCTATAAGATACAAAGTGCAGAACTGAAACATCCCCTATAATATAAGACATTTTGGAGAATTAGAGAAAACAAGACTCTAAAAAATAGAACCTGTTCCCTTAAAGCATGTTACACAACACAGTGCTTGTGTTGTGTAATTTGGCCCCATGTATCACCTTAAAAACCTGGCTGATCCTGCCTGGTTCTGCCCTCCCTGTAAACTGACCACGGTTTATCATGGCTGCTGAGCCTTGACACCGTGGTCAGTTTATGTGCCTCCGTCACCTGCAACTCTCCTTTGTCCCCCTCTCCCCCTCCCTCCCTGCCTGTCCTGTGACAGTGCCCACCCATTCCCCTCCACCTGCTTTAAAAACTATAATATATTCATGCCATTCCCTCTGTATAACAATATGTGTCCCAGTGTCTGATGTATATAAAAAAAATGCTGATTATACCTTCTATAAGGGCATCTCCTGGCGCTCACGTGACTCCTCGGCTCTCTCTTCTCCACTCCTCCCTGGCTGATGTCAGAGGGAGTGCTCAGCCCCTCCCATTATAGCTGTCAGCCGGGGAGAGGAGAGAGCCGAACGCCCGGAGACGCTCTGATATAAGGTATAATATGCATTTTATAGATCACTGGGACACAAATTGTTATATAACAGAGGGGATGGCATGAATAGATTATAGTGGCTTAACAACCACTGTAAAAAAGGACGAGTGCAAAATTTTACTGAACTTGATTTTGCTGCAATATGTTCCTTTTTTTATTTTATTTTTTTATAATTTTATCTTTGTTAAACTTATTGAATTGATATTTGGTGCCTGTAAAAAAAAATGATGTCCATGGAAAACATTATTTATTTTATTGAATGGATTTTATTATCAATGACAAGGAGAAATGAGGACATGTTGTTTTCTCACCATTTGTCAGTCATACTCAGTATAAATAGCCATTTAATTACAAACATCAAATGCCCATTAATTAAGTAAAATGAAAGGTAAAAATAAAAAGTAAAAAAAAAAATTCCTAATTTTTTAACCTTTTAGGTTATTTTGTTATTTTTTGAAGGTTATTAGGAAAATGAAAAAACAATAGAGATCAAATGCCAATTTTAATATTTGAAACAGACAGTAACACAAGTTTGCACCCAGTGTTAAATTTGTAATAGTTGCTTAAAAGTTGCTATTTAGATTTTTTTTATTTATTTAAAAAAATTCAGATAATAACAAAACACACATTTTATTGTTCAAAAAGATTTTTCAAACAGTTTCAGCATCAAGACCATCCCTCTTTAACAATAGAAAAATGATTTTTATGTTTTATTTTTATTAGGTTTGCATCAGCACTCACCATTATCCATGCTGGGTAAATATAATTCAGCGGATTTTAGCAAGGCACAATCTTTCATGTTTCTCTGTTCTTGATGAGTGATCTTTCTGATCACAACAGTGTTTGAAAGTTTTCCTGTGTAAAACATACTTCACTTCATTCCACACATTTAATTACTTCATGATTGCTCTTTTTAATTTTGTCACTTTATTCATAAACTAGTAGCTTAAAAGCATAAGCGTGGTCTCCGACAAGAATCTGCCTTTCCAGTTTCTTGTCAGAAATGTCAACTGAGTGTTAGATATGTTGAGATGTTGCTGTGATCTGGTTTAACGCCTGGTTGGAGCTCACAATGATGTATGTCAAAATATTGAAAAATGACCTGACCACATGAGGTTTAAACTTTCCACAGGCCTCTGGTCTTTGAGTCAAGCCGGAATCCTTGGGGAATGCCATTGTGAAGCTTCTTGTCCTCTGAAATCAGAAATGGTGACTACTTGTAGATGTGCACTCCTCACTGCTATTCTGCACATACAGTGCCAGTCACACCAAGGCATGAATCTTTAACTCAAATTGCCTTGGCAGTAAAGGTTTAATATAGCACATAGAAATTCTGTTACCTTCCACCCTACCTCTAATGATTTTATTTTTTTTTTTATTTAAAGGTTTTTGATGTATGTCTTTTTACAACGTGGTCTAAAATGTATGCCATTACCACATTGGGCCCCCGGACGTCTCTATGATCATTCGGAGGCCGGACGCGATGTTATGACGTCACGCCTGGCCTCTATATTTTTTTAAAATGCAGCCACCTCGGCTAGAAAGCCAGGGTATTTTTTTTTCAGTCCTCCCAGCCTAGAGGTGAGATGTGGGGACTTATAGACCCCAAATCTCGTTGTAAAGAGGACCTGTCACGCACTATTCCCATTACAAGGGATGTTTACATTCCTTGTAATAGGAATAAAAGTGATAAAAGTTAAAAGAAAGTGTCAAAATAAAAAAATAAAAGTAAAATAAACAATACATTTTTTTTTTTAAAGCAAACACACATTCATTCCTACCTATGTAAAGGACGTTAAAACCAAACATTAGAGGTATCGCCGCGAACATTAGAGCTAGAGCAATAATTCTAGTCTCCTCTGTAACTCTAAACAGGTAACCTGTAAAAATGTGTAAAGCATCGCCTATGGGGATTTTTAAGTACTGAAGTTTGGCACCATTCCACGAGTGTACGCAATTTCAAAGCGTGACATGTTAGGCATCTATTTTCTCTGCGTAACATCATCTTTCACATTATGCAAAAAAATTGGGTTAACTTTACTGTTTTTTTTTTTTTTTATGCATGAAACACCAAAAAACGCATTTAAAAAAATTACTTACCATTTATCTCGCAAATACCATGCGAGATAAAAAGTTGCCCACCATTTAATTCCCTAGGGTCTCTGCTAAAAAAAACATATATATATATATATATATATATATATATATATATATATATATATATATATATATATAAAATGTTTGGGGGTTATGAGTAATTTCTTAGCAAAAAAATTATGATTTTTACATGTAGGAGCGAAGTGTCAGAATCTGCCTGGGTAGTACTTGCTAGTAGTTAATTTGCTGCAAACCACTCCGCAACAGTCTGCATGTAGAACTTGGTGCATTTCTTTTTTCGTGCGCCAGTCTTTGTTAATTCTCCCATTGGGTGCAGCTCATGACGCTACAGGAATCTATTATTATTCAGAATACTAATACAGTAAAACCTTGGATTGCGAGCATAATTCCTTCCATAAACATGCTTGTAATCCAAAACGCTCCTATATCAAACCGAATTTCACTATAAGAAATATGGTTCATTCCACAACCATTCATTCCTAAGTAAATTCACTCTGTAGTCCATATAAAAAGATTATAGCAATGTGACTTCAAGGCAACTTTGAGGCAACTTCGGGGAATGCCTGGGTAATCTTCCTGTAATGTCAGATTCAAATCACATCGATTAAGATAAGGATTCAATTATTACTGCTTAAGGTTAATAAAACAATATATTTTTTTGTTTGAAAGGACTCCCTGGATCATAGTATAAAAGGGGGGGGGGGGATTTTTGGGACTTTAAATAAGGTATATGGTCAGACAGGCATACACCTAAATCCCTATGATCCAGGGATGGAGATGTGTGACTTAAGTGGAATCAAGTTGCCTACACATATTTATTATTGACGGTCAATTATATACTATTATGATTGACAGCTGACCCTATTTGTTGTTGGTCCGCATTTGTCTGGATATATAATAAATATATATCTGAGTCATACATTTTTCCACTCATTTATATGTTGTGTAAATATGTGGTTTCTCATTTTCCTTGAGGCGTGCTGTGATGTACACTGTGGCCTCCTCTCTCCTCCCTGTTTATCACTGGGGAATTATGTGGGCGTTCCCGTGGTGCATCAGCGCCACGCCCTGCACTGTAGCGCATACCGTCACCTCACGATGACTCAGCGCCGGCATCATTTGTCTCATCTCTAGCGTGAGTTGGGCATCTCCTCAGACGCTGGTCGCATTATGTCAGCTGTTCTGGTAGGAGTGCCTTCATTCAAACAAGCTAAGCATGACGCTAGGGGCATCATGAATTACAGCCATGGCGGGTATATATTGCAGTCTTGTGGGAGGCATGGTCCCTCATTTCTTGCTGGACACTTTTTGGATCACACATGGAAGCCATGTCACTAGCACTGGGATCACCAGGTACACTCACTCCTCCCCTTGGGGTTTCCTTTGTTTTTTTTGTCACCCTAGTTAGCACCTGAATTTCTGGACAGGATCGGTCTGTCGTGACTTCAAAAAACTTAATTTGCAGAAATGCAGCCCTAAACTTGCAAGGAACCTCCACCATGCATCACTGTTGCCTGAAGACATTCATTATTGTACCACTCTCTAGCCCTTCATGAACAAACTGCTCTTTGTTACAGCCAAATATTACAAAATTTGACTCATTGGTCCAGAGGACCTGTTGCTGTTTTTTTTGCACCCCAATTCCTATGTATTCTAGATTGTAAGCTCTAACGTGCAGGGCCCTCTGATTCCTCCTGTATTGAATTGTATTGTAACTTATGTTAGTCTTATGTTGTAAAGCGCTGTGCAAACTAGCTATATAAATCCTGTATTATAATAAAAATAATGTGTAGGAGCATGGGCCATAGAGATAAAGCTAGGAGACTCAACCACTCCTGCGGTGCTCACTGTAGTGCTGGGCAGGGATGGGGGTGGGCAAAGCTGGCTGCTGCTCTCAGTCTCCCGCTGAGAGTGGATCCTGACAAAACTGTATGGCTCTTACCAGAGCTTGGAGCAGCTCCACCATGTCAGCTAACGGCAGGCTATAGCTTGCTGTCAGCTGATTCTAGGTCACAAACGAGCAAAAATAAGTGCACTCCCCTGACCCACAAGCGAAGTATGGCCAAAAAAGCTTTGGCCATACATATTTTTTAAAGTTGTTCTGTAGGCTTTGGTAACTTACAGTTATTCTGTGGTGGCCACAAGTTAGAGTTGACTAACATGTTAATTTGGTTAAGGTGTTTCTCCCAGTATGCTATGGCAAATTAAATAAAAAGTAAACTTATAAAGATTGCTAACATGCATCTCCACATGCACAAGCATCTCCACATGTCAAGCAGCCTGTAGTAAATAATGGCATATAGTGTTTTTAGTGGTCTTGCAAAGGTTTTATGCTTAATCTTATAACTTGGTGTCAGTCAAATATTGTTTTACAGTGTTTTTGAGTTAGGAAACATGACAGAAAATGTTTTTTGTTCTAGTACAGCACTATATGCTCCAGTTCACTTGCCATTTACGCTAGCATGTGAAAAACCACATCTCGCCGAAAGAAAGAATCCCAGCTGCTCAAATTAAATACATATGAGCCAATAAAATCAGTTTATTTTTCCTTCCTGTGTGTTTGGTATAAATTCTAGTCAGAGGAAAAAATTAATCATCACACCAGTCCTACCAGCGCCTTTTTAAGTGTTAACATGCTGACAAAACTTTTTCTCACACTTTTCTGTCACATCATGTACCACCTTGATGTCTGCTTGCAATGTCAGTGATCTCAGGCCACCCATGTTTCACGCAAGGGATAGAAACACAAATTAAATCATTTAATTTATTCTGTCTATCCTTTATTTCCAGCTTATATGGGTACTAATGTTTTTTGTACGCTTGCCTGTAGTCAATGTTTATAGGTTTCTGATTCTGTGATTTTAATCAAAAACCTAAGACCACGACATGTGTCTGAAGTTTCAGGCTATATAATTGTATTAACAGGAACTGTGTAAATATGTTATATCATTCAGTGTGATTGTCACAATTCATGGGAAATAAACCTCTGGGAAGACCTGTCTCCTATCTGAGTTTATAGCTAAAACATTCTTCAGGCTACTGGAATCTGAAATCTGAAAATATTTATTACATCTTTGTTATGCATCTCATATCATTATTGTGCTCAGGCAATAGTCACAATGTCCAACATTTATGCTTTGACAAGGAGGGAATACAAGTAGATAAAAAAATCAAGTTATTCCTGAGACGTATAGATACACTGTTATTGAGTAGACATTCAGATTATTACAAATGCCCATTGCTTACTCGTTCAGACAAATTTCTTGCCTAGTTCACATTTATACCTATGTCATTTCACAAAAGAACAGGACATCAATACTTCATGCACAAAATATTTGTTTCAATGTGTTTACAGAAACCCAATCATAGATCACCAACAAAACAACAGTTGTGCTAACAAAACCAGCCATGTGACAACTTTGGAAAAGAGATAAATAGGGATTTGGGTACACAAAGTGCACATTGAGGTCTGTAATATAGTGTAAAAAATATGTAGGCAGATGCAGTCTGTATCCCCAACTATAGGTGGTGCTCGACTTAAGCAGCAATGCAGAAGGGGAAGGAAGTTGTGAGGAACTTGGTTTCTCTATGACTTCCTGCAGTCACTGGGAGACAGCTGTCTAATTGGACGCAGGCGCCCCACGTGACTTTGATGGCAAGTCTATTTAAGACTTCAGCTTTTGGGTTTGGTGTGCTTCATGTGAGTGGCTAATGTAGGGAGAGGTTCTCTGTCTGGCAGGTACAGTGCTTAGAGGTAAGAAAAGGTTCTGGAGGAGTAGGGATAGCGCAGGGACTACAACTGTCTCCACTGCAGGAAGCCTCCCCTTTTAGTTTGGACTGGCCAGGATGTATACCCATTCCTCATAGAGGATGCTGTGGGCATCATTGAAGACTACAGACTGATGTTACTGTTTGTCAGTGGCTCCAGATGGCTGTACCTACCCGTTGGGTCTAGTTGTTTTTTAGTGGAACTTTCTACAATATACTGCTATTGTCTATCTTGGACTCTGTATTATCACTGCCTGCCACACCATGCTGCACCTTGCTCAAACATAATTTGATGCTGCTAGACTGCAATTGTTAACTACAAAATGTTTATCTACAAACCAATGGTTTGGTCATTTAGTGGCAGTATAACTACTGCCTCTAAGGCTGCTTTCACACCGGAGCAGTGCGGGCGGCGGCGGTGAAGCAGCGCTATATTTAGCGCTGCTTTACTGACGTTTTAGCCGCGGTATGCGGCCGGTAGCGGGGTGGTTTTAACCCCCGCTAGTGGCCGAAAAAGGGTTAAAACCCCCGCAAAGCGCCGCTGCAGCGGCGATTTGCCGGCGGTATCCCCGCGGTGTCCCATTGATTTCAATGGGTAGGAGCGGTATAGGAGCGGTGAATACACCGCTCCTTCACCGCTCCAAAGATGCTGCTAGCAGGACTTTTTTTACCATCCTGCTAGCGCACCACTCCAGTGTGAAAGCCCTCAGGGCTTTCACACTGGAGACACAGCAGCAGCAGTTTCAGGTCGGTTTGCAGGCGCTATTTTTAGCGCAATAGCGCCTGCAAACCGCCCCAGTGTGAAAGCAGCCTAAATGAAAGAGCTCCACTTGCTTCTGTTGTAAACAAAAGTTTTGGGGATCTTGGGTAATGTAATTTACCAAATATGGTCATGACAATAATTGGTAAAAGACATCACCTAGGCCCCCATCAGCTTGTTTATAATTTCATACAGAAGCTGGTCGGGATCTTTCATGTAGAGGTAATGCTTATACTGTCACTAAATGACCAAACCTCTGGTTTGTTGATAAATGAAAACCTGTGAGTGTCATTTAGCAGTGTCATTTAGCAGTGGTAATGTTTACAATAGCAACATTTCACTTTTAAAGTAGTACATTGTATTGCATCTTACAACTTCATGTGAAGCTTTAGGCCCCTTTTACACTGGCAGAGTTCTTCAGCAGATCTGCTTGCTCCACTTTTCCTCTCTGAGCAGGCAGATGACAGGTCCATGTCCTCTCTGCTAATGCGGACACAGCCCTCTGTCTTCTATGGGCTGTCAGATGGAACTAACTGCCTGCCTCTTTACATCCGACTGTCATCCAATCCAATTTGCCAGATGGATAGGATCCCCATCTGTCTGTTTTTAGTGGACAGGATCAGATTGTATGTGAGCGGGTGTCAACGGACACGTGTCCGTTGAAATCTGCCACTACATAGAGAGCAATGGATGGTCTGATCAGGTCTGCCTGAAAATCTGACAGGCATACCCGATCAGTCTGCCCTTGTGAAAGGGGCCTTAAGGCCTCCCCTAAACATGTTAAAGGATAAGGTTACCTTTTCAGGCAGAATTTTTAAATAAAAACTTTTTCTAATGTATTTTCTGCTCAAGCAATCCCAGTGGGCTCATCTCTTACTTACCTCGTCCACGGAAGCTTTGAAATTTCACGTTTCTGTTTGAAATTGTAAAAATTGCTTTCTTCTTTCATCACATCCTGTAGATCATATTCCATCATGTTCTGCCTTATGCATCACAGAATAGGGCATGTTCACGACTTTGGACCACACCTCCCTCATCACTATACCATCTCTTGTCTATTTCCACCCACTTTTTTACTTCTTCCTTTAAGGTGTTAGAGTTGGGTGAACAGTTTGAGACAAGCAAAAGTTCGGCGAAGATGCAAATTTGTGGGGCGTTCAGTGGCATGTTCATCCATAGAGTGCCCGAAAATGCACTGCGTGCTGCACAGTGCATTCTAAGCCCTAACTGGGCAAAGCTTTGCCCAATCAGGGCATAATGAATTGCTGGTTGTTAAGGAGCGGGCCGGGAAGCGGGCCGCGGCGTCCTTATAACGGGGCTTCCTCGCTGACAGCTAAATGAAAAAAGAAAAACATTGCAGGCAATAGAGAAAAAAAATGGGTGTCCCCCCCAATTTATACCTGGCCCTTTGGATGTGGTATGGATTTTAAGAGCATACCTTTAAAACCTATTGGCATAACCAAACCACCCAACCTGAAATAAACCCGGAAATTAAGTGGTCCCGCATGGACTATAGTATGCTAAAGATTTTGGATCAGCTGGAGAAGGAAGGGGGAGTCTGGGATGACCCTAAAGAAATGTATCAAGTTTTAACCAACACAGAGGACCTAGAAGCCCTCACATTTACACCGCCTGAATATAAGAAGAAATCCCAGAAATTCCCAGCTTTCTCCAATCTCAAATCATTTGTTGATCGTACAACTCAGGATATTCTCAAATTATATCCTAAATCCAAAAGATCAAATCTAACATCTACCTACAGAGCGGCCCTCAACCAAATAAGAGTGAGACAGGACATAACAATCAAACCCTCTGATAAAGGAGATAACCTCATTATACAAACCACTGAGGAATACATAACCATGTGCCACAGGATCCTGGAGAATCCCTCTTGGTACCACCGGATCTCTTTCACCAGGATCCGCGATTACCAACAGGAATTCTTCATTTTTTAATGGAGCCTTCTCCAGGTGCCTAATATCAAAAAACACACTGGACTTTTTGAAAGTCCACATCCCATCACTCCTACTTTTTATGCCCTACCCAAAACTCGTAAATCTTTTCTTAAACCACCTGGCAGACCTATTATCTCGGGAGTACGTTGCCTTACCCAGCAAGCCAGCTCTCTCATGGATGACTACCTTCGCCCTCTTGTCGAGAGTCTACCCACGTACACAAAAGAAACCATTCATGTGCTTAATGTGTTGGAGGGCCTATCTGTCCCTACCAACATGATTTTGGCCTCCATATATGTGGAGGTCCTTTATTCAAGTATAACCCACCATAAAGGGGTTGCAATGACATCACTCTTCTTAAATGAAATGGATCTTGATCCTATACCATACAACATGTTCATCACTGAAATGTTACACTTTATTTTGACTCATAATGCCTGCACCTTCCACTACATTCAGGTGCAGGGTGTAGCGATGGGGACCAAATGTGCCCCATCGTATGCAAACCTGTACCTGGGGGGTGGGAGCGGGAGGTTTTCGCATCGGACGTCTATTCGATGTACCTTCGCCACACTGTGGCGCAGATACATTGACGACATTTTGATCTTCTGGACAGGTACACCAGAACTCTTGTTGGCGTTTGTTGAGGGACTCAATCAAAATGACTACAATCTATCCCTCACACTTAATTGGCATATGGATACACTTCCATTCTTAGATCTCACCATACACAAAAATGTGGAGGTTGAATCACCACCAACCTTCATCAGGATACTCCCTGCTGCACTTTACAAGTGCTCATCCATCTCATTTGATAAACTCTATCCCCAAGGGCACAATACCTATGGGCAAAGTGCAACTGCAGTAGTGAGGAGGATTTTAAAACACAGGCCTCCCTCCTGCAGAAATGCTTTCTAGACCGAGGATATAGTTGAAAATCCCTTAAAAAGGCCTTTAAAAATGCAAACAATAACCCACAAGATATCTTACTGTTCCAGGGAGAAACACTGACACCTTCCCACCCATTGGGTATGACCCAATCACAAAATATAACAACCAACATCAAGCCATAAGAAATATTTTAAACACCCATTGGCACCTACTAAGTGATGACCCAGCCCTGAAACTGTTTGTAGAACCTGAACCACACTTGATATTTAAACGCAAGCAATCTTTATGAGACATCTTGGTGTCAAGTCACTTTCCCCCCCACAAGGATAGGGACCCCTGTGGCTCTTTGCCGTGAGGTACCTTCCAATGTGGGAAATGTGATTTTTGTAAATTTATTAAAACAGGGAAAAGTGTTAACCTATCCACAGGTGAGAACTTAGTCATGTAACACTTTGTGAACTGTGACACGATTGGCATTGTATATTTACTCACATGTGGCTGTGGAAGCCACCATGTGGGTAAAACCAAACAAAACTTTTGGAGACGTATTAAGGAAGATGTTACAGATATACAGTCAGGTCCATAAATATTGGGACATCGACACAATTCTAATCTTTTTGACTCTATACACCACCACAATGGATTTGAAATGAAACTAACAAGATGTGCTTTAACTGTATTTAATTACAGCTTTTTTTTTATTGCTAAACAAACAAAAAAAGATGCAAAATTTTGAAAACATAAATCATGTTTAATAGTTTGTTGTAACATTTTGCAAACAGGTCATTTTTCTCCTTCATTGATATGCGCTGATGAAGCGGCACTGGTGGGCACTGTTAGGCTGCACTGGTGGGCACTGATAGGCTGCACTGATAGGTACAGTTAAGGCGGCACTGATAGGCACAGATAAGGTGGCACTGATGGGGACAGATAAGGCAGTACTGATGGGCACAGATAAGGTGGCACTGATGGGCACAGATAAGATGGCACTGATGAGTGGCACTGATGAGTGGCACTGATGGGTGGCACTGATGGGCACTGATAGGTACCACTGATAGATGGTACTGATGGGCACTGATAGGTGACACTGATAGGTGGCACTGATGGGTGGCACTGATGGGCACTGATGGGCAGCACTGATGGGTGGCACTGATGGGCACTGATGGGCAGCACTGCTGGGCACTGGTAGGTGACACTGATGGGCACTGATATGTTGCACTGAGGTACAGCACTGTTGTCTGGGCACTGATAGGTGGCACTGTGGGCAGTGACGGGTGGCACTGTGGGCAATGATGGATGGCACTGTGGACACTGATAGGCGGCACTGTTGCCTATTGTTAGGTGGCACTGGCAGGGGGCACAGGTGAGCACTGGTGATCTGGCGCCAGCTCGCCGTGATCAGGACTGATGTCCCTCTCACGGCCGCCGGTGATCAGCTTTTTTTTTTTCTCCTCGCGCTGTCAGCATGACGAGGAAAAATAGCCGATTAACGGCTTTGTTGTCATCACATGATCAGCTGTCATTGGCTGACAGCTGATCACGTGGTAAGGGTCGGGATCAACCCCTTACTCGGATCTGTGATCCAGCGAGTCTCACAGACTCGCTGATCACAGAGCGCGCCGCATGCACCCTTCAGGGGGCGCGCAGGCCGCTTGTGCACGGGACTATGTCAATAGACGTAGTCCCGGCAAAGCAGGTCCATGCTGTAGCCGTCATAGTTAATATTTCTGAACAATATCCCTCAAGAAAATATGATTATAAATAATTTCACCTTTCAGACTGCTAGAGGCATGGCTGTAAACCCATTGTTCTATTGTTTCTGTCTGCCTTGGGAGCAACCTTTAATGGGATGTATATGTGGACTAGCTGGGAGAGGGGGGGGGGGTTTCTCCTGCAGCCCCTCCTGTTTGTGTGTCTCTTGTTACTGAATGTAATTTACCCTGCCCTGTGTCATTATGTAAAGGATGGGGGAATTCCTCCAACAGCCCTCCCTGCTGATAAGACTGTCTACTGTTGGAAAGTTAAATACACCTGTGTGTCTTGTGACTGGAGGAGGTAAAGTTTAGCCCGCCCTGTGTCATTATGCAAAGAGGTGGGATTTTCCTCTGAGTGTATATCTTTTTGTACCTGTGTTTGAATAAAGAGGCTGATGTTTTCCACCCTAAACTGATGCTTTGACAAGTGACTAGGTGGGTTAGGGGACCTTGGATCCTGCTGGTACCAGACAAAGGAAGCATATACGGCGGACAGACTCTTCATGAGTACGGGGGTCCGTGACAGCACTGAAAGTGTGGCTAGTTCATTTTAGGTGTTTAACCCTTTCATGCCTATTTCATGGCTATGCCTATTATTTCTGTAATTTTTTGCTTACTAGTTAAAATCCGTATTTTTTGCTAGAAAGTTACTTAGAACTCCCAAACATTATATATATGTATATATATTTTTAGCAAAGAATCTAAAGAATTAAAAGGTGATCAATGCAATATTTTATGTCACACTGTATTTGCGCAGCGGTCTTTCGAATGCAATATTTTTAGGAAAAAATACACTTTTGCGAATTAAAAAAAAACAAACAGTAAAGTCAGCCCAATTTTTTTGTATAATATAAAAGATGATATTACGCAGAGTAAATAGATACCTAACATGCCATGCTTTGAAATTGCACACACTCCTAGAATGGCGACAAACTAAGATACCTAAAAATCTCCATAGGCGGCGCGCTAAAAAAAAAATTGTTACCAGGTTAGAGTTACAGAGGAGTTCTAGTGCTAGAATTATTGCTCTTGCTCTGACGTTTGGGGCGATACCTCACATGTGTGATTTGAACATCGCTTACACATGCGTGCGCGACTTACGTGTGCGTTTTCTTTGCTGCGCGAGCTTGCGGGGACGGGGGCGCTTAAAAAAAAAAAATGTTATTTTCTTATTTATTTATTATATTTATTTTTTTTACATTGTCACTTTAAAAAAAAAATTGATCACTTTTATTGCTGTCACAAGGAATGTAAACATCCCTTGTGACAGTAATAGGTGGTGACAGGTACTCTTTATGGAGGGATTGGGGGTCATTTTATGCATTAAGATAAAAAACCTTCTGTGTGTAGCAGCCTCCCCAGCACCCTACTTACCTGAGCCCCATCTCTCACCAGCGATGTCCACAATGTCTTAGCTGTCCGGGATTCTCCTCCTGATTGGCTGTAAAACAGCAGTGGTGCCATTGGCTCCCACAGCTGTCAATCATAGTCAGTTAGCCAATCAGAGGATAGAGGGGGCAGGGCCGGGTCAGGGCTCCGTGTCTGAATGGACACAGGGAGCTGTGACTCGGCTCAGGTGCCCCCATAGCAAGCTGCTTGCTGTGGGGGCACCTGTGTTAGTATTAGTTCAGAGGTTAGTAGTTTGGAACACAGAGTTCAGAGGTTAGTAGTTTGGAACACAGAGTTCAGAGGTTAGTAGTTTGTGACGCAGAGTTCAGAGGTTAGTAGTTTGTGACACAGAGTTTAGGGGTTGGTAATTTGTGATGCACAAATCAGGGGTCAGTAATTTGGGATGCACAAATCAAGGGTCAGTAATTTGGGATGCACAAATCAAGGGTCAGTAATTTGTGATGCACAAATCAGGAGTCAGTAATTTGTGATGCACAAATCAGGGGTCAGTATTTTGTAATGCACAAATCAGGGGTCAGTAATTTATGGAGCACAAATCGGGGGTCGGTAATTTGTGATGCACATATCAGGGGTTGATAATTTGTGATGCACATTTAAGGGGTGAGTAATTTGCGATGCACATTTCAGGGGTCAATAATTTGTGATGCACATGTCAGGGGTCAGTAATTTGTGATGCAAAGTTCAGAGATTACTTTGTCAGTGGACAAAGCTCCATTAGGCAGACTTTATTAGCAGGCACAAAAGACAGTTGTGGGACTTTGCAGGAGAGCACAAGAGAAAACGGTACATCTTTTTAAACGGGAGGCCATATTTCTGTGTTTTGTTTTGCACTATGAACATGGGGTCCACTGACAATAACATTCAGACTTGAGTACCTGATCCAAAAGGAATTACTGTTACAGATGTTACAGTGCATTTTCCACTGCTTGATATGATTTGATTCATATCCACAAAACATTATAACTTTTTTGATCGTTTATTTTTTTAACAAACTTCCATTATTTGATGCTAAAAAAGTGCTCACTGAATGCTCATGAAAAAGGTATTTGTAAAAGTCTTTCCAAGCAACATAACTCTGAAACAATGTTCATTTTACTATTCTTTATAATTTAAAAAGGAGAAAGTTGAATAGTTAGTACAAAGAAAGCATATAGAAAGAGGCTTGGATGCAATGAAGCATGTACAGACAGACAGACCTGTGTGGTCATGTAAGTGCATTAGAAAAGCCTGTGCTTTGCTAACATGCTTGTTTGGGTTTTCTAGACATTTCAAAGTATTTCCTATGTGGCTTTGTCACATGTGCTTGAAATTACAAAGCACAGTTTGATTCCCAGCATGCAGTTTAGTTTTCCAGAATGCTTTTGGCAAGTAAGTCACAATACTTTTGCACGCTTGAATGTGTTTTCAAGTTTGCAGTTGAAGTTTGCAAAATGATGCAATTAGCTAAGTGAACTGGTAATGAGATCATTTTGACCCCTTATGCCGTGTACACACGAGCTGACTTTTTGACAACAAAGGACTGAAGGAACGAATCCGTCGGACAATTCAAAACGTGTGTGGGCTCCATCGGACTTTTGCTGTCGAAAAATCTGACGGACTTTAGAAATTTTTTCGCTGGAACTCCGCTGGACCTTGTTCCTATAGGGAAATCCGCTCGTGTGTATGCTAGCCCGACGGACAAAAACAGACGCTAGGGCAGCTATTGTCTACTGGCTATGAACTTCCTTATTCTATTCCGTTCGTACGTCATCACGTTCAAATCCGTCGTTCTTTGGTGTGATTGTGTGTGGCCAAGTCCGTTTATTCGGAAAGTCCGTCGGAACTCCGCCGAAAGTCCTTCGGACCTAGTCCATCGAAAAGTACGATCGTGTGTACGTGGCATTACTATTGCACTTTGCTCTTCTATCCAACCTTGCTGACTTGATAAAGTCTAAATTAGTGCATTAAACATTAAGATGATACAGGGTCTGCATAAGGCATTGTGCTGTGTTATCAGTTGAGGATGAACTTTCCTACTGGCCCTTTCACTCTATGCACTATGAAAAAGAAACTCATACTTATATAGAAAGTCAGTATAAGGTGGGCCTAAGTTGCCAAACAGAACATGGAACATGGAAAATAACACAGGACTGGTAAGCAGTTTATTGAAGCTCCTTAAAACCTACTTTAAAGTGTTACTAAACCCACAACAGTAAAATCAGTCTGAATATGTAGTAAATCATGCTTGTTATACTCACCATCATCATCATGTTACAATCACTCATCACATTGTGTAAAAAGGCTGTTTTATCCTGTCTTCTCCGATCTTCCCCTTCTACCACTGTCCCCAATCCATCTCCTGATAAAACAGAGCCTTTGGAGGCACTCTGCACATGCTCAGTTTGGTGTTAAGAGATTTTTTTTTCTTGGGAGGGTACATGTGATCAGCACAGGGCCAATCAGCACTGTCCAGACAGGGGGTCAGGGGTCCTACAGCTTCAGAGGACAGTCAGAGTAGAATGGATACTCCTCCTACAAGCTTTAACCAGATACGGATAGAAGTCACATGACTTCTATATACTGCTGATGAGAAAAGATATTTAGCAGTTTATATTTACTAAAATAAGTGCATTTCCATGTTCTGTGTACTGCAGGCAGGGCTTTTTTTCAGCCGGAACGGGGAGGGAACTGTGTTCCACCACCTATGGCAGCCCTCTTCTTTCCAGACTGTCACTCAACACTGAAGCCAGTAGAGGAAGTTTTCTATGTTACTTCCTCCACCAGCTGTTTGCTTACGCCGGCGCCCAGGACACCTTCACCACATCTGTTAATAGGTTCCCCCGGGTCCAGATGCCGTAAGTTTTTTTCTTCTCGGGCTTCCAGAGGTATCTTCCATACCTGCCTGCTGCCTGTCAGATCTGTGTAGCATGGAGCCAAGTGAAGCGCTGTGAAAGTCCTCCTCGGCTCTGTGTACACTGATGATCTGACAGGTGACGCTGCACAGAGAGGAGACTGCACAGTAGAATGTTCTACCTAACAAAACGGAGCCGGTGACACCGGCTGCACTGAAGATAACCTGTGTGCTATGAACTATGAAGAGGTGAGAGAGCTGCGAAGGGAAAGGGGGGAGGAAGGGGTGGCTGTGCAGAGCGACAGCTATGGAGACGCTGGGGTTATTCTGCAGTTGTCAGAGCTGGGGATGAAGACGGGGGGTATTTAAATTGGGCACAGTGAGATCTGTGG
The DNA here is from genome assembly GCA_028564925.1 of Lithobates sylvaticus. Lineage (NCBI taxonomy): Eukaryota > Metazoa > Chordata > Amphibia > Anura > Ranidae > Lithobates > Lithobates sylvaticus. The sequence goes on from CM053026.1 coordinate 541,473,410, forward strand.
GAGGAGCTATGGATTAAGGGGAGCTGTAGATAGGAGTGCAGAGGTGACATGTGTAGGGGCAGAGAGATGGGTTGTGCAGAGGTGAGATAGTCTGTGGATGGGTTGTGCAGAGGAGAGATAGTCTGTAGATGGGTTGTGCAGAGGAGAGATAGTCTGTGGATGGGTTGTGCAGAGGAGAGATAGTCTGTGGATGGGTTTTGCAGAGAAGAGGTAGTCTGTGGATGGGTTGTGCAGAGGAGAGATAGTCTGTGGATGGGTTGTGCAGAGGAGAGATAGTCTGTGGATGGGGCTGCAGAGGTGAGCTGTGGAAGGGAATGGTAATTTTTCTCTGCACACTGTGTGATACACACTCCTCAGCACTGCACAATATGTACTCCTGTGTGTTATGCACGCCAGAGTTCAGTACTTTGTGTGTTACACCTTCCTGGACCTTGCATTGTGTTGCGAAACTCAGTTCTGATCCTTGACCACACCCTTTATTTGGCATGACTTTACTTCTCTTCCTCAAGGAATGGCGAGATTGGGGGCGGGAGGGGGCGAGGTTTGGGGGCAGGGTTGGGGTCAGAAAGGGGGTGGGGTCGGGGGAGGGTGGGTCCCTGCACCTATTCTCTGAGAAAAAAAGCCCTGACCAAATATGGTGAATGTAGGGTCCTGGGTTTAGTAACACTTTAATGTTGATCATCCATGGGGGATAATGTGAATCAGATCTTACCGTTTGGTTTGTTGGATTACTGGAAGAGCAAATCCAAGATAGTATTCCCATCAATTGTGGAAGAGTAAAGAAGATTTACACATTCTCCCCTTCTCCACACTGCCTATCACCTTATACATTTTTCTTTAGGCTATGCAATTAATTTGTGAAAAACCTTTATATACAGTATATAAATACATGTCCAAGCTGTATATTTTAATTGAAAAGCTATTGTATGTTATTGTTCCTTTTCTGTGTCTGTATATACAAGTTTATAAATGTAATGTGTGAACAAAACATTCCATATCTTGTCTAAAATATAACATGAATTTAGCACATCCTATGTAACTGTATTATTTTCCATCTGTCTGACAAGTGTTACTGTTTTGCTGAATACGATTTTGCCTTTTCCTAGAATTTTATAAGTGTAATTGTAATTGGTAAACTGAATTATAATGTCCTGTTAAGAAGAAATGATCTGTCAATGTCTATATGGGTATGTTGTTTAGGGTAACACTCTCTCTTGAAAAACTTCCAATATTCTTTGACTTGTATAGTAAAGAATTGGAGGTTGTTGAAAGACAGAAATACCCAGGAGTTTGGAGGAATCCAACAGCATCTGGTATTATTCATGGAGAAAACTTTTCGAAAAATATGAGCCAAGGATTTCTTTGGAAGAGTACAATGATTTTTTTTCTTTAGATCAAATATTTAATAATAGCTATAAGTGTGGTGTGGAGGCATATACAAAAGAACGTGAAAAATAAAACAAATCTTTTATATCAATGGTTTACTTTTTTAATGAGTAACATATGCAGTTATACTTGATTCAACAATTTTGAAAAGTATAAGGACCCATTCACGCCAAATGCATTGAACTGTGCTGGGCAGCCCTAAATGTAGTCCCTATGCAGTCCCAAAGAATAAGCAAAACCAAAGCCTTGTTCAATATCATGGCATACAGTACTTTATTGCAGGCCAGTGTGGTGCTTCACAATCCATTAAATTTTGCCACGTTGTGGCCAATAGAACTGAAAGAAATAATACTTTGTGATGTTTCAACAAAGTTCTGTCAAAAAAAAAAAAAAGTTACAGTGTCTACTGCCTTCGTATCACACACCAGCAGCCACACTGTAGTGTACGCTGCTGGTGTGAACAAGACCTAATATTAAACACACGTAAAATATCAATTATTACACATGGTCAGACTAATCGGTAAATGTAATTCTGTTTATGGAAAATATTCTAAACAGCAATGTTTGCAAAGCATAATGCATAGACACTTCAACTACATAGCAATGTATCTATTTAGACAGATAGAACCATTTGGTAAAAATAGCATAAATACAATAAACAATTTCTAGCAGAAACAATTTCTTCATATAACCAATAGCCATCCTATTTTGTCTTTAATAACATATACTCCAATGTATATTAGATATCTACAGTGCCTTGAAAAAGTATTCATATCCCTTGAAATTTTCCACATTTTGTCATGTTACAATCAAAAACTTAAATGTATTTTATTGGAATTCTATATGATATACCAACATAAAGTGTCACATAAATGTGAAGTGGAAGGAAAATGATAAATGGTTTTCAAAATATTTTACAAATAAATATCTAAAAAGTGTGGCATGCACTTGTATTCAACCTCCTCCGTCGGATTTTTTCAGACGGATTTTGTCCGACACTGGTGTTGCATACACATGGTCGGACAAAGTTGTCGGAAAATCCGATCATTCTGAACGCGGTGACGTTCGTTTGCGTACAACGGAACTACGTAGAGGCTAGTAGCCAATAGCTTTGATCTCGTAATTTGATCTGAGCATGCGTGGCACTTTGTCCGTCGGAATTCTCTACACACGATCGGAAAAAGTCTGATCGGATTTTGTTGTCGGAAAATTTGAGAGCAGGATCTCAAATTTTTTCCGTCGGAATTTCCGATGGAAAAAGTCCGATGGAGATCACACACGGTCGGATTTTCCGACAACATGGTCCGATCGGCCATTTTCCGTCAGAATTTCCAACCGTGTGTACGGGGCATTACTCTGATACCCCTAACTAAAATCTAGTGGAGCCAATTGCCTTCAGAAGTCACCTAATTAGTAAATAGAGTCCACCTGTGTGTAATTTAATCACAGTATAAATACAACTGTTCTTTGAAGCCCTCAGAAGTTTGTTAGAGAACCTTAGTGAACAAACTGCATCATGAAGGCCAAGGAACACACCAGACAGGTCAGGGATAAAGTTGTGTAGAAGTTTAAAGCAGGGTTAGGTTATAAAAAAACATCTCACAGAGTACTGTTCAATCCATCATCTGAAAATCGAAAGAGTATAGGCAACATCTGCAAACCTACCAAGACATGGCCAGCCACCTAAACTGACAGGCCGGGCAAGGAGAGCATTAATCAGAGAAGCAGGCAAGAGGCCCATGGTAACTCTGGAGGAGCTGCACAGCTCAGGTGGAAGAACCTGTCCACAGGACAACTATTAGTCGTGCACTCCACAAATCTGGCCTTTATGGAAGAGTGGAAAGAAGGAAGTCATTGTTGAAAGAAAGCCATAAGAAGTCCTATTTGCAGTTTACGAGAAGCCATGTGGAGGACACAGTAAATATGTGGAAGAAGGTGCTCTGGTCAGAGGAGACCAAAATTTCACTTTCACTTTCACCGCTGGACCCAGTTCCTATCGAATCCGCTCGTCTGTGTGCTAGTCCGACGGACAAACAACTTTGCTAGGGCAGCTATCGGCTACTGGCTACAAACTTCCTTATTCTAGTCCGGTCGTAAGTCATCACAGTCAAATCCATCAGAATTTTGTGTGATTGTGTGTGGCCAAGTCCGTTCATTCGAAAAGTACGTCGGAAAGACCGTTGGACCTAGTCCATTGAAAAGTCCGCTCGTGTGTACGCAGCATTAGTTCTGTGGATAATTTGTTTTCATTGCCCATGCAGCTGGTGCAGCGGTACAGAGATTTTAGTTCAGCTTGCCCCAAGTTAATAAAAAAAAACAAATAAAAAAAAACAATATTTTTTACTTTCTGCTATAAAACATATCCAATAAAAAAAAAATCAAAAATCTAATTTCTTCATCAATCTAAGCCAATATGTAGTCTGTTACATATTTTTGGTAAAAAAATCCAAATAAGCGTATATTGATTGGTTTGTGCAAACGTTATCACATCTACAAACTATAGAATATTTTTAGGCATTTTTATTTTTACTAGTAATGTCGGCGATCAGCAACTTTTAGCAGGATTGCGACATTGCAGTGGACAAATCGGACACTAAGTGACACTTTTTGGGGACTAGTGATATTAATACAGTGATCAGTGCTAAAAAAAATGCACTGTCACTGTACTAATGACACTGGCAGGGAAGGGGTTAACATTATAAGCGATCAAAAGGTGGTGTGTCCCTAGGGGGTGCTTTCTAATTGTGTTAGGTATGGATTAACTGGAGGAAGAGAGAGATCTGTGTTCCTGCTTAGCAGGAACACGAGATCTCCCTCTTCCTCTCCAACAGAACAGCGCTCTGCCTTGTTTACATAGGCAGACCACCTATGTTGTGTCCAACTAAGGCACAGAAAAGTGCAAAATCTTTCCCTGTCTGTCTTATCTATGTGGTATAGCTAGGACAGCTGGGAGGCAATATAGTAGCAACTGAGTTCTGGTACGGCCATACCACCCAGGTCAGTAGGACTTTGTAGAATCCGCCAGGCTAACTTATGTCTGCTGGATCCCCAAACAAATGGTTTGAGGAGGGTCTCCATAATACTAAAATATTTCAAAGGTAGGTAGACCGTGGTGTGCCAGAAGATATACAGTATTTTGGGTAAAAGTAATGTGTCCCCAGACATCGAGCGGTAGGCGAGCCCAGGTCTGTATTTTAGATTTGATTAGAGTAAATAGAGGTTCCACATTGAGGCGAATATACTCTGCTGGGGTCCTAGATACATGTACGCCCAGGTATTTAATGACAGACACACTCTGCAGTGGGAGATGCCCAGAGAATGTTCTGAATTGTTCTATCGGTTCTATCTATCTGCCAGTCAAGTATAGCAAGGTGTCATCAGCGTACATACAAATTTTTTCGGTTAAGCACCCCATGCTAAGACCTCTTATCTCTGTGTTTTTCCATATGGAGATCGCAAGGGGCTCCGCTACCAGTGCGTATAATAATGGGGACAGTGGACAGCCCTGCCTCATACCCCGCGTCAGACTAAATGCCGGGGAGGGCCACCACCCTGGCCTGTGGGTCCTTATACAGTAATTGAATCCATTTAATGGTTCTAGGCCTGAATCCGTAACATTCTAAGCATTTCCACAAATATTTCCACTCCACTGAATCAAATGCTTTAGCTGTGTCTAAAGTCACCACCACCCGTGAGCATGCTCCCTTGTGTAGGGCCTGAAGGTTAATGTACAGTCTCCAAAGATTGAACGATGTGTTGCGGCCTTGGTTGATACGGTTGGCAAGGACCTTGGCTAGGACTTTAATGTCAACCTGGAGTAGTGAAATAGGGCGGTAGGAGGCGGGCTGTAGGGTCCTTTCCTGACTTGGGTATTAGAACTATAGTCGCCTCTCTCATAGAGGAAGTTAGCTAGTGCCCAGGCTTTTAAATTCCTCTTCCTCTTGGTCTGTCCTGCGTGAAACATGTCGTCAGTGTGACATGGCGATTTGAGGTGTGCGTTCCACCAGCGGCTTTCATCTCCAGCAGTTCTGGCTTAGCAAGTGAGCAATTCATCGCAATTCATTGCTGTTGTCCAGACAAGGACTGCTCCTCCCTTTGAGTTACGGCTTGCCATCAGCCTTCCCCTCCTGGTCTTGGCTTCCTTGTGGTCTCACACAATGGCAGATCAGCTCCTCCCAGTCTCCGAGCTGTTAATATCCGGTCCAGCTGCTCCTACCATTGCTGTGATCTGCCACCTATTGAGACACATCCCGGACCAGGAGTGTTCTTACAGGTCAGCTACTGTTAATACACATCTCTGGCACTTGTGCTGTTCAAGCTTTTAGCACTTATTATCTATAACAAACATTAAAGCTTATTGAAATTACTATGGTGTGGTTCACATAATTGTTGATTACACTATTGACTACATGCTTTCTTGAGACAGTCATTGTGGATCCAAGCGCTTTAGGAACCCTTGCTGCTAGAATGAGATTGTAGATTGTTTTGTAGTGTAGGTCTGTCTGAGAGCCAGGCTGGGTTGAATCTGGGTCAGAGTGAGCAACTCAGTGAGGCTAGATGACTCATTGAGGCTAGATGACTCATTGAGCAGCACCTCAGGTACCTCCCCCTACTTGTGGAACCTTGGAGAAGTTTCCAGAAGAATGGGATGGAGGTTAGGAGAAGCTTTCTGGAGTATTGATGACGGCCCAGCCAATCCCCAGCCAAATGGGCTGACAGGGGGAGGGCACCTCCCTTAATACTCAGGGTCATCCTAGCAGGGGCAGTGGAATTCAAGTGGAAGCTAGAGATAGAGTGCTAAGGAGGCTGTCAGTAGACCTTAAAGGTTAACCCCCTAGTTTGGGGGGCAGCTGACCTCAGGCATCGGCTCAGGTACTCATCCTCCCAACACACACGGAGGGGTCCGGTCCAGATGCACGGGAGCAAGAGTGAGGACAGCAAGAGCCAGCAAGCACATCCAGGAGGTCTCCAGGAGAAGTCAGCCGGTTGTGCTGCTGAGTGTGCAGTCTGGGAGGACTGTATGATGTAGCCAGGAGGGCTAGTAAATGGGGCTGCTGCAGCCAGGGGGGCTGGCAGAGCCTGAAGAGGAGGTTCTGGGATCAGTGACCATGGGAGGAAGTGCAGTTAAAGTGCTAGTGGTGTCACCCCATCCGTCTCAAGTATAGGGGCCTGCGGTCCCTGCCTGTAAAGGGCCATTACTAAAGACTTTTCCTTAGGGTAACACCACTGAGGATCTGCAAGCAAGATTGTGCAGGAGGAAGATAAGGAGTCTATATGGATTGTGTATATTGTTAAAGGGTCCCTGAAGAAGTTTTGTTCCAGTCAAGTGGGCATCCCATAATTATCCCATCCCCATCCAAGTTTATTAACCCCTAAGTAAAACATAAAAAACTAAGAATCCCTATATACCAGCGGCTCTACTTCGGGGGTGCGCTATATATAAATCTATCCAGGGCAATTTAAACTTAATAAAGAAATAATACCAAATCGGTTATTTTATAGGACTACAGACTGTATTATGTCTAACATCTTTGAAAACTCTGCTTCCTGTCGACAGTGTGAAAGGTTCATTATTTACTTTATACTCATTCATCTAAATTTTCATTTACATAGATTAAAATTCCTCCTTTTGTTTTTTAACAGATGCTAATTTTTCCACAGATGGGTGAGGCTCTAAGTGGTTCCTGTCTACTGATTATACAATTAAAGTCTTGCCAAAAATGACAATATTATCAGAATGACAGCTTGCTCACGCAATTCCCAGAGATTCAGACAGGTTAACTGCTTATTCACCAGGAACAGGTGCATAAATATAATATTGGCCTTTAAAAACAAAATTGTGAACTCTATTTTTAACAAAAGGCTTGTTCAAGTGTTTATATTGACTAATGTGAGGAGTACTCCCTAGTGTATTCCTTGTGCCAGACTGTAGTATAATGTTTTTAGTGATTCTGGTTTTATTCCATCTTTGTATATATTATTCACATCATGTAAAATATTATATTTGGTTTCTCTTCAAAATGAGTATGGTAGTTTTCTAAGTGTAGCACCCTCTAGTGTACAGTAGTGTGCTTGAACTTCACATAGTTTTTTTTTCTGTAGTGTGGGAAAATAGTTTGGCTTGGCTGGCAACCAAGCCTGTGTTTTGAATCTGGGTCAGGGTGAGTGATCCACGGAGGCTGGATGACTCATCAGGCAGCACCTCTGGTACCCCTCCCTACCTTGGAGAAGTTTCCAGAACAATGGGAGGGAGGTTAGGAGGAGCTGCCCGGAGTATTGAGGAGGGCCCAGCCAATGCCCAGAAAAATGGGCTGTCAGGGGTTAGGCCACTCTTAACCACTTGCTTCCCTGCCCATAGTCATATGACGTCCTTTGCTTGCCAGCCGTCTAGGGGACCGATGCGAGTGCCCGGTGGCTGTGATGTCCGCCAGGCACCCGCGATTGCCCAGTACAGAAGAACACTGATCGTCTCCTCCCCTTGTGAGTCCCCTCCCCCTACAGTTAGAATCACTCCCTAGGTAACACATTTAACCCCTATATCCCCCCTAGTGTTAACCCCTTCCTTGCCAGTGACATTTATACAGTAATCAGTGCATTTTTATAGCACTGATCGCTGTTTATAGGTGAATGATCCCAAAATAGTGTCAAACCTGTCCGATATCTCTGCCGCAATGTCACAGTTAGATCAAAATCGCAGCTTGCTGCCATTACTAGTAAAAAAAAAATACTAATAAAAATGCCATAAATCTATCCTCTATTTTATAGACATTATAACTTTTGCACAAACCAATCAATATACGCTTATTGCAATTTTTTTTACCAAAAATATGTAGAAGAATACATATTGGCCTAAACTGAGGAAAAAAGTTTTTATTTTTTTTATCTTTTAATTGGGATATTTATTATAGCAAAAAGTAGAAAATATTGTGTTTTTTTCAAACTTGTCACTCTTCTATTGTTTATAGCGCAAGAAATAAAAACCACAGAGGTGATCAAATACCACCAAAAGAAAGCTCTATTTGTAAAAGTTTTATTTGGGTACAGTGTTGCATGACCGCCCAATTGTCATTCAAAGTGCGACAGCGCTGAAAACTGAAAATTTGCCTGGGCAGGAAGGGGGTGAAAATGCCCTGTATTGAAGTGGTTAAATACTCAGAGTCAGACCAGCAGGGGCAGGGTGGAGTTCGGGTGGAAGCTGGAGATGGAGTGCTGAGGAGGCAGTCCAAGGACCTTGAGGGTAGCCCCTGAGTCTGGAGAGGAGGGGGGTGACCATAGGCCTGGGTCTTGAGTGCTGGAGGGATCCTCTCAAAACACAAGGAGGAGGCCTGTCCAGAGGCATGGGAGCAAGAGTGAGGACAGCAGGAGCCAGCAAGCACGTCCGGGAGATCTCCAAGGGGAAGACAGCTAGGTGACTGGTGAGTGAGACAGTCTAGGAGGACTGTGGGAAGTGGCCAGGAAGGCTAGTGAAATGGGCAGTTGCAGCCAGGTGGGCTGGCAGTGGCAAAAAAAAAACAAAACAAAGCTGCTGGACTGTTTCCTGTCTCAAGCAAACCTGTGGAAATTTGGTGTGCCTGGCAGGGTGGGGGATCCCTATTCATCAACAGCTTCCACGGGGAATGCACTACATAAGTGACTGAGAAGATCACATTTCCTCTATTTTCTTCCTTATTTATGTGTTTTGGTATTTTGGACAGATATTTTATCTAAGAGAAATTCCCTAAACATGGCCTGTTGGGGGTATTTGAGGACTGAGGTTGAGAACCACTGCTGTAGAGTACCCTGAAGAAGTCACATGACCGTGACAAAACATATTTGAAGGAGTTTGGGTGGCATCATCCTGCAAGCACATGAACTGGGAAGCATCTAAGCAGATGTGTGTAAGAGACTGGCTACAGATGATACATTAGTACTGTATGTATTGCGCTTTTTACTTGTGTGCACTGGGCTTGAAGTACACAAAAGAATGAATGTGAGTGTGTTTTATTGAACTTTGTTTAAAATAAAAATAAAATAATAAACGGTGAGTAGGGTTGAGCGAAACCGAACTGTAAAGTTCGGGTCCGTACCGGACTTTTGTGTGTCCGGGTCCCGGACCCGAACCCGAACTATTGACTGTATGTTCGGGTTCGGTGTTCGGCGATGTATTGGCGCCTTTTACAAGCTGCAGGGCAGCCAATCCACATTAGTTTCACTAGTGTGTCCTTAGAAGCCATCACAGCCATGCCTACTAATGGCATGGCTGTGATTGGACAGTGCAGCATGTGACCCAGCCTCTGTATAAGGTACAGGCACACAGCACAGCGCGTCACTCTGCTATTGACAGGTTCCTGGCTGCTCAGTGAGCGATCTACATAGCTAGAGAGTGTCTTTATTGAGGGAAAGAGGGAGAGAGAATTATTCACCAGATTCCTAAATCAATTGTACCCTGGCTGGGGTGCAGTTCACAGTCTTTTAACAGTGCCATGAGGCCAGTGCCAGACAAAAAATAACTTTTATCTGCAAGCTCAGTGCACCATCACTGCATATTTTACTAAGAGATACACCATACTCTGGGTGTAGTCTGAAATATCTTCAAATTAGTAATAGTCAATGACAGTGAGCGATCTACATAGCTAGAGACTAGAGAGTGTCTTTATTGAGGGAAAGAGGGAGAGAGAATTATTCACCAGATTCCTAAATCAATTGTACCCTGGCTGGGGTGCAGTGCACAGTCTTTTAACAGTGCCATGAGGCCAGTGCCAGACAAAAAATAACTTTTATCTGCAAGCTCAGTGCACCATCACTGCATATTTTACTAAGAGATACACCATACTCTGGGTGTAGTCTGAAATATCTTCAAATTAGTAATAGTCAATGACAGTGAGCGATCTACATAGCTAGAGACTAGAGAGTGTCTTTATTGAGGGAAAGAGGGAGAGAGAATTATTCACCAGATTCCTAAATCAATTGTACCCTGGCTGGGGTGCAGTGCACAGTCTTTTAACAGTGCCATGAGGCCAGTGCCAGACAAAATATAACTTTTATCTGCAAGCTCAGTGCACCATCACTGCATATTTTACTAAGAGATACACCATACTCTGGGTGTATTCTGCTATTGCAAAAACATTGCAAAAAAATAAAATTTTGCTGTGTTTTCTGCATGTGTGCAGGAGTGTGACATACAATCGATCGATATTTCTTCTATTGTGCTATCCCAAAAAAAAAAATTGTAGTGAAAATTTTTTTTTTTCCCATAGCATTTTCTGCATTTTCATACACGCTTTACACACTGTGGGTGTATTCTGCTATTGCAAAAAAATAAAATCTTTCAGTGTTTTCTGCATGTGTGCAGGAGTGTGACATACAATCGATCGATATTGATCGCCAGCACCTCGGAAGGCAGGGTTAGCATGGCCGAAATGTGGAAAAGCTTTGTCAGCACGCCACAACAACCAGCACCACCAGCTGAGATGGAACGTCTTAGCAGGAGGCAGCATTTCACCAACATGGTGCAGCAGTATGGGGGCACGCGCCTACACGTACTGAATGATGGGTCTGCCCCCTTCAACTTCTGGGTCTCCAAATTGGGCACATGGCCTGAGCTTGCCCTTTACGCCTTTGAGGTGCTGGCCTGCCCTGCAGCCAGTGTATTATCTGAACGTGTATTTAGCACGGCAGGGGGCATTATCACAGACAAGTGCAGCCGCCTGTCCAGAGCCAATGTGGACAAGCTCACGTTCATTAAAATGAACCAGGCATGGATCCCACAGGACTTGTCCGTACCTTGTGCAGAATAGACACGTATACCGGTGTTCTGACAAAAACTGTCTGGCCATCGGATAGTGTCCGGCCACTTACTGTGCAGGCACAGTGCTTGCGCAGTACGGAGGACAAGGAGATTCACAAAATCTCCAAAGATGAACGGCGCCTGCGCCGTCAGTGCAGGTTCAAGCCCCACCATCCAAGTGGACATAGGGTAGCACATAGTAACAGGGCTCGCTTGGCTAGGCTTCAACCTCGGATGATGTGGCTTGAACCTGGAGTCACCGCGCATCGTCTTCGGAGAGTTTGAACGCAGTACAGGGCGGACACTATGCGACGGGGGACAGAATTCGACACATCACCACTAGCCTTACCCAGCCATTGTTGTATTTTTGAACCAGTGTTGGCTACCTCGTCCTCCTCCACCGCCGTTTCCACCTACACCACCACATCCACCGCCACCTCAACCTCCTACTCCATATAGACCTCGTCCTCCTAGGTCAAGAATATAATTTTTTTATTTTTTTAATTTCCAAGTATTTTATTTTCCCACTATCTTTTCTATTAAATTTTATAATTTTTTTCAGAAAGTGCGTATTCTTGGACATTCCCACCATATGTGTGGCATCGTGCAGTTGAGTTTCTGAGGTTCTTAATGACTTCCTGTACCTCTTCTGCTGAGAAGGGGGCCTCCAGCATATTATTTTTATTTTTTATTTTTTTATGTTATTTTAAGTTTTTCCCCTATCCACATTTGTTTGCAGAGCACTTGCCATGCTCTTAACAACATTTTGTTGCCATTTGCAGCCCTCTAGCCCTTTCCATTACTTTTTTACAGCCATTTTAGTCTTGAAAAGTTTGGGTCCCTATTGACTTCAATGGGGTTCAGAGTTCGGGGTCAAGTTTGGGTCAAGTTCGGTCCCGAACCCGGACTTTTTTCCGAAGTTCGGCCGAACCCGAACATCCAGGTGTCCGCTCAACTCTAACGGTGAGTACTATGTAGTATTTATGCTTTATCTTGAAAAACGGTGGAGATAAGAGGAGATTGCCCATAGCTACTGGACCCCAGAGAGGTGAAAACATTGTAACCTCTATAACATGCAGGTCCTGTATTTACAAGAGTACAACTTGGTTTACTGAGTACTGTGGGTGAAAAAAGTGTGGACAGATACACAGATAAGTTGACACAATTTACACAGAAGTGTTTTTTTTTTGAACACAAGAGACTTTATTTTTGATTGGATATTTATTATATGCACACAAAGGACCTTTGTCCGAACACAAGATTGATTGCATATGATTTATTGTGTGTAATACAGCACTGTTGATAATTTGGTTGACAGGGTTATCATTAGGGATGAGCCCGGTGTTCGATTCAAACCCATGTTCGAATCGAACATCGGGCGTTCGCCCGCTCGGTGAGCCCAGAACTATTTGGGCCACTCGCATCAAATTCGTGTGATGCGAGCGGCCCACAATGCACTGCGCGAGTCGCAGTGCATTGCTGGCTGATGATTGGCCAAGCATGCACTGTGACCCGCATGCTTGGCCAATCAAAGAGCGGCGAGGAGAGCCATAATTGGCCACAGGCAGGATGCCTGTGGCCAATTATAGCTCAAGGGGTTTAGTACACGCCCCACAGTATAAAAGGCCGCCGCGCCGGCGGCCTCGCATATTGTGTTGTCAGTGTCAGCGTTATGTGCTGCTGACTGCTGACATTATGTGCTGTGATTCTGGGGATTAGTGTGTGCGTGCTGTTAGTACAGCATTGCAGTATCACATCTGGGGGGTGTCTATAGTATGCCTGTGAAGGGGCGCAGTTTCCTGTGCTTAGAACTGTCCCTGCACAAAGTGTCATTTTTGCAGGAAAAAAAGCTATTTAAAATCACTCGCGGCTAATGAATTGACGGCTCCCGTAACACAGAGAACAGTCATTCATTGAAAGCCATTGATAAAAAATAAGTCATTGATAAAAAATAAAAATAACATTTTTTTAAAAAAAAAAAAAAGCGTGGGGGTCCCCCCAAATTCAATAACCAGGCCCTTCAGGTCTGCTATGGATATTAAGGGGGACCCCAGCCGAAAAAAAAATGGCGTGGGGTCCCCCTCAAAATCCATACCAGACCCTTATCCAAGCAAGCAACCTGGCAGGCTGCAGGAAAAGAGGGGGGAACGAGAGCGGCCCCCCTCCCTCCTGAACCGTACCAGGCCACATGCCCTCAACATTGGGAGGGTGCTTTGGGGGTCTGAGACCCCCAAAGCACCTTGTCCCCATGTTGATGAGGACAAGGGCCTCGTCCCCACAACCCTGGCCATTGGTTGTGGGGGTCTGCGGGCGGGGGGCTTATCGGAATCTGGAAGCACCCTTTAACAAGGGGACCCCCAGATCCCGCCCCCCTGTGTGAAATGGTAAGGGGGTACAAAAGTACCCCTACCATTTCACCAAAAAAGTGTCAAAAATTGTAAAAATTACAGGAGACGGTGTTTGACAATTCCTTTATTAAAATCTTCTTTCTTCTGGTCTTCCTTCTTCCTCCCTTCATCCTTCGGTTTCTTCACCTTCTCCTTCCGGCATCTTCTTCCATCTTCTTCTTCCATCATCTTCTTCCTCCGATCCACTTCTTCTTGCTCTGGTCTTCTCGTCCGGCATCTTCTTCCATGGCGTCGGTGTCTCTTCTGGGCCGCTCCGCGCAATGGGAGGCTCCCGATGTGTGAGGCTTCGCTGCGTCTGACAGGTCTTTTATAACGGAGGGCGGGGCCACCTGGTAACCCCGCCCCCTCTGACGCACAGGACGTCATGGGGAATTCCCTATGGCTTTCCCCATGAGGTCAGAGGGGGGCGGGGTAAAAATGACACTTTGTACAGGGACAGTTCTAAGCACGGGAAACATGCGCCCCTTCACAGGCATACTATAGACACCCCCAGGCACGAAATTTAAAGGAATATTACACTTTTATTGTTTCACTTTAAGCATTATAAAAATCACTGCTCCTGAAAAAAATTTTTTTTTTTAGAAAAATTTTTTGTATTGATACATGTCTCCTGGGGCAGGACCCAGGTCCCCAAACACTTTTTATGACAATAACATGCATATTAGCCTTTAAAATTAGCACTTTTGATTTCGAACGTTCGCATCCATTGTAACTCTTATGCTCGCACGGACTTTAGGTCCGTTCGCGGGTTCTGGTGCGAACCGAACCCGGGGGTGTTCGGCTCATCCCTAGTTATCATATATGCACAGTTTGATTACACTAAAGTAGTGCTTTCCCAATTTTGGAGTTTTAGATAAAGAAACTGATTTTCAATTGATGAATTTTGTGATTTCGTAAATCTGTTTTTAAAAACTGTGATGTGTTTATTTTTAGGCATTGATATCATTGCACACATAATTATTGGGCTAAAGGCACCCTATAACCACCAAGTTCGCCATAGAAAAGTGGCCATCTTGCTACAGGCTTTTGGTGTCTGGTATACTGGACTGATGCCCACCTAAAATAGGATGCCCTGTGAAGTATGTTAGAATAGGTATACCTTCTTCTCCATTTCAGCGTGGGGAAGGGAATAGAGGGAGCATGCTTAAGCCAGCTCTAAGAAATATGGTATTTGCATAGTCAGTTCAGCTGGCTTTGGTGCCATTATTTTGTATTGAAATCATGAGCACTGAAAATGTTATCAATCTACCCAGGAAAGCAGAAAGAAGACAAAAGGCAAAAAGGACACGATTGCTATCTTTTTTTTTTTTTTTTTGTCTCTCTTTACTACATATACAGTAGTTGATTAACATAAATAAAGCAGAATAAAGCAAATGTCTCTACACTTGTAGATTTTTGAATGAATCATTTTTGCCTCCACTAATAAAAAAAATTGAACAAATGCTCTTAAAATGAAACATTTTGAACAAAATTTTACTAGAGTATTTAGCTTAAGGCAGAGAAAAGCAAATACACTGCTATACCATTTCACTTGATTGAATTGTATTCTCTGGTGAAACAAATTGCTGAGTAAAAGGAAGCTCTGAATGAATTGGATGGATTCACTGTGAAGCCCCATACACACGGTCTGACTTTTTCATGGATTCTGTCCGATCGGACAATGTTGTTGAAAAATCAGACCGTGTGTATGCACCATCGGGCAGTGTACGTCGGATTGTCCGACGGACAAAGTCTTATCTCCTGCTGGAAAGATTTGCTGACAACACGGTCCGATCACACCAAATCCGATCGTGTGTACGGTTGTCCGACCGGACAAAGTGCTACGCATGCTCAGATCACATTACAAGACCAAAGCTATTGGCTACTAGCCTCTACGTAGTCCCGTCGTAGGCAACAAACGTCACCACGTTCAGAATGATCGGATTTTCCGACAACTTTGTCCGACCGTGTGTACGCAAAACCAACATCAGACAAAGTATGACGGACAGGATCCGACCGACCTGGTCCGCGGATTGTCCGACCGTGTGTATGGGGCTTAAGTCTTGACTCATGCGAACCACTTTTCTTATCCTTATCTATAAGTATATTGTTAATGTAGCAATTTTGGTGGTGAAAAATGTGAGCAAGAATTGAAGCCTGCATTCAAAAAACTCACAAATTATAATTTTGTAGGCTCTGTTATTCACACATTGCATGTCATGATTTAATATGACAGTTATGTATAAAATATATTCCATTTATCAGCACATTGCAGCTACTTTTCCAGAATACGTATGATGTCCGCCACCCAAAGAGATGAAGAAAACAGTTTCCTGTGTTTAGACACCAACACAGAGATGGGATGTTTTGTAGCTAAAACATTTGTGCCTTAATTTTTCCAAAAGAAACATTACAGTTAAGAAACCTGTTACTGTGTTTCCTTCTATTATTTTAGGGATTTTTTTTATGTATCATTGATTTATTTCATTAATTAATTGTCACACTCTTTTTTTCTTTTCATTAACTTTTTTTTGTTGTTGTTGGGTGTAGGAGTCATATACAATAATAATGTACAGTCATGTACAATAATTATGTACAATAATCTGACATTTAAATGTGCAGCCAGGACATTGTATACTTCAGTGATGTAGAATGTGACTGTTTACCCTTGATAAGTATGCACCTGTCATGTATCGGAAAAATTAGGTACCACAGGACATGCATGCTTAGAAGCCTAGTGCCTCCAATCAGGTGCGTCAGATACACTATCCAAGCTAAATTTTGGCTGGGCAGACATAGGGCAGAATTTAGTTTGCCCTGTGTTTTGCCATCACATTCCCCAGCAGTACCAAGAACTCTCCCTATGGTCTTTGGTGCACTGGCATCACCAAGTATTCATCAGAGCCAATATGTTCTTTTGCTTCCAGTCTTCAGTGGAACTTTCTTGCAGAAGTTACCTGAGTGTAGATGCCAATCAATAATCAGCAAGACTTCTCATTTTGAGGTGTGATGAGCTTGAAGTGAAGAGGTAGGATGTGCTACACCGTACTAATAAAAGCTATTTTTACAAAAGTATGTTCCCTTTAAAAATAAATGTTTTATTACAAATACATGTTCATAAAAAAACCTACTCTAGAGGGGAAGTAACGCCGCTTTTTCCTGAAAAATCAGCTTGTTGCCTTTAGCCGTTCCTGTCATTTTATGTAGTTGTAGTACTATACCTGTAAAATAAAACAAGTTACTAAGTACAAGCATTTTCTTTGCAGAATTTAAGCAGGATGTGCACTGGAGCACTGGGAATTGGTTTAACAGTAGGGGTCTGAAAGGCTTCTTTGCAAAGTTGTGCTTATACACAAAGCAAGAAAAGCCACTGAATAAAAGTGTTTACCAGCTGTCCGCCTATTCTCTATTTGCCACTCATAGTTGTTGTGCAAAGGAAGGGTTGGCACAATGCAGTTTTTAAAGGATTATATTCTCATTCTACAACCATGAGTTCATTTATGTATAGCAAAAATTACAAGGTTCTGTAAGTGTCAGTGGGCAAATGCAGCATGGTTTCAGGTGCAGTTAAAAAGCAACTCCAGATATGGATATTCTATACATAGCTACATTGGTGCAGGGGCGGATCCAGAGTCTAGTCTCAGGAGGGTCACTGCCAGAAAATAATGTGTTGCTTACAGAACTGTATTTAAAGGGGGATTCCACCCTAAAGTGGAACTCCCGCTTTTCGGAACCCTCCCCCCCTCCGGTGTCACATTTGGAACCTTTCAGGGGGGAGGGGGGTGCAGATACCTGTCTAAGACAGGTATCTGCACCCACTTCCGGGCATAAACTCCCACGGGAGTTTACGTCACTTCCTGTCCCGGCGCGCTGTCTGCCGGGACACACACGTGTCCCGGCAGACAGCGCTGAACATTCTCATTGCGCCGCGCGACTCGCGCATGCGCAGTAGGGAATCGGGAAGTGAAGCCACTTCCTGATTCCCTCACCGAGAATGGCGCCGGCTACAGCAGAGAGCCGAGCGATCGATCGGCCTCTGCTGCCGACACCGCTGGACCCTGGAACAGGTAAGTGTCCATTTTTTAAAAGTCAGCGGCTGCAGTATTTGTAGCTGCTGGCTTTTAAAAAAAAAATTTTCAGTACAGTCCAGCTTTAATGTATCATACAGTCCTGATTGGCCAGAGGGGGATCCAATCAGCGGGTCCGGCACTAGCGATGTCTGCCGGTCACTCCCGATTGCTCCCCACAGAGATAGGATGGCGGTCTGCCAATGTAAACAAGGTAGATCGCCGTTCTGTCAGAGATGAACATAGTGATCTTGTGTTCCTGCAAGCACCCCCTAGGCACACACTTAACCCTTTGGTTGCCCCTGATGTTAACCCCTTCCCTGCCAGTGTCATTAGTTCAGTGACAGTGCATATTATTAGCACTGATCACTGTATTATTGTCACTGGTTCCCCATAAAAGTGTCAAAAGTGTCAGTTAGATGTCAGATCTGTCTGCCGCAATGTCACAGTCCTATTAAAAATCACAAATCGCCGTCATTACTAGTAATAAATAAAAAAAAATGCCGTAAATCTATCTCCTATTTTGTGCAAACCAATCAATTTACACTCATTTGGATTTTTTTTACCAAAAATATGTAGTAGAATACATATTGGCCTAAATTGATGAAGACATTTTTTATAGCAGAAAGTAAAATATATAGCTTTTTTTTTTTAAATTGTTGCTCTTTTCTTGTTTATAGCGCAAAAAAAAAAAAAAAAAAAAAAACGCAGACGTGATCAATTACCACCAAAAGAAAGCTCTATTTGTGGGAAAAAAAGGACGTCAATTTTGCTTGGGTACAGTGTCACACGGCCACGCATTCGTTAGTTAAAGTAACGCAGTGTCGTATCACAAAAAATTGCCTGGTCATGAAGGGGGGGTAAAACTTTCCGGGGCTGAAGAGGTTAAGACTGCTCAAGACTAAAATGTCAATAGTAAAAGGGCAGCAATTTTTTGGGGGGGAGGGGATCCCATGGAGCAATTGAGATGAGTGGGATCTGGGATTGCACTGCAGGCAGCATCACATGACAGTGAAACACAACCATTGCTTCATCCTGTGTTCACGCCGCGCTGGAGTGGGAAGAAGATGGAGGGAGGAGGTGGGAGGAGCCAACACTCTCACTAGGTGCGAAGGAAGAAGGCTTTGCTCTGAATGCTCTGAAGCAGCAGCTACTCCGACGTGACTGAAGCCACTGGTTGCTAGATGCCAGGTGGCACAGGTGCTAGCAACCAGTGCAGAGAACAGAAGAGGCCAAGCCTGTGGCGCGGCTACACCCACCTGCTCCCTCCATCTTCTATAGGCTCCAGCGTGACGTGAAGACAACAACAGGCTCTCTCTCTCGGCACTGCTGCTGCTGCTGATAATGATGTGAGAGAGAGATACTGTCAGTAAAATTTTAAAGGGGCAATTTCCCTATTGCCCCCCCTGGATCTGCCCCTGCATTGGTGCAGTTTGGACCAATGTGTTGATATATTACCTATACCTTTCGGATCCAAGTGTCCTGTTGCGTTCTGAACACAGGAAGTTGGCCTCTTGACCAATGGCGGCCATCCATAGGGGGCGCATGGGTGCCGCCCCTCCATCCATGTGTCCGGCCCCCTGATCTACATACAGGGATGCTGGACCATGGATTCCAATGGGGGAGCCACCCATCTGTCACCCGGAGGGAAGCTACACTGGCCGCCGGGAGGAGGAGACCCGCCACTGGAGGAGACGCCAGGAGAGGAGATATAGATGGTGGTCAGCCGGAGGGAAGCCCACTGTAAGTGTTGCAGCCACCGGGTGACTCTGACCGACTAATGGGGGGGAGGATAGATGGCTGGCTGTGCACTGATTTCCGCCCCCTCCCCCCAAAAAAATACCATCGGCCACCACTGCTCTTGACACTGGCACCATTCAGAGAATGCTTTGCCTTTTCCAAATGAATGCAAAAATTTTTTCTAATTGGACGAGACAGAGAATGTTATATCATGGCCACGCCTCTCCACTACATCCAATCAGAGAAGTCTTTGCACGCATTCAGAGAATGATTCCTGTGCCATGCGGCCAACCTCCTGTGTTCAGAATGCAACAGAAAGGTCACTAGGTTAAGGAACCCTGAAGCAAGTGAAGATCACTGGACTAGTGGTTTCTACTTTAGTGATTTCCACCTTGCAGAGGGATCAGCCAGGTATGGTATATGCATATTTTAATTGGTCCAAGCTGGACCAGTGTAACTATGTATTAAATGTCTATACCTGGAATTCTTCCTTAGAATCAGTTTAAGTTGCTTCAGAGTTCCATTTAAATACCTTCAAAAGGTGCATCTGATCCACAGCTGACCTACTTCTCAAATGCAGTTGGCCTACTTCTAAACTGCATCAACCTGCTTCAATATGCTCTGGTTTGCCTACTGACTTTTACAGAAAGCGCAACAATTTTGAACAGACAATAGCCAATATTGCATGCTATCTAAAGCTGGCCATAGAGGAATCAGGTTGAAAGAATGAAATAAAAATTCCCCCATCCACACATTCAAGGTGGATGGGGGAATCCTCCCCAATGTTTCTTTGTATTCTGACAGGAGGAATACTTCTTCATCATCAGAATACACTGAAGAGTGATGCAGGCCGGTTGAACAGAAGTCGATCGGTAGAAATCAAAATTTCGATCCATGTATGGCCCCCTTAAGACTAACATGATTGCATGGGAAGATATTGTCAGAGACTGAGCAGCACATATGGCTATTAAGAAAAATAGAAGACTACAGAAAAGTTGAAAACTCATTTCCACAAAGGACTGAGTAGATGACTAAAGGAATTGGATGCATGGCTATTCCTAGAAAGCAAATCATGAAGGGAAAAGTGAAGCTCCCACTGCTGTCTCTAAGCCAATGAGGAGGGGCAGAGCCAGGAGAGCAGCTGCTCTTGTGCACATCGCTGGATCGAGATCGGGCTCAGGTAGGTATGGACACTGGAGTGAAGCTGCATGCTGAAGGTTATTTTTACCATCATGCAAAGAATACATGAAGGTTAAAAAAAACTTAAGCCCTTAGAATCACTTTAGGTTCTGCTGTTCTGAATTCTTATGAAAATAATGAAACTAGAATCAATATTTCAGTCAAAGAACTTCAAGAAAGCTGCTACATAGTTTGAGTTTTACCCAAGTGATGTGCGCTACAAAAAAATGTTGAGTATAAAAAAATAAAAAGTTGATGTATAGAATATTAAAGCCTGTATAAGCCTGAGTTATATTTTTCAGCACATGTGGCTATTAAAACATTGGTTCACGTTGCCATCTGGTTTATAGACATTAAAAGGCTTGATTTAATTTTAAAAGGTTTTTGAAATATATATCTTGGACAAACATTGGGACCCACCAATGAACCAGTGTTTCTACTTTTTGCCAATAAAAACATAAACCTTGATACAGCCTTGCATGATATGTTGGTTCAATAAATAAATAACTTTACTTGCATCCACACATTTCTGTCATTGTGGTGGAAAAGAAATGGGCTTCTTTTGACTTAAAATGTTTAACGTGATCTCAAAGTGTAGTTTCATTTTGGCCAGGGGCTAAAGTAGAGAAGCAATGCAAAGCACTGACATGAAAATAGTCATGTGTTATTGTTGGCAGGTGCCCTCTGAAATAAAAAGTCTGGGTCATTTGTTATGACACTGTGATAGTTTAAGCCACTCAAAATATACATTTGTTACATGGTTTGTCAGCTGGAAATGGCATCTCTAACTGCACCAATTAACCTTTGTGAAACAAAGGACCGGACAGGAATATGCATAAAGAATAGTTGTGCATGACACCTTTTTGGATGATTTGATTTTCTTTTATGATTTTTTTTTTGTCCTATTTATACAAGCCTCGTGAATGAATTTTTCAGTTGACCAAATTGACCATTTTATAGCTGTTTTTCCACCATTTTTATTTATTTTTGCAATATTTTGTTTAACTACTTGCCTACCATGCACGAACACCTCCTTCCTGACCAGGCCATTTTTCAGCTTTCAGCGCTGTCGCATTTTGAATGACAATTGCGCGGTCATGCAACGCTGTACCCAAATAAATTTTTTCCCCACAGATGGAGCTTTATTTTGGTGGTATTTGATCACCTCTGCGGTTTTTATTTCTTGCGCTATAGACAAAAGAAGAGCAACAAGTTTGAAAAAACATAATATTTTTTACTTTTTATTATAATAAATATCCATTTTTTTTTTTTTTAAACAAATTTTTTCCTCAGTTTAGGCCGATACATATTCTTCTACATATTTTTGGTAACAAGAATCGCAATAAGCGTATATTGATTGGTTTGCGCAAAAGTTATAGCGTCTACAAAATAGGGGATAGATTTATAGCATTTTTATTATTATTTTTTTTTTACCAGTAATGGCGGCGATCTGCGATTTTATATCATGACTGCGACATTGCGGCGGACATATCGGACACTTTTGACACATTTTTGGGACCATTCACATTTATATAGCGATCCGTGCTATAAAAATGCATTGATTACTGTATAAATGTGACTGGCAGGGAAGGGGTTAACACTAGGGGGTGCTGCAGGGGTTAATGTGTTCCCTATATGAGTGATTCTAACTGTGGGGGGAGGGACTGACTGGGGGAGGGGACCGATCGGTGTCCCTATGTACAAGGGACACACCATCGGTCTCCTCTCCAGTGACAGGACGTGGATCTGTGTGTTTACATACACAGATCCACGTCCTGCTCTGTTACCGGGCAATCGCGGGTGCCCAGCGGACATCGCGGCCGCCGGGCACGCGCATTGGGTCCCCAGCTACGCGGCGGGCACGCGCGCCTCCCGCGGCGCGCGCGCGCCCCCTAGTGGCCACAATGTAGACACCGTCATATGACGGCGTCCCGCCACAAGAGCCGCACCACTCCGCCGTTAATAGACAGTGGGCGGTCGGCTAGAGGTTAAATACTCATTTAGCAAGAGGCTGATATGAACTACATGCTAAGGAACCTTGGCAGTGGTAAACACAATAACATAATTTTTCCTTTAACTTTTCTGTATGTTCAACAAGTTTGTACCAGTTCTTATTAACAAAAAAAAAAGCAGTTCATATTAACAAAAATACACAGTATGCTAGGTATCTAGTCAATCATTTATAAAAATAACTGAACAGTATGAGACCAGAAATGGCTACAGTACAAGTTTTCAAAAGTGGTCATCATAAAAATCATACACACTTTACAATATCCAACTTTGTTTCTGAATAGGTTACCTTGGCCATTAAAGGAATCTCAGAATGAGTAATGCCAAAAGGTGGAAACGACTTTGCTTGTCAGGTTCAAATTTTCTTTTATTTATCTGCATACGTTGGCACAACCAAGTTTATACAAATGAGTTCAGAGGAATAATGTAAGTTGGACACCTGTGCTGGTGATGGCACTAGCACCACAGCACCATCACCAGGTTGATCCAGCCACAGTGGTGTCAGTATCGTGAATGTGGATTTAGCCATCAAAGGGTTTCCATATTATGAAGGGCACAATGATACAAAAACAAATTGGCAGCATTTAAAATAGTTTGTGGCAACAACTTGATTTTAAAGCAGTTTGTCTAAACTAGTTAGTCACAAAACTGTAATAGAGCATTATAAATCCATCACAGTATAAAGAGCTTACAGAAACAACTTGGTTACTGTACATGCCTCCAGCAGATCTAAATCCAGCTGTTTTCACCATTCTGGAGATGCCTAAAGTGAATGTAAAGTTTACATCTTCTTTTTAAATAACAAACATGATAAACTCCTCAAACTCAACCTATCCAAAACCAAGCTCATGATATTTCTTCCCCTCGTGTGCCTCTTCCCCTGATTTCTCTGTCAAAATCAAAAGCTCAATTATCAACCTGTCCCCCCATGCCAAGGTCCTAGGTCTAATCCTGGACTTTGAACTATCCTTTCGGACCCACATCCAATCACTCTCCAAAGCTTGCTGCCTCAACCTCGGCAACATCTCCAACATCTCCAAGATACACCCCTTTCTAACCAATGACACCACAAAGCTTCAAATTCACTCCATGGTCATCTCTCGCCTCCACTTCTGCAACTCCATCCTCATTGGCTTACCTTTAAATAGGCTATACTATTAATCCCTTTAGTCCATCATGTGCTGCCAGGCTCATCCACCTTACTAACTGTTCAACGTCTGCTACCCCTCTCTGCCAATCCCTCCATTGGCTGCCACTCAACCAACAAATTAAATTCAAGATACTAACAATATCTGACAAAGCCATCCACAACCTGGCCCCCCAGCTACATCACTAACCTTGTCTCAAAATAATAACCAAATTATTCTCTTCGCCCCTCTCAAGACCTCCTGCTCTCTAGCTCCCTTGTCACCTCATCGCATGCTCGCCTCCAGGACTTCTCCCGAGCCTCTCCCATCCTCTGGAATGCTCTACCCCAATATGTGCAACTATCTCTTACTTTGTCCACTTTAAGGCCCCCACCTAACATCTGTACATTTATTTTCTCCATCAGCACATTCGCCACAGATATTACCTCTTGTATCTGTCGACCCTTCCTCTTAGATTGTAAGCTCTATCGAGCAGGCGCTCTGATTCCTAATGTATTAAAGTGTATTGTAGTTGTACTGTCTACCCTCAAGTTGTAAAGCACTGCATAAACTGTTGGTGCTAAATAAATCCTGTATAATAATAATAATAATAAACTTGCCTGCTCTGTGAATTGCACCTTGCTGCATGAACCTCCTTCTCTCACGGCTCCTTCTCTACTGAGTGTGTCCACATAGGATGCCGCTTCCTATGGGGGCACACCTGCTTGCTTGATCCTGAGCCGCACTGTCTGTGTCCATAGTACCCTCCCTTATCATGGGATTTGACTGACATATAAAAACCTGTGAGACCAGGAAGTGACAAAGAAGTGAGAGGAGTGAGCTGCTACAGACAGGCACAGCGCTGGATTGAGTCCACTCATTTGTCTCCTCTCCCCCTCCAGTGCCACAATTGGCACCTTTCGGGGGGAGGGCGGGCAAGATACCTGTTAAAGACAGGAAGAAAGGGGTTCCCCTAGAAGGACTTTAAAGGCAACTATAGAGTATTTAGGAATGTACTAAAAAATAGCATATTGTAAGAATACAATTTTTTATTAAAGATTGAGCATCTTTAAAAAAGGGTGTAAGGAGGTTATCATGTAAATGCTCTTTATGGTGACACTAACTGACTGCGTTCAGTTAATCAATGTTTCAGTATATTGATTAATTATGCTCAATCTTTAATAACATTTTCTATTATTACAATATGCTATTTTTTAGTACATTCCTAAATACTGTATAGTTGCCTTTAAAGTCCTTCTAGGGGAACCCCTTTCTTTCTGAAATAATTTTGGATGTGGCACTAATATCAGCACCGTTTCTGCCATTCACCCATAAATTAGGGCTGTGGAAATTAAAGATTAATTCCTTGATTAATCTTTAATTTTTTTGATCGATCAAAATTCTTTTGATCGGTACTCGCCTTGGCTTCCGGGCCTTCAGGGAGTTCCGTCAGAGATCCAGTGACGTCACGGACATCACGGACATCGACGTCACCGGACTCCCCCCCTTTCCCAAGTGCCTCCGTCTGTGCTAACGAAGGGAAGGGGGGAGGAGTCCGGTGACGTTGAAGTTCTGATTGAACGCAACGCATACGGGGGAGGAGCTATGCATGACATCACCCAGTGCTGCCCTACGGAACTAACACGATTGTTGGCTTTACATGCTATGTATTTATCATCTTTATTTGAGTAGTTTGTGTTTGAACACAAAAATGTAATCTTATACTTAAGCGGTGAGCACTTAGATCTTTTCTTTTTACCCATGACCTGGCGTCCTTGCTGAGATCTAAGGAGACGTGAGGGAAGTTTATGGTCCGTGTTAACCTTTTTGATACCCGCTTGCATGACCACCTGCACATGGGTCCATGCCATAAGGTGAGAGTGATTAGTTAGACCGGAGGTGGAGGGATTGTCACACTACTGTGAAAAAAATAATTACTTACGTCAGTGCTACAGTTTGAATTTAAAACGTATTCGTGTGAACTGTGAAGCTAAGTCATGGATTGTGGAAACTAACTAGTGTCGGGTGATTGTATATAGTGTATACCACATTTACCACTGACTAATGCAGATTTGCAGTGCAAGGAGATCAGCTAAAAGTAGTTGGATCTGTATGTGCATTATAATTAATCGAAAATAGTTGAGTAATCAATAAAAAAAAAAAAAAACGATTAATCAAGCACGAAAATTTTAAACAGTAACAGCCCTAAAAAAATCCATCAAATGTTGGCAATGACTATGGGTTGAGTATGCTCTTAGATAGTAAAGATAATAAAAATCAAATTTAAAGTACCATCATCCATATTATAGTTTTTTGGAAAACAGGGGGTGACAGGGTCAAGGGTACAGTTGCTGATACTGTATCTCAAAAACACCTAACCCACAAGAAATAGTTGCAAAGTGGACTATCTCGGTACTGATCAACGTAAGAAAACAACATAGTTTGAAAAAAATACAAAAATATTTAATAAAGAATTGACATACAAAACATACATACATATCTTAAAAACTTATAAATTGTTAAAAGATCTAGTTAACCGCTCCGCAACTAATGTATCGACAGCATTTATGTTGGGTTTCCCCGCACGATTGGTTTGAACAAAACATTGGGGGCGGTTCCTCAACCGGTTTCGCGTTTAAAGCCGATTCATCAGGAGTATAGTCTGAAAGATATCATGGCTTTATATGTATATTATACATACAGCAAATACAGTAGTATACAATTTATACAGTTTACGAGATAAAATAAATAAAGAGACTGGCTCACCAATACAATCGGAGTCAGGGATGCATGCAACCCACATTAATTCCCCCTGCGGCAGATGTGGTGGATTGTGTAGGACGGC
Source organism: Lithobates sylvaticus (assembly GCA_028564925.1). Classification (NCBI taxonomy): domain Eukaryota; kingdom Metazoa; phylum Chordata; class Amphibia; order Anura; family Ranidae; genus Lithobates; species Lithobates sylvaticus. The sequence goes on from CM053026.1 coordinate 541,499,917, forward strand.
TCTATTTTTTGTAAATAAATACAAGTTATAAATTGATGGCAATTTGGATTATTGTCATATCAATTGATATAATATAGGGTATGGATAGGTGTATAGAGAGAGAATAGGAGTGGGACACAGAGGGGGAAGGGAAGAGGGGGAAAGGGAAAAAAGGGAGGGGAGGATGCGATAGTGTGGGGGGGTGGGGGGAATGGAGGAGGAAGGAGAAAAGGGGGGGAAGGGGGAGGGTGGGGAGAGGGGGAGAGAAATGGAGGGGAGGGGAAAAGGAAAGGGGAGGGGGAAAAAATGGGGGAAGTAATGGAAAAAGGGGGAGGGGAAAAAGAAGGGGGGGGGGGGGAAAGGGAAAAAGGTAAACGGAGGGGGGGGGGGAGGGGAAAAGGGGGGAAGGGGGGAAGATCTTCTGGGACAGATGACGGTCAAGGTGTTGTAAAGGTGAATACATTTCGGGTGGTAAAAAAAACCCTGAATTATGTACATTTAACTCATGCATTGGCTAACCATAAAGAATCGGGTCACATTCAAGACCCTCTGCCTCACCCACAAATGCACCCATGGAGACCCTCCTCAATACCTCCTCGAGAAAATAAAACACTACATACCCAATCACAGTCTTCGATCGGCTAATCAAAACCTCCTCCTCATTCCCAAATCCCGCTACAAATCAAAGGGGGAACGGAGATTCGCTGTCCAAGGACCACGGCTATGGAACGCTCTACCAAGCTACATCCGCATGGAAGAAAACCATAAGGCCTTCAGGAAAAAACTCAAGACCTACCTCTTCTAAGAAGCTTGACAACAAAGCACGAATACAGCGCCTTGAGGCGATTCAGTTCACATTGTAGCGCTATACAAATTATTCATTCATTCATGCATTGGGTAAAATTTTGCCCATTTTATTATATATGGTTGTATGATACATTTGCTGTAAAAAGACACTGGCTCATACCCACAGGGGCGTCAGTGGGATAATGTTTGGTGAACTCACCCCAAGATTTTTTTTCTTGGGGTTCCCCTGCGGCATATGTGTGCCTGTCAGGACAGACCTTCCCCACTCCTTGTCTCCCCTTTTTTCCACTATCCTGCCCCCTCCCCCCTTTTTCCCCATTCCCCTACCCCCCCCCCCCCCGCCATTTCTACTCCCCCCTTTTTTAATTTTACTTTATTATTTATTATTTATTTTATTTTTTATTCAATTTTTTTATTAGTTTTTTTATTCATTATCATTATTATTTTTATTTTTTATTTATTTATTTATTTATTTAGATTTATTATTATTTTTATTTTGTTTCAACTTCATTATTTTCTCATTTCTTCTTTTTTATTTTATTTTCATCATATCATTTTATTATTTTCCATTATTCATCACTTATTTTCTTTAATTATCTAATTAATTTCATTCCTTTTCTTATTTATTTTAAGTTCCATGCTTTTCTATTATTATAATTTTTCCCTATTTATATAATTTTTTTCCCATTGTATTAATGCTTTTCTTTATTCCCCCTTGTTTCACCCCCCTCCCCCCCTTTTTTTTCCTTTCCCTTGTCGTCCCTATTTCCCCCTTCTGCCCTGCTTACCTATTATCAGCCAAGGACATTGTCCTAATTGGCTGCAATTGGTGCATCACTTCATGGACAGGTAGATGTGCGCCTGCGCGACGCGTGTTCTGTGTCCTCCGCTCACTGTGCTTTTCTCGCACATGCGCAGTGTGATCTGAGCACACTCGCGGCCGTCCCCGGTCAGATCTGCTTATCCAACCTGTGACGTGCCCAGTGAGGGGGGGGAGGTGTGCGTGCGCGCTCGCTCTCTCCCTTCCCACTCTAGTGATGTGGACGGACTGACCCTGTGACGTCAGACGCCGCCGTACGGCTGCGTGCACTGACGTCGTGGGGTTGGGGTGCTTAAATGGCGGTGTGTATCACACCGCCATTGAACAAGTGTGAGGAGGGTGCCGGGTTCTCTCTAGTGACATTTCGCCACAGGTATGTAATCTCTTGGTGCATGGCACCTTTACCATAACAGCTTGCTTGCAATGCCTTTGATGGCATATGTATATCATTCACACATACTTTTTATGTTTTGTCATAGACGGGCCTTACTTGGACCAAGTCCCCAGGCCCAACTAGCGTTTGGTTCCTATCTGTATTAGGACCAATGTACTTTTTGCAATATACGGTAGTGCAGCCTGTCAGTTTGTCCTTACACCCCGGTACCATATCCGGCTCTAATACTCATTTGGTGAGGGATATCTTGGGTAACTTTTTCAAGTCTCTGGTGATGGAAGTGTTTTACACTTTTGAATGGTGACTCTGTCTATCATTCTGGGTACCCTTGATGTCTGGTGTTTGAACATTCACAGTCTTTTGCCATCACTATGGACGCTTTCCCTTGATTGTTGCTTTCTATGCAACATGCCCTCCCACTCCCACCCCCCAACTTTCCCTTTCCCTCTTCCCCTCCCCCCCTTTTTTCCCCCCTTCCCCCCTTTTCCCCTCCCTCCCCCCCCCCTTCCGTTTACCCTTTTCCAATTTTCCTCCCCCCTTCTTTTTCCCCTTCCCCCCTTTTTCCTTTCCTCCCCCCTTTTTCCCCCCTTCCCCCCCTTCCCCTTCCCCCTTTTTCCTTTCCTCCCCCCTTTTCCCCCCTTCCCCCCTCCCCCTTCCCCTTTCCTTTTCCCCTCCCCTCCCTTTCTCTCCCCCTCTTCCCCCCCTCCCCTTTCCTTTTCCCCTTCCCTCCCTTTCTCTCCCCCTCTTTCCCCCTCCCCCCTTTTCTCCTTCCTCCTCCATTCCCCCCACCCCCCAACACTATCGCCATCAATTGATATGACAATAATCCAAATTGCCATCAATTTATAACTTATATTTATTTACAAAAAATAGAGCCGTCCTACACAATCCCCCACATCTGGCACAGGGGGAATTAATGTGGGTTCCATGCATCCCTGACTCCGCTTGTATTGGTGAGCCAGTCTCTTTATTTATTTTCTCTCGTAAACTGTATAAATTGTATACTACTGTATTTGCTGTATGTATAATATACTTATAAAGCCATGATATCTTTCAGACTATACTCCTGATGAAGTGGCTTTGACCGCGAAACCGGTTGAGGAACCGCCCCCAACGTTTTGTTCAAACCAATCGCACGGGGAAACCCAACATAAATGGTGTCGATACATTAGTTGCGGAGCGGTTAACTAGATCTTTTAACAATTTATAAGTTGTTTAGATATGTATATTGTTTTGTATGTCAATTCTTTATTAAATATTTTTGTATTTTTTTCATACTATGTTGTTTTCTTACTTTGATCAGTACCGAGATAGTCCACTTTGCAACTATTTCTTGTGGGTTAGGTGTTTTTGAGATACAGTATCAGCAACTGTACCCTTTACCCTGTCACCTCCTGTTTTCCAAAAAATGTTGGCAATGGAGAATAGTAAAGTCACTCATAGAAATACAAAAAGATTACCGCTCCAAAGTAATGACCTCTCCCAAAACTTCTCCACAATCCCACAGGGTGCCGGCTCTGTTTGCAACAGGAACTGAAGTAGAAAAAATAGCTGGATAGCCGCACTCCAGCTTTTAGCGGCTGTGCAGTTAGTCTGTACATTAGCCTAGATGCTATGATTTTAATCATATTTTTGCAATAAAGTTGAATATTTTGGGGTGCGGCTATCCAGCTATTTTTTCTACAATAGTAAAGTCACTGTAGAGAAGTTACGCACATGGCTGAACAGTGAAATTGGGTCTTGGTCTGGATTGAGGCACTGGGGATCAATGATATATGCGGCCTGATAATAACTCGATAGTAGGGGAAAATGCCTGGTTTGCTCCCAAAACCTCAGCCTTGCTACAGGAATACCTTAAATTGAACCATATACTGTAACTTAAAACAAACTTCACTGCAATCACGAACATATTTAATATGTATATGCATATCACTACATTAGAATGTAGAGTGTAACCTCAAGCCACCCAAATATTAGTAAAAGAACACTTTATATTTCTAGGATCACCCTGGCACATCCCCTTTTCATATGATATCTGCATTATTTAATGACATTTCCCATTTGCTATGCTTTAACATATCTCACTAAGGGACATAAAAACATATGGCAAAACACATCAATCTGAAATAAGTTACTAAATAAAATAAAAATTTAGCTGCTGAAGGGACTATGCAGCTGCATTTCATCTCCTGGGTTGCAGACCTTAAATTAAATTTAAATAGCTTCTGGGTTGAAAGTGTAGTGGGGCTTTACTTTTCCTTAAGACTGTGTGTTGTGGTTCAGTGAGACTGAGAATGGTCATCCCTTGGAGAGCTTAAATGAAAGGTGGGATCTTTGGCCAATCTGACAGTGTTTCAGCCCTTTAACAATTGAGAATTTTGGATCGCACGCACTTGCCAATCCTTTAATCTTGTGCAGATCACAAACACATAATAAAGTGTTGGAATCACGGTTGAAAAAAATCACTTAAGAGGTCAGAATGTTATGTCATAAATTTCTGTCCTGGAATATGAATATATTTTGTTTTTTAAACTGATAGCACTGCATCACATACGACTGCCTGTGCAGTCCATGGTCTTTATGAGTGTCATAAGCAGTGTGGTATTATGTATACTGCCTTATTGTGGCAAAAAGTTTTCATTGTAATATATGAATTTTACAAGGACAGTTTAACAATTTTACAAGAGAAATTTCATTAGCAAGGGGAAACACAGGATATTGATACATAGATTCATTAATTTTAACAACATGTTCCTGTTTACAATGAATATCTCTAGAGAAGGCAGTCATATATGTAGAATTTCAGTAATTGTTGTTAAAATTGACCCAACATTAGATATACAGTATTTTTTTTATGTTGAGTACACACATGCTAAGTTTTGTAAAGATTTACCACTAATGCCCTGTACACACGATAGGATTTTCCGATGGAAAATGTGTGATAGGACCTTGTTGTCGGAAATTCCGACCATGTGTACAGGGCATAACAGATATTTATAACTTCTGATAGAGATCACAATACCCTCTCTGACAAAGGGAAACAGACTGTTCACTTTGCAAGGAAATTTCCCTTAAAGTGGTTGTAAACCTCTAAAATTTACAATGAACAAAGCATTTACTTCTATAGTGTGTATTTGCCTCAATTTATAGGACCAAGTGTGAATTCTGTCTGCTCTCTGCTTCCTCTGCTATCTGCATGACTCACATCTGAAAGTTAATCTCAACACTAGGCAATCCCAGGAGATGACCTGCATCTCTCTGCAGCACACAGCATGTATATGACAGCCTCTGCTGTGCGCATGTTTCCCTATGAGACTCCATGGGAGGGGGAGGAGATCTATTCACTCCACTCAGGTCTCATATTACACTGAGCTCTGTGCTGTGTACTGTGTTCTGTGCAGTGCATGACATCCGATAACCGCCCCTGTCTTCTGGAGCTTCTTTGATTGGTGTACTTTGAATGGCTGTAGAGAAGAGAGGGCTGCAGATAAACAGGACAATTTGTTTTATCTCTGCATATCACCCGAGGCTGTTTTTTTCACACAGGGGGGGGGCGGGATCTGGGGGTCCCCTTGTTAAAGGGGGCTTCCAGATTCTGATAAGACGCCCGCAGACCCCCACAACCAATGGCCAGGGTTGTGGGGACGAGGCCCTTGTCCTCATCAACATGGGGATAAGGTGCTTTGGTGAGAGCATGTGGCCTGGTACGGTTCAGGAGGGAGGGGGGCGCTCTCGTCCCCCCCCACTTTTCCTGCGGCCTGCCAGGTTGTGTGCTCAGATAAGGGTCTGGTATGGATTTTGAGGGGGACCCCACGCCATTTTTTTTTTTTGGCTGGGGTCCCCCTTAATATCCATAGCAGACCTGAAGGGCCTGGTTATTGAATTTGGGGGGGCCCCCACGCTTTTTTTTTTTTATCAATTACTTTTTTTTTTATCAATGACTTTCAATGAATGACTGTTCTCTGTGTTACGGGAGCCGTCAATTCATTAGCCTCGAGTGATTTTAAATAGCTTTTTTTCCTGCAAAAATGACACTTTGTGCAGGGACAGTTCTAAGCACAGGAAACATGCGCCCCTTCACAGGCATACTATAGACACCCCCCCAGGCACGACATTTAAAGGAATATTACACTTTTATTGTTTCACTTTAAGCATTTTTAAAATCACTGCTCCTGAAAAAACGGCCGTTTAAAAAAAAAAAAAAAATTTGCATTGATACATGTCCCCTGGGGCAGGACCCAGGTCCCCAAACACTTTTTATGACAATAACATGCATATTAGCCTTTAAAATTAGCATTTTGATTTCGAACGTTCGCATCCATTGTAACTAATAGGGTTCTTATGCTTGCATGGACTTTAGGTCCGTTCGCGGGTTCTGGTGCGAACCGAACCCGGGGGTGTTCGGCTCATCCCTACTCAGGGACAAACATGATTACAAGCCATTTTTATGGTAGGGACAGCTTACTGTAGGCTAAAGAACATGTGCCCTGCAAAATATGGTTATATGCGTTAATACGTTTTCGGATAGTTCGTTATTCCTGTAGAGTGTCAATATTCGTTATACTGAATCTCAAATCATGTCGAATTCATTCGTTATATGTGCTATAATTTCGTTTGTTGAAATTTGATATTTATGTATGTATATATATATATTCGTGATAATGATTCGTAGTTTGGAAAGTAGTTTGTTTATTGAATCTATTAACACACACAATGACAATATCTCTTCTCCTCTGCTCAAATACAATACAACACCCTTCTCACTCAGTTCTCAGGAATGCATTTTGCCAGTAATCCAACTTCCAGTACAAAATTAATCAGCTGATTGGACTGTAAGATTTACTTTGTTTCATTAGATCTTTACCGAATTACCGAATCATGTCGAATTAATTCGTTATATCTGCTATAATTTCTTTGGTATTAGTTGAAATTCCAAATTTTTTTATTCGGACATTCGGATGCATCTGAATGTCCGAAAAATGCAAAATTCGATTTGTTACGAAATGAATTGCACAAGCCTAATGTATTAAAGTATCACCATTTACGACCCCCAATCCAACATATTAGTACTCGCCCATGGGCGAATGTCTTCCTCCCCCCAGCCTAGTTCACCCTTTGTTAAAGCACATCACTGGTTGCAGCATGTGGTCATTATATCTCTTTTTTCATGGTTTCAATTCCCCTCTGTCTGTTGTGTCAAAGGATAACTGTTGTAGCAGTATATTGAGGATAGGGCCACCAAGAGAGAAAACAGATTGAAAAACTATGACTATGAAGCACAAAGGGACAATCTGCAAGAACAGGATGGTAGAACACCTGTATTGGGCCTGCATTGCAGTACCGTATTGTTTTGGAATTGCTGGACTACTGTGTTGATTGCTTTTTAGGCTGCAGAACTGCTGTACTGTACTGAGAATATCTGATATCCTCCAAAAGCAGTAGCGTCCCTTGCCCTCACACAGCTTAAAGAGCAGGAAGAGCGACGGTGTCTATGTGTGTGTGACTGTAAATGTATCGAACAGCTTAGAGGACCTTTGTCACAAAAATATTGTATTCTGAATAACTGTGAGGGGTAATTACACAAAATGATAGCATTTACTATAGATTGCCTTTGTTATTACATTTCCACCTCATTTACATGCAGAACAAGCTGTCCAGTATAAGTGACAGTGATAGGGGTTGGGCCAACTTATAAATCTGCTAGGGATGTTTAAACAGTTGTAGTGATGTTTTCCCCTTTATTAAAATAATGTGAATAGAAGTAATTGTTGTATGTTCCCCATTGCAGATTATAGTTTGTGTCAACTCCTGTAACTTTTGTTGGTCAGCTCGTTCTGAAGGTAAAGATAGAGAAATTGTAAAACAAGGAAATTGCATACTATCTAACTCATTATATTGGCTAACTCCATACAGTTTTTATAATGCAATCTTTTTTGCAAAGGCAGTACTCTCAGGACTGTCATGAGAAGGTAAGTAATTGGAGCTGGGCCAACTTCCCAGTCTGAGTTAACATTGTATTGACTGTGAACCACCTACATATTTAGCACTCAGCGTTGCAGTATATCAATTTTAAATATATGAACTACAGTAAAATTTACTTTTTTGTACTCTGAAATTGTGTATGCTATGGGGTTGCTGATTACAGTTCCTGTTTTGAAGGTTTGTGAATAGAGACAGAAGAGGTTGTCAAAGACCCTGACATTTTATAACAAGGAAATAAACAGGTTTATAGCCATCCAGACGAACACAGTAAAACTGATTAATAGCAGATTAGGTCAGACAGCATAGTAATGCAACTTAATATTGATATACATACCGATGCATACCCTGCTACATGTTAAAATACAGGAACACAGAGAACCATGCTTGCATGCGTAGTTGGCCTAGCCAAGAGCTGGTGATTTTCTGAATCAATGTTTGGATTATTCTGCTTAAACTCCCATTGACACATACATTGGTCTGTAATTATTTTTTAAGTTTAAACAAAAATGTATTATCAATTTGAATTTTTTAGAAAGCTAAACTCATAGTTTGAACTGAATAAGGTTATGAAAATATTTGGTTATTATAGGCTATTTAAATAGCCTCCAGTTATCTTGGGATTACTAGCCAAATAACGTACGTCTGTGCACTTAATCTCCAAATTCAAAGTGCACCTGCAACAATACATACAATTCAGCTGTATTTTATTCCCATTGACATGAAGACCTAAATATGTCAACAATCCAGTTGCAGATTATGACATATGAATGCATTGCTATAAAGCAACATTTTGATTTAGCGGTATTGACTTTAGAATGAATATTCTGTGTCTGTTCCATCAAAGTTTCACATCAGTTCAGATAAAGGAGGGAATAAAGGAAAGATATGATATAATACCACAAAATTACCTTTTCTTTTTTCCATTAAAAGGATTTCGAAATCATAAAAAATGCACATTTCCTTGCTGGATTTATCTTTAATTACCAAAAATGCAAAAAATTACCAATAGATTGACCTCTAAAGACATAGTTTGGAGAGGCTTAGCATTAACATAAATTATAAGTATGTTTCCAATTATTTAGCTCAGTAAATCTTTTTTTTCAGTAAGCAATAAGTTGCTTGAGTTCCCTTCTAGTTTGTCTAAGGAATTTGGTTGCATTGCGTAAAATCAAGGCTTAATAGCTTAATTTTAAGTGTTTGCTCGGAAAGATAGATTGTAAAATGCTTCAAATTTTATGCAATGCAGTTGCAGCCGTTTGAATGAGGTATGTTGTACGTAAACCAGTCATTTCTTATTTAGAGCAGGATATTTCCACCGGCAAATTGTTTGGATCCTATGATACATTCCATTCAGATCACTAGTTCTTTATTTCTATTATTTCTGTCTCTTTCTCTCTTCCCTGAGGGGCCAGCAATCGGAAGGTTATATCTCTGGCTCACAAAAACTGAATTAAGAAATGCCAATCTCTCTTTTATCTTTTGTGACTTTGGAAGGTGATAGAGCTAAAGGAAATGAAAGAGGAACAAAGGATGGGATATAGACAGATGTGAAGTGAGTTTTTATACGATTTATGGTAATAGTGTTACATGTTCCTGTTAAGTTAGACTTTAAAGTGGTTGTAAAGGACAAAAAAAAAAAAAAAACCTGCAAGACAAAGGCATAATGAGCTAATATCCATAGCATAACGATGACGTTGACACATGCAAATACAGGGATATCTCCTAAATCGGTCAGGTTTAGGAGATATCCAGGGTAGCTACAGGTAAGCCATATTATAGGCTTACCTGTAGCAAAAAGTGTGTTGTAAGGGTTTACAACCACTTTATTGGCATTTCTTGTGATATTGTATAGATTTTAAACACAAGGATTTCAATTAGAATATTTTTCTAAAAGACAAACACCAGCCATAAGGCCTGTGATTCCGATTTTTGGCAAAACACGCAACAGCGTTTGGTTGTGATTCGTCCCGAATGACACCCCAAACATGGTGCGATTTTGCAGTGACTTTCACACAACAAAATATCTGACAACTTTTGGCAAAGCGTACATGTAAAAACATGGCAGACTCAGGGTCAAAATTTGATCTTCTTTGCTGCGACAAATGTAAATAAGGCAGGCCATTCAAGTGAATGGGCTGCCCTATGCGTGACACATGAAATCAAATGAAAATCAGGGGGGCGGGGGGGCCCTACACTTTTTTTTCCTTGATTTTTTTATATATATTGCCGGGAGCGGGCAATACAATACATCCGGGAGCAAGTTTAAATTAAATGTTTTCCTTTATAAATGTAATTTTGCTGTTGCACTGTTCTACACATCGCACAGATGTGCCACTTTACAGGCAGACTAAGGGGGGCCCCCAGGTACGATATTTAAAGGAATATTTAATTTTTACTGTTTCCCTTTAAGCATTATTAAAATCACTGCTCCTGAAAAAACTGTAGTTTTAAAAACTTTTTTTTTGTCATTGATACATGTCCCCTAGGGCACTACCCAAATCCCCATACACTTTATATGGCAAAAACTTGCATATAAGCCTTTAAAATGAGCACTTTTGATTTTTAATGTTTGTGTCCCATAGACTTTAATAGGGTTCGCATGTTTGCTCAAACTTTTTGCATGTTCGAAGTGTTCTGGTGGGAACCAAACCGGGGGGTGTTCAGCCCATCCCTACTCCTGACATGAGCCTCGGTGTGTTCCAACCTAAAATGTCCAATAACTGCATGAAATAAAGGCAATGCCTTTAGCTAAGTTTATAATTGCAATAGAAGTGAAAAGTGTAGCGATAAAAATAAATAAATAAATAAATAAATAAACGGACCCACGGAAAGAGGGGCTGTCAGATCAGAAGATGCGTCAAAAAATCAGTCTCTCATAATAAGGAGCGTGACAACATAAATGATAAATCACAACATAGGAAGGACCCCATGCGACAGTGCGTCGCAGCAGAATCGCAACACTCAAATTATAAAATCACGGTATTATATGATAGTGCTTAATATAATGAATTTCCATATATTTTAACCAGTATAAGCGTGGAATAAGGTGACCTCAAAGTGATAGTGACAGTGATTTATTGAAAAGAAACACACTATTCCATACACTTAAAGGGGACAGGCCCACATGTAATCATGGGTATGTCAAATAATACAATATTAATTGCGGTGTAAAAAAGCCAAAAAGAAGAAAAAGGTGAAAATGTCCTAGTCCCAAAGTTACCCGAGGTACAGAATGCAATGATTGCAAACAGTCTCTGGAGAAGATGTGTTCCGTGGTGGATGTATACACCCGGGAGTGCCTTCACCTTCCAAGAAGAGGGGAGAGAGAAAAAGGTACTCTTACCGGAAATAATGGACCCAACTCACCATACGGTGGTGGATCTATCAGTCATGAAACCGAAAATGTGAAGTCGGATTTCCAAGGGGAGCCACACGATAACCTCTTCCACAGGCCAAGGGAGATCCTAAACGCCAATCTTTAAAGAGATGGATGGAACTCTCCAAAGGCAAACAGTAGCAGCTCACGGGAATCGTCTCCTCAAAATAGGGGATGTTATATCCAAAGCACATGAGAGAGAAAAAACCTCCACATGGTGTAAATCCGTTTAAGGGAATTTATTATAGTAAAAAAAAGGATATCCAAGCAAATAGGAATATCAATAAAAAACGTTCAATTGAACAATAAAAAACAGCGCAGTGTGAGGTGGCTAGGGCCGGCTTGTAAATCCTACACGTTTTGACTTATGAGACTTCAACTAGGGTGCTCGCCAGCCATCCACCTCCTGCGCTTAAATATAGTATGTAATTACATTGATTACAAGCCTTTGTGGCTGGCTGGGATTCCGGCTTCCGGTGTCCCGCTTACGTTCGAAACGCTGTGGCATCATGTGACGCAGTGGGTCAGCGTGAATGACGTATGCGTTCCAAGCGTCCTGACATGACATCACATGCCTCAGCGGTATGCCGTGGGTGGATATAATCGCAATGGTGTGTGTCCAATGGTGCCACACATTGACCAAGCCTCAAAGTCCCGGAACACGTGACCACCACGTCATTGGCAGAACTCACCACAACATCCAGCCCAGGGATATGCCTTCAGCTAAAAAAATCCCTGATTGCACTAGTAGAGTGTGCAAACGTGTAACTCAGAACGACGCAAGCCACATATAATGCGGAGGTGACCCATTGCTACAGGATGTAAATGTGTATGGTTTATTGCCTTTTCTATCAGATTGTACACCTATAAGAGAAGTACCTATCTTCCATTGCTGTCCTCCTACTGAAATGCATACTATTACTATGGTGTTCGCACTCTCTCAGTCACTGACCTGAAACATCCAAATTGGTGTGAAGTCAGCAATCCTGAAAACATGTTCTGGATCAATAACTAAGACATTACTGAAGCCATATGATCATCATGACAAGTGTTTGTGTGTGGCCAGTTTTTGTCTGAGGGACAGAAGATTGAATTTTTTTGGGTAACAGGGCTCACTCAACTTTCAGTACAACTCCTCAAAAATATTCCTCACAGAAAATTGTACATACTGCTAACCCTCCCCCCCACATCTACTATCTCAATGTGCTTTTTTGCTGCCTCTGTTCCCAGCAGACATGTTATCCAGCATGATTTTTTGTAATATAATATAAGACAACAGGCTATATTTTCTTCTTTCTTAATCCTTGGTGAAGGGGACTCCATGGAACTCTTGAAAAACATTGTCTGGTTTTATTAATTGAATATAAGGGTAAATAAACATAATCTATACTTTTCTAGACATTTAGCACTCTTTTCCTACCTCTCCAAGGAAGGTTGTATTGCAGTTCGTGTCCTCACTGTAGAGACTTTTTCTTACCACCTACACTGTTAATAAAACAGATAAGAACCTGACAGATGTTCTAACAACCTAACCCCCCAAGCCCCCCCCCTCCCCTACCACACACACACACACACTCTGCTCTAAATAAATTTGATTTTGTTGTCTCTGTTCCCATCATGGATATATTCCCTCACTTCCTGTGCTTGTGACACCCTTTCATCACTCAAAACTAAAGCAAAGTGTGGATGTGTTTGCACTTTAAAGCATAAGTTCAACTTTTCATAAAAAATTTAAAGGTAAATTGGTGGTTGGTGGTAATAGGGGATTCTATAATCGGAGGGACTGATGGAATAATTTGTTTGTCCCCAAGATCGCCTCAACTGAATGGTTTGCTGTCTCCCTCATATCCCTCGTAATGGGGATAATATTGACATAGCCCCAAATGAACTATTATGGCTATTATGGCTCAAAATGTATATGGTCCAGAAATATTTAGACAGCATAAAGTATCTGGACCAGATGGCATACACCCACGGATCCTAAAAGAATTGAGCTCTGTCATTTCAAAGCCATTGTTTCTAATTTTTAGGGACTCTCTAATGTCTGGTATAGTACCACTTGACTGGTGTAAGCCCAATGTGGTGCCTATAATTAAAAAGGGATCAAAGTCTTTACCAAGTAACTAAAGACCTGTTAGTTTAACTTCTGTAGTTGGGAAGATAGTGGAGAGTTTAGTAAAAGCTGACCTCAATGTACTGTTTAATTGGGCAACTATGTGGCAAATGAGGTTTATTGTTGATAAATGTAGAGTTATGCACTTGGGGGCTAAAAACATGCATGCATCTTACATACTAGGAGGAGAGCAGCTGGGCGAGTCAATGGTGGAGAAGGATACGGGTTTTCTGGTAGATCATAAGCTTAATAATAGCATGCAATGCCAAGCAGCAGTTTCAAAAGTGAGCAAAATCCTTTCTTGTATTAAAAGAGGTATGGATTGCAGAGAGAGAGAGAGACATAATTTCACCCCTGTACAAAACATTAGTAAGACCTCATCTGGAATATGCAGATCAGTTTTGGGCACTAGTTCACAAAAAGGATATTGGGGAACTGTCTAAATTGCAGAATAGGGCAACCAAACTGATAAGAGTTATGGAGGAGCTCAGCTACGAGGAAAGATTAGCTGAGCTGAATTTATTTTCTTTTGAGAAGAGGAGATTAAGGCTGGGTTCACACTGCCGTGTGGAGTGGCTCACAGCAGGGGTCCGGTGCATTACTGTTCACCGTTTCAGGTCCGATTGCGGTCCAAATTTTTGGCTGAATTCAGCCCTGAAATGGACCAGAAGACCTGTGCAATTCACTCCTTAGCCATTCCAGAGCTGTTTGAACCGGCTCCATGCGAATTGGATGCGAGAGAACCCGCATCCAATTTGAAATAGTGTGAGGATATGATCAACATGTATAAATACATGTATAGAAGAGAAAAACATATCCCATGGGACTTTGTTACAGCCAATAAATATTGATCCAAACAGCAATTTAATAAACAAAAAGTTTATTGTGCAAAAAAGATTAAAATCAGTCTATGTATAAAATGTTCTGGTCTTTAACTATACAACGTCCTCGATTTTTCTCCCAGCAGGGAGTGATAATGACATACACTATACATCAACTGATAGTTGAATTTCCATCAGATTTTTTGCAACGCGTTTCGATTGTAGTTAATCCGGTGGAGCATAGCCTAAGTGTACAAAATGACAATGGAGAGTGTATACTGTATGCTTAATGCATATATAATAATAACAATAGATGGGAATTATATAACTGCACCATATTAACTCACATAGATAGATAGACCAGATTTTCAAAGCATTAAACAGCTGCAGCACGTCTCGGGGGGGGGGGGGGGGGAACGGGACTCCCAAATCAAGGCACCAGGGTCACAGATCTCACAAGGAATCAAGTGAGGGGAAAGGGCAGAGGGAGAGAGCCCATGATGAGCAAATCTCCCACCCAGCAATCTAAAATAAAGTTATGTAATTGATAAACATCAGTGTAAATTATTAGTATTTAATTATTTTAAGAAACCAGTAAATGTTTACTGGTTTCTTAAAATAATTAAATAGAAACTTTAGCAGCGATTAACCCATGATATACTCACATGAAATTATAATGTATAAATACATAAATCTTCCATATAGTGAACTTGGTGTTGAGTTATTCACTTTAAGGTCATCACAGAGGACAAGGGGGAACTCTGTACATCTGGAGGAAAAGAGATTTAAACGCTTGCTGACCAACCGCCATCATTATACTGCGGCAGTTCGGCACGATCCCATGAGCTGTCGTAGCTATACATCGGCTCCTTTAAGCAGGATAGCAGGCACGCGCCCGCTGCACTACAGGGTTGCCGATGCTCATGGCCGATGATCACGATGACCGCCAGCCACGAGCGATCTTGGGCACGAGAGGCAGGACAGGGATGTGTGTGTGTGTAAACACACACACATCCCTGTTCTGTTCTGTGAGGAGAGACAGATCGTGAGTCCCTAAGAGCTAGGAAGCACGATAATTATACACTAATTATAATTATATAATGATAATTATATAATTTGTGATAATTTCACAAAATAGCTAACATACAATAAAATAATAATAAAGAAAAACAAATAAATATATATAATATATAAAATATATATATATATATATATATATATATATATATATATATATATATATATATATATATATATATATATAAAATACAATCCACCTAGCTTCTAACAAATGGAGAAATGTCTACAATTCTTTATCAATGTATTTTAACTCATACAGTAAAACTGAGATCAGATATATAGTGATACCCCAATATAGAAACCTTCCAGTAATCATCAAAGAAACCATCCAATAATGATGAAAGTAGTGAGAAATAAATGGGGGGGTTAGGGTTTGCAATGGCAACTTAACACTTATTTGTAGTATTTTCGCAGTATAGAACTTATATGCAAACAACAGTTTGTAAAATTAGGTACAAAAACTCTGTGCTATTATTTATAAAAAATACACTACCATAAAAAAAAATATAGATAATAAAAACCATGAAAGAGCAGCTATCACTTTACAGTGCAATGACCACACTAAAATCAATAAATATATAGCTACTATCAAATGTGGACTCAATTGTGCATATAAACAACAAAGCTCATACATCTACAAAATCTTCACAAATTGGAGAAAAAAGTTAAAAAAGTTGAAAACAATCCCGTACATAATCCAACTAGGTTGTACAGTAAGTAAAAAAACATGACAACAACAACAGTTCCATATATCATACAATTAGGTTAGATGCCTGCCTCATGCGTATCGCCCCTCCGGGCTTTCTCAAAGAGCCTTTGTGATTTACACTGTTTTAGTACTAATTCTAGAAAAGAAGCAAAACACAAAATTAGTTGCTGAATTCTTAAGTCCTTGTAAACTGAGAAATTACAATAAGCCTCAGAGATTCTTTATTTTTTTTATATTTTATGACTATGGCTGTTATTACAATTAGGACCTTATAATTTGACACCAAACTTCATCAATGCTACTCATCAATACTTTAATGACCGTTCATTGCTCATGCCCTTGTCAGTGTTAGGATGAGAAAACCAAATGTACACATCACATTAAATGCATTCCAGATTTCAGCAAATCTATTTATCCAGAATCCTGCTAATATATAAACAGATGTCTCTAGAGTCCAACAACATAACATTTTAAGGAAAGTATCACTTTTCACAACATAAAATGCATTGTTAAAATGCTATAGAGAAAACAAATATCGAGAACAGGAACTACACACCTTATATAAACTGGAGAAAACATGTCCACTCACTATGCAGTCAACCATCATGCTCAGATGTAATAGGCATGAACTGGAATTTGTATGTGTAGTACATTGTATAGAATAATGTTAACCTTGTTAAACAAGAATGTACTGTACACTTTAGAAGGAAATATTATATTTTGTCAGTCTGCATTGATATAAACTCTCTTCTTTCCATTTATGTTTAAAGGTGACGGTGTCTGTCTACAGTTGGGCAGACAATACAAGGCATAGACAAAAGTAAAATACTATTTTGCCCTTTTGTAAGATTAATTATTGCATCTGCTGAGTAGAGATGAACCAAATGTACCTTCCCTTTTGAGACGGGAATGAGGGACACCTATTAGCAATAATATGTAGGCATACCATACCCTGCCATGCCAGCCTAAAGGAGAATTATACAAAAAAAATATTAGTTAAATCCTAAAGTGCTTTTTTTTTACGACTACTATTCCTTCATACTGGCTTTTGAAATTTACAAATGCAGCAATTTAGAAATTAGACGAAAGGTTTAGCCCTGAGAAACACTTTGAAAAAAATAAAAAGTGCATTTTATATACAACTATATAGATCAAACCAAAATGAGGGCAAATGAGGAGGAAAAAGGACAGAAGGACTTTGTTTCGAAATCAGGGACAGTTCCTTGAAATTAGGGACAGTTGGGAGCTATGATACTGGGGTTTGGTTCAAGGTGAGTTTGGCAAATTTTACTGAAGCTTGGGTGCTGCTGAATCTGAACCTGACTAAAGTCAATGGGAGCTGAATTTTTAAAAACAGTAATGGCCATTTTCAGGCAAGGAATGGTCAACAAATGACATGAGGGAATGGCCATTGCCCCGAGGAATATGTACCAAAGCAACACATTTTTTTCCCTAAATTTAGTTTGGTGAAGAGAAGTTCTAATTTTTCTTTAAATAACATACCTGGGGGTAACCTTAACTTGCATATTAATTGGCACATCTGTACAATGTATCCAAACTACTGCAGTAAAAATTAACACATTGTTTAAATTGCTGGTAAATTATAGCTCTGGCTATTTACTTAATGGCTGGAGATTCCCTTCATCTGTCCTAGGTGATGGTCTGGTAAAGATGCTAATGAAGGAGCCCTCAAAAAAAATGCCATGCCAGACCCCGGATGGCCGATGGTTCAGTTGGCCGGTTTCAGTGACAGCCTGTCAAAGTAATGGCTGCGTGGCTCGTGCAGCCATTACTTTGAGCACTGCTGTATTGCAGTGGTGGACTGACTTATCGGGGACTCTGCAATACTAGCACTGGAAGCGGCTGCAATAGGACCTATCACAGCATGCTGTTCCCTGTCGGCCCCTCCTTCCCTCCCGTCCACCCCAGGTGCTTGTACATGACATCATCCGGAATGGACGAAAAGAGCGGAGGGGCCTACAGAGAGCAGCGCACCATGAAATGTCTTATTGCAGGCTTTGGGTGAGGCTATGTGCAGAGGCAGCCAGTACAGATGTAGGGGGCCCGGGCCCCAACAGGATTGCAGGAGGGCCCATGATACTGTTCTCTTCCCCCCCACGCTGTCCCCTTCTGTCCTCCACCCCCACTGTGTTCTCCACCCCCCCACGCTGTCCCCCTGTGCCCTCCACCCCCACTGTGTCCCACTGTGTCCTCCACCCCCACTGTGTCCCACTGTGTCCTCCACCCCCCCCCCCCACGGTGTCCCACTGTGTCCTCCACCCCCACAGTGTCCTCCTGTATCCTCCACCCCCCACTGTGTCCTTCAACATAGCTGGCTGCTCAGCCCAATACCAACTACAAAGCCCCTTGTACCCACTAGTTTAAAGGGGCTTTCCACAATCCGTAAAGCCCCCTGTCTGCAGCCTCCCACAACCCCAACCTAGGGTTGTGTGGAAGAGGCCCTTGTCCCCCTGAATATGGGAACAAGGTGGTTATCCTTTGGGGTGCCCAAGCCCTTCCTGCCCCCAAGCATCCACCAACTTTCATGGGCTGGCTTGCTGTGTGTTTGGCTCGGGTTTGTCAGTGTGTGGGAGGGGCACAATATTTTTTTGTTTAGGATGTTTTTTTTTTACATGGGGGTTCTCAATTTAAGCCTTAACAGACCCAAATGGCCTTGTATGTATTGGGGGTAGGCTATTTTTAGTTTTGTGTTAAAATCTTGCAGATGCAATGTAGATTTGTAACTTTTCTCTAAAGCCGTACATCTTTGAAGCAGCATTTTGGATACATGTTACAGATGCACCACTTTACCGGCAGAGTAAGCCACCCCCCCCCCCCCCCCCCCAAGTTACTAGCTTTTAAGCAATTTTGCATTTTTAAATGCACTTCTCCTTGTTTCGTTTTTGGGGTTGTCCAAATTGGTGACATTGATATATGTCCCTCAGAATAGGACCTGGGCCCCCATACCCATTTTAAGGCCAATAACTAGAAGATAAGCCTCACAAGATTCACAAAAGTACCCCCACCATTTCACAAAAAAAGTGACAAAAATTACAGGAGAAGGTCTTTGACAATTCCTTTATTAAAATCTTCTTTCTTCTGGTCTTCTTCCTTCTTCCTTTCTTCATCCTTTGGTTTCTTCATCTTCTCCTTCCGGCATTTTCTTCCATCTTCTTCTTCCTCCGATCCGCTTCTTATTGCTCTGGTCTTCTCGTCCGGCATCTTCTTCCATGGCGTCGGCGTCTCTTCTGGGCCGCTCCGTGCAATGGGAGGCTCCCGCTGTGTGAGGCTTCGCTGCGTCTGTCAGGTCTTTTATAACGGAGGGCGGGGCCACCTGGTGACCCCGCCCCCCTCTGACGTCATGGGGAAAGCCATAGGGAATTCCCCATGACGTCCCCATGCGTCAGAGCGGGCGGGGTCATCAGGTGGCCCCGTCCTCCGTTATAAAAGACCTGTCAGACGCAGCGAAGCCTCACACAGCGGGAGCCTCCCATTGCAGATGCCGGAAGGAGAAGATGAAGAAACCGAAGGATGAAGAAAGGAAGAAGACCAGAAGAAAGAAGATTTTAATAAAGGAATTGTCAAAGACCGTCTCCTGTCATTTTTAAAATTTTTTACACTTTTTTGGTGAAATGGTAGGCCCTTACCATTTCACATAGGGGGGCCGGGATCTGGGGGTCCCCTTGTTAAAGGGGGCTTCCAGATTCCGATAAGCCCCCCCGCCCGCAGACCCCCACAACCAATGGCCAGTGGGGAAGAGGCCCTTGTCCTCATCAACATGGGGACAAGGTGCTTTGGGGGGGACCCCAAAGCACCCTCCCAATGTTGAGGGCATGTGGCCTGGTACAGTTCAGGAGGGAGGGGGGGGCGCTCTCGTCCCCCCTCTTTTCCTGCGGCCTGCCAGATTGCGTGCTCGGATAAGGGTCTGGTATGGATTTTGAGGGGGACCCCACGCCATTTTTTTGCCCGGGGTTCCCCTTAAAATCCATCCCAGACCTCAAGGGTCTGGTATGGATTTTGAGGGGGACCCCACGCCATTTTTTTTTTCTTTTGGCCGGGGTTCCCCTTAATATCCATAGCAGACCTGAAGGGCCTGGTTATTGATTTGGGGGGACCCCCACACTTTTTTTTTGTTATTTTTTTGTTTTTTTATCAATGACTTTTTTTTTATCTATGACTTTCAATGAATGACTGTTCTCTGTGTTATGGGAACCGGCAATTCATTAGCAGCAGATGGCTGCCTTAGATGACACAACAGGATGAAGAAAGGAAGGAAGGTGTTTTAATGTGATACTGCAATGCTGTACTAACAGCACGCACACACTAATCCCCAGAATCACAGCACAGATAATGTCAGCAGTCAGCAGCACTGCACAGCACATAATATCCCTGACACGCTGGAACACAATATACGAGGCCGCCGGCGCGGCGGCCTTATATAATGTGGGGCGTGTACTAAACCATCTGAGCTATAATTGGCCACAGGCATCCTGCCTGTGGCCAATTATGGCTCTCCTCGCCGCTGGCTCTATGATTGGCCAAGCATGCGGGGTCACAGTGCATGCTTGGCCAATCATCAGCCAGCAATGCACTGCGACTGGCGCAGTGAATTGCGGGCCGCTCGCATCACACGAATTTGATGCGAGCAGCCCAAATAGTTTTGGGCTCGCCGAGCGGGCGAACATGGGTTTGAATCGAACACCGGACCCATCCCTAGTACACGCCAAATTATTAGGTATTTTGGGGTTTATTAAAGGCAAATCCACTCTGAAATACAAGTGTATTTGCTGTAAACCTGAGGGAAAGCACTGGTGATTTTATCATCCAATCATGTAGAAGCAAAGATGCTGTTTTTTTGTTTTCCTTGCATGTCCCCCTCGGATCTCCAGCAACTGCACTTCCAAGTGCACTTGTAGTGCAAAGAGGATTTGCCTTTAGTAAATAAATCCCCAAGTCCAAGATACCTAATAATTTGGGGTGTACAGAGCAAAATGCTAGAGTGCAATTTACCTAATGGGGGAAACTATATAGATTGACCTGTGTGTCCCCAAGGAAAGACATTGGTAGGGTTTTACCCCCACTTCCTGATTGGCTATGTGACAGGAAGTAAATACATTTGAAGGAGAAAGTGGCAAAATTTGTGAGGCGTCTTCACCCTATCAGGGGTGCAGACATCCACCAAAAACAGACAAGGCTTCTAATCCCTCTGCACTCTGTCCCCAAGCAAAAATAAGAAAGGATTTCATTTAGTTTAACTTTGGAAAGACATATTTTTATGTTCAACTGTGATGCATGTCAATGACCCATTTAGACCTTGTTTATTAGAAAAAAACAGTTGCCTTTCACTAGAAACACTTATTAGTCCAGTCCTAAAAATTGGGTTCCTGCCGTTAGATGCGCAACTGCTGTGTGCGCAGAGGTATGTACCCATGCTTGTACTGCTGCTAATTTCTTGCCCCCATGCCCCGCTCACTGTTCTCTGAGGAAGAGATGATCCTTATTTGCAAATTAAGAATTCTTTTATTTTTTTTAACATGGGGTGGTGTTTGTGTGGGTTCCTAACACACATTCATACATATTAGGGCCAATTTAGACAGGATCTGATTTACCTACCAGCATGTTTTTAGAGTGTGGGAGGAAACCCACGCAGGCACAGGGAGAACATGCAAACTCCAGGCAGATGGTGTCACGGGCGGGATTTGAACCAGTGACCCTTTTTTCTGCTAGGTGAAAGTGCTAATAACCACCACACCATTGTGCTGCCCAAATATATATCTATAGATGTAGGTTCTTGTGTCCACTAGCAGAAAGAAGTTGGGTAGATGCCACACTCCCAATTCTGGAGGCATTAAAATGGTCTAGCACAGGGGTCTTCAAACTATGGACCTCCAGTTGTTCAGGAACTACAATTCCCATCATGTCTGTGAATGTGTAGTTCAGCAACAACTGGAGAGCCGTAGTTTGAAGATTCCTGATCACTCTAGCATGTCTTGAAAAAAGGTGGCTTCTCATCTGCCTTGTATAATTCCCAAGAATATTGTTAGGAAAATACAAGTGGGTCATGGCACATTCCAAATTTGGCACTTAAGATGGTCATGCACTCTGATTGGCCAGTCTCTGTAGAACTCAATATTTTTGCAAAATAGGTAATAGGAAGATGCACTTGAACAATTAATTCAAATTATAGGAAATCAAACAGGCTCTTGCAGTAAATCTATTTTTTTTAAGATCTAGCAGATTGCAGTGTATGGTCACCTTTAACCACTTGCTTACTGTGCACTTAAACACTGCCCAGACCAATTTTCAGCTTTCAGCGCTCTCGCACTTTCAGTGACAATGTTGTAACCAATGTTGTAACCAAATGAATTTTTTATCATTTTGTTCGCACAAATAGAGCTTTAGTTTGGTGGTATTTATTCACGACTCCGTTTTTTATTTTTTGCGATATAAGCGAAAACATAGCGGAAATTTTGAAAAAAAACTATATTTTCTCCTTTCTTTTTTAAAAGAAATCCAATAAAATCAAATTTTGTCATAAATTTAAGCCACAATGTATTCTGCTACATGTTTTTAGTAAAAAAAATTCCGTTAAGTGTATAATAGTTGGTTCACGTGATCACGGACATATGTACGCAAATGATCATGTAAAAGGGGTGTGCAGGTGATCACGGACATATGTGTGCAGATAATCATTGGCACATGTTCTTTTACTGGGACATATGTGAGGGACATGTGTTTTTATTATTTGGGGACATGTGTGTTTTGGGGACATGTGTGGGGACATGTGTGTTTTACTGTGGGGACACAACTGGTGATCAGTGAGTAAAAAAAACAGCTAATACTCACTGATCACCAGCCGGCTGCAGCGATCCGCTCTCCTCTCCTCACCGACGACTTCCGTGTGAGGAGGGGAGGGCCGATTGCCTAGCAACCGTCTGTTTGTTTACATCACATGACAGCTGTGATTCGACACAGCTGTCATGTGATCAGGAGGGCCAATCACCGAGCCCTCCTGCCGATCCGAGATGCGCCGTGTCCGGGTGACACGGCCACATCGGGATCGCGCCGCTGCGCGGGCACGCGCGCGCGCGATCCCTCTACTTCTGAAGGACGTTCCGGAACGTCCTATCAGAAGTAGACGGCTCCCACCCGGCCGTATATCTACATTGGCCGGGTGGGAAGTGGTTAAAGATCAAGATCTGAAAATATGAATTTATTGGGTTAAGAAACACTTCTCTGTTCTTTGTAATGTATTGAAAGATTTGGGTAAAAATAGAAAAAAAAATTTTTCAAAGATATATTAGAAATAATAATAGTGATGAGATTAGCATCAAAAGGGTTAATTAACTGAGAACAAGACACATCCAATGAGATGAAATTAACCAATTGTATTGGGCGTGCGCTATTATCAAAGTGAAACCCACAGTTACCCTATCACCAGTTGCAGTTTACATATTTATTATCGTTTTGTGCTTCAAAGTGCTCCGGTTCGCACGTTTGGTTAATGACTTTTCCAGCGTGCCAATTAAGGAATGAACTGGCGCAGCGCATTTGTCTTAGTAAATCACCCCCATTGCAATCATTTGATGAAGATTTTTCTTTTGTTTGTTCACTTTGCTGCATTCAAATATAACATTCTCGTTTATGTAACATTCTCGTTTAGACCGATTCGAAGATTTTGCGAAAATTCCAAATACGAATTCCGAATACGATTTGAACGAATTAATCTAATTGACTAAACAAAATAACTAGATTAACAAATCAAAACAAACAAAACTAAACAAAAATTTTCACCATGTACATGTGTGTGTCTGTGTGTATGTATGTGTATGCTCTGTTTATGTAAGTGTGTGTACATGAGTATTTTTGTGTGTGAGTTTATGTATGTGTTGGTGTCTTTTAGGCTATTTTCACACTGGGGCGATGGGTGCTACCGTCGTTTTATCGGCGCATTTCGGCTGCGGCCGAAAAAGGGTTAATACCGGCGCTTTGCGGGCTGGTTCGGAGAGCTGCCCCATTGTTTTCAATGGGAGGGGGCGCTTTAGGAGCGGTAAATACACCGCTCCTACAGCACACCAAAGATGCGGCTTGCAGGACATTTTTCAGTGTCCTGCAAGCGCACCGCTCCAGTGTGAAAGCCCTCGGGCTTTCACACTGAAGACACAGCAACGGCTGTTTCAGGTCGGTTTGCAGGCACTATTTTTAGCGCAATAGCGCCTGCAAACCGCCCCAGTGTGAAAGGGGCCTTACTCTTAAACCCTGTACTCAGAACACACAGACAGCAAGAAAACAAAAACAAAACAAAAAAAAAAAACAGCAGGGGTTTCTTTTCTATCCAGAACTAAAAATGTATTTTGGCTATACATTCACTTTAATTGTAAAGGCCTCATGCACACTGGACGTTAAAATAACATTTTTAAAAACGCCAGTAGCTTTGCAGTGAGTTTTTCAACTTTTTCAACTTTTTCATTTTTTTTCAACATTTTTGCAATAGCGTTTATTAGCGTTTATTGGCGTTTTTAGCGTTTTTCTGCATTAGCGTTTTTAACGTTTCTTTTTTTTGAAGAAAACTTTTTTTTTTCAATGGATCAAAAACTTTAAAAAAACATTGGTGAGCGACGTTTTGGAGCGTTTATCGAAGTTTATCAGCGTTTATCAGCATTAGAGAGTTTTTACAGCTGAAAAACGTCTCTCAGAACTCACACTGCCCAAAACTGCTGATAACAGCCTATGTGTGCATGGACACATAGAATAACATGATGGAGAGTTTAATGACTGTAGAAAAAAATGTCTACTACCAAAAACAGCTGCTGTAAAAACGTCCAAAAACAACCAGTGTGCATGAGGCCTTAAGATTCCACATTTTTTATTGATATATATAACCCATGGAACATTGATCTACCCAAGGTTGCCAAATTTTAAGGTACTGAGGCATTCTATCTTAAATAATGGCCTCAATTTTACTGTGAATCATGGCTTGGGTAATACTGTTTTTAACTTCAATGATGCATAATTTAGGGTATTTCCAAGCTCTAGCTATCGTTTGTTTGGCCGCAGTCATAACCTGTAGAAGGAGACTGAGCTCTAGTGCAGTCTAAGGTGACATGGTTCAATAGCGCAAGAGATGGGTCAGGGTCAACGGGTCAGGGTCTAAAGAAACATGGAGCAAAGCAGAAGCCATATGGAATATAGGCATCCAAAATTGCCGTACAACTGGGCAATTTTGAAAACGTCCACAAAATGTGTGCATGCATGCCCTCCTGACCACAACCTTAGAAGCACACCAGGGGGTAACTCAGAAAAAATGTAGAGATCCTTGCTGGGACCAATAACCACCTCATGAGAATTTTATAGTTCATTTTGATGCAATGGGGTTTTGTGTGGAAGCTTGTCAGGGCTAGGCTCAGCCCTTCCTCCTCTGAGCTGGCCTCTCAGCTGGCGGTTAATTGCCAGCTCCTATCTCTCCACAGTGACTCACCTACTGATGATATCTTGCTTGTCAGTCCTGCTTACTTAAGCCGCCCAGCCCAGATCTTCTCTGCCTTCGCCTGGTCAACATCAGAGACTCTCTCCTGTGTGCCTGTTAAAGACTTGCTTGGCTGATGTCCCTTCTTGTTCCAGATCCTGCTTGCTGTTCCACTATGCTGATATCTGGCTTCCTGACTTCCTGGTTTGGCTGACTATCCGTTCTGGTTACTTAACATTGGCTATGTTTTGACTACGTTTGTTCTATTTACTTTTATTATTAAACAAGTGTGATTTAACAGTACTTCTGTCTCGGTCTAATTCATGGTTTCTGACAAAGCTTTAGTGGTGGCCCAGATATCTTCCCAATCCTTTGTATCCAGGTCACTTTCCAGGTCCTTGGACCACTGTGCAGTGTATGGATATAGTATGTATCTCTGCGCTAGCCTTCTGTGTATTACTATATTTATTACTGCGGCAAACACTGAAAGGAATTTTCGGGTCCAGTAAAAGAATATATAAAAAGAGGTAGTACTGCGCAGCACTAACTCTCTTTTTAGATATACTGTGCAGCGTATGATGGTATTCTGGCTGGCGGGGATGTGAGGTAACTGTATATGCAAGATATTATACCTGGTCTGAATCACATATAATGTACCCTCATACAACGATAAGCTGTCTAGAAATGAGTGTGTGTATTATTGTTTGAGTAAAATGAGCGATCTGAAGATAATGGAAACACTCTCT
The DNA here is from genome assembly GCA_028564925.1 of Lithobates sylvaticus. Lineage (NCBI taxonomy): Eukaryota > Metazoa > Chordata > Amphibia > Anura > Ranidae > Lithobates > Lithobates sylvaticus. The sequence goes on from CM053026.1 coordinate 541,526,210, forward strand.
GGGTGGAAGCTGTGCTTGCTCTTGCAAGGCAGGAAATGTTTTCAGGGTGCTACTAGTAACAAGGTCACGTATGCAACTTAATCCCAATGGGGACCATGCTTGGAAAGAGGCTGGGTCATTAAAAGCAGGATAAAAGTTTGGGTGGTTAAAGAAGGAGATTAGTGGGGTATGAGGGGACACTAGTTTAAAAGGGACCAAGTTCAGAGCTGGACATCCACAACAAATTAGTCACTGATAAGGGGTGAAGATCAATTGCTTCCAAACCTACCCATGGTGGTATAGTGTAAGCTAGGCTAGTTAGGCAGTGTAGTAATAACATAGACAATTTGGGACCCCTAGGCCCCCATTGAGCTTTTTGCATAGCAATACAGCTCATGGTACCCTGGGTCTCGTAGGGCCCCATATATATTTATATACGCGATCTTGTATAACACGGAAGAAGTAATAGGGAATCGCGACCGGAAGGACTCTATACAGGTATAGAAGTTTTGGTAATAAGGTCATCTTGACAGCCGCCATGCGCCCAAGCCAGGAGACGCACAGTGGGGAAGATAAGCGAGATAACATGTGGAGGTAATTCGCCTGGATAAAGGTGTTAAGGGTTACTAGTCAGTTTTATTCCCAAATATGAAATTATTGTCGAGGACCATAAGAAATTAATATTATCTTGCAGGTGGGTAAATTCAGCTTGTGAAAGAGACACATTGAGGGCCCTGGATTTGGATTGGTTAAAGCGGGGTTTCACCTAAAAAAAATTTTTTTTAAAAGTCAGCAGCTAAAAAAAAAAGTCGCTGCTGACTTTTAAAAAGTACACTTACCCTCCCAGGGCGCCCGCGATGTCGTTGGTGGAGGCCGAGATGTCCCTCGGCTATCTGGATCCAGCGCCGCCATCCTGAGTAAGGGAAACGGCTTCTCGTTTCCTACTGCGCGAGTCGGTGCGCGGCCTACTGCGCATGCGCGAGTCGGCGCGCGGCCAACTGCGCATGCGCGAGTCTTAATTGTGAATGGGGAACGCGGTGTGTTGTGGGACACAGTTCCCACAACACACCGCGCCCCATTCACCTGAAGACGGAAGAAGAGAAGATCACCGCGGCGCTGGAGGAGGCAGATTAGGACGATCTGCCTAGCAACAGCCATTTCTGGTAAAAAAAAAAATATATATATATTTTTTTTTTTTTTTAAATTGTTACTAACTTTCTCCCAAGTTTTTATTTTCAGGGTGTCCCACCACTTTAACTTCAAGCCCTGACACTAATGCAAATTTGTCCAGTGTGTGGAAGAGATTCGCCAGTTCCTACTTTTCAGTCCTCAGTTCAGTCCCAATTCATGAACCTTCAGATCTCAGATCAGTCCCAATTTTTGTATCATCAATCCTTAGATCTGCCCAATGCACACAACTTCAAACCTCAGGTTAGCACTAATTCATACAGCATCAGACTTCAGACTTTGGGCACCTTCAGACATCAGATCAGCCCCAAATCCTGCATCTTTAGACCTCAGATCTGCCCCAATCCATGGACTTCAGACCTCAGCTAGATACCAATTCCTGTATCTACAGACCTCGGATCAGCACCAATTCATGCACTTTTAGATCTCAGAGTAGACCCAATTTAGGCACCTTTAGGCATCGGATCAGTCTCAATTCTTGCACTTTCAAACTTTAGATCAGCCCCAATTCACATATCTTCAGACCTAAGATCTGCAACAATTCATGCACAATCAGACTTCATATCAGACCCAATCCAGGCACCCTCAGCACCCAGTTTAATTCCTCCACCTTCAGATCTTAGATCAGCCCCAATTCATGCACCTTCAGCATCAGATTAGGACCGATTCACGTACTTTCAGACCTCTTATTAGACCCAATTTAGGCAACTCTAGACCTCAGATCAATACCAAAGCCTGCACCATCAGAAATACAGGGGTTCTACATTCATACTTGCTGCAGCTGCTAGTTTCACTCAAAGAAGAAAGGTGGGTAGGCAGAAGTGCTTTTTCACATCATACACCGAAGTCCACAGCAGGTCTAAGGTAATACTGGGCAGGCCAGCACCTGAACATCAGGGATGTCAGGGAAGTGGTTGGGCCATGGGTTCAAAAGGGCAGGCCATGCTTTAAAATTGACAACCTAATGAGCTGTACATTTCAGCCTAAGGCAGTGGCACTTCAAAGTGCCACTGAAAAAGACATTGAAGCTTGCCCAGTGCGTGCATGCTATAAGTTGCTGACCCCTGATATCTAGGTTCAGTGCTCTTGAACTGTAGCATTTCAGCTTGTCTGATTTAAAAAAAAAAACAAGTATGAAATTCATATTTTGCAGTTTACCAATCAATAAATATGTATTCTATTTACAGAATATTCTATTAAGAGTAATACTTTTGACTACATATTTTGTTTTAAAAGCTTACTAGGGCATGGGAAACATTTCATGTAAAACATGGTTTGGACCAAATAACACATCACTAAATTTAGGCATGTTATCAATGCAGCAATTAAACTGTCCCAGTTCAGTTTGAGTGAACATAACACCTTTTCATTAGTCTCTTTCACTGGACAGATTTAAAGAGAGAAAGGAAAAGCTATTGGGAGGTTAGCAGATGCAGGGGTATAGGCCTCCAGGCAATACAAATATTGTAGATATTATGAGGGAAACATCCAGCAAGTGTTTGTAGATCTTGTTGAAGATTAGTGTTTAATCATCGGAGGTTACTCTTTTACCACACAATCATCCAGATACTTGATTTGGTATCAAATTCCTCACGTGTCATTTAATCATTTCGAAAAACCACTGGGAATTTTGTTTAATATGGTGTGAGCCAAAGACCACAAGATTTTTTTAAAGAATAAATGTGAGTTTAGGAACATGTGCAGCAATCTTTATAGTTTATAGCACTGCATGTGTATGTACATACATGGGACTTACACAGCTTTCCATGGTTGCTATTCCATATTTTCATGATAGCAGGTTCCCTATTAGTGACAGTATGTCAGACTGTTTATTTAGCATCATTGACGATTAAAATAATATGACACATAGAAGAAACTAGTTTTTAATCGTTCTAAGAGCAGATTGGTTAACTTACATTAAAGCTACACCCTACCCAACCTTAAAAATTATCGTTTGAGATATATCCTGGTAACATAGCTGCATGTTACATTTCCACATACGTTTGTCTGAAATTGATTGATGCTGGTATACTCTCCTTGCTACCTCTCATACACAGAAAGTTTGATAAAAAAATAGGCCAGTTCTAAGAAATGTTTAGAGTACCCAATCAGATTTAAAAACAATCCAAGCTTGAATTTGATTGGTGCTGTAAGAAACAACAAAAGGGAATATAACACAATGTAGAATTCAGGGAGTACCCTTCTTCTGCCTTCCTATTGACCCTGTTATGTGCTTTTTGAAAATATGTCTTCAATGGTATTTACAGAGCTAGTATTGAGGTAAACTTGGTTAACATTTTGGGAAAATATATAATCTAAATATATAAACTCGCGCAGATGGTGTAGAAAATGGGTGGTAAAAAATGGGTGGTAAAAAATGAATGTAGCTGCTATACACAAAGTGCTAAACACTTGACCATAGTGACAAAATATATAAATACAGCGCTCACAAACAAATACCCATAATAGGTGACATAAAAACATATAGTCCATATAAATTTGTTTCACAACTAAATACAGTCCATATGAAACTAAAAAAGGTGCTTCACAACTAATGTGCAAAATCGCAGGGAATGTTTCACATCTGGTGTGCAAAAAGTGCAGAGAAAAAATGTTGCTGAAAAATCGTACCAAGACACCCCCACATGTGTCCCCACTCACCAAATCACAATAACACCCAGCTTTTCAGTCTGGGAGTCAATACAGGCTTAGAACGATATCCACAAAATGACCCAGGATGGCAGGTTCTCTGATGAGATGATAGACGATCCTTCAATGTAAATACTCAGCCATACAAAACAGGTACCCAGAAAGGAAGAAAAAAAGGGGGACCAATAGTGAAGTATGCTAAGAAAGCAAATTTATTGCGCTTAAAGGGTACACTTACAAAAGTAAGCTAAAAACAGGCATTGAAATTGTAAGAGGATGCAGCAAACACCATTAGGAGCGTTCCTACGAGACCGGACGTGATGTCAGTGCCAGAAGTGAGTTACGTCAATACATTTCACCCTCCCACAGGGCGTCATCAAAGGACCTGATGTGGTTAATATTTTGCTTTAGCCCAGTTACAGTGTTTATAATGCAGCATTAATAGTACACTGAGTGGTTTCCCCTGTAACCTAAAATTGCACTTTAAAAGGAAAGAAAGAGAAACACACAATCATTGTGGAGCAATACCAAGCAGGAAGCATAGCCTGCATACGTACACATATATTTAAAAAAATATAACATACTAGCTCTTTTTCCAAAACAAGAACACATATCAATTGCATCATTTTCACTATGCTAATCCATTTTAACATGTACAGTATGTATATGATCCTGTGGCGCTGCCCTCAGAGCGACTGTTGGATAGATGTTGGGTCCTTCAGCTACTCCCAATGATGACCCACCCTGAACAGATCCACAACTCGCTGCCACACCAATTGCATAAAGAGGGATTTATTAGCCTGTAGCGCTACCCCCATAGGAGCCCCTGGATAGAATGGGTTATCTGTTCTTTGCCTTGACCTTCTCAAGAACCTCAGCCCCTCTGACACATGCGGTTGAGTGTACCCAATAGTAGTGCTATATCAAAGAACACAGGCACCTAACCAGGTAGTAGAGGCAAACTTAATATATTGTCACCCAATATGGTTCGTAATTAGGCAACAAGGGGAATAACACAATGTAGCATACAAAGTGATTAACAGTAAGAACTAGACATAACAAGACATTTTGCAGTTTAATCTACCGAGTGCTGTAACTATAATGCCAGAGCACATTTATGGTGACGGTGCTAGTCCTAGACCAACTGGGTATCCGCTGCCCAAAAGAAACGGAGGATGGTAGCGCAGGGGGCGGGAGAACTAAGGGGGCTTGCAGAATAATTATTATGGGAGGAGCAATCCTTTGAGATGTTCTTCTGCCAGCTATCATTGTGGCCCTTTAAGAGCTTTGTTACATTTAACGACAGTCCTAGTTAACCTGCATGCAGTATAGGTACAGTAGAGGTATGGTATAGTCTCAGCACAGGTGTAAGGTAGATGTGGTTCAGATGCTGTAGGGTTGGTAAAGGTGCAGTCTAGATTTGGAATAAGTGTGTATAGAGTACAGTATGGGTGCAGTACAGATTGGGTACACTTGGTGTCCTGCTCTCCTAGCAGTATCAGCAGTATCAACAATGGACAAATAGCCCTTTCTTGCTATGGTGACCTCTCGCTGTAGAAGGGGGCCCCCTTGGTTCTCCGAAAGCCTCAGGGATCAGTGGTGGGAAACAGAGGGTGAGTAGACACTCCAGTTTCCATGCTGCAGTGGTGCAGGTGCTCTAATGTGGGCGGTGCTGCGCTGCCCCTGCGTGTCCTCACTACCAGTCTCAGGCTTGGATCTACACCGTTATGGTCTTCCACTGGCAGGTAAACATCCAGACAGAGATGTTCTCTCTCTAATTCCCTTGGTGCCAAGATTAAGAATTTTCCCTGGCAGTTTAAAAAAATCATCTCTCCACTCCTACTGCACAGTGCATATTGGGATCTGTAGTGTAAGGAGTCTATTTGTCCCATTATATGGCTACCATCTCAAACTACAACTCCCAGGATTATCAGCTCCCTGCATAGAAGTCTATGGGCTTGTTTGGCTTTAGCTCTCCTTCTGTTGGCCAGAGGAGAGTGATCCAGCATAAAATCAGCATCTCAGTGGGAGGGGGGGGGGGGGGAGAAGATTAAAAGGCAATGTCTCCTTATCCATGTTGTTGTAGCCCAGCACCTGGTTACAAACCTCTTTTCTGATAGCGTAGCAAGTGGTGGCAAGAAAAATAGATTTTAACACCCACTTATTACACACTGGCATCCACAGGAGCAAAAGGTGCTACTAGCACACTTACTGGGCTGTCTCCAATGGCTCCTGTCTCCAATGGCTTCTGAACCAGCTGGATGGACTTCTGATCATGTGGCCATTGTGAGAGCCAGTCACAGCAGTAATATGATGCAGAAGCCGCACTGCCTCCTGGGCATTAAAGTCCACTGAAAGGGCTACCGAGAGGAAGCATTAAGGTGTACCTAAATTGCCATTGCCATCACATTGCCATGGGAGACGGAAGGTGCCCTAGGAGCACCAACAACACCTCCCTCACTGCAAGAGGCCATCCCACCTGCCACATATACAAGCTTTACAACAGGCTGCTAAAAAACCTTCATTTTACTTGGTAAGCACTGTATCTTCACACTGTATTAAAGTGGTTCGAAAGCCTAAACATTTTTTTACTTTAATGCATTCCTTGCATTAAGGTAAAAAAATGTTTAGGCATCAGAATTGGCCCCTCCTCCTCCCTTTAACTTACCTGAGTCCTCATTCGATACAGCACTGTGCATGTCTGCAGCTCTTCTCTCCCCTCACTTCAGTCTCTCACTGGCTTTGCTGGGGCACTGGAAGCCACTGACTCTCACTGTGCCAATCAAAGCCAAAACAGGAGTGGGGGGAGCTTGTCAATGGACACAGCAGTGGTGCTTGGGAGCGAGCACTCATAAGTGCCCTCATGGGAAGCGACTCCCCATGGGGCACTGGACAGAGAGAGGAAGGGCCAGAAGCGCAGGCGGGGGACTTGAGAAGAGGAGGTGTTGGGCCGCTCTTCTCTTCCATTGCACTGAGAAGGTAAGTATAGACATGTTTGCTATTTAAGAAAAATAGTTTCCTCTATGACCACTTTAACTCTTGCACTGTTGTCGTCATACACCGTCTACAGCTTTGTGACCTGAGATGTAGACTATATATGCTGAATACTTGGATTTTACCCCTTTAGTAACTTCAGACCAGGCAAATTAACAAAAAAAAGTGTAATGAAAACAATTCCTTAGGACAGGCAGCAAATTATTGTAACTGCTGATGGTCAAGAGGCCTGTCACCACAAGTACTGTTTGAAGCCTGTCACCCAAAAACGAGATGTCATGCCATCCACACAGGGCATCCCTCTCAAGCTGGCATCAGTTTGATTTTAGACCTTATCCACCCGAGATCAGCAGTTTCACTGTCCGCCCCTTTGGACACCATTGTTTGTGTACCCTATATCGCTCTACCAAAGTATCTCTTCACAGTCAGTTTCTCCTCTCTCTCTGGGTTACACTTCCTCTCATTGTGCTTTGTCAATCATTTGAAGGGGGAGCTACAATCTGTGACAGTGGTGTAGTGGTTAGCACTTTCACCTAGCAGTATTAGGGTCGCTGGTTCAAATCCCGACCACAACACCTTCTGCCTGGAGTTTGCATTTTCTCCCTGTGCCTGCGTGGGTTTCCTCCCACACTCCAAAGACATGCTGGTAGGTTAATTAGATCCTGTCGATAAAATTGGCCAAATATGTGTATGTTCCATGTGTTTGTAAGCGTGTCGGGACCCCACAGGGCAAGGACCACACTATACCACGGATGGACACCAGTGGCAAAAAGCACCCTGAGGCGATTCAGTTTGCATAGGTAGCCCTATACAAGTCATTCATTCATTCACAGGGTGCGTCATTCTTCCAGTTGTTTTAAAAGGGCCACCAGCCGATGCTACCCTACCATCCTAAAACTTTTGGGGATCTATTCATTCAGCCTGTGCTGCAGAACATTTTGTAAAAACTAGTTGTTTTCTTTTGATTTAGAAAGTTGCATGCTGGTCCACGTCCATGATAATCTGTTCTTGAGCAATTATGTTTGCCATCAAAAGTGTTTCTGCATATTATCTCTGTATCTAGCCTGCTTATTGCAGTTCATAAATCCAAAACAGCTTGCACCATTTGCATTGCAATATGAACCAGGCTAAGAAAAAGAATAGTTTATATCTCCCCTCAACCAAACACAAAGAAATAAAATAACCAAGATCAGATATTGTCCAAACTGTGTGTGTCTGTTTCTAAAACTGTGCTAAAGCAGCAGCTGTATTTCCATGAAACCTGTTACCTAAATCAAGATGAGGTTGCTCAAATTTCATGTTTGTGTCTTTTGGCAGAATGGATAGTGCAATAGTTCTAAATAGATATATCACCCAAAAGCGAATGGTGATATAATCTTAATGAAAACCAAAATGTAAAAACACTGCATACATGAACTGTGTTTAGAGGAATATGCTGAAAGTACTTAACACAAAGAAAGAAACAATGGCAATTTTGGAAAGGGACAGAAATGGAGAACAAATTTTAGTTTTTTTTGTCTTCGCCTTTACCTTTTTTGTTGTTTTTGAGTGAAGCTACAATGTAAAGCACACGGCACAATTGTTGGCCAACCGAGCATCTGATTTTTGTCTTAAGGGCATGTGCAAGGATCTTGTCTTGCATACTAAAGGTACACAATTGTCATGCAACAAACATGAACGTAGTGACATACTACGTGGAATTTCAGCTCTTTAGCGACACCCTTTTATTGCCCCTTCTGCTAATTTTGTGTGTGGTGAGCATTGATTCCGAGCATGCATGTACTTTCGTCTTTTGTGTGACGGATTTGTGTACTGACCATATGAAAATCTGACGTCAAACTGTTGTCCACCGAAAATTTACTAGCCTGCCATCTAACATTTGTTAAGTGACAACATTAGCACCCAAAATCATATTAGATGTGAACCCAGATATGACATAGGATCATGTACATGGAACCAGAGTCCATGTAATAATAATATTCGCTCAGTGGATATAAATAAAAGTCCTCTGGCAGCAAAAAGATGATGATGACACTAAACCCATCCAAACGTGACTCAGATTGTACACCTGGGTAACTTGCATGTACAGTTGGTGAGAAGAAGTGCCCGACCACCTAAATCACAATATGCTTACCAGAAGGTGAAGCAGATAAAGCTTAAAGTAGTAGCCAATCAGCAGACTGATAAGAGTGTCACTGGCCTCTCTCTCTCCCGATCCACAGCTTCCACCAGATAAGGTTATGGGATATTATGCCTCCGTTAACTCATTGAAATCACATTCTGCTCTTTGATCCAGTTATTGATCGCAGCCGCCGGACAAAGAGGCAGCTCCAGGTTAGGAATTGCTGCAGCCTTTCAATTGCTTTCTTGTTCTGCACCGCGGTGAACCTTTTAAACTCCTTGGGGAGAGAGCAGCGCATAACAAATCTTGTCCTCCTGGCCAGCTCAGCTCCAAATCTGATCAATTCCTCCACACAGTGTGAAATGCAGGTGCTGGCTTAGATGGCAGGGCAAAAAAAGTGTCAGAAAACGAATAGCAGGGAGCTGAGGTCAGTATCAAATAAAAAACACTTTATTAAAATAAGCAGCACACGTACATTGAAGTTAGCATGAAACAGCATGGATAGGGGACACCTGAGACCAAGCAGCTGTAATCAGTGTGAGGCTGTAGGCTTCATTATAAACAGAGACCAAGGATGACAGGGAGCCAGCCTGCTCAAAGTATAGCAAAGTATAGTGGTGGCGTTCTAGGCTTCACACAAGGATGATAGCTGTCCCGTTTCCAGGGACTTTGCCCTTGTCTTCAAATGTCCTCTCCCGACATTCATCAGGCATTTTGACAGCTGTCATCCTCATGTGCAGCCTAGAATTCTGGCGCTAATATCCATACTTTGAGCTGGTATGCTCCCTGTCATCCTTGGTCTCTGTTTACTCAGTGATGCCTACAGCCTCACACTGATTACAGCTGCTTGGTCTCAGGTGTTCCCTATCCATGCTGTTTGATGCTATCTTCAATGTAAGTGTGCTGCTTATTTTAATAAAGTGTTTTTATTTGATACTGACCTCAGCACCCTGCTATTCATTTTCTTCTACATTGGGGTTATCCTACCCAGATATTCTGCAGGAGCTGCAGAGGTTCCAGTCTTGTCCCTTCTCCTGTTCAGCCATCCATCAATCCATCCAGTTGCTTAATCCATTCCTCTACCCTGTTGATGGTCTGCAGATGAAAGTTCGAATGGACCAAGGGACTTTGAACTTCTCCTAGGAGTGCCGTATGTACTGTGTACTAGTACACTCTTTGGATTTACTAAAAAAAGGGGAAGAATCTAATAATGGTTGCAGGCCAGCAGAGATGAGAGGGGTTAGTTATAACAGCAGGTCAGCAGAGGTGACAGGAGCTGGTAATGGTTGCAGGCCAGGAGTGGTGGCATCAGTAGGCCAAGAGAGGTGTCAGGAGGTGGCAATGGCTGCAGCTAGCAGAAGTGGCAGGAGCTGGTAATGGTGGCAGCCACAGACCAAGAGAGGTGACTGCAGCTGAAAATCGTGGCAGCGACAGACCAGGAAAATAGACAGGAGCTGGTAATTGAAGCAGGACAACAGAGGTCACAGTAGCTGGTAATGGTGACAGGCCAGCAGGGATGGCAGGATCTGCTAATTATGGCAGTCCAGCATAGGCCGAATGAGCTAGTAATGGTGGCAGGCTGGCAGAGGTGGCAGGAGCTGGTAATGGTGACAGGAACTAGTAATGGTGGCAGTCCAGCAGAGGTGATGGGAGATGGTAAAGGTGGCAGGTCAGGAGAGGTGGTAGGAGCTGGTAATTGTGGAAGGCAAGCAGAAGTAACAGGAACTGATAATGGTGGAAGGCCAGCAGAGGTGATAGGAACTGGTAATGGTGGGAGGAGTAGGTAATGTTGAAAGTCCAGCTGCAATGGTAGGAGCTGGTAGTGGTCTTGGGCTGCCCCTGAAGAGCTGCCCCTAGTTTAACTTCTGTCCCCTAGGCATACAGATGCAAAACAGTGTGGGGCACTTGTGGCAAGGGGGATTCTGAGGATTCATCAGTTGATGGCATGGGGGGAGGGGATCAGATGGAACTGCACTGCTGCCATCACCATGGTGCAGCTTTTGTAGTGTGTCTTATCCTGCATCTTTCCCAGCTGCAAGATGACGACTTATTAGTTGAAACACGTCGGATGGACCCACTTACACACCACTCGCTTCTGATGACCTTTGTGAGTTTACCATTTTACTACAATAAATAATATTTTTAAACGGTATCACGCTATGCGATTTTTTCTCCATCTGTTTCGCATGGCCTGTGGATACCGAGCCTCTGCCCTCACCAAGGAATATGATATTTAACCTTTAACCCACTTGATGTCTGTGAATGTCCAAGTTAAGCCATTGACTGGATCCAGGATCAGCTGTACCCATCCAGTTTGCTGAACATTTAGCCTTTGAAGACTTGAGTGGTATATGCCCCTTCAAGTCATTGACATCCGGTAAGCCTCCTCTCTTATCCATGGTGGTGCCTTCAATCACATTGTCTCCATTTGGAATTTTACACCTGGGTTGCATGTTCCTGTCTGAGACTTTTTTTTTGGGGATTATTCCTTACAATCTTGGACTTGACCTATGCCTTTATTTTCTTCTTGACAATTGAATGCACTTTGTTATTTTTATGTGTTTATGGTTGTATATATATTTTTACACTCCAGTAAGCACTTTCACTTAGTAGTAATTCACTATTTGATCATCTTCATTGATAAACCACTAACCTGATAGAATATTAGCGCTACACATTTTTTATCTTGGGATAGCACTTGCCTGTACCCATTAGGCAGTTCTATTTTGTGAAACAGGATGTCTGCTCCCTTCAGTCCCCTGCAAGTTTTTCCTGACCCTGGACAGTAAAATGCAGTTGTAGGAACATTGCTAATTGCTGATCCATGCTTACTCCTCCATGCCAGTTTACAGGGCTATGGCAGGGTTAGCAGTTGAGGAGGATGAAGAAGACGATGCATTAACAACTGCTGAGTCCTGACAAAACTGGTTGCTCTGCGCATGGGAGGAGGAAAATTAGAAAAGTTTTGTGAGCCACTCAGCTACATCCTTTGCTTGCTCTAGCTGTACAGCATGTCCACTGCCAGAAGGAAAAGGCAGATGTGCCCTGTCTCTCAAAGGTGTGGCCTGACCACTGCTTTGTTCCAAGGATGCAGAGCTCCTTTTTCTCGCTTCATGCGTATATAATCTGCCTCTCCTTTAGGCCTGGCTGATATTATGAATACAAAGGATTGGCTAATTGTATTGTTATTTGGCAATAGGGGGAGTAATGAAATGGTGTTATGATGCACTTAAGAATGTGGTACGCACTTTGGTTGGCAAAACTATACTGCACAACAACGCAGTGATAGTTACATAGATACATAGTAGGCGAGGTTGAAAAAAGACACAAGTCCATCAAGTCCAACCTGTGTGTGTGATTTTATGTCATTATTACATTGTATATCCCTGTATGTTGTGGTCGTTCATGTGCTTATCTAATAGTTTTTTGAAATTTTCGATGCTCCCCGCTGAAACCACCGCCCGTGGAAAAGAATTCCACATCCTTACCGCTTACAGTAAAGAACCCTCTACGACTTTAAGGTTAAACCGCTTTTCTTCTAATTTTAGTGAATGTCTTATTAGTGTCTTATTAAATTCCCTTTCGTGGAAAAGTTTTATCCCTATTGTGGGGTCACCAGTACGGTATTTGTACATTGAAATCATATCCCTTCTCAAGTGTCGCAGAGAGAATAAGTTCAGTGCTCATAACCGTTCTTTATAACTAATGTCCTCCAGTCCCTTTGGTAGTTTTGTTGCCCTTCTCTGGACTCTCTCCAGTTCCAGCACATCCTTCCTGAGGACTGGTGCCCAGAACTGGACGGCAAACTCCAGGTGCGGCTGTAGAGTGGGAGAATTATCATTTTATCTCTGGAGTTAATCCCCTTTTTAATGAATGCCAATATTCTGTTTGCTTGGCTTGCAGCAGTTTGGCATTGCATACCATTGATAATGATGCAAACAAAGGGCAACATTGCCTGTGTCAGTCACAAGTTTGCTGACCCCCTGGGAAAAACCCTAGCAAAATGACAATAAAATAAAATATACATTCTCCAACTCTATCTTTCCTTAGCTGAAAGTAAAAAAATAAATATATAGACTAGACATGTGCACAATAGAAAAGTTTGTTTAGTTTTGTTTTGTTTCTGTTCGTTTCCGTTGATTCGTAACGATTTGTAAATTCGTAAGTCGTCGGTGTTCGTATTCGGACTCGTTCGTATTTTCGTAAGTCGTCGGTGTTCGTATTCGGACTCGTTCGTATTTTCGTAGAGTTATTTTTTCGTTGATTCGTTTTTCCGTTTATTCGAAATTCGTATTTTCGTTGTATTTTGTATTCGGACGCATTCGTATTTTCGTAGGTTTAGTTACATTCGTTCTTTCATAAGATTGATTTATTCGTACTTTCGTAACATTGTTTTGTAGATTTGTAATCGGAGCATAATTCATAATTTTATGTAATGTGTATGTTATTATTACATTGTAAGAAACACGGAAAATTACGAATCAACAAAAAAAAAAAAAAAAAGTTACGAATGTACGAATTTTTTCGTTCAATCCATTCGAAGCACGTTAAGCAGCGCCATTGTAAGAGACACGGAAAATTACGAATCGACAAACAAAAAAAAAAAAGTTATGAATGTACAATTTTTTTCGTTCAATCCATTCAAAGCACGTTAAGCAGCACCATTGTAAGAGACACGGAAAATTACGAATCAATAAACAAAAAAAGTTACGAATGTACGAATTTTTTCGTTCATTTTGATTTTCGTTATTTTTGAATCTTTGTTCGGTATTTTCGCTGTTTCTTTTTTCGTTTTCGGATTTTCATTCATTCGTAGTTTCGTTGTTTCTAATTTAATTATTTCGTATTTTCGTTGTTTTTCATATTCGTTCGATTCGATAATTCATTATTCGTTAACATTTTTACTAAATCTTCGTTCATTCGTACGATACGAATGAACGAATATAACGAATTTGAACGGAAAACGAATTCGTAACTAAACGAATTGCACATGTCTAATATAGACTTGGTGAGCATGTGCAGCAGTTAAACAGCAACTAAAAAAGAACTGTTGGGTCTATGCACTGTGAACACAAAGGGGAAAGGTGGAGTACACACTAATATATGGAGCATTACCCCCGCAGGTGCTGCTGGTGACTGTCTCCCCTACTCCTGCACAGCCAGGCAACACGCATTCTCTACTTGCATCCAAACACAAGAAGTCAGTCCCTTGGCTTTGTTTTGATGTTTTATTAGGGGAAACAACTTGGATGGGCTGAAGGGATTTATGGGATGCCCAACTTGAAGCAAAGAGCAACAAAAACAACTTTTTTCTTCTGTACAAAAGATCCTGAATCGCTTTCCTTCCTGTCCTCGCACAGTCCTTAGTGGATTAGTAGCAAAAGTTCATTATAGACTAGGAGCTCTTAGCCCCTCTTGGAGATAGCACAAAAAATTTGACAAACTGCATGCAGGGGTATATTCTCTCCTTGTGTAGAACTGCTACCAGCTCCACTGCTTGCAGGCACTACCAGCCCTCCTGGCTGCCCTGAAGATCTCCCAGGGTAAAGATAAAAAGGTTAAGCAGAACACTGTCCTTTTGTGAACGCTTGCTACATGTGGCAGTTTCTCCCCTTGAAAATCCCTGGGTCTGCTGATGTACTCACGCTGTCCTCCTTGCTCCCACTGCTTCTCAGGCAAGACTCCTAGACAAACCGTGATGCTGTAATGGTCTTCCTTAGCCAACCCGAGCCCAACCTGGAGGTTGAGACACCCCTAGACCTAGGGGATCCCTTCTAGGCTACCGAAGCATTCCATCTTCCACTTAACTCCCTTGCTGGCATGACTCATCCATATTTACTGAGCCACCCTGCCAAGACATTCTGCTTGGGTATTTGCCAAGTTCCCACAAGTATGCAGATTAACACTCCTGACCTCTGCCCACTAACTTCTAGAAGTTGCTCCAAACTTCCACACTCAGGGGGAGGTACCAGAGACCTGCCTGCATGAGTCATCTAGCCTGTCCTTCAAAAAACCCTGCCCCAATTCCAGACCCACACTTACCATGAGTCAATAGATTTGCCTGCACTATACTAATAGCACACTAGAGGGTGCTACATATATAGCCCACCACACTATTTTCATAATAATGTTGCACAATACAGAAATGTGTATAACATTGTAGAGCACTTTATAGAGTCCTCTGTAGTACAACTCTTTCTCCCTGCAAACAGCTCTCCCTATCTACTCCAAAATACACTGACAAAATGCTGCTGGGAACCCTGCCCTTTATAGGGAGGAGAAAACCAGATATTGGCCCTTTTAAGTGACCTGACCACAGTTCAAAGGTCAGGAAGTGTATTATTGTTAGTTGGTTCCTATGGATTCCAATGGCTTAATTTGTTCGCCGGATTGGGTTCACTGCAAACCCATGCTGGAATCGAACCCAAAGCTCATCCTTATTTATCAGTTGTGATAAATTCTCCTCCACTTTTATAGCATATACTATTTGCTGGAACGGTATTTTCATTTTGCAGGAATGCTGTGGGGGACTTACTAATCTAAAATTTATTGCAATACATAATTTCACTACACCTGTTCCACAATAAGTTTTGTAAACTCTTTTTTATATGTATTTTATCTATGAAGTGCTGTTTTATCCATGCTTTAAACCAGATTTGTACAGGTATTTTCACAAAAGCTTTAATATGTTTAAACAATCATGTAATGAAATATTTTAAGCACCTGAAATAAAAAGTATGTGTGCTCTGTTGACTTCAATATATTTAAAGGTGTCTTGAAGTAAGTATGGTGCACTGTAGTTCATAAGTCACAAACTGCAATTTTTGGCAGGGTCCCTATTCTAAGAAGCTATCCAAGGTTTAATGTTATGTTCCCATGTATTATAGGGCTTCTGGATCAAATGTTAACTATTCTTAATAAAATATGAATTTATGAGAAGTCATTTTGGTATAAATCCACTCAGTGTCACACATACACATACGGGTTTATTTACCTAAAAAAAAAGAAAATTTTAGAGCAGAAACTCAGATGAATAAAAATCGACTGAATTTTATGATTTTAGTTTTAAATGGAAAATGAAAAACTCTTTTTTCTTTTTCCAAAACTACTGCCATTGCAGCCCATTGGTTAATTTTGTACCTGGGGGGCACATGAGACGGGTGAGTGTTAAGCTACCATCCACTTTCCCCAATATAAATGTATTTTATTGGGATTTTTATGTGCTAGACCAACACGAAGTGACACATAATTGTGATGTAGAAGGAAAATGATAAATGGTTTTCCAATTTTTTTACGAATAAATATGTGAAATGTGAAATATGTGGCGTGCATTTGTATTCAGCCCCCTTTACTCTGATACTTCTAACAAAAATCTAGTGAAACCAATATGGGAACCAATTGCCTTCAGAAGTCACCTAATTAGTAAATAGAGTCCACCTGTGTGTAATTTAATCTCGGTATATAAATACAGCTGTTCTGTGAAGCCCTCATAGGTTTGTTAGAGAACCTTAGTGAACAAACAGCATCACGAAGGCCAATGAACACACCATACAGGTCAGGGATAAAGTTGTAGACAAGTTTAAAGCAGGGTTAGGTCATAAAAAAATATCCCAAGCTTTGAACATCTCACGGAGCACTGTTCAATACATCATCCAAAAATGGAAAGAGTATGGCACAACTGCAAACCTACCAAGACATGGCTGTCCACCTAAACTGACAGGCTGGGCAAGAAGAGCATTTATCATAGAAGTAGCCAAGAGGCCCATGGTAACTCTGGAGGAGCTGCAGAGTTCCACAGCACAGGTGGGAGAAGCTGTCCACAGGACAACTATTAGTCGTGCACTCCACAAATCTGGCGTTTATGAAGAAGTGGAAAGAAGAAAGTCATTGCTAAAAGAAAGCCATAAGAAGTCCCGTTTTCAGTTTGCGAGAAGCCTTGTCGGAGACACTCTGAACACACCATCCCCTCCGTGAAACATGGTGGTGGCAGTATCATTTTCTGGGGATGCTTTTCTTCAGCAGGGACAGGGAAGCTGGTCAGAGTTGATGGAAAGATGGACGGAGCCAATTACAGGGCAATCTTAGAAGAAAACCTGTTAATTGTCTGCAAAAGACTTAAGACTGGGGCAGAGGTTCACCTTCCAGCAGGACAATGACCCTAAACATACGGCCAGAGCTACAATGGAATGGTTTATATCAAAGCATATGCGTGTGTTAGAATGGCCCAGTCAAAGTCCAGACCTAAATGCAATTGAGAATCTGTGGCAAGACTTGAAAATTGCTGTTCACAGGCGCTCTGCATCCAATCTGACAGAGCTTGAGCTATTTTGCAAAGAAGAATGGGCAAAAAATGTCACTCTCTAGATGTGCAAAGCTGGTAGAGAAATCCCCAAAAAGACTTGCAGCTGTAATTGCAGTGAAAGGTGGTTCTACACAGTATTGTCTCAGGGGGCCTAATACAAATGCACGCCACATTTTTTACATATTTATTTGTAAAAATTTTACAAACCATTTATCATTTTCCTTCCACTTCACAATTATGTGCCATTTTGTGTTGGTCTATCACATAAAATCCCAATAAAATACATTTATGTTTTTGGTTGTAACATGACAAAATGTTGAAAATGTCAAGGGGTATGAATACTTTTTCAAGACACTGTATATAGAAACACTGGATTTCAAAATATAAGGTGAGCATCAAATGAAAATGCTGGTCTCATACAACAACCAATCAGGCTGCTCTTTTTCTAACCTGCGGAGTAAAACAAAACCTGGAAAATATTTATTTTGTGCTAGCAACAGCTCCAATTTTACATTAAAGCCCAAGTCTACTTTTCACAAAGATTTTAAAAATACACTGGTCGGCAGTGAGAAACGTAACATTTTGTTACAGTGCCTCTTCTTTGGCATTGTTCTTGGCAGACTCACCAATGAACAATCCAGAATTAGTCCTCGCTCAGGTTGATTGACACACATCATCATCCAACCCCCCCGTCACCGAGATCCCTTCCCAAGCTGTCATAGATATGCTTCTTGAGGGCATCATCATGTAGACCTGAACTCATAATATTCAAAGAAAAAAAGTTATTATTTGAGTGCCGAGCTGTCTAGTAGTATGGGCCACCAGAGGAAGAAGGACCCTAGATGTCTTGTGATCAACATGAAGTCTGCAGGATTTAGGATACACTACTGTGCATGTCGGAAAAATTATGTAAATTAAGAATGCGTTTAGAAATAGAAATGTTAATAGTTTATTTTTTATCAATTAACAAAATGGAAATTAAATGAACAGAAGAAAAATCCAAATCAAATCAATATTTGGTGTGACCACCCTTTGCCTTCAAAACAGCTTCAATTCTTCTAGGTACACTTGCACGCAGTTTTTGAAGGAACTTGGCAGGTAGGTTGCTCCAGACATCTTGGAGAACTAACCACAGATCTTTTGTGGATGTAGGCTACCTCAAATCCTTATGTCTCTTCATGTAATCCCAGACAGACTTGATGATGTTAAGATCAGGGCTCCTTAAGCTGAAGATAATTCTTAATGACATTGGCTGTATGTGTGGGGTCATTGTCCTGCAGCAGAATATATTTGGGGCCAATCACACATCTCCCTGATGGTATGGCATGATGGATAAGTATCTGCCTGTATTTTTCAGCATTGATGACACCATTGATCCATTTGCAAAAATGCTGCCCCAAGTTTGCAAGAAACCTCCACCATGCTTCACTGCTGCCTACAGACACTCGTAATTTTACTGCTCTCCAGCTCTTTGTGAACAAACTGTCTCTTGCAACAGCCAAATATTTCAAATTTTGACTGATCAGTCCAGAACACCTGCTGTCATTTTTCTGCACCCTGGTTCCTATGTTTCGGTGCATAGTTGAGTCAATTAGCCTTGTTTCCATGTCAGAGGAATGGGTATTTTGGCCTCAATTCATTCATAAAGACCACTTCTGGACAGATTTCTCCAGACAGTGGATGGGTGTACCTAGGTCCCATTGGTTTACATTAGTTCTGTGCTAATAGCATAATATTCATAATGTGTCTTTCATTTGCTGCATTAAGTTTCCTTGACTGATTAGCGTTGCCCCTTTCTTTGTGCTTCTTCAAAAGAGCTTAAACAGCTTGAAAACCCAGTTTGCTTTGAAATCTTTGCCTGGGAGAGATCTTGCTGACGCAGTATAACTACCTTGTATTTTTTGCTGTGCTCAGTCTTGCCATGGTGTACAGTGGGAACAATAATTATTTGATCCCCTGCTGATTTTGGAAGTTTGCAGACTTACAAAGAAATGAAGGATCTATAATTTTCATCATAGGTGTATTTTAAATGATAGAGACAGAATATCAACCAAAAATCCAGAAAAATACATAATAGAAATGTTATAAATTGAGTTGCAGTTCAGTGAGTAAAATAAGTATTTAATCCCCAAGCAAAACATGACTTAGAACTTGGTGGAAAAATCCTTGTTGGCAATCACAGAGGTAAGACGTTTCTTGTAGTTAGGGACCAGGTTGCACACATCTCAGGAGGGATTTTGGTCCACTCTTCTTTACAGATCCTCTCTAAATCATTAAGGTTTCTTGTCTGTCGCTTGGCATCTCGAAGTTTCAGCTTCTTTCATACATTTTCTATAGGATTAAGGTCTGGAGACTGGCTAGGCCACTCCATGACCCTAATGTGCTTCTTCTTGAGCCACTCCTTTGTTGCTTTGGTGGTGTGTTTTGGGTTGTTGTCATGCTGAAAGACCCATCAATTAGCCATCTTCAGTGTTCTGGCTGAGGGAAGAAGGTTCTCATCCAAGATTTTACAATACATGGCCCCATCAATTGGCCCCTCAATTATTAAATATTATACAGGATTTATATAGCGCCGACAGTTTGCGCAGCTCTTTACAACATTAGGGTAGACAGTACAATTACAATACAATTCAATACAGGGGGGAATCAGAGAGCCCTGCTTGTTAGAGCTTACAATCTAGGAGGGAGGGTCAAGTTATACAAAAGGGTAATAGCTGTGGGGGATGAGCTAATGGAGAAAATAGTGCAGTTGTTACATGGAGGCAGGATAGGCTTCTCTGAAGAGGAAAGATGTCAGGGATCGCCTAAAAGTGGATAAATTTGGACATAGTCTGACAGATTGGGGTAGGGAATTCCAGAGGATGGGCGAGGCTCAAGAGACATACTGGAGGCAGATATGGGAAGAGGTGATGAGGGAGCTAGAGAGCAGAAGGTCTTGGGAGGAACGAAGAGGGCGATTAGGTTGGTATTTTGAGACTAGGCTAGTGATGTAGCTGGGGGCAGAGTTTTGGATGGCTTTGTAACTTATTTTGAATTTAATTTGTTGGGCAAGTGGCAGCCAATGGAGGGATTGGCAGAGAGGGGTAGCAGACACTGAGCGGTTTGTAAGGTGGATGAGTCTGGCAGCAGCATTCATGATGGACTGAAGGGGGGATAGTCTATTTAAAGGTATCAATGTGACAAAGTCGGCCCGTACCTTTAGCAGAGTAACAGCAACAAAGCATAATGTTTCTACCTCCGTGCTTGACTGTAGGGGTGGTTTTCTTAGGGTCATAGTCAGCATTTTTCTTTCTCCAAACACGTTTTGTTTTTGTTAGAATCTCTCTTGTTTTCTTTTAGTTTTGTCTCAATCACCACTATTTCTGCGACAGGAAATTAAAGGACTCTCCCTTATGGGATCATAGACAGCAATGAAAACCAGGGATACAGAGATTTAAGCCCTTCTCTTCACATCCAAAACTAAAAACAATTGTCATAATGTCCTACTTTTATTTAGTGAGCCATGATTACTGGACTGTAAGCTAGGGCAATGCCCCGTACACACGATCGGAAATTCCGCCAGCAAAAGTCTGATGTGAGCTTTTGGTCGGAAATTCCAACCGTGTGTATGCCCCATCGGAATTCCCGCCAGTAAAAGATTGAGAGCAGGTTTTCTATTTTTCGGTCGGAAAAAGTTCAGATTGGAAATTCCGATCGTCTGTACCAATTCCGACGCGCAAAATTCCTACGCATGCTCGGAAACAATTTGACGCATGCTCGGAAGCATTGAACGTAATTTTCTCAGCTTGTCGTAGTGTTGTACATCACCACGTTCTTGACGGTCGAAAGTTCAGGGAACTTTTGTGTGTCCGTGTGTATGCAAGCCAAGCTTGAGCGGAATTCCGTCGGAAAAACCATCCAAGATTTTTCTGATGGAAAATCCGCTCGTGTGTACGTGGCATTAGTCATTCATCCAATCATGTAATAAGGAAGAAGCTCTGTTTTTTAAAATATACTTGCATATGATTGAATGCTTCAAATAAGGTTTACTTATCTTCAAATTACCCTCAGCACATAAATGAAAGTGGTAAGGTAAAAAATTAGAGAGTCATTTCTACATAGGATGCATTTCCAGATTTGTGTTGGACCTTGATTAGTAGAAAGGACAGCAATTCCCTCCGGCCAGCAAAGCCAAAATACAATATAGTAGAATCTCCTCAGGGTCTCATAGCTCGCCATAGGGTCTGAAGCAAAGCTTCCTTTCAGCTGGGGTTGCTTAAATCAGATCCACAGGAAGTTTTCTTGGGGACATCTTCTGTATATTTTATTTTAACACTTTTTTTTTATAATACAACATATTCAATTACTAATGTAAAAGGAGCATAACTAGAGATCATATCATTGACCTCAGTCTGAGGCACCTGACAGTGTTACTTTTCACTAAGGCTGGGTTCACATTGCCGCAACTTCGAATCTGACATCCCTGTGCAACTTCATCGTGGCTTGCATACGACTTGTGTTGTGCAAGTTGTGTTGAAGTCATACCAAAAGTAGTGCAGGAACCTTTTTCTAAGTCGGAGCGTCTTGAGTCGCAGTGATTACAATGGTTCCATTGCCATTCATGGAGAGCGACTTGTCATGTGCATGACAAGTCGCATGACAAGCGACGGCAGTGTGAACCAGGGCTTATGCTAATTTTTTTCAGATAAGTCTCAGGGTAAATCTGTGTCTGCAGTCAATGGTTCTAAGTCCAATCAAATAAAAGGAGAGGTACACAAAGGAAACTTTGTTTATTTCACGGTACAGTTGATATAAAAAGTCTATACACCCCTGTTAAAATGTCAGGTTTCTGTGATGTAAAAAAATTAGAAAAAGATAAATCATTTTAGAACTTTTTTCACCTTTTAATGCAACCTATAACTGTACAACTCAGTTGAACAACAAACTGAAATCTTTTATGTGGAGGGAAGTAAAAATAAAAAAATAAAATAATATGGTTGCATAAGTGTGCACACCCTTAAACTAATACTCAGTCTTTTTGGGTATGAGTCTATCAGCATGGCACATCCTGACTTGGCAAGATTTGCCCACTCTTCTTTCCAAAAACACTCCAAATTTGTCAAATTGTGAGGGCATCTCCTGTGTTCAGCCCTCTTCAGATTACCCCACAGATTTTCAATCAGATTCAGGTCTGGGCTCTGGCTGGGCCATTTCAAAACTTGAATCTTCTTCTGGTGAAGCCATTCCTTTGTTGATTTTGATGTATGCTTTGGGTGGTTGTCATGCTGAAAGATGAAGTTCATCTTCATGTTCAGCTTTCTAGCAGAAGTCTGAAGGTTTTGTGCCAATATTGACTGGTATTTGGAACTGTTCATAATTTCCTCTACCTTGATTAAGCCCCCTGTTCCAGCTGAAGAAAAACAGCCCCAAAGCATGATGCTGCCACCACCATGCTTCACTGTGGGTATGGTGTTCTTTTGGTGATGTGCAGTGTTGTTTTTGCACCAAACATATCTTTTAAAATTATGGTCAAAAAGTTCAACCTTGGTTTCATCAGACCATAACACATTTTCCCACATGCTTTTGGTAGACTTTAGATGTGATTTTGCAAAATTCAGCCAGGCTTGGATGTTTTTCTTTGTAAGAAAAACCTTCTGTCTTGCCACTCTACCCAGTAGCACAGACATATGAAGAATACGGGAGATTGTTGTCACATGTACCACAAAGCCAGTACTTGCCAGATATTCTTGCAGCTCCTTTAATGTTGCTGTAGGCCTCTTGGCAGCCTCACTGACCAGTTTTCTTCTCGTCTTTTTTTGGAGGGACATCCAGTTCTTAGTAAAGTCACTGTTGTGCCATATTTTCTCCACTTGATGATGGCTGTCTTCACTGTGTTCCATGGTATATCTAATGCCTTGGAAATTCTTTTGTATCCTCCTCCTGATACCAGACTGATACCTTTTAACAATGAGATCCCTCTGATGCTTTGGAAGCTCTCTACGGACCATGGCTTTTGCTGTAGGATGCAGTTAAGAAAATGTCAGGAAAGACCTACTAGAACTGCTGAACTTTATTTGGGGTTAATCAGAGGCACTTTAAATGATGCCAGGTGTGTATTGACTCCTATATAATATGAGTTTGAATGTGATTGCTTAATTGTGGACACAGCTACATCTCCAGTTATAAGAGGGTGTGCACACTAATGCAACCACATTATTTTATTTTTTATTTTTACTTTCCCCCTAAAAGATTTCAGTTTGTTTTTCAATTAAGTTGTACAGTTTATAGGTCACATTAAAGTTGGAAAAAGTTCTGAAATTATTTATCTTTGTCTCATTTATTTACATCACAGAAACCTGATATTTTAACAGGGTTGTGTTTAAGCAATTTATATGAATTTACATACTGTATATGTATCTGATTAACTTTTTTAAAACTGGCATTATCCAATGTACTAGGTCATGTTTTTATTGTGTAAAAAATATAAATAGATCACTTGGACAATAAGATATCCATGGTTTAATTTACACCTTTTTTGGCCAAACCTTGATATGGATTGTTTTAGATTCTGCGCTTCAATGTACATTTGAAACAGGGATTAGGCTAGCACATACTCAAATGCATAAGAAATGTACAATATATTTAAAAAAACATACTTTTTGTTTATATCAGTGCTAATCTTTCATTTTGGACTAGGTATCATTTGACAACATGTTGGTTGAAGATGTAATTTTACATGGACAAGAATATCTCAGTGGAATGAAGTCAATAGCTTTTTTTCCATAGCGATGATGGAATTTGTTTTGAAAGAACATTATATATATGTGTACATGTTGATCTTGGACAGCAAAAATTGAGCATAGTATCCAAACTTAAAAACACATTAAGTTTGACTCTATCCAGCTGTATGACAGAGACTTATAAAATGTAAGGTGTAATGAACATAATAAGGAGCCAATGAGAATAAATTGTTATATGTTAAAGCTATACACCAGGCACAAATTATCGAAGTGCTGTAATTATTGTTAGATTGGTAAATGTATTTTTTTAATCCAAGCAGTGTACTGTATGTACCTGACTTGGTATCAGTCTCTTGTAGTCTACTTTACATTTATCACAGCAGACCCATGCTGATTGGAGGAGAAAACAGAATGATAGAGAATTTAGCTTGTGTGCTGCATTACCTTTCTCTGTTCAGTCAGGGTGGGGATGGGGGAAGGATCTATATGTAAAATAGAACTGCAGCAGGGAAAAATTAGGTCCTCTCCTCTGCTAGAAAAGACTGTGCTGTGGGGCAGGCCTGTATAAATGAATATTCAAATTGGGATTTTTACTTTAAAGCCCCACGCTGGGATAAAACACATTTTTAACTGTACCTTCCTCCCACCCCCATCACCACCCCCCCCCCCAACCCACTCTAATAGTCTTTTTAGCCCCTACCTGGTGAAGGCAGATATACTCACCTTAGTCCCCTGTACAGATCCCTCACTACCACTCATTCCATTGCAGGGACCACTGCCACCCCCTGTGATGATGTCCTCCCTCTCTCTCCTGAGGGGACCCTGCGGTGCCCATCCAATTGGGGGTGTCCATGTTTAACAAGCATTGGCTTGGACACCTAAAAAAGGATCCCTCCAGGAGTAAACAGAAGAGGAAAAAACTCAGGCTGGTGGTGTTAAGTGATAGCGGCTTCAAGTAAACTAAAAAGGTGATTTCACTTTTTTGTCTTTCTCATTAATTAAGTGGTGTCCCGGAATGGGCATTATTCTGTGTGCTTGCTCCTTAGTTTGAAAACATTTATATTGCCTATTAGTCAAAAACATAAAAATAGAATAGAACTAAATAATGCAGGTAAGGTAGCCAGGATTAAGAATGTAATTGTTGAAAAGGAAATGGTATGAATAATAAAATGAGAATGCAGGCCGCACCTTGTTCCCAAATACCAAACCTATCTACTTAATAAAAGAGACACACACACAAGTTTGCCGATAACAGTTTTCTGGATCCACTGTGGGTGAAGGATTGTGTATATGGGATTGTATTTATTTTTTTTTTTTTTTGGTTGAACCAAATGGACTTGTAACATTACTGGCTGCAGCAAAATTATTGGTGTAAATTAAATAAATAAATGTAACATACTTTGAATATTTTCTCAATAATTAACTTTACAAATTCTTATTTTCAAAACGCAAAACATAATAGCTCAGTCATTAAGGACTCAAGCTCAAAATAGAATAAATATAACAATAGTCCCCCCTTTCAATAAATAGGGGGATCAATACCACATAACGTGCCTTGGGACAAGGAAAGGGGGGGTGGGGAGCTCGTTGTGCTGTCCCTTGACCAACTGGCAAAGACCTCAGTGCAGGGCCCTTTATATAATAAGCCCTGCTGGTTTTGGAATCTTCCATTGTACCATGTGACCTTCCAAAATTTTAACCTGGGTCACATGGTACTAGTCTTTTCCCGCCTAACCTTTTTTTTTTTTTTTTTAAAGTGACAACAAACGTTATATACGTTTTTAAAAGGAGGAGTAACCTGAGGTAATTTTTTGTTTTTAGAGGGAGGGGCGGCCGCATGCCTATGTAATCGGGCCCATATGTATGAGCCCTCCCTAATCATTCTTTGCCAACACAATACATATTTCATAGTAGTGATATCCACCAAACATTTACTGCAGATTGATTTGCTACCAGTGAAAGTACCATTTTATAAATATACCCTATACATTTGCATTACTGTATACCAGATCATGTGGGTTATTTGGACCATTTTACAATTAATTTTCCGAACTAACAATCACATTTTTAAATATATGTATATTGGGGTCGATTTACTAAAGGCAGATAAGCTGTTCACTTTGCAAGGGAAGTTGCACTTTAAAATTTAATTTTCCCCAAAGCTTAGTGAATGTGGTGAAATTTCATTTTGCAAAGAATAGCCAATCATGTGCAAGGAAAATAATAAGACAGCTTTTTTGCTTGCAAATGATTGGATGGTGGGCATCAGCAGGGCTTCATCTTATTTATTAAGCCCTGGGGAAAATTCCCTTGCAAAGTGAACAGTCTATGTGCCATTATTAAATCAACCCCCTTAAAGTGGTAGTAAAGTTGATAATTAAAAAAAATAAAAATTTTCCTCTACAGGGCAATGTTAGAATGTGCTGGTAAATATCTCCTAAATGATGCAAGTTTAGGAGGTATTTGCAGTACCTAAAATTAAGTCTTGTTATAGGCTTACCTGTACGTAAAATGTAAACAATAGATTTTACTATCAGTTTAAATCTGTTGCTAGTTCTACTCTTTTTTTTTTTTTACTGGGCTATGCCTGGCAGGTTAAAGGGAACACTCATTATCTCAAAAATATGTGAGCCAATGACTGTTTTCCAACTAAATGTTTACCTTGTACAAAATAATGTATAACTTCATGCAGATGAGTTAATTTCTTGAAAATGTTTTAAATTATTACATTGGTTTTTTTTTGTATTTTTCTGTGCTAAATGTTAAAAGCAGGTTTCACTAAAGTTTTTAACAGTGCATAATTAATAACTAATAGTGTACACCAGAACTAAAAAAGGCTGCATTGTGAAAAGTGTGATTTATAAAATAGCTTCCAAGTCACCCAGGTGTTACAGTCTGAAACACCCTAGTGCTTTAGTCTTAAGGCTACATCCAATGAATGCAATAATTCATAGCAGAAGGTAATGTAATCTGGTAAATCTCCAGCATTCCCTTGCTACGGAATGGTGTCACCACTGTAATTTGCATGGGAAATTTCAAAGCAAAAGTACTTTCTGTTGATAGTCTGCTGGCTGAACCGAATGTCACACTTTCACCTGCTATGCATGTGAAAAGCATCTGGCTGCTGTTTGTTAGCATTTATATCATTTATATTAAATGGATACATATTTATCCTGTCAGGGTACTACGTTGTATAGTCACTTTTCGCCTCCCGATTCTGCTGAATTTATAGGATTTACACCTCATATGTTCTTCTTCTTAGGACATGCTTCAG
The DNA here is from genome assembly GCA_028564925.1 of Lithobates sylvaticus. NCBI lineage: Eukaryota > Metazoa > Chordata > Amphibia > Anura > Ranidae > Lithobates > Lithobates sylvaticus. The sequence goes on from CM053026.1 coordinate 541,553,437, forward strand.
AGTAAATGAAACTCCCTCATAAAAAAAAAACATGCCACAATGTAACGGGTGGCTGACACTGTTCATAAAAATAACATCTGCAAATGTTTTTGTGGAGTAAAACACAGATCATTTTACAGTCAGTTTAGCTAAATCTTCTGTCTATATACTTATTTGTATATCTCTGTGATTAAGACTGATTTACTAAGGGTACGGCTATCCTGTGCTCACTATACAATCAGTGAGATCATATATATATATATATATATATATATATATATATATATATATATATATATATATATATATATACACACATTTATATATACATTTATTTTTATTATATATATATATATATATATATATATATATATATATATATATATATATATATATATATATATATATATATATATATATATATATATATATATATATATATATATATATATATATATATATATATATATATATGTATATATATATATATATATATATATATATATATATATATATATATTCCACAAAACATTATTCTGCAGCACCTTGTATACAGTGATTTAGTCATTTATTAGACCAAAACTACATACACACCATGGGATTGATTTATTAAATCTGAAGAGTACACAATCTGGTGCAGCTGTGCATGGTAGCCAATCAGCTTCTAACTTCAGATTGTTCAATTAAGCTTTGACAAAAAAAACTGAAATCTGATTGGTTTCTATGCAGAGCTGCATCAGATTTTGCTCTCTCCAATTTTAGTAAATCAACCCCAATGTGTTTTTGTGAAAAAAACAACCAAACAAACAAAAAAAAAAGTTAAGTTGCTAGAAAAGTATTTTTTGTATTATGTATGTTAAGAACATTAACAATGTTATCTGCAGTTAAATAACAAGCAACAGCAAAAGAAATAATAATGTTATCATCATAATCCTCAAAATGTTATATAAATGCCTCATATTAGCATAAACAATGTTATTTATACAAAACAATAGTGCCATATTGTATTAGAGCAAAGAGAGAAAAATCTAAAACAAATCAAAGTTTAACTTCACCATATGGAACAACCAAATATGGAATTTCCAAACCTTTATTGCTAATGAAAATGTAAAGAGGAAACTAGACAACAAGAATAATATAATATTATATTATAAATTGTTATTGTATACTTAATTATCTACCAAAATGTTGTTGAAAATAAAACGATTTTGGTGACACTTCAACAGGTTGGCGAAATACATGGAAGATACTTTCAACAATGCTGGTCAATTTGTCCGCCAAAAAACTATGTGTTTTTATTAGCTTTATATTATTTTTTTTTCACAGGCAGAAAAAAAACATGCAAAAAATAAAATAAAAAAATTAAAAGTGACAGTACAAAAAAAATACAAAGAAAATTAAATTAAATTAAATATTTAAAAAAAACTCCAAGATATACTCCATATTATACAGTAAGTTGAGAGTTTTCCATTTTGCAGTAAAATCTATTTTACTGAAACCATTCCAGTTATTCCTATTCATTATAGATTGATTATAACAACTGACAAAAGTACAGTATTTATGTTGTGTTTATTTAAGCTGGTTCTTCTCTTTAGAAATTCACAATACTTATTTGCATTTAAAAATTGTTTATTTAGTGTTAAATATACATTTTTAGTGTCTGGATAAAAATGCATTTGTTACATGTTTGCTGGTGGGTTTGTTTTTATCAAAATGATCTTTGACTTTTTTAAACAAGATTTTGTTTGTTAAAAATGTGTATCTTTTATTAGTTTTCACTTGATTTCCCACAAATTAGACTCATATTTACTTAATATTTTGTTTCCAGGAAGTTCAGCTAATTCCTTCAAATTATAAATACTATTGTTAAGACAAAGTTAAAATGCTATTGATAATGCTGCATAACGCAAGGCCAAATGATGTCTAAAGACATGCAGTCTTAGCTGTCTGCAGGTAGTATATTTAAAATAAGCTATCATCATATGAGTGAAAAACATGGTGTAATGTCAGATACATTGTAAATACAGAAACCTTTAACCTGAAGCACCCTGATTTGAAGCCAGTCACAACCTGAGGGATTGAAAATCATTCTGATGAGGTGATGTTAGAAAGTTCTAAGGGAAGTGAATATGGTGGTCTTGGCTTGGATCCCAGAGACATAAAGTTCCCAGAACAAAACTACCTCATCCTGGGTCCAATTGGCAGTCTCTGCTTTGTCATTTGGGGTCCAAAATGTAAAATAGGTAATAAAGAATAAAGCTTCCCCCGGTGAATGGTAGTCTCTCCAAACAAATGAAAAGGTAAATGAATCAGTAGTGGTTTATGTGGACTGTCTACAATAGGAAACAGTGGGAAGTGGTTAAAGCCATTGTGTAATCATCTTTCAGCAACAAAATAAATTACTGCCTTGCATGTAAGAGATACATTTAACAGGGATGACTGCTGTGCAACAATGTAAATGTTTACTGTAATGTCATGTTTTTAATCAGAAACAATCATTTATGATATAAATAAGAAACAAAACAAGCGTTATCTTGTTCAGAACTGACACACAATACATTTTCCTACTTAATCATAATTATAAATTTGGAATAGTCCAGTTAACTGAAGCAGAATAGGTAAATTAACCAGAATATGTAAACACTTACCTTGTAAAATAACCGGTTCACACTAAAATATAAATAAATATATAACATAGAAATATATATCTATGTATAAAATAAATTTGTTTCAATTAGAATAACCTTTTAAATGTATTATACAAAATAATATCTTTCTCCTTTACAGGAAGGACTCTCACCTGACGGATATATAGATATACAGATACATTTACTTTCATTTGTATTAAAGTAAATATCTAGTTTTCTCATGTAGGGCCATTCATAATGCAATGCTGGGTAACTAATTCCCAGACCCTAGGGTTGTTAAATGGGGGTGGGAAGGTTCCTTAGCTCTATATAAGCTCCTGCCAGTGGACAGTGTGGTCCCATTTCAGATACTACTGTTAAATGTATCTCTTACATGCAAGGCAGTAATTTATTTTGTTGCTGAAAGATGATTACACAATGGCTTTAACCACTTCCCACTGTTTCCTGTTGTTTGACTCATTCATCTCTTCGAAAGTGTGAAACCTTAGTTGCTTTGGATAACCTCTCATTGGCTTCCCCTCTTCTTTTTTTTTTTTCTTCCCCTTCTAGTTTCTCTCCCCTTTGTCCTTTCCTATTTCCTCCTTCCTAATTTTCTCCTCAAGTCATTGCTAAAATATTGACCATATTACATATTACCTACAAGACCATATCTTACGTTATGTAGGTTGAGCCGGTGGGCCCCTTATTTTTCAAGTACCCTTTTCTTCTCAGTTGACAGGGTATCTGACATTGTTTATTTGCTATAAACCACTTAAAAGATTTTGATATTGTACCTTACATGCATGCTCTTCTAATAATGTGTAACACTAACTTCCAATCTGCATCATATTCTGTTTGTCTTAATTTAGAGCTATCAACATTTGAGCATATTTGTCTAAGTAAGATATGTCTCTGTTTTGTAGGCATATATTGTTTGTATTCTAAATAAAATTTGATTAAACATAAGCTCCTGCCAGATCAAATAGATTAATATCAGCTTATCAAGCCAGATCAACTAACTGGTCTATTATAAATTGATGTTTTGAAGATTCACTGGCCTAACACCATAAAAGTCATACAGCAACAAGTGGGAGGGAGGAGGAACCTCTGGTCATAGTTGGTTTGATGGAGCTGAGGTTGGCATGGTCTCTGAACAGTAGGGTACACTGGCCCTTTATTTATTCAATCTGTCCTGTACCTTTTAAATATAAATCAGCGCAATGTAAAAGCTCTGTACATTAAAAATTTAGGTATCCCTATTCAAAATTCAGCACCCTATTGTACCTGAATATATTGTACCAGGATATACTACTGCCCTCCCCAATCCCCATATCTGCAACAGAATGTTTCTGGGAATATCATTCTCCCAATCCTGGCTCAGCAATGCAGTGTACCAGATATTATAGCTCTTTTAAAGCAGGTTTATACTGCTGGACATTTTTTCTTTCTTCCTGCAAGGTAAAGTCATAATGTGCTAGCAGGTATCGCATACTAGCACATTATGTGAAACCTACCTTAAAACAAAGCTGTTCCAGTCCTGTGATGTTAACGCTGCAGCCGCTTCCATTTTCACCCATCTGGCTTGGTTCGTAGGCTCCGACTCTGTGATTGGCCAGAGCCGCGATGATGTCACTCCTGCGTATGCGGCAGGAGCCACCGTTCACAGCACAGGGCTCGGAAGGAATGGCACCCGTGGTCGTTCTTTCAGAGCGCATGTGCCAGTGATGTCACTGGCTGCATGTAATGTAAATATCTCCTAAACGGTACACGTTTAGGAGACATTTACGCTACCTATAGGTAAGCCTTATTATAGGCATACCTATAGGTAAATGTTAGCAGACTAAGTTAACTTCCTCTTTAACACCGTCCAGTGTTTTCTGGAAATATCCCTCTTCCTGCCATTTCCCAGCAGTGTAGTATGCTGAGCAGCATTCCTTGCTCAGCAGTGAATTGTATCTGGAAATGCCACTCTCCCATCACCTTCTCACCAGTGGAGTTTCGCTTTGAAATATATGTCTTCCATGCTTCCCTTCCTGCTCAGCAGTGCAATGTCAATTGAAGTATATATTTCTTTGTCCTAGCTGACCCCTTGTAGCACCTCCCTATAGAAGTGCCATCGGTTTTGAACCTGTAAGTACAGTTTTAGAAACAAATATCTGGTTCCAAACCTTGTTCTATCAACTAAATATGTCAGAGCTGCAGTAATCATTGACATCAGCATAAAACCCTTCATTGGTAGCTGAAAGGTTAATGTACTTATGTAGGTTAGAATAAAGCTACAGGATGACACACTATTTGTCTTCTAATTTTGATTAATCCTTGGTGATGCCTTGGTAAATTTTCCATTTTTTCCATGACATCATCTGGATGTCTCACCTGAAAATTTCTTCTGACCTTCTACAGGTAAGTCTTGCTGAAACAACTCCATTCAAAAACTGAAACACTGCTATCTGCTTTTACTTATGTCTGTTTATTAATTACTGGTACGTCTTGCTGAAACAACTCCACCCAGAAACTGAAACACTGCAATCTAGACATGTGCACACTATAGGCAGCAGAGCCCTCCTCACATTAGCGTCCCCAGACAGCAGCGATCTCCTTCATTACAGTGTATCATGTCCGCAGCAGTAGCAGCTACAATTCCTTTCACGTGTGTTCTGTGGAGAGGGGCGGGGCCGTGCAGCCAATAGGCTTCAGTGTACAAGAGAATTGTCCACTGTACACTGAAGAGAGCAGCCGATTGGTTGCCCCTCCCCTCTCTACTGAACACAAGGGGAAATGCGGCAGCCATCTTTTTGTAGCCCATCGGCCGTTTTTTGCTTAAACATTCCCGATTTTCCCGGGACAAAAGCAGAATCCTGGGAAATTAGTCTGGACAAGCTCGGAACGGGATGAGGGTCCCAAAATCGAGATTGTACTGGGAAAATTGGGACTGTTGGCAAGTATGGGAGTCAACCCACCCTATCTCTATCAGTATAAATCTAAGCATCTTTTGGGGGAGGCATTTGCAGGGGGCACATCTGCAGCTGGGGCTCTTTCTCACAGTGGGGCTATTTCTATAAGTGGAAGCATTTCTGACTCTGCACTTCAGTGACAGCACAAAGCGAATGAACACAAGGAAATACTTTGAAAACCACCACACAGACATCGGGTGACCTTGTTTACCCCTTCATCTCTTTCTCCTCGTAACATGCACTCTCTACCACTCCTTTTGACAGCTCTGTCCTATATCTTTAAACTATATCTCCTTCACCCCTCTTCTCCATTCCACAGCATATACATTTCACCCTCACTTCTGTCCTCTCCTTATTACTGCACTCACCACCTCCTGCAAATTCTAAATCCACACACAAACAAAATCTCCACGACATTAGGGCATGTCCCTTCATATAAATCCCACTCCCATATTACCTACCTCACCCTTCTGCTGCTCCAAACCTCTCAAGATATATCCCCAAACCCTGGGCCTCCATCATTTAACTGTACTCAACGCACCCATTACCCCCCACCCTCTGGCAGCAGCCGCAATCCACACAATTTAGTTCCCATTTCTCTTCTCCCCAAGACCAGACTCCCTTTCTCTTGTGCCCTTTGGAATTCCCGCTCTGTCTGTAACAAACTCACCCCTCTCCAAGACCTCTTTATCGCTAACTCATTTAATCTACTCGCCATTACCGAAACATGGCTTCATGAATCCGACACTGCGTTCTCTGCTTCCCTATCCCATGGTGGTCTACTCTGGACTCACTCCCCCAGATCCAGTGGACGTAAGGGAGGGGGTGTTGGAATCCTTCAACCCCACATAGCGCCTTTCAGGTACTTCACCCACCTCCCTCTCAGTCACTGTCCTCTTTTGAAGCACACTGCATTCATCTTTTTTCTCCAGTTTCTATAAGGATAACTGTGATCTACAGGCCCCCTGGACCAATATCAACCTTTCTTGATGACTTCTCTGCCTGGTTACCCTACTTTCTTTCTTCGGAAATCCCCACAATCATTCTGGGTGACTTCAACTTCCCATTTCCAAACTTCTCAGTTTAACCTCCTCCTTTGACCTGAAGCAATGGATACACGCTCCTACTCACTTTGTAGGCAATACTCTTGACCTCGTATTCTCCCACCTATGCACTCCATGCAACCTCTCCAATTATCCATTCCCTCTCTCTGATCACTACCTTATTAGTTTTACTGTCTCCTCCACCTCCTCTCCCTCCAACCACTTAAAAGTTACCCACAGAAACCTACGTCATCTCAACCCTTCTCTGCTACCGACGACCTCTATGACAAAATCTCACCCCTATCCTGCACTGACCTAGCCACTTCTGTCTACAAGCCTTCACTACTAGCCTCACTGGACTCACTGGCCCCCTGGCACTACACACAGAATCAGGCCCGACCCATTTAATCTTGGCAAACAGAAGTATGAAAAAACATAGTCACGCTCATGAGAGCCTGTGCTGTAAGACTAATGCCGCGTACACACGGTTGGACTTTCCGATGGCAAATGTGCGATCGGAGCTTGTTGGAAATTCCAACCGTGTGTAGGCTCCATCGAACAGTTTCCATAGGAATTTCCGTCGCACAAAATTTCAGATCTTGTTCTCAAATTTTCCGACAACAAAATCCGTTTGCGTAAATTCCGATCGTGTGTAGACAATTCCGACGCACAAAGTGCCACGCATGCTCGGAATCAAGCAGAAGAGCAGCACTGACTATTGAACTTAATTTTTCTTGGCTCATCGTACGTGTTGTACGTTACCGCGTTCTTGACGTTCGGAATTTCCGACCAACTTTGTGTGACCGTGTGTATGCAAGACAAGTTTGAGCCAACATCTGTCGGAAAAAATCCCATGGATTTTGTTGTCGGAAAATCCTATCTTGTGTACAGGGCATTAGTGTCAGAAAGACTTCAACCAATATAAATCTGCCCTCCAAAAATACAATTCCAGCCTCCTCACTGCCAAGCAGACCTTTTTTATCACTCTCATTAACAACTTATAATCCCGTCCTCCACTGCCTCCACCCACTAACTCACTCACTGCCCAGGAGATCGCCAATCCCTTCAAACAGAAGATTGATACAATTTGCGACGAGATCTCTACTGTTCAGATAACCTCTACGCTTTACACCTCATGCCCACAGGTACAATCATTACTTCCCTCTTTCAACCACACCACTATAGACGAGGTTGCTAAACTAATTGCTGACGTCCATCTTACCACCTGCCCTCTGGATCCTGTTCCCTTTGCAAATGCTACATTCCCCCTTTGGCTTTATTCTACACTCTCTAACCCACATCTTCAATCTCTCCCTCTCTTCTGGCATCTTCCCCAACTCCCTAAAACATGCACTTGTCAGCCCCATACTTAAAAAGCCCTCACTGGAACCATCCATCCTTAACAACCTACGCCCCATCTCCTTGCTTCTCTTTTTATCCAAACTCCTTGAACGTCTGGTCTACAACCGACTGAGTGACCACCTTGCTGATAATAGCCTTCTTGATCCCCTTCAGTCTGGATTTCGTCCCCAACACTCCACAGAAAATGCTCTCCTAAAACTAACAAATGATCTACTAACGGCCAAAACTAATGGACACTAATCTGTACTCCTACTTTTGGACCTCTCTGCTGCCTTTGATATGGGTGACCACCCCCTCCTCCTCAAAAAACTCCATGCCTTTGGTCTCAGTGACTGTACTCTTCAATGGTTCTCCTCCTACTTATACAACCGCACCCTAATGCCGCGTACACACGTGCGGACTTTTGCCGGCGGACCTAAGTCCAGCGGACAATCCGCTGGACTTTGCAGCTGAGTCCGCTGGACTAAAAAGCGAACGGACTTGACCACACACGATCACGCAAAAAGTCTGTCGGTTCACGCGATGACGTACAGCACGTACGACGGGACTAGAAAAAGGAAGCTCGAGATCCCAAACGACACCCTTTGGGCACCGTCAGCTAATCTCGTGTGTATCGCGTGTTAGTTGGCGTTTGGTTAGAGACGATTCGCGCTTCTCAGACTTCTGCTTAATTCGCTCGCTTCTGCCGTTCAGTTTGTGCTTGTGAGGTTTGTATCTGTCTTTCAGTGCGTGTGGATCAGTTCCTACCTGTTCTCAGGCCCTCCTGGTCCGCTCGTTCCTGTTTTTCAGGTCGTTCTTCATAGGCCTTGCTGTTCTTCAGTGCGTTCGGTTAAGTTGTTTGTTTGATCAGCCGACCGTTTTGAAGCCATGGAGTGTGGACGTACTCGGGAACGAGTTCGTGCTGTGCAGGGGCTCGGTGTTGCGGTTAACACCTTGGCCCGAGCCCAGTCCATGAACAGGGTGAGGAGGAGTTCATGGACCAAGAATTGGTTGCGCCAGCGTGACCAATTCTCGCATATGCCTTTGCTCCGTGAGATCCGTGAGAATAATCCTGATGATTTCAGGAATTATCTCAGGATGACGGACCCCATTTTTCACCGTCTGTTGGCTTCGCTGTCCCCTTATATTACCAGGCAGAATACCTGCATGCGGCAAGCCATCACTGCGGAGCAGAGGCTAGTCGCCACGTTGCGTTACTTGGTGACGGGGAGAAGCTTGCAGGACCTCAAGTTCACGACAGGCATCTCCCCCCAGGCTCTGGGGCTCATTATTCCAGAGACCTGTTCTGCCATTATCCACGTCCTGCAGGAGGAATACATTAAGGTAAGTCTTCTCTTTTCAAATTACCTATGTCTTGTATGTTTGCTAATGTAGTGCATCAATGTCATCATTAGCTAATTACCATGATAGGACTATTCTATGAATGTCCCCTATTCCTGTATTTTTTATTATTTTTGTTTTTTGTATAGTATTTTATGGTTGACTTATCGAAATTGCTTTAAGAATGTATTATTTAGTGGGTCACATGCATATTTCCTTGCACCAACCTCCCCAGCATGGAATCTTGGCCCCCTAAACACCCCTAGCCTAGTCACTTTCTTTGGTTAAAAATGTATCTTACCAGCTGCATTGTACTGCTTTACTCACCCCCCCTTTCACCCCCTTGCCCCTCACCCCTTTCACCCCCCTTGCCCCTCACCCCTTTCACCCCCTTGCCCCTCATTTTTAAATTGATTGCATGTGGTTTTGGTCAGCTTGTAATTAACCCCCCCCCACTCACACCCTGTTTAATTAATTGCATGTGGTTTGGGTCAGCTTGTAATTAACCCCCCCCCCCCCCACACACACACCCTCTTTAATTAATTGCATGTGGTTTGGGTCAGCTTGTAATTAACCCCCCCCCCCCCCCCCACACACACCCTCTTTAATTAATTGCATGTGGTTTGGGTCAGCTTGTAATTAACCCCCCCCCCCACACACACACCCTCTTTAATTAATTGCATGTGGTTTTGGTCAGCTTGTAATTAACCCCCCCCCCACACACACACCCTCTTTAATTAATTGCATGTGGTTTGGGTCAGCTTGTAATTAACCCCCCCCCCACACACACACCCTCTTTAATTAATTGCATGTGGTTTGGGTCAGCTTGTAATTAAAACCCCCCCCCCCCCCACACACACACCCTCTTTAATTAATTGCATGTGGTTTGTGTGACCTTACAATTAATTACTCCCCACCCACATCCCCATTATTATCTTCTCTGGGCCATCAGAGGGGTCATCAATCAGAGATTTGTCCCTTATCCTTAATCTTTTGGCTTTATTTCAAGGACTAACAAAATAAATAAATATGTTGTTCCAAATTGTTTGTTAATTTGTTGGATTTAGTTTGGTGTTTTGCCTGGTTTATAATTAGAATTGTATCTTTCTGTTTGACTTCACAGTGTCCTTCCACGCCACAGGAATGGCAGACTGTGGCTTCCCAGTTTGCTGCCCGTTGGGACTTTCCCAACTGTGGAGGGGCGATTGACGGCAAACATGTCCGAATTGTGCCCCCACCCCATTCGGGGTCTTACTATTGGAATTATAAGGGGTTCCATAGTATAGTGTTGATGGCGGTGGTGTCGGCACAATATGACTTTCTTTATGTGGATGTGGGGAAAAACGGCCGGATGTCGGATGGAGGAGTCTTCAACCAGACGGAGTTCGGCCATCGTCTCCAGACTGGTGGCCTGGAGCTGCCACCAGATGAAGAGAATGTGGAGGGACTCCCGTTCGTTTTCATAGCCGACGAGGCGTTCGGTCTGGGTGACCACCTGATGAGGCCATTTCCCCAAAGATCCCTCACCCCTGAGAGGAGGATTTTTAATTTTAGGTTGGCCAGAGCAAGAAGGGTTGTGGAAAATGCCTTTGGAATTATGGCCAACCGTTTCAGATTGCTGTTAACATCCATACATCTGGCAGAGTACAAACTGAATACTATTATTCTTGCATGCTGTGTAATGCACAATTATCTACGGAAACATTCTGGAAGCTACACATTACCTATAGGGCCTGAGGCCGGAGTGGAAGGCGAGATGACAGGGCTGGATAATCGCCGTCTTGGTTTGGCCCCACAATCAGCACAGCAAGTGCGGGACCGTTATTTAAATTATTTTAATGGTAGGGGGGCCATTGCAATGGCAGCAGACCCTTAAAACATCATTTTTTTGGAAAGAATAAATACAGTTATTTATGTTTGAAAGATTGTTTTTTTCGTATTGTTTTGCTTTTAATTTTGCCTGTTTTATATGTTGTCCTAGTGCACTTATTAATAGTGGCAAACTTGGTTTGCGTTTAGTAAATAAGCCCCTTTGTCAATGAACCACAACATGTTTTGGTCAAACTGGTAGTATTTAAAAAGAAGAAGCCACACATTGTTTAATTTGTGCAAACATTTTTTTTTTCATTATAGTGCACATCCAAACCTTTCTTTTTTTTTGGTTTTTTTTGTCACAATTCTCACAACATTTTTTTTTTTTTTTTTGTCATTTTTGGTAATTTTTTTTTTTTTTTTTTTTTAACAACAGATTTTTTATTTTTTTTGTTTTTTAATATTTTTTTGGTATTTTTCTCACAACATTTTTTTTTTTTTTGGAGATTTTTTTTTTAAACAAACATAAAAACATGGTTTAAAAACGTAAAAATTTTTTGGTTAGCATTCTAAAATATTTACACAATGTAAAAGTAGGGAACTTACAAAGTTCAACAGGTAACCCATGTACAGTAGAAGCCAAATTTAGAATATGCACACAAATTTAACATGAAAATGGGTAATGTCAACATGTGCTATGTTCCATCATGGGGAATCAATGGACGTGTTTTGTGTGTGAAACCCCTTCCCTCTCACCTACTAGCATTAGGGGTTGCAAACACAAAATGCGTCCATTGAGATCCCCTGATGGCACATAGCACATGTTGACACACCATGTGCATATAAAAAATTTGGCCTCTAAAATTTTGAAACAATAGCGGATCAAAAGGGGAATGAAGGACATGATTGATGTTAGGAAATGGAAAAGGGGTCTTTAGATTCTACCCAAAACATCAATCATGTCCTTCATTCCCTGCTGCATGGTGGCCATCTCCTTCTGCATGTTTTCCAGCTGCAGATTCCAGGCCATGATCTGGCCAATAAGCCTGTGGGCACTGTCTGTGGAAAATGGCTCCGCAGCTTGTCCTTCCACAACCAGATCAGCATCACCTAAAAGTTGGGTAGATAAAACACAAGAAAAAAAGTGTCAAAAACATGCAGACCTTAATTTATTAGCTCAATCTATGTTCTGAGACACTCACTTGGTGGGGTGCAGATTTGATCCACTTCAAGCACCTCTTCCTCCACATCCACGCGTGGGCTTGGGCTAACTGCCCAATTAGTCTGCTGAGGCCGGGAGGTCCTGGTAGGTTCTGATTGACGTCTGAGTCTTTTGCCCCCTATGGTAATGGAACACAAAGGTACACTTTTAATCACACTGATATTTGAGTGCCGAAATATGATTATTAAACATTGTTTAAAAGTGTTGTCCAATTATTAGCAGTTTGTTAGAAGATCCTACTTGAATACAGAATTGAAATCTCTATCTAATGAAACTCCAATACTTAAACCGCCCTTCAACCCTAAAGTTGAACTTCCGCTCATTGGATCCCTGCACCCCTGTGGTGTCTTATTTGGAACCTTTTAGGGGGGAGGGGTTGCAGATACCTGTGTAAGGCAGGTATTTGCACACACATCCGGCCATAGACTCCCACAGAAGTATACGCCACATCCCGTCCCACCGTGCTGTCTGCTGGGACACACAGGGGTCCCAGAGCTAGCGCGGACCAGTCCTATTGCATTGCGCAACTGGCGCATGCCCAATAGTGACCCGGGAAGTGAAGCCGCAAAGATTAATTTCATGATTACAATATCAAAGATTGTAGCTGCAGCATCCAAGGGACAGGTGAGTGTACTTCTTAGAAAAGTCACCACCTACAGTATTTGTAGATGATGAGCATTTTTTTTGAATTTGGAGCTTGACACCCTGCTTAACAGATTTATCCCCCCCCCCCCCAAAACAGCTTCTGGAGTCCCTGTGTAAGTTACCCATAAACCCTTACTACAGCAGTAATAGTATAGATAGTGACAATAATAAACAACCTTACAACTCCAACAACCCAAAGCCAGGTAAACTGAATAAACTTTATCAAGACAAACGAACTTTCATCAAGTCTTCGCAAGTTTCACGTACGAATGCTAATAACATCTGTGCAAGTTTCACGTACGAGTGCTAATAACATCTGCGCAAGTTTCACGTACGAGTGCTAATAACATCTGCGCAAGTTTCACGTACGAATGCTAATAACATCTGCGCAAGTTTCACGTACGAGTGCTAATAACGTCTGCGCAAGTTTCACGTACGAGTGCTAATAACATCTGCGCAAGTTTCACGTACGAATGCTAATAACATCTGCGCAAGTTTCACGTACGAGTGCTAATAACATCTGCGCAAGTTTCACGTACGAATGCTAATAACATCTGCGCAAGTTTCACGTACGAGTGCTAATAACATCTGCGCAAGTTTCACGTACGAGTGCTAATAACATCTGCGCAAGTTTCACGTACGAGTGCTAATAACGTCTGCGCAAGTTTCACGTACGAGTGCTAATAACATCTGCGCAAGTTTCACGTACGAATGCTAATAACATCTGCGCAAGTTTCACGTACGAATGCTAATAACATCTGCGCAAGTTTCACGTACGAATGCTAATAACATCTGCGCAAGATTAGACATATCAAGTATAACCATAGTAGCGCACGTGCTTGACTTACTTTTTTTGATGGCTTTTCGAATTCTCCTGTACTGATCGTGCTCCCTGGATTTGATGTCGGACCATCGCTTGCGCAGTTGATCCTTGCCCCTTCGCACGCCGAATTTATGCTCCAGGGTGCTGACGACTGTAGTGAGAATCTTGTCCTTGCGCAAGTTGGGTCGAGGGTACGGGCCATTTTCCCCGTCGTAATCTTCCCTTTGGAGGATGTCCACCATCTCCACCATCTCTTCAAAGGCCATATTGGTGGCCTTATATCTGCTGCTGGATGCAGATGTGTGCGCTTCTGGGCTTTCCTCCGCGCTACTGGCTGAGAATGTGTCCGCCATCTTCATGAATTTATTCACCCACAATGCAACGAGGGGAAGCGGGGCGGGGAATACTCGTCAGGAGGAACGTCATGGGCGGGCGACGCGGAGGACGCAGGCGGACTTCGACGCGTGCGCAGTGTATATAAGGCTGTTTGAGGGCCCCACGTGTTCCCGAACGGAAGTAGCGAGCGCTCTGTACGAAGGTAAGTGTTTTCTAGGATGCATTACTGTGGTTTATTGGGTTTTGGGCCTGCATTTTTTAAGGATATGTGTGTGTTGCTGCCTGTGTGTGGGTGTGTTGCTGCCTGTGTGTAGGGGTTGCTGCCTGTGTGGGTGTGTTGCTGCCTGTGTGTAGGGGTTGCTGCCTGTGTGTAGGGGTTGCTGCCTGTGTGTAGGGGTTGCTGCCTGTGTGGGTGTGTTGCTGCCTGTGTGTAGGGGTTGCTGCCTGTGTGTAGGGGTTGCTGCCTGTGTGTAGGGGTTGCTGCCTGTGTGGGTGTGTTGCTGCCTGTGTGTAGGGGTTGCTGCCTGTGTGTAGGGGTTGCTGCCTGTGTGGGTGTGTTGCTGCCTGTGTGTAGGGGTTGCTGCCTGTGTGTAGGGGTTGCTGCCTGTGTGTAGGGGTTGCTGCCTGTGTGTAGGGGTTGCTGCCTGTGTGGGTGTGTTGCTGCCTGTGTGTAGGGGTTGCTGCCTGTGTGTAGGGGTTGCTGCCTGTGTGGGTGTGTTGCTGCCTGTGTGTGGGTGTGTTGTGTAATGTTTTGTTTGAAAAACTGGATGTGCGTTTTTAGTAACATTTGTGTTTTTCGTCTTTTGTATTGCCATTACTAACAAAACAGAAACAAACATGTCAGCAGCCCAGTTAAATCCATTTAAGGACCAGGAGTTCATGTCGGAATTCATTGCGCTGTACCGTAAAAATGCCAACCTGTGGCAGCACAAGAACCCTTTATATGGAAATAGGGATGTCCGGAAGGTAACACTGGGGCCACTTTTGGATTTTGTGAAGACTCAAGTCCCCAACGCAGACATCAAGTTTGTTGAAGCCAGAATTTCAAGTTTAAGGCACATGTACAAGCGGGAGCGCAGGAAGATTGAGGAATCAGTCAGATCAGGAGCAGCAGCAGAGAATGTTTATGTACCCAAGCTGTGGTACTACAACCAACTGGCTTTTCTAGGTGACCAGATGGAACCCAGGCAATCACTGTCCACTCTTCCCTCCACCCTTCCCTTCACTCTTCCCTCCACTCTTCCCTCCACCCCAGCTGAGGCTTGCACGGAAGGAGAAGACCCCTCCACCTTGGAGCAGGCTGATGCGCCCAGCTGGAGCCAGGTATATATTTTGTAGCCTAAGTAGTGATTGGGTGAATATTAATGATGTCAACGTAAAAATGTGAAACAAACAATTAACACCCTGAACTCAGAATTGGGAAAAAAAACAGCCAAAAATTGCGCACACTTCTAAAAAGTGTTGGTGCTACATATCGATACATATATAGTGTATACATACATCCAGTAGTGGCCAAAAATGCCTTATACAACATTGGTGATCTGCTTGGAAAATGCAGGGGTCCAAATGATAGCCTTTTGGATCTTTTTTTAAATTTATCTGCACGTTCATAATTTTACAATTGGATGATTGAGGAGGCCATAAACCAAAAAACATGTGTTTGATTTTTGATTTTATTTGCACACAGGATGAGCTGACCCAGGATGATGCCGGGACAAGTGGTATGGAGGAGGAGGACATGACCAGCGAGAGCCAGGAGGTGGCTGGGCCCAGCACGAGCCAGACTGTCAGCCAGACTGTAAGAAGTCTACCTCCACCCCTGCGCTTACCCCCAAGAAGGCCCAGGAGGATGACCATGGTTGAGGAGGAATCACTCAACCTTATTCGGCAGGCGAGTGAGATTCTCCAAAGACCCCCCATTCCAGAAGAGGCCTATGCCACCTACTTGGCCAGCAGGTTGCTGGAAATGGAGAAGGGCCAACGGCACCTGTGCGAGGGCCTAATTTTTGAAGCTATTAAGGGGGGTTTGAGGGGTCAATTAAGAGAATCCACCCGCCTGACACATGAAGGCCCGACAGCAACTTCTCCTCCTCCTCCTCCTCCTCTTCCTTCTTGTCCTCCTCCTCCTCCTCCTCCTCCTACCACAAGTCAGCCTCCAAGGAAGCGTGCAGGGAAGACTGCAGGGAAGAGTGCAGGGCAGCGTGGTGGGAAGAGTCGGAAGTGATTGCCTGGCTTCAGTCTGGTCTCACAGAAGACACAGGCTGTTGTAGTGCCACAGCTTGGGGACATAGATGTCATCTGCTGCTGTTCCTGGTCTGTGTGATTCCTGGTCAATCTTCTTGTGCTCCCTATATTGGATCAAATATGCCCAAGCTTAATTTTTGGCTTCACAAACTTGATGTCTGCCGTTGGGGCAAAAAGTCTTCACAAAATCTCAAAGTGGCTCCAGTGTTGCCTTCCTATTTTGTTTTGCCTTGTTTGTTTAAACCACAATAAATGGTAATTTAATTTCAAGAAAATAATGATATACGTGCTTGTTATTCAAAAACATAGTTTATTTAGGAGTAGGCAGGTACATGTCTAAATTATATGGAGGGCATTTCCAAAACGCACATTCATTTGACAATACAAGTGTAAAGTGCAACTTCAATGGAACTGCAAGTGCAGTCGCTGGAAAGGTGAGGGTTAAGATCTGAATTAAGGGCAAGCTCTGCTGACTCCACAATTTTATCATGTGTAATACCAAATCCTTTTGCTAACCAACAAATAATAAAATATATCTAAATAGAGATATATATACATATATATATAGAGATATAGATATATATACAAATATATAACTTCACTAAAGAATGCTGAAGAAAAAACGTTCGGGAGTACTCTGCGTGAATATACAAGCAGCAAGGCAAAATCATTCTTCAAGTACGATAACATACAAATTCCGCTGTCAGAAAATATCAAAAAAGAATCAGCAGCGTGACGATTGTGCTAGCTTCAAAACGAAGGCTAGTTTTACCAGACCGAGCGAGTCCGTGACATACTTGCTACTGAGCATGCGTCCTTTTTGGTACGCCGGACCATACTACACACGGCGGGATTGTCCGCCGGACTGCCAAGTCCAGCGGATAATTTTAAAACCAAACTTAAAACTTTAGTCCGCCGTGCTTTGGCCAAAAAAAGTCCGCCGGCGCCCACACACGAGGGGATTATCCACACGAGGGGATTATCCGTTGGACTTCGGTCCAGCGGATAATCCCGCGGGATAGTCCCTTCGTGTGTACGCGGCATTAGCGTTACTTACAATTCTACTTCCTCCTCTCCTCTTCCCTTCTCTGTTGGGGTCCCCCAAGGTTCTGTTCTTGGACCTCTCCTATTTTCAATCTACACCTCCTCCCTGGGTAAGCCTCCAATGGCTTCCAATACCACCTCTATGCTGACGATACCCTAATCTATTTCTCTATCCCTCAGCTCACTCCCTCCGTCTCCTCACGTATCACTAATCTATCAGATATATCAGTCTGGATGTCACACCACTTCCTCAAACTCAATCTATCCAAAACCGAACTTATAATTTTTCCTCCTCCATGTGCCTGTTCCCCTTTCCCTGATCTCTCTGTCAAAATTGATGGCACAACTATAAGCACATCCCCGCTTGCCAAGGTCCTAGTTGTAGTCCTGGACTCTGAACTCTCCTTTAAGCCCCACGTCCAATCACTGTCCAAATCTTTCTGCCTCTCCAAAATACACTTATTTCTAACCAATGACAAAACAAAGCTCTTAATTCACTCCCTGGTCATCTCTCGCCTCGACTACTGCAACTCCCTTCTCATTGGCTTCCCTCTACATAGGTTATCCCCCCTTCAGTCCATCACGAATGCTACTGACAGACTCTTCCACCTTACCAATCGCTCTGTGTCTGCTACTCCTCTCTGCCAATCCCTCCACTGACTTCTGCTCACCCAACAAATTAAATTCAAAATACTAACAACTTCTTACAAAGCCATTCACAATGTAGCCACCAGCTATATCACTAGCCTTGTCTCTGAATACCAACCTATTCGTTCTCTTCCTTCCTCTTAAGACCTCCTGCTCTCTAGCTCCCTCGTCACCTCCTCCCATACTCGCCTCCATGACTTCTCCAAAGCCTCTCCAATTCTAAGGAACGCCTTACCCCAATCTATCCAATTATCTCCTACTCTTTTAGCTTTTAGACGATCCCTGAAAACACTTCTCTTCAGAGAAGCCTACCCTACCCACACCTAACAGCTGTATTTTCATTTTCTCCATCACCTCATGCCCCACAGCTATTACCTTTTGTTCCACTTGACCCTCCCTTCTATATTGTAAGCTCTAACGAGCAGGGCCCTCTGATTCCTCCTGTATTGATTTGTATTGTAACTGTACTGTCTTGCCCCCATGTTGTAAAGTGATGCGTAAACTATTGGCGCTATATAAATCCTGAATAATAATAATATGATTGAAGCCACACATTGCCCCGGAGATCCCTTCTCTTGCATTTCCTTTCTTCTATTTCCCTTTCTTCCCTTTCTAACTCCTTCTTTATTTTACCTTTCTTTTACCTTTTGATTGTACCTCTTCTTTCTCTTCATCAGGTTCAAGTAGTGTTACCTTTAATTGCATTCCTTGTTTCTTATGATACTAGAAAATTACTGGTATTTGCTCCTGCTTGAATTATAACAGCGATCCATTCATTAACGCTTGAATATAGATAATCTCAACTTATTATTAACTTGGGACTTTGTTATATTACCATTGTTCATGTTTAGAATTATTCTCTCCTGAATAATATAGGGAATTGTCTCTTTGAGTTATTAAACTTTTGACTAAAGTATGAGCCAAATGTTATTTTTAGTTATATTAAGGAATTATAATCTTCTTTCGTATCCTAACATATTATATTCCTGTATCACTTTTGAACTTGTTTCCTGATTTGTTCAATTTAATAAACTAATCTGACAAGAATAAAGCAACAGAGCAGATTCTGTGACTGACCATCAACCCCCATCCCCTGGCCTGGGACTCTTGCTTGTGTAGGAGTACTTGCTTTTCTAATTGCCTGTCCATCTAGTCTACACTGTGCTTTCTCTCTCACTGTGGACTGTCACTAGTTGTCTCTTACTGGTCACTAAAAATTATGTTGTTGCCCCTCCCACCATCTCTTTCCATGAATTATGCATTCCACCCCTACCACCGCCACCACCACACACACTCGTTGTTCCCTTTTGCTTTTTTCTCTAAATTGCCATTATGCCTACATGTCTGTTTATCAGATTTGTCACTACTTTCCCTCGCACCAGGGGCTTAATTATAGGGGGTGCAGCAGTCGCGAGCGCAACTGGGCCCTGTGCTGCAAGGGACCCATGCCGCCCCCTCTACATATGGCCGGTGGCAGCATAGGTGGTTAGGCACTGGGCGCACGGGTGGCTGGAGGTGGGGGGTGACTAGCAGAGCTCCATGCTCGACTACCGCACTGGCTGTTCTTTAGTTGTGCATTCCCCACACAACCTGTGTCCTCTGCCACTCCTCCGGGTCCCCCTCTCCTGCACCATGCAGTGCTGCTCAGTCCGGTGTCTGTCCTCCCCAGCCAGAGTCCCGCCCCCTGAGCCCGGCTCTGGAAAGATATGTCCCCTAAGGACAGGGACCCCATCTCCCCTGGGGACAGGGCCCAGTTCTCCCTAAAGGACAGGGACCCCATTTCCCTTGGGGACAAGGACCCCATCTCCTCTGGGGACAGAGCCAACTTCTCCCCAGAGGACAGGGACCTCATTTCCCGTGAGGACAGGGACCCCATTTTCCATGGGGACAGAGACCCCTTCTCACCTGAGGACAGAGACCCCTTCTCACCTGAGGACAGAGACCCCTTCTCACCTGGAGACAGGGACCCCATCTCCAATGGGGACCCCATCTCCCCTGGGAACAGGGCCCACTTCTTCCCAGAGGACAGGGACCCCATTTACCTTGGGGGCAGGAATCCCTTCTCACATGGGGACAGGGACCCCATCTCCCCTAAGGACAGGGACCCCATCTCCCCTGGGGACAGGACCCACTTCTCCCCAGAGGACAGGGACCCCATTTCTCTTGGGGACAAGAACCCCTTCTCACCTGAGGACAAGGACCCCATCTACCCTAAGGTCAGGGACCCCATCTCTCCCCTAAGGACAAGGACCCAATCTCTCCTGGGGACAGGGCCCACTTCTCCCCAGAGGACAGGGTCCCAATTTCCCTTTCCCTTCTTCCTCTTTGTCTCAAAGGTGTAACATCATAGGTCTGTTTAGACCTCTGATATCTCACCAAAGTTCCCCAACAGGACTCCTAAAAAATTGTAAAAAATAATTAAAAAAAACTGCTGATACCAGTGGTGGAACTACAGGGCTCACAAAAGTCGTACCTGTGACCGAGCCCTTCATGGTTTCTTGCACCGGGGCCCTGAAGGTTCTAGTTACACCACTGCCTCGCACTGTGTCTTTTTACCAAGGTGTCACCTTCCTTCCCCTCTGTTCCTTTTGCCAAATTGTCACTTTCTCTACACTTTTTGATTTTTCATCAACTTGTCACCTTCTATCTCTATATCTCTATCTCTATATCTCTTTCTTAGAGTGGTTATCCCCCTCCCACATACCATTTTATTTGCCATGATTGTCAGCCCCCTCTGTCTCTTTCCCAGAATTGTCACCCCCCTTCTTTCTTCCTTTTTTTTCTCACCTTCCTCATTATTACTGACTGCAATCTAGAGGTGTCAGTCTAATCCTTGGCTGTTATATCAAATTATTCAATCCAGTTTTTCAATCCAGTTTTAAGTTGTCAATCCCTTGTTCAACTCTCACCCACTACCCTTTATCTAGTTGTGGATTGTCTTCCTCTCTGTTTTGTGCTTTTACCTCAGTACACACACTAGAGCTGATATCTTTCTGTAATGCAGGTGTAGATAAAGAAATGACAAACCAGCAGATTTTGCAAAATATAATCCTTTTGGTGTCCTTGTTTTTGATTACCCATATTGAGCCACACCCAATTTGAATAAGCTGCACTCATTCGAATTAAGCCCACACACTACGATCCACCCTCTCTCTTGTTTGGTTTCCACTGTACTAACAATCTGCTGCTTTGCTAATGTGTTTTGACAGGGGGATGCCCCCCCCCCCCCACCAGAACACTCCGGTCAGTGCTGTCAGCCATTGGCTGATTATGTTGATGTGAACATAATATGCAAATATGATTAATAATCATAAAACAAAAACACTAATAAATATCTAAGTAATAATAGTCCACTTAAAAAGTCCAAAATGGGAAAATAAAGGGGAAATCCGTGCCACAGATCAATTGTATAGTAGGTGATTTAAAAAGCTAACACTGCCAACTCTGAGTGCAATGCCTGCTCACCTCAGGAAAAGACCCCCAAGGGTCAAAAAAAGCCTTGGATCTTGGATGAAAAAGGAAACATCAGCTGTGCCTAGGATCCAATATATTCCTCTTTGTGTACCCTGGGAACCGCTCCAATAACTGGTCCAGGCCCCTCCAGCTGTGGCCCAGGTCCACTACCTACAAGTCTGACAGATTATTGGCTATTAGCTGAGCCATGGTTTGTAGACACCGATATAAAGGGAGGACTGTGCTCTAAAGGAGGGTTGTGTTGTGAAGGGGGGCTGAGGACAGACTCCATGAAGATCCCATTCCCTGACCCATCCACCACGACTGAACAGCCCCCCCCCCCTGGTCCCTGGGAAAGTTGGCTGCCATGAAACAGGTCCCTGGTGCTCTAAATTAAACATAGAGCGGGTGTTCTGGGATGGGGGAGGCACAGAAAGCTAAACTGACAATTAGAATGACTACAACACTTCTGTTTTGAACTTTCAAGGTGAATTGCTTAACTGTGCCTGCAGCAACTGAGGTCAGAAAAAGGGTGTACCGTATATACTCGAGTATAAACCGACCCGAATATAAGCTGAGGCACCTAATTTTACCACAAAAAAATGGGAAAACGTATTGACTCGAGTATAAACCTAGGGTGAGAAATGTGCAGCTACTGTAAGTGGAAAAGAGGTTCAACAATGCCCATTTGCAGCCTCACTGTGCCATTTGCATGCCTCACTGTGCCCATTTGCAGCCATAGGTCCCCCGAATATCAAACTTGGTAGTTAAGGGTTCCTGAATGCCCCCTAGCTGCAGACAAAATTTGGGGTCTCTGGACCCAAAGGGTCCCAAAATGACATTGCTGCAGATGGACACAGTTGACCAACTTTGGGGCCCCGTATCTCGGGGCCACTTGGTGCTAGGAACCCCAAATTTGGAATGCAGACCCAGTGGAACTAGCACTACAACATATCCAATATGGGGTTCCTAGCACCAAGTGGCCCCAAGATACGGGGCCCCAAAGTCGGTTTGGAAAATGTTAAGCACTTTTCTGCAGCAGAGAATTACATTTTCTGAACTGACTTTGGGGCCCCGTATCTCGGGGCCACTTGGTGCTAGGAACCCCATATTGGATATGTTGTAGTGCTAGTTCCACTGGGTTTGTACACCAAGTGTGGGGTTCCTATCACCAAGTGGCCCCGAGATAAGGGGCCCCAAATTCGTGGGTCGCAAAATGTCATTCTCTAAGCTTGACTCGAGTATAAACCGAGGTGGGCATTTTCAGCACAAAAAAATGTGCTGAAAAACTCGGCTTATACTCGAGTATATACGGTAATTTATTTTTGACCTAGTTTTTTAGATGTGATCAATCACAGCACTATAACTAGCATGGCAAGCCATTTCAACAGAAAAGTGCTCTTCAAAAATGTATTTCAAATTTTGTCAACTATGCTAGGCTAAGGTGTTACTACTGATTAAATTATGGGTCCCAGCCCTTACAGAACTGAAAATTTCAGTATTGTGTGACTTGCAAATGGCTTTAGAACTTGCAATTCTGTCACTAGGTCGGCTATTAGCATTAAAAAACAGATCACAGCCCAACACATTTTTCTCCAAGTAAGCGATACATGATATATTTTCAATTTAATTTAGTTAAGAACATATACTTACTAAGTGATATGTTTGCCACCCTATGTACAGTTTTGAAACATCATAGTGATAATGTAACCAGACAGGTTATGGTGAGGTGGGATCAAAGGAAATGAAAAGCCTGCCATTCATTTTGTGAACGATGGGAGAGCTTTCTTCATACAAAAGGTATGTACTTGGCATCACACCATCACAGATCAAAAAGACAAGGAGCTTATTCCTAATTTTAGGAAATCATGGACATCATCCCTTTATGCCTCGGAGCCAACTACAAGTTGGTTTACAGCACATATATAACCAAATCGTATAGAGCCATTTATTTTAAACTTCACAGCTGTTTCAGGTTTGTTGACCATTATCAGTGCAATGTATGGAAATCAAGGCTTCCGACTGGGTTCACATATATGCGGCTGTGGTTTGCAGTCCAGGGACTGGTTCAGATGTGATTTAGGTGTGAATTTTTCCCTTAATTTGCATTTAAAGCAGACCCAAAAACGCACAGGACCCTTTTTGAAACCGCACCGTGGCCACTCCGGACAAGTGTGAACCGGCTCCATTGAGAGGTCACATTCACATGTCATGTGAATTGGATGTGGTTTAAAACGCATATAAGTGAACCCAGCCTTAATGAAGGCAGGAATTAAGGACCAAGGAGAAGGTATACCAAGACAGGTCATGGTGAAGTGGACTTATAGAATATCATGGTGTGAATTGTTAAACAGTCTTGCATATAATGTATACCAAATGCAAATTCCACTTAGAAGAAATAAAATGGCAGCAAATACACTTTCTATCAAATTGTTTGCATTTGAGCTTTTTAAAATAAGTATGACCCGCTGAAGTTCATATACTGAGAATTAAAAATCTGATTCCTGCAGGCGTCAACACATTTGAAG
The DNA here is from genome assembly GCA_028564925.1 of Lithobates sylvaticus. NCBI lineage: Eukaryota > Metazoa > Chordata > Amphibia > Anura > Ranidae > Lithobates > Lithobates sylvaticus. The sequence goes on from CM053026.1 coordinate 541,577,477, forward strand.
CTTTGAGTATTTGGTGGTGAGGAAATTTCTTGTTTATGCATTATTTGCAATAACAGTGTTCACAAAAAACATTGGCGCTATTATCTTTCTGATACAGTCCCAAACTTTTGTTTAACAGTCAGAACTATCTAAATGGTAACCTTAACATGGTTTGCACCACTTTGACCCTTTGCATGTAACTTATTAGTATTCAAAACAAAGTTACATGCAATAATAAAAAGAAAACAAATATAACTATTTTATTTAATTTTTAATGAAAGCCAGATCAGAACCTGAACATGGGCGTCTATAATGAACAATATAAATAACTGTAAAGCATAAGAAAGGCAATTAATGCTGATGAAAAAGACAAAGCAGCCACCGCTATCATATATTCTGTGTATATTTCTATTTTACTGTAGTAAACATCATACAATGATGATATTCTTCTTAGTTAACAAATTATACAATGTCGCCTTGCTCTTTTTATTATACAATTTTTTCATGATATTAATTCTGTAAACCACAAAAAAACACTGTAGTGTATCAAACTGGACAGCTAACACATGTGCGCTAACCATTTTAAATGCCACAGTGAACTTTGTGTTGAGCAGGCGTGCTTTCTCTTAATTGGTATAATTTAATAATAAAGATCTGGTCGGCACAGTGTCAGCAATATCTGACTTAGATCTGTTATTCATAATTGAGCTTTTATAAACGTATGGTAGTTGCCAGTAATTGGCTGACCCAGATTTCTGTGTTCTGAAAAATGCTTTTTTGACAAAGAACAGGATATACCGTAACTGTAATCCAGTATGATTGATCATCATGTGAAAACACTGTAGCTGTACTCTCTGGACAAAATCTGTTCTACTTTTAATGTAAAGCACTCTATGTCAATGCACAGAAAACGTAAAAAAAGAAAACTATGTTTGGATTTTGTTAAAGTGTTTCAACAGAATACACAAATGAAGATAATGTCTATATACTTAATGCTCATATATTGTTGTAAAATCAGTGGGCATGCGTTGTTACCATAATAAATGCCATTTTATGAAATGTCAATGTCACAAATTGTTTATTTACACAGGAAAGGTCCATTAGCTCCAGTTCATAATATACATCCTCTTTCAGTTCAGTGTCATTCTCAGTACCCAATGTCCTTCATATATGTGGATCAATAGTATCCTCCTTCATGAAAACAATCTGTTGTATCAATGATTCGAATGGCTTAGATTTTCTGACAAATGTGCAGTCTTGATTTTGTAGAAAATGTGGCATCTTTCCATACTTTGCAAGACAAGCCCTTAGCACAGTCGCATCGCTGAAAGATCTCCAATCCATGAGAACCTTTTTTCCGTATCTTTGTGCAAACTTCTCCTTGTCGTAGTACTGGTTTGCAGATTTTGGTCCAAAAATGGCGAGCACAGCAATAACCTTCAATGCAGTCAGTTGAACGAAGGCAAGGATCTCCTTCATGTCCTATAAATTAAAAAACAAAAATCAGCAATAATAACAAAAAAGTATGATGACACACAAAAAAGGCAAGAGTTTCTTTTTTTTTCATGTCAAGGTTTTGTTAGTACATTTAAAAAAATTAGCAATGAAACTAATGATTGCTTGAGGCATAACCCAAGTGGTGAAGCCAACAGGAAAAATGTGATCCTCTAAGTACCATTTAGAAGAAGATCTTTCTATATGACGTGGTCTCAGGAATGATACTGCTGGTTTGAAGAGCTTGCATGTGACTCCAGCTTATGAGTATATCTTAGTCTTGTTAGGACTACACTCTCAGTATGGGCAAAAATAACCAGCAAACTAAAATATTGCAGGCTGTCCATTGTGTCCTAAGTGTCAAGGGTCCCTGGGTTCTTTTTCCACCTGCTTTGGTTCTGCCCACAGATACAGGCTTACTTGAGATAAATAATATACTTTTTTACATGACTTCATGGATTCCATGTTATGCCTGCTTGGTCAACCTGAGTCTAAAGAATTAACTATTTATCTGCACACCTTTCTGCATGAGCCATTGTGGATCTGATAGAGAGTGCCTAGCTTACAACAATGGAAAGCAGAGATTAATAAAAAGTTCCCATATAGGAAACTGACCTATGACCACACAGATTGCCTGAAAAAAAAATATAAAATGTGGGGTATGTGGCAGGCAGAATCTTCTACTAATTTTGACATGTCAATGCAACAGGAATAGAGGGAACATCTTTTTAATGTGGGCATTTGCTGTGGTGACTACTGACTAAGAGAGGTTTACCTTTCACTTTGTGTTGTGTCTTCAGAACAGAAAGTCTCTCTAATGCCGCGTACACACGAAGGGACTTTGTCCGCCGGACCTAGTCCAGCGGACAAACCGCCGGACTTTCCAGCTGGGCTTCGGCGGACTTGAAAGCGAACGGACTTGACCACACACGATCACGCTAAAAGTCCGGTGGTTCACGCGATGACGTACAGCACGTAAGACTGGACTAGAAAAAGAAAAATACTAGAAAAAATACTTGCTACTGAGCATGCGTCCTTTTTGGTCCGCCGGACCATACTACAGACGGCCGTATTGTCCGCCGGACTGCCAAGTCCAGCGAATAATTTTAAAACAAAACTTAAAACCTAGTCCGCCGGACTTTTGGGGAAAAAAGTCAGTCGAAGGCCCACACACGAGGGGATTGTCCGGCGGACTCGAGTCCAGCAGACAATCCCGCGGGATAGTCCCTTCGTGTGTACGTGGCATAATGGGAAACAGGCAGCAGCTATCAAAACTATAAAAAAAGGTTTGGTTTAAGAATATTATATATTTTTTTTTTAAATCACCTCTCTGCCTTTCTCACTGATACTGCCAATTAATTCAGGAGCTGTGTTCTTCATGACCTAAACTAGTACCTGGCCCTGGAAGATTCAGATCCTCTATAAAGATATAAAAATGTCTTTATTATCTGATAACACTGCTGTAACCAGTAGTGTATTTAGGTTTTGTGCTTCCCTAGGCATAACTAAACTTGTGCACCCCCTAATTTGAATATGACCCACCCCTTCCTGTCAAGGCAAAACCCCTTGCTGAAAATTTCGAGTGGGGACACTAGTTCTTAGGGCCTGAAGGGGGGGCAATGGATTCCCTTAATTTGCATAGATTTCCTCTCACTTCCTGTTTGGCTATGGGGTAGGAAGTGAAGGGAAATCTCTGCAATGGGACAGGGAGGGTAAAAAATAAACCCACAGGGACTATAACTCTCCCAATGAAAAACAGTGTTGACTATAGTTCTACTTTAAGCAAAAATTTCTGATAATTTTATGGAGAGGGCTAAGAAGATATAACCATGCCAATGGTGCAGCAGAAAACATATAGCACAGCGAGGAAGGTTTGTGGTCCAGGATGATAGGATAGTCAAAATTAGAAGTGGTGCCCCCCCCCCCCCCCCCGGAATAAGTGTGGCTGCTTTATGGGGGGAGCTAGACTTATTTGCCTTTCAGCCCAGTCTGTCCAATAAGACTGGTGCTACACTAACAGAGCAAGCCGGCGGGGACTCTTTCCGTGCTGCCCCCTGCAAAGTGCTGCCCTAGGCCTGGGCTTTGTCGGCCTAGGTCATGATACAGCGTTGGCTGTCACACATGTACATGTCTTATGTAAAATCATGAAACTTCTTTATGTAACAGCATGTAGTCTTACCTTTTATATGGGGCATTTTAGGGTGATGTCTTCTAATATCTTGCCAGTTCATATCTTTACTAGATGTGTGACTGTTCTTCTTTGGACGCCCTTCAAGTTCTGGTATATGAGCTGTCAACATAGTTTCAGCAACTGGAATGCAAATACCTGTAAAATATAACAATGCAATTTTCATAAATGCCACATTATCCTTGTATTATTAAGTGCAGTTTTGGTTATTGCTATTTTTTTACTTAAAATGTTTATTCCAGAAATCTATAAATTGGTAACATTTTAGGATTCTTCATATTCAGGGACTTTGTGTTGTTGAAAACAAACATCTCCAAGGCTGAATTCACACTTTAGCATTACATGAACTTGCATAAAATCATGCAATTTAGTGCGTGTTTACGAAACACGTTTGCGTAACCATCCATTATTAACAGCACACCAAATGCAGCAAAAAAGACACTTAGAAAGGTGCATGAGCTACTTTGCTGCATGTAGAGCAGCCCATTGAAATGAATGGGCTGCCCTACTGTATGTGATTAGAACGGGTGTGATTTTGTGCATCCTCACAAAACATGTGAATGCCGCCTTAAAGAAGAAGATTAGCTAGTTGTTACCAATTCCGTTTTCAAACAGCTAGTTTGAGTAGATATAAAAAGCAACCAGAAGACCAAACGTTCTAGCTAAAAAAAAAAAAAAAAAAAAGGGAAGTAATCTACTGCTGAATATGCCACTATCTGAGAGCACTAACTGGGATTTTCTGCATATTATTGGTGTTGCAAGTCACATTACTGCTTTTTACATTTTAAATGTGGTAAATGTTACATTGTCCAGACTTAATAAAAAGGCAAACAAAAAGGAAAATAGAACCTTTAGAAAAGTTGCAAAACATGACCTCATTCTTGGACATCATGGGCAGGTATACTTTACTACTAGGGATGAGTGAAATTAAAGTGGAACTAAACTGCTCCTGAATTACTTCCCACCACCCCTCTTCCACATTGCCATTTTAAAAAAACCTACGCATGCGCAAATGCACCAATGGTCTCTTCTAGGCTTTTGGAAGAGACTGGTGGAACATTTACACAACAACATGCACACAATGCTGCCAGCTTCTGGTGGATGGGCAATATAGTGCCTGGTGGAATTATCAAGCGTAGAAATTCGCTGCACAAATACTGCAAAGTTGCAGCCTAGTAAACCACTGCCTCCTGGGCTAGCTGTGATTTAGCATTCTAAGGAGACAGTGGGGCTTGGTTTAGGCCTTGTAGTGCAAAAATCAACTAAATTGACAAAATTAGAATACATTTTATTAGCATTGGTGTAGGGAGGGGGGATATATTAAGAAATTGTGGTTTGAGTGAGTTTAGTTCCACTTTAAGTGTTTTTATTTCACTAAAAATGTCAGTGAAACTTAGGAAATTTTACCAAAATTTGTCAATATGGCAAAATGTAATGAGGTCAATGGAGAGGGTAAAATGATGGTAATTTTCAAGTGTGCATAGAGCTTTAAATAGCTCCAGAGGGTTTTGGAATGTGGACTGAACAGTGTTGTTGGGCTGGAGCAGGAATTCAGGTCATATGGAGGATTGTGGCAGGATCACCAGGCTAATTCTATGTAAATTCAAGGGCTGTGACAAACTAGCATAATGCCAGTAGGTAAATCCTAAAACTGGAGCACAAAGAATCTGGTGCAACTGTTCATAGTAACCAATCAGTTTCTAGGTTATTGTCAAAGCTTAATTGAACAAACTGAAGATAGAAGCTGATTGGTTTCTTTGCACGGCTGCACCAGATTTTTACTGTGAAAACGTTGTGAAAAAATGTATTATTTTTGCCTGGAGAGATACTCTGGGGTTGATTTACTAAAGGCAAATAGACTGCAGTTGCTCCAGAGCTTAGTAAATGAGCAGAAGCTCTGCTGACTTCAATCATCCAATCATGTGCAAGAAAAATTCATTTTTTTTTTCCTTGCAGGTGATTGGACACTCTTTGCAATGTGATGCTTTACCTCATTTACTAAGCATTGTAGCCACTGCACTTGCACTTGCAAAGTGCACAGCCTATTTGCTTTTAGTAAATCACCCCCTTTAGGTACTGTAAAATCTATTATCTAGTGTGGTAGGATCCAACACTTCTTCTATAGCTACATCTTTGCACAATAGACACTATTTTTCTTTGCACTATAAACTTGCAACAAAAACAGTCAAGTACGGTCAGTGCTTTTTTTATTTGCATTAACATCCAAATTTTCAGGACAAGCTTTTGAGGTGTTCCCCCTTCTTCAAGATTCACGCAGTACTGAACAGCCAGTAAATCTTTGTATTATAGTCAGTTTGCCAAAAATGCCTTCTAACTGTGAAACAGCAAATAATATGAACATTACCCGGCCCACTGGGCTTAATCATGAACCTTCATGACTAAGCCCCATGGGCGGGGTGAAACGTGCTGGGGGTGTGGCTTTGGCTGAAGCTGGCTGAGGCTGCTTTTAGTTGTTTACTAATGGTTTGCTAGGTGTGTGGTGTTTGGGACCTTCTTTCTCTATGCATATGCACAGTATGTGAGGAGTTGGACGGACTCCTGCTCAGGTAGCACCCATTGCAGGAAACACTGGATGGACTTACAGGAGCTTGAGTGTAAACCTTAAGTTTTATGAGGTTACAGCAAAAAATACTCAGCTGAAATTTTAAAATGGTTCTAAAGGCTGTTCTAAAGGCTGAAGGTTTTGTACCTTCGTGCATTCTATGCATAAAGGTAAAAAACCTTCAGTATGCAGCTCCCCCCTAATACTTACCTGTGCCCGATCACAATTCAGCGATGTGCACCAGAGAAACTGCCCTATCATTTTGGCAACCATAGCTAGTGAGGATGAAGTGGGAGGTGGGGCCGAGCCCTGTTCTGTATGTCTTATGGACACACAGACTGCCTTCGTAGCAAGAGGGGGCATTTGAAAAAGAGGGGGAGCCAGGAGCACCGGTGGGGGACCCAAGATGAGGAGGATCTGGGCTTCTCTGGGCAAAACCATTACATAGAGCAGATAAGTATACCATGTTTGTTATTAAAAAAAAAAAAACACTTCAGCCCTGGAAGAATGACCAGGCCATTTTTTGCGATACAGCACTGAATCGCTTTAACTGACAATTGCGTGGTCGTGTGATGCTGTACCCAAACAAAATTGTGCTTTTTTTAAAACCACAAATAGAGCTTTCTTATGGTGGTATTTGATCACCCCTGAGATTTTTATTTTTTACGCTATAAACAAAAAAAGAGTGAAAATTTTGAAAAAAAAAAAAAAAAAATATAATTTTTTACTTTCTGCTATAAAACATTTCCCAAAAAAATTTTAAATGAAAAAAAAACTAATTTATTCATCAATTTAGGCTAATGGACCTTTAGGCCAATTTCTATTCTGCTGCATATTTTTGGTAAAAAAAATACCAATAAGCATAAATTGATTGGTTTGCGCAAAAGTTACTGTGTCTACAAAATGGGGGAAGGATTTATGGCCTTTTTATTATTTATTTATTTTTTACTAGTAATGGTGGTGATCAGTGATTTTTAGCGGGACTGCGACATTGCGGCAGACATATCAGACACCTAACGGACATTTTTTACTTTTTTTTGTGAACCAGTGACAGTTACTACAGTAATCAGTGCTAAAAATATGCACTGTTATTGTACTAATAAGACTTGCAGGGAAGGAGTTAACATCAGGGGCGATCAAATGGTTAACTGTGTTCCCTCACTGTGTGTTCTAACTGCATGGGGGAAGGGCTCACTGGAACAACACACATATCCGTCTTTCTGAATAGCACTGTGTGATCTCCCATGTCAGAACAGAGATTTGCCTTGTTTACAGAGGCAGATCCCTGTTCTGTCACTGCGGGGAACGATCGCAGCTCCCCCGATGGCCAATGGGAGTGAGTGCACACCTCTGGTGGCATGTGCGTGCCCACAAATCGCAGTGTACAAGCTCAATGTACACCTACGGCGATTTGCACAGCCGAGCCAACCTGCCACAGTATAACTGCGGTGGCTGGTCGGCAAGAGGTTAATATCACTTTAAAGTGAAACTCCACCCAAAAGGGGAAGCTCCACTTGTTTGTTTCCTCCCCCTCTGCTGCCACATTTGACACCTTTTGGGGGGAGTGGATACCTGTCAAATCCAGGTATCAGCTCCCATTTTTGTGTAAGATTCCTTCTCCCCCCCCACTGCCTTCTGGGAGATACACAGGTCCCAGAAGACAGCGGGACCATTCAGAAAGCGCATCGCGACTTGGGCATGCGCAGTAGGAAACAGGATGTGAAGCCGCAAGACTTCACTTCCTGTTTCCCTTAATAAGGATGGCGGCACCTGCACCCGGAGCCGATGGACGCACCCGGAGCCGATGGATGCACCCAGAGCCGATGGACGCCCTTGGCAATACGCTGCGGCTGTGGGAACATGAATGCCAATTTGTCTACCAGTGTTCTCCCCTCACTCTAGGCTCATGTTTCTGTCATCCTCAACCTCAGAACCAACATCCGAATCCAGTAATGGCTGGGCATCATCAAGGCGAAAGTGGCTGACGCTGTGGTCAAATAACTCAGCTGACTTCTCCATGGCTGATATTGGGCCTATGGTAGGAATAGATGTGAACAAAGAGGCAGGTTTATCCACTCTGGCAACTGGAGGGGACTGCACACTTGTCTCTTCTTGCATGACAGAGGATGAGGAGGATGAGGAAGGTTTAGTAAGCCAATTCACCACCTCCTCTGCATGCTGTGGCTGGATAGAATGGGCAAACTCACTAAACAGAGGAAATGATGCCCTGCCTGAGGACTGACCACCATGTCCACCTTTGCCTGTGGACACATTTGTTTCTGGTCCCCTTACAGTGCCAAGGGAATGTCTGCCTCTCCTTGTTGTCCTCCCAGACATTATTGGGAGGGAAGGGGGCGGTGCTTAAAAGCAAATGTAAAGAAGAAATGGAAATCTGTACGTAGATGCACTTTAATCAATGTAAAGTGGTGTTTGGTGCACTTTAATTTGAGTACTCACACTACACAGACACACTCCACGGATACATTATAATATACTGCAATATAATGCACAAAACATACAGTGACGCACAGAACTATATGGCGTTAAACTGTCAGTAATGCACAAAAACTATATGGCGTTAAATTGGCAGTAACGCACACAGAAGTAAATGGCATTAAACTGGCAGTAACGCACACAAAACGATATGGTGTTAAACTGTCAGTAACGCACACAGAACTATATGGCATTAAACTGGCAGTAAAGCACAGAGAACTATATGGTGTTAAACTGGCAGTAACGCACACAAAACTATATGGCGTTAAACTGGCAGTAACGCATACAGAAGTAAATGGCGTTAAACTCACAGTAACGCATAAAACTATATGACGTTAAACTGGCAGTAACGCACACAAAACTATATAGCATTAAACTGGCAGTAACGCACACAGAAGTAACGCAATCAAATAGACGGTGTTCAAACCGTCACTACACTGACGCTATCTGAACTGTCCCTACTCTAGCTATACACTAATGTAAAGATTACTGACACAGTCTCACTACACTACACTGAAACTATATGAGCTCTCCCTACTCTACACTAATGTATGTATAAATGATAAGGTCTCACTACACTACATTGAAACTATCTCAGCTGTCCCTACTCTAGCTGCACACTATGCAAAGTTGAATGATGGTCCTCCTCACTACACTCACACTATCCCTAGACTGACACTAAACAAATATTCTACACTGACAATTGAAGCAAAATAGCACAGTATAGTATAGTATATACTAACTAACTAATAGCACTGAAGAGAGCCCTGTTCTATCTCTCTCCACGCCGAAATCACACTGAAAATGGCATTGAAAGAATACTTTTATACTGTGGGGTGGGAATGAGCCATGATTGAATAAAATCATGATGACAGTGTCCAATGACAGTGTTCTGTGCCCTGATTGGCTGAAGCTTTCACTGCTTCAGCCAATCAGGGCTTGCAATGCCCTGGTTAGCACCGCAATGCATTGTGGTCGGTTCAGGGGGCGAACAATCAGTTAAACGTCTGAACAGCGAAAGTTCGGCCCGAACCGTTCACCCATCCCTACTGCTGACTCTTAAAAAATGACCCCCAGGCTGGAACTCCTCTTTAAGTCTAAAACAATATAGATATAGGGTGATATAACATAAGATAACATTTTAAATGTCCTTTATATAGTTTACATTTTATTAGAAAAAAGAATGAACAGCTTATGAGTTTTTTGCATTTATCTCAGTTTATGCAGCCCAATTCTTTGCAGGTTATGTCAAGAAAAAACAAATACATCCCATAACCACCCAGGAAATGGTTAAAATAAAGACTTTAACTTTGCTTGTAAATATGTTTTGAAATATTCCTTCATTCATGGAAACATATGGAGATGTTTTAGAATATTTCAGATGCCGCATCAGTTTTTATTTGTCCTTGTTCATTTTGCTGTTGATAACCCATGTGTAGCATATTTTTATAATCATTCAGCCAATAAGAACAGATCATTTATAAACTATAGTAAATGTGCAAAAAAAAAGGATTTTCTGTTGTTCCCATACAGAAATTTAAATAAACAGTCAGTTAGGCCAACCATCACATTTGCTGAACAATAGCAAGAAATAAATATCGAAATTTCTTAGGTCAGTGTTTACAACTTTGGGAGTTATACAGGAATTACACTTGCAGTGCCCCCCCCCCCCCCGCACTACAAGGGTTAAAGGAGTAAGCTGTATTACTCGTCTTACTCAATGCCCCGACAGCCTCCCAAACTGTCCTCTACTATCTGATGCTCTGTTTTGTGAAGATATGTACAGAACAGAAAAATTCATTTAGTTTCAGATAGATCCGTTATGTTACTAATTTCATTTCGGAATTTGTTTCATTTAATTTAGTTTTGTTTATTCATTTTCTAACCAAATTTTTTGAATGATTCTAATTCGAAAGAATAGCTGGTTTTTAAAGAGTGGGCTGGGAAGCTGGCCGCCGGGTCACAATCTGTGATTCGTCAGCGGGCTTCCCCACTGACAGCTGAAATGTAAACAAAAGAATGCCAGCAATGAAAAATTCTGAAAAAAAAAAAAAAGAGCGTGAGGTCCCCTGATCCATACCAGGCCCTTTGGGTCTGGTATGAATTTTAAGGGGAACCTCACACCAAAATAAAATAAAAAAGTATTGGGTCCACCCAAAATCCATACCAGACTGTTATCTGAGCATGCAGCCCGGCAGACCAGGAAAGGGGGGGGGGGTGAGTGAGAACTTTGGACCAGAGTGGGCTCTGCCAAGCCCCAAAGCATGGGGACAAGGGCCTCTTACCCACAACCCTGGAAGGTGATTGTGGGGTCTGCGGGTGAGGGGCTTATCAGAATCTGGAAGTTCCCTTTAACAAAGGGGCCCCCAGATCCTGCCCCCCCTATATGAATGAGTATACATAGTACCCCTACCCATTCACAAAAAAACTGAGTAAAGACACAACACGAGTTTTTGACAATTCCTTTATTAAAAAGGAGATCCATTGTTAATCACGATGCCCATCGCACCACCACACCCAAAAAAAATTAAAAACATCCAGGCTCTTCGAAGGCTCCCGCTGTCTACCTGCTCTGCCATCTGATATTTCTTAAATAACTAAGGGGCAGAGTCCCCTGATGATGTAATCGGGTGACCGCATCCCCTTGTGATGTCATCGACCCAGCATGCCCTGGTTAATGACATCAGGAGGGGACAAGGCCAGCCAGAGATGTCGCCAGGTGGCCCCCACCCCTTAGCTATTGTCAGATGGCAAAGCAGGCAGATGGTGGGAACCTCGACAAGACCGGAGGGTTTTTGTTTTTTTTGGGTCCGACGGTGTGACGGGCATCGCGATTGATGATGAATCTACTTATTTTTTTTTAACCACTTGCCTACCCCCTTCCTGACAAAGCCCTTTTTCAGCTTTTAGCGCTGTCGCATTTCGAATAACATTTGCGCGGTCATGCAAGGATGTACCCAAATAAAATTTTTATCATTTTTTCCCCACAAATAGAGCTTTATTTTGGTGGTATTTGATCACCTCTGCGGTTTTTATTTCTTGCGCTATAAACAAATTAAGAGGGACAAGTTTGAAAAAATGCAATATTTTTTACTTTTTATTATAATAAATATCCAATTTTTTTTTTTAAACATTTTTTTTCCTCAGTTTATGCTGATACGTATTCTTCTACATATTTTTGGTAAAAAAAAAAATCGCAATAAGCGTCTATTGATTGGTTTGCGCAAAAGTTATAGCATCTACAAAATAGGGGATAGATTTATAGCATTTTTATTATTATTTTTTTTTTACTAGTAATGGCGGTGATCTGCGATTTTTATCATGACTGTGACATTGCGGCGGACATATCGGACACTTTTGACACATTTTTGGGACCATTCACATTTATACAGCGATCCGTGCTAAAAAAATGCATTGATTACTGTATAAATGTGACTGGCAGGGAAGGGGTTAACACTAGGGGGGGCGCTGCAGGGGTTAATATGTTCCCTAGATTAGTGATTCTAACTGTGGGGGGAGGGGACTGACTGGGGGAGGGGACCGATCGGTGTCCCTATGTACAAGGGACACACCATCGGTCTCCTCCCCAGTGACAGGACGTGGATCTGTGTGTTTACATACACAGATCCACGTCCTGCTCACTTACCGGGCAATCGCGGGTGCCTGGCGGACATCGCGGCCGCCGGGCACGCGCATCGGGTCCCCAGCTACGCGGCGGGCACGCGGGCGCGCCTCCTGCGGCGCGCGCGCCCCCTAGTGGCCAAAAAGCGAGCGCTATCATATGACGGCGGCCCGCCACAAGAGCTGCACCGCTCCGCCGTCATTTGACGGCGGGCGGTCAGCAACAGGTTAATAAAGGATTTGTTAAAAACTTGTGTTGTGTCTTTACTCACTTTTTACACTTTTTGGGTGAATATATGTATGTATGTATGTATGTACCCCATACTCATTCACACGGGGGAGCTGATGAGTCATTTGTTGTTAAGGATGTGGCAGCTGGCTTCCTGGCCCACTCTTCAACAACAAGCTATTCTTTACGCAGAATTCGAATTGGTCGATCATTTTTCGACCAATCCGAATACGAATCGGTATGAAAATTTTGAATTTGTTAGAAAATTTATATAGGAAACAAAATTAAACGAAATTCATTACTATTTCATTAAAAGATTTGGATACATTCGAATTTCCGAATAACCAAAGATTCATTCAAATTTATATTTGGACTGAAACAAATTACACATGTCTAGTGTTGTGGGAGGTACCTCACCATCCTCATATGCACTTTAAGGTCATTGCATTGACCCTGCATAGTACTTGATAATCTTGATAATTGTGCAACCTCCAGCTGGAACGTCTTAAAGGGACTAGTCGCACAGATGAGGAAGCCTACTAGAGCAAAAACGAAGGTGAGTATTAGGCTCGCCATACACTATACAATTTTCTTGTTCAACTTTCCTTTAGATTTACCATATGATTAGAGGTCAAACCTAGACCTTTCAATTTGTATGCAATCAGACAGGCCCTTGCACTACATAGTTGAAGGCATAGGCATCACCAGAGTGTGGCTAATGAGGCTGAAGCCCTGAATGTGGAGCCCATAGCCCCGAGTCTCAGCGGGTCGCGGAAGGTGGCATTGGAGGTGGAGGAGAGACGAGCGGGCGGACTAGCAGAGATGACATTATCTTTCTCCGCCCCCCCATCACCACTCTTCTGCCCTCACAGCCGGGCCACTTCAACGTGGGAGCGATGTGTGGCAGGGAGCAGAGAGATGACATCATCTCTCACTGCCCGCCACACGTCAGCACTCTTCCGCCCTCTCAGCGCGCGCCTTTTAAATGTCCGAGGTGCGGCGGGGAGCAGAGAGATTACATCATCTCTCACTGCCCGCCCCACATCTCCGCTCTCCTGCCCTCACTAAATGGACCAGTGCTGCCAGCCTGCCACCAATGCAGCGACAATGCACATTTGGTGGCACTGGCTGGCATGGCAAGTGACAATCTGCAAATGGTGGCAGGTGATGTGGCAAGTGACAATCTGCAAATGGTGGCAAGTGACGTGTCAAGTGACAATCTGCAAATGGTGGCAAGTACCAATCTGTAAATGGTGGCAGGTGATGTGGCAAGTGACAATCTGCAAATGGTGGCAAGTGACGTGGCAAGTGACAATCTGCAAATGGTGGCAAGTACCAATTTGCAAATGGTGGCAAGTGACAATATGCAAATGGTGGCACGTGACGTGGCAAGTGACAATCTGCAAATGGTGGCAAGTGATGTGACAATCTGCAAATGGTGGCAGGTGACGTGGCAAGTGACAATCCACATATAGTTGTAGGTGACAGTGGCAAGTGACACACTCCTGGCTCCCACTGATTCTGCATTATGGTGAGTTTAACCACTTCATTATACATTACACAATAGAAACAATGAGCTTCGATCACCCTGACACCATATCAACCATGGTTCCATGATGACTGAAACGCCAACACCAGCCTTCCTTTGCCCGCAAAAAATTGCTTACCAGAGGCGTGTCGTTCCCCCCCCCCCAGGTTGGTGACCGCTGCTATGGGCTAGCCCCAGATCTTTTGCAGACCTAGCAACGCCCCTGGTTAAAGGTAGAGCTAAAGTAAATTGAATAAGAAAATTGTATATGGCCAGCCTAACATCTTATTTCTCTACCTTCTATAATTAACAAGCATGTAACCTCTATAGTGCCAGGTGTCTGTACTCATATTTGTGTAATTCACAGGGTTAGGCTTTCAAGCTGATCTCTAGTAAAAGTTTTCTTTAGGATATACCCCCAAAAATGTATCTCCAGTGAAATGTGTCCTGTGTCCGACTGGATGATTTTTACTGTACAAATCCTCCCGTCAAAGAACAGAGATCTTTCAGTGCTTTGGGGATGACATGTAGTGACTACGACAGTGAAGAGATCCCATCCTTTGCCCTCCCTTTACTTTCCCCTTCCCTTGTATTCTTTCCAAAGAATTCAAGACTTTCTTGTCACTCTTCCATAAAGACCAGATTTGTGGAGTACACAACTAATAGTTATCCTGTGGATCTCCAACCTGAGCTGTGGATCTTTGCAGCTCCTCCCGAGTTACCACGGGCCTCTTGGTTGCTTCTCTGATTAATGCTCTCCTTACTCGGCCTGTCAGTTTAGGTGGACGACCATGTCTTGGTAAGTTTGCAGTTGTGCCATTCTCTTTCCATTTTCGGATGATGGATTGAACAGTGCTTCGTGAGAAGTTCAAAGCTTGGTATGCTTTTTTTAACCTAACCCTGCATTAAACTTCTCCTCAACTTTATCCCTGACCTGTCTGGTGTGTTCCTTGGCCTTCATGGTGCTGTTTGTTCACTAAGGTTCTCTAACAAACCTATGAGGGCTTCACAGAACAACTGTATTTATACTGAGATTAACTTACACACAGGTGGACTCTATTTACTAATTAGGTGACTCCTGAAGGCAATTGGTTCCACTAGATTTTAATTAGAGGTATCAGAATAAAGGGGGCTTAATACAAAGGCACACAACACTTCAGATATTTATTTGTAAAAATTCTTGAAAACCATTTATCATTTTCCTTCCACTTTACAATTGTGTGCCATTTTGTGTTGGTCTATCACATAGACTCCCAATAAAATACATTTATGTTTTTGGCTGTAACATGACAAAATGTGGAAAGTTTCAAGGCATATGAATACTTTTTCAAGGCACTGTATTCTTACATTTCGCTTGGAAACTGTTGTATAATCTGTGCCTTAGGGCCCATTCACATGAGTGCAGAAAGCCATGCATGGATAGAACTCAGCATATTTCTGTGCGAATGTGGGAATCACAGGTGTTAGCGCACAGCTGCAGCCAACAGCCTTTACAGATCAATGACAGGCTTTCAGACACTGTGGATGTATGCACATCTGAACAGTTTCATCTGTACAATGATGGATGAGTGCAAACATCTGTGACTCTCAGGCACAGAAACGCACTGAATGCTGTTGTTATATGGCCCTCTGTGCTAATTTGAATGAGCCCCTACAAAACAAATTTGTTCACACCATGTCTACTGAGCTGCATCCTTCTACACACCACTGCACAAATTTGGTGTGCACATAGAAAACAATTGTTTTCACAACATACAGTACATATACAGCGGTGTGTGGAAAAATGCAGCTCAGTAGATATGGTGTGAACAAAGCCCTGGACAACTATCTTACCTCAAGTTTTTTATGAACTGCAAGTATTTGGCAAAATGTCTACAAATGTTAACTAAAAATCTTATTACACTAACATATCTGCATGTATTACTCTACTGTGGTATCAAGGTTTTGAGTTTTGTAACATGCCAACAGATAGCAGCACAATGCTGCACGCATGCACCTTAAAAGGCAATGTGCCAAAAGACATCATCCTGTGTACATTGGGAGCTGTGCAACTGGTGCTATTCTGACCACGTGTGTTATTTCATCATGAACAGCAAGTTAGAACAAACATGAGTTTCTTGCCGGAAACAGCATGATCTTAGTTCCGCACCCACCCTACTGGCCAGATTTGGCTCCTGTGGACTTTGCCTTCCTCCCGAAGATAAAGATCCAGCTCAAAGGTCGCCTTTTTGACACCATTGCGGAGATCCACCACGATTCGCAGAAGGTGCTTGACACGCTTTGAAAAGAAGACTTCCAGGACACATTCCAGAAGTTGCAGGGACGCTGGGAGCACCGTATTGCTATGCAAGGGGACCATTTTGAAGGTGATACTGATTGGGTTTACTGTTTTGTTCAGCGAATGTGGGAATCACAGGTGTTAGCGCACAGCTGCAGCCAACAGCCTTTACAGATCAATGACAGGCTTTCAGACACTGTGGATGTATGCACATCTGAACAGTTTCATCTGTACAATGATGGATGAGTGCAAACATCTGTGACTCTCAGGCACAGAAACGCACTGAATGCTGTTGTTATATGGCCCTCTGTGCTAATTTGAATGAGCCCCTACAAAACAAATTTGTTCACACCATGTCTACTGAGCTGCATCCTTCTACACACCACTGCACAAATTTGGTGTGCACATAGAAAACAATTGTTTTCACAACATACAGTACATATACAGCGGTGTGTGGAAAAATGCAGCTCAGTAGATATGGTGTGAACAAAGCCCTGGACAACTATCTTACCTCAAGTTTTTTATGAACTGCAAGTATTTGGCAAAATGTCTACAAATGTTAACTAAAAATCTTATTACACTAACATATCTGCATGTATTACTCTACTGTGGTATCAAGGTTTTGAGTTTTGTAACATGCCAACAGATAGCAGCACAATGCTGCACGCATGCACCTTAAAAGGCAATGTGCCAAAAGACATCATCCTGTGTACATTGGGAGCTGTGCAACTGGTGCTATTCTGACCACGTGTGTTATTTCATCATGAACAGCAAGTTAGAACAAACATGAGTTTCTTGCCGGAAACAGCATGATCTTAGTTCCGCACCCACCCTACTGGCCAGATTTGGCTCCTGTGGACTTTGCCTTCCTCCCGAAGATAAAGATCCAGCTCAAAGGTCGCCTTTTTGACACCATTGCGGAGATCCACCACGATTCGCAGAAGGTGCTTGACACGCTTTGAAAAGAAGACTTCCAGGACACATTCCAGAAGTTGCAGGGACGCTGGGAGCACCGTATTGCTATGCAAGGGGACCATTTTGAAGGTGATACTGATTGGGTTTACTGTTTTGTTCAGCGAATGTGGGAATCGCAGGTGTTAGCGCACAGCTGCAGCCAACAGCCTTTACAGATCAATGACAGGCTTTCAGACACTGTGGATGTATGCACATCTGAACAGTTTCATCTGTACAATGATGGATGAGTGCAAACATCTGTGACTCTCAGGCACAGAAACGCACTGAATGCTGTTGTTATATGGCCCTCTGTGCTAATTTGAATGAGCCCCTACAAAACAAATTTGTTCACACCATGTCTACTGAGCTGCATCCTTCTACACACCACTGCACAAATTTGGTGTGCACATAGAAAACAATTGTTTTCACAACATACAGTACATATACAGCGGTGTGTGGAAAAATGCAGCTCAGTAGATATGGTGTGAACAAAGCCCTGGACAACTATCTTACCTCAAGTTTTTTATGAACTGCAAGTATTTGGCAAAATGTCTACAAATGTTAACTAAAAATCTTATTACACTAACATATCTGCATGTATTACTCTACTGTGGTATCAAGGTTTTGAGTTTTGTAACATGCCAACAGATAGCAGCACAATGCTGCACGCATGCACCTTAAAAGGCAATGTGCCAAAAGACATCATCCTGTGTACATTGGGAGCTGTGCAACTGGTGCTATTCTGACCACGTGTGTTATTTCATCATGAACAGCAAGTTAGAACAAACATGAGTTTCTTGCCGGAAACAGCATGATCTTAGTTCCGCACCCACCCTACTGGCCAGATTTGGCTCCTGTGGACTTTGCCTTCCTCCCGAAGATAAAGATCCAGCTCAAAGGTCGCCTTTTTGACACCATTGCGGAGATCCACCACGATTCGCAGAAGGTGCTTGACACGCTTTGAAAAGAAGACTTCCAGGACACATTCCAGAAGTTGCAGGGACGCTGGGAGCACCGTATTGCTATGCAAGGGGACCATTTTGAAGGTGATAGTGTGTAAACATAGATAAATAAAGTACCCTCTTGTAAACAGAGCCAGTCTCAAAAAAATGTTGATACCACCTTGTATGCAACAGTGGTAGAATAGTTACCCTATAGATTGCAGAGAATTACACAATTAAAACATTCATACATGAAATCAGACAGCTGAACAGTGCCCAGTTCAGACTCTTTGTTCTTTATGCATATTAGAGGCATATACTGTATGCCCAGAATTTATATTTGTGTCTAGTACAATAAGAGCCAAAACAGTAAACCCAATCAGTACATACTAGTATGTGATGGCCTGCCTATGTGGACTTGTCTCTTGAGGAAATGACAGACTGCAAGAGTCTTTATTATGTGACTAAGGAACATATAATTCCATCACTCGTCAACTGCAGCCAACCAAGAAGGCAGAACAATGTCTTCTTAAACTACTTGGGTACAGGACATTGATTCAAACACTATAGCACACCCATAATAAAACTAGTAAATGGAGGCCCAATTGTTCAATAAATATAATGAACAAAGGGGGCATTGGAGAGACAGCACTTATAACATTGCTCTGCCACAGCTCCTTTGATCCCTGATGTATAATCTGGTTGTCATAAAAATACACATGTACAAGGAAATTGGGCATAGAAAGAGGACTGCATGATTGTTTTTTCCAGCCACAATTCTGCTTTAGCTCGTCCCAGTTTCTGCCTGGAGCCAAAATAGTATCGTCTGTAAGGTTGAAAGAGAGAGAGAGAGAGTGAGAGAGAAAGTGATGAAGTGAGGGAGTGAACGACAGAGAGAAAGAAAAATTGAGGAAAAAAGAGAGTGAAAATGCAAGAAAGAGGGAGAGCGAGAGAAAGTAAGAATAAAATAGCTAAAAATAGAAAAATGGGGAGAATGAGAAAGAAAGAGAGAGAAAGTGAGAGAAAGAGAGAAAGTGAGACTAAATGAGAGAAAGGCAAAAGGGGGAGAATGAGAAATAAAGAGAGAGAGAGAGAATGTGAGAGAAAGAGGGAGAGAGAGAGAGAAAGTGAGACTAAAATAGAGAAAGAGAAAAAAGGGGGAGAATGAGGAAGAAAGAGAGAGAAAGTGAGAGAAAGAGGGAGAGAGAGAGAGTGAGAGAGAGAGAGAGAGAGAGAGAAAGTGAGACTAAATGAGAGAAAGACAAAGGGGGGAGAATGAGAAAGGAAGAGAGAGAGAAAGTGAGAGAAAGAGGGAGAGAGAGAGAAAGTGAGACTAAAATAGAGAAAGAGAAAAAGGGGGGCGAATGAGAAAGAAAAAGAGATAAAGTGAGAGAAAGAGGGAGAGAAAGTGAGAGAGAGAGAGAAAGTGAGACTAAATGAGAGAAAGAGAAAAGGGAGAGAATGAGAAAGAAAGAGAGAGATAAAGTTACAGAAAGAGGGAGAGAGAGAGAAAGTGAGACTAAAATAGAGAAAGAGAAAAAGAAAGAGAGAGAAAGTGAGAGAAAGAGGCAAAGAGAGAGAGAGAGAGAGTGAGACTAAAATAAAGAAAGAGAAAAAAGGGGGAGAATGAGAAAGAAAGGGAGACAAAGAGGGGGAGAAAGGGAGAGCGTAAAAAAGAGAGTGAAAGCGAGAGAGAGGTAAAAAATAGATAGCACGTGAAAGAGAGAGAGACTGTACACCTTTTTTAATTGAAGCTGCCTTTTTTCACCTTTAAAGCGGAGTTCCACCCTAAAGTGGAACTCCCGCTCGTTGTACTCCCCCCCCTCTGGTGCCACATTAGGCACCTTTCGGGGGGAGGGGGGGCAGGATACCTGTCTTTCACAGGTATCCTCAGCCGCGGGTATTGACATGCTCCTCCCTACTCCTTCCCCTGCCGCCGGGCCAGTAGGAGAGAGGAGTGGAGCCTTGCCCATGCTGTAAGGCTTCACTGCCGTGTTCCCTTACTCGCAATGGAGGCGGCATGCACCCGACAACTGATGGAAACATCAGCTGCGGTGCTGACATCGCAGGACTCCAGGACAGGTAAGTGTCCGATTATTAAAAGTCAGCAGCTGCAGGAGACTATTGCTATATATTACTATTGCTATAGTAGCCGCTAGCGATAATTGCAGGAGAATCTGGCAGGCTGGTTGTACCCAAGTTGATCAATTGATCAACTTGATACATTCAGCCTGCCCATTCCTGCTGAACCAGCTGATATTTTAACCATCTATGGCCAGCCTAAGCAAATCAGATTTTAACAGTGGTGACCCGTCCATACGGGGCTCAGGGGCGTTGCCCCCCAATCCATGCTCCCGACCCCTAATCTATATGCAGGGCACTGGATGCATGGATTCCAATGGGGTATTTTTTTTTTTTTTTTTTAGAAGTACATGATTAGAGCCTGAGGCTCTAATTGGCTTCAAAAAAGGGTGGGCTTAGGGCGCAGCAAATTACATTAGCAAGTTAATATTCACTATTGTCTTCCTGATTCTCCTCCCAGCCAATCAGGAAGTGGGTCCTGAGGCCCATCACCCTATTGGCTGAAACGAGAAGGGATCCTATTGGCCCCCTAGGGGGAGGAGGTAGGAGACGCACGGCGCAATGATGCCTAGGAGGAGGAGACACAGGGGAAGCTGCCAATGGACCGGGGGGTGGTTGTGAGTTCATTGTTTGCCGCCCCCCCCAAAAAATATACCACCAGCTGTCACTGGATTTTAAGCTATGACTCTCTTCAGCCAACATACCCTGTAGCCCATTTATGCAATGGTATGCTGTTCACAGCTCAAGCCTTTCTTTTTACTCGGAGGGAGCAGCTATTTGGATGAGTGCCCTCTAGTGCTACAGGAGGAAGCACCATCCTTTTCCTGATGGCCACACATGCAGTGTGCTCTCTCTCTTGTTGTAGCCACTGAACCCACCTGAGCTAACGGGCAACAGACCACACTGCACATGTGCACTATGCTCTTTCCTGTAGTGCTAGGGGTTGTTTGTCCTAACTGCTGCTATGTCCTAGTAAGAAGACAGGACAGAACCATAAAAAGCCTTTGCAGTTTTTTTGGTAGGCTAAATGTATGCAAAAGAGAGGTATATTTTTAAAATGTGATTAGCTTAGGATGATGCCACTGTGTATAGTGACTGCAAAGAGTGTTTTTTTAATGTGAACTAACCCTTTAATGGCACAGTTTAGTAAATAGTGACAACTGTGCAAAAATATGGCATGAGGCACTTTATGCTATTGTACATTGTATATCTTCCCCTAACTTTAAGTGGAAATAAGAGAACAGACCTGATGGGTGCTGGTGTAGGCAAAATAAGCCTGCAATACCTTTACATTCATAAAGGAATTACTGCATTTAAAAAGCTGTGAAAACACTTCATCATATAAATTGGATTTGACGTTGCCAGAACACTCATAACAAAGTCCAGTGCAATTTCCACTGAAACTGATACGCTTGTGTCTGCTTTCATTGTAGTATTCAGCAGCAATAATCTGTTGGCATGGTTTCTTGAGTGGAAACACTAGCATGTACCACCAAATGGGATATCCTTTGGAAATGTTATTTTATTATACTGCCAAACTATTTGTAGATTTTATGGAAGTGTATAATAAGAAATAAAATATGGCACAAAGCAGTCAAGTTTCACTGGTTTATCGTGGGGTTTAGGCTTTGTGGACCACATGCAGCCAATTAATTACTTGAAATCTTAGCATATAGATGGAGGGTTCTAACATGGAGTCATATTGTGAGCCTTATGCTACTATTATATTAACCTTGCTGTGCATATGTGAATTTTGGAATTTCATTTTAGTTTAAATTAAGTTTTCATCATAAAGAATTACACTAAAAACAGTCAATGATTGACACCAGGGCCGGGACAATGGGTGGGCAGGAGGCGCAGCTGCCCTGGGCACTGTGGGATCATGGGGGGGGGCACTGCAAGGGGGGGGATTTGTGTTGGGAGGGGGAATTTAGGGGGTGGCAGGTGGTATGAATTGTTCTGGGAGGATTTATGCTAGTAGGGATGATAATTGTTTTTTTTTGTTCTAGGAGGGGGATTTGTGCTAGGAGGGTGGATGGGGGAATTTGTGCTGGGAGAGGAGAT
Organism: Lithobates sylvaticus; assembly: GCA_028564925.1. NCBI lineage: Eukaryota > Metazoa > Chordata > Amphibia > Anura > Ranidae > Lithobates > Lithobates sylvaticus. Next base: position 541,599,891 of record CM053026.1, read on the forward strand.
TTGGAGTGAGGGGGAGAGGATGTGTACTGGGAGGGGAAATTTAGAGCGGCATAGGATTTGTGCTAGAAAAAGTGATCTTTTTTGGGGGGGAGTTTATTTGTGCGGGGGAGGGGAAGGATTTTTCTGAGGGAAAGGATTTGAGCTGGGAAGGGGGGGGGGGCAAATATTTGTGCTGGGAGGGGAGATTTAATCAGGGGGTGGATTTGTCCTGGGAGGAGAGGGAATTTATGCTTAGGGGGTGAAGATGCAGATTACAGCTCTTTTTTTAGGGGGGGGGGGGCAGTTTGGCGTGTTCACCCTGTATTCTAGATGACCTTGCCTCACCACTGATTGACACCCTGCACAACTGATTTCTAGAAAATAGGTGCGCAGTTATCACATTAACTTTTCAAAAAGGTTTCTCTAATAGACTACATTTTTTTCACACTAAAGTAAGCATGGCTCTCTGTTCAGATGTGAGCCTAACCATACCCATTTTTTTTACACCTGCACATAAAGGACTGCACAGTGGCATTAAACTATGTATCTATCCTATTTCGATGATGAACTGTTTGGATTTGTATGGTCAACACTTGCTTGTAATACCCTGTAATTTTGCAAAGTTCTTGTGAAAATATATTGAAACTGAAGATAGAGGTTTTATGGTAAGAACAAAAAAGTAGATCCTCTTGAGGAAGTTAATGTGATAAAATGAGTGTATAATCCATAAATATAAAAAAGATGCCATTTTTTTCCCCCTTTTTTTCTTTCTCCTCCTCTTTATTTGCCTTTCACTTTTCCTCACATTTCACATTTTTATATAATACAGACACAATTAATTGTTAAGGCCAGGAGAAATATTGGCCTATTAATCCACCTATTTTTCAGCCCTAACAAGTGTTTTTCAATATCACCCTAGCTTTCATCTTTATGTATTCTATGAAGCACCCAAAATAAAGGTTTTTTTTTATACAATTATTATGCTTGTAAAAAACATGATGAGCCAAAGATGATAATAGAGTTCTTGTTGTCATATCTGATATATGGTATATCCTTACACTATAGGGGCACTTTGTGTTTCCAGCTTAAATCCCCCTACAGTCACAGAGGAGGATATAAATAATCCCTATGTGCTGTAGTTGGCAAATTTTGAGGAATATAGAACCCCAATGGTGGAAAGCTCTATCTGTCTTTCAGTGTAGATGAATTTACACACAGAACAGGAACTACATTTGTAAGAGCCTTTCATCTGGCAGAAACATGTGCATTTCACCTAGAAATGACTATGTACCAACAGATCACCTATACATTTTGCCTGCCTATAGGTAATTAAAGGTAATAGGGATACATATTTATAGATCACTGAATCCTCCAAAAGTCAATGTAAAACATACCCTGCAGCCAACCCCATGTAATGTGCCGTGCTGCCCCAATTTAATGTACCCTGCTGGCCCCCTCTACTCTGCCCTGTTGGCTCCCTCTACTCTGCCCTGCTGACCTACTGTATCTGGCCACTGATTATTTCAAGTTTGACAGAGAATTAAGAATCTGTGTAGAAAAAAAAATCAAGCACATGTTTCACATTAAATAGGTAAGTTTAATATTTACTCTATAGGTTAATGCTATTTCTAAAAAATAACTGTTATTGTATCAATAGCTTACTGTTCCATGAGCTAAACCTTATTTCAGGGGTTCCCTGAGATCTCAAATGTTCCTCAAGGGTAAAAAGATTGAGAAACCCTGCTTTAGGAGCTGCAAACACTATGGTAAACACTTCTACTCCAGCGATTTCCACTAACTTTAGGGTCCCTTGCCCACCATCTATTTCCTGCATTCTGAACACAGGTCAGCCGCTTGGCACAGGCCTCATTCAGAGAATGCTTAAAATTTTCTCAATGAATGCAAAGAATTCTCTGATTTGACAAGGTGGGAAGTATGAGAAGACGAATCATAAATAAACACAACAAAGCCTATGTGGCTGATTAGCCAGACGCGTTCAGATAATGGTAACTTTTCAATATTATCATAAATAACACTCAAATCAGGCTCCATAAATGTTAGGGGCATGAAATCCATGCTTTGTCCGCTTCTGGAGTCAAGGTGTTCCCGAGAATATATTGGGCGAACATGTAGCCTGGCAGGCCAGGAAAGGGAGCAGCCTTGCCCATCCTGAACCATACCAGGTCACATGCCTACAACATGGGGGGGGGGGGTTGGTGCCTTGGGGCAGGAGGGCTCTGCACTGGTCAGTGATTTTGCCAGGTGGCTCTGCCCCTTACCTATATAAGAACTGTCAAATGTAATCCAGGCATTTGGTGGTTTACCTTAGCTAACTGCGGTGAGTTTTTTTTATACTCTTTTAGGTCCGGCAGTGGTGCCGCCGTCCTGAATGATGATGGATCTACATAAGGGGACACAGTTTTTTTTTATGAAGGAATTGTCAAAAACTGTCTCTGTGTTTTTATTACTTTTTGACACTTTTTCAGTGAATGGGTAGGGGTACTATGTACCCCATACTCATTCACATGGGGGGGCAGGACCTGGGGGCCCCCTTGTTAAAAGGGGGCTTCCAGATTCTGATAAGCCCCCTGCCCGCAGGCCCTTACAACCACAGCCCAGGGTTTTGGGGATGAGGCCCTTGTCCCCATCAGCATGGGGACAAGGTGCATTGGAGTGGGCGATATAGTGCCCCCTGCCCCTAAGCACCCACCCCTCCATGTGGAGGGCATATGGCCTGGTATGGTTCAGGAGGGGGAGGGCGCTGGCTTGTTTTTATTGCTGTGGTTTAAATTTCACTTTGTTTAAATCAGAGGTCTTCAAACTGCGGCCCTCCAGTTGTTCAGGAACTACAATTCCCATCATGCCTAGTCATGTCTGTGAATGTTAGAGTTTTACAATGCCTCATGGGATGTGTAGTTCCGCAACAGCTGGAGGGCCGTAGTTTGAGGATCCCTGGTTTAAATATTGCACAGCAATGGTTCTGCTTGCAAAATAATTGCTGCCTCCTTTAGATGGGACCTTTCATTTCTGTTTAATTTACATTATCCCTTCTTTTTATGTTAATGGCTGATGGCATTGCATTTATTAAGAAAAAAAAATACACATCTAAGTACCTGTTTTCACAATCAATATACAGCTGTCATGTGACCCTGCTCGTTCCCAGCCTGTCTGCAGGGAAATAATGGCGGGAGAAGCTTCTAGTGCTCTGCTGCCAGTCACATGTTAAAAAAAACAGCCTTCAGAATACAAAGAAAACACATAATTAATATGAAAGAAATGGTTGAAATCATCATAAAATATTTGAACTCAATTCTTTATTATTTTTGTGCAAAAACATGGTGTGAGCTATCAAGGGCAAGGTTTTGCCAATCACAGCCTATTTCACCACCCTTCAGCCTGTGCCTATTGTTTTTATGTGCTTATACTTACAGGGAGGTGACGCCTCCATCATTCAACATGTAATATTCCAACCCCATTGTGTAGCGCTGTTTAGTGGGCATGGAGGAAGAGGGAGGGAGTAGGCTGTTATTTTTTGATGTGTATGCTCCCACATGTGTGACTCCATAGTCACATGGGCCGCACAGATAAGAAAAAACAAGGAATTAAACAGCTTAGAAGGGAACTGAAACTGGAGCATGCTCAGTAGATGTGTCAACGGCTGGTTTACACAATCTCTGGCTGAAGCAGAAACACAAAAGAGGGAGGGACAGTAAGGAGCAGGATCAAACAGGATTTTCTGCAAAATACAGAAGACAAATCCCATAGGGACTGAGTGAGTATAAACAGTATTTAATACAGCATTTATTGACAGTTTTTAATGATGTGAGTTTAATGATACTTTAAAGTGGTTGTAAAAAAAAAAAAAAAGAAACTGCAAGACATAAAGGCATTATGAGCTAGTATGCATAGCATAGCATACTAGCTCATTATGAATTACTTACCTTAGATCAAAGCCCCGTAGCGGTCCCCGTACACCGCTCCGGCCGGCGTTATTGCGCCCGGGTATAGTGGGCTCCGTCGATGTGATTGGCTGGAGCTGCAATGATGTCACTCCTACGCATGCACGAGGGAGTCGCCAGTAACGGCATACTAGCTGAAGCAATTGTATGGACATGCCGTTACTTCAGTGCGCACATGCTGACACAGGGGATATCTCCTAAACTGTGCTGGTTTAGGAGATATCCATGGTAGCTACAGGTAAGCCTTTTTATAGGCTTACCTGTAGTAAAAAGTGTTTGTAAAGGGTTTACAACTACTTTAAAGCATTATGTAAGTGCATTTTCAGAAGTTTATGCTATTTTTTTTTTTCTTGACCCATGAGTGCACACTCTTGGCATGCCTTGGTATGCTGTGGCAGAACTCTTGGGGCCCCAACTTTTTCTATGTGGTATAGTTATGACTGACACGCCTGCCAGAATCACCTCCACTACCATCTTTCACCACTGCAATTACTGTTTACATCTTCGATGGCATTAGAGTAAAATAGAATCTGTCAATATATAGTATGATTGTCTAAAGCTAGCCACAGTATCTTTACATTTTTATCACCTTACCATTGTTGCAGTGATTACCAGCACAGCACATGCCATCTCTGTGACAGCGTTTCTTCTTTCTTCTGCAAGCCATACAGGAGGAAGGGGCCTGATGAGGACTGTAGCAATATTTTCCTACTTCGCACTCTTTATCACTTATACAGGGATATGCCTGGAACAAATAGCAGTAATAATATTAATTGGTAAATTATTCCAGATCATTATTGTATAGTGAAAATATGCACAAATATATCTAGTAGGCAGTGTGCAAGTTAGAAGCTCACGGTGACAGTCAGCAAACATCTAGTGTAAAGTTTCCTCAATAACCTTATACTAAACCTTTTTGTCCATCTTACCATCTAAAGTAGATATTCCTAAAACACAAGTACTCAGTTATGCAAACAGAAACCACAGGTCTTTATGATTCTTGATGATCTCCTTTTGAACCTTAACGGCTGTCTTCAATGATCAATAGAATGGTAAAGGGGAGATGGAAGTATAACCACAGAAGCACAATAGAGCATCTGGGTTTAGGGGATGCCTGGGAGTTCTAAATATAAACCTAAGTACCCAAGATTTAGGCAGATATGTGGTTCACATTAACCAATAAAAGTGAAATAATACTGCACTTTCAATAATACCAAATCATTTTATGCTAATTGTTTGAAATAAATATAACTGGTCTGTAAATTTATTTTATACAATTAAAAGTATGGTAACCCTTAAGAGCACACACCACAAGAAGCCTGCGATAGCCAGTTACTATAGTTAGTTAGGAAAGCCTCTTCGTCTTCTGTGGTTTTGCCTGATTTAATTTTGCTTTGTTACTAGGGTGGGCTTTCCCTGGCTTCATTGGTGAGCTCCACCAACTACCATCCCCATGTTGAGTGAGAGTACCTTTACTAGCTACTGAGACATCTTGTTTGATAGCCTAAATGGTAGTTGTTAGGGCTCAGCCATGAAGTCAGGAAAAGTCAGGCCCCAGTAACAAAGTCTATCCAACTTAGAGAGGGGCATAGAATAAGCTTTGTTGCGTAGTGACGGTAACATCAGAAATCTTGGATTGTCTGCTTTTGGGCAGCCTTTTAAAATTGTATAATGGAAAACAGGTTTATGCTAATTAACTTAAGTGCTAAAACTTTGCCAGTTCTATGCAATATTGTTTGATATAAAAAATATGTAAGTGTTTCCTTACCAGACGTAATTGCACATCATAATACAAAAAATTGAAATAAATTAATAGCTGATATACAAGCTTGAAGCATTAAACTGCACAGCTTTGAAAGATGCTAACTTCAAAGCAACCCTTTCCATTGCCAATGTCCATAGAAACCAAAGCCAAAATTGAACTAATCATCAGCATGAGCTAGAACCACCAATACATAATCAGTGAACAAAAGACATCTTCCCATTCCCTAGAGATTCAGTTATTCCCCCATTGGGTGCTGGCATCTTGCCTCTCACAGAGTAGAGAAAATGATGTCAGACTGTATAAAAGCACTACTATGTTCATATACTTTGGAATGGAAAGGTTTAATTTAAAGTTTAAAAAGCAAACTCTAGGCATCTTCTTTAATATCTAATATGGCATGGTGGGTTAAACATTTGTAGATTGCTATGAAAAATTATATTACGATCAATGATTATCCCTGGTTTTATTTTCATACAGCTCACCATGGTATTGTGAATCCACAAAGCAATTTGACTAAAATAGCAGTAACAGCAGGTATTTATTGCTCAAGTGCAATATAACCGATATAAATCAATTGCAATACAGATTTCCACTTAGGTTTCTTTGACTCCTTACATACTAGAATCATTTTCTATAGTTTATGTTGGCTTCTAGATTGCACACTATGTTAGTAAAAATATCTGTGGCTGCCAATGCAGTCAGACTCTAATCCAGTTTGGCAGTATTATATCAGGACTGGTAATGCACAAAGCTGCAATGTAAGGCTTGGAAAGATGCCACTTGGGTATAGTCGAACAAGACACTCATTAACTCCTTTGCTTGTCTACATTAGGTCTGTGAGTTTGATTTCAGCTCTTTATTGGTATAAATAGGGGTGCCAACTTTTTTTTTCTTCCCTGTATATTCAATATTGTGGCCGTTTTCATTTTTTTACTGTTTGACCCAAATAATGAAACTTTTTGTATTTGAAAACTTTTATCTGTTATATTGGAAAGCAAATGTAGACAAATATTAAGAACCCCAATTTATTCCAAGTATGCAGTCAATAAAATGCTTAAATTATATTTTAAATAATAAATCAATTTCCCTTTTTACTAAATTCTTGTTATTATCTACAAATCAGCATTCAGACTAGGAGAGAAGAGGGCAGCATTGTTATTGAATCAAACTTCACTGCACTAGACTAAGAAACATATTTTTTTCAATAGAGGTGAAAGCATAAAGATGAACTCTTCAGCAAGCTGCTGTTCTTTAATTATGTGATCACTGCCTTAACCGATTTGTACTGCTTTAACTGCAATGAAAAAATACTGGGGTTCCCAGAGCTTAGTAAATGTGCTAAAACTTCCCTTTGCAAAGTATACCCAATCTAATGCTAGAAAAACAAACAAACAAAAAAAATAAAACAGAATTTTGTAAACAGAATTTCACATCATTCACTACGCTTTGAGGAAAATTCTCTTGCAAAATTAAATTTCCATTACAAAGTGAACAGTCCTATTTGGCTTTAGTAAATTAACACCAGTGTCTTACTGGGAAATCTACTGTAGATTAGAAAAATGGCTAAGGAAATTAAACATTTTTGTTCATAAATATGTATTTCAACTAAGTATGTTGCTATTTTTCTACATTTATATTTCAACATAAAATATAAATATGTGCTGCGTTTTGCCCATAACTTTTATAGGACTACTTTTTCTCAGCAGAATTATGGTGATGTCAGATAAGCAATTCTGCTGTTGGTAATCGCCAGTAGATGTTGTCTTTCTTTCTAACACATACAAATGTATTAGTACCATAAGTTAGCCATAATAACTCAATGGTCATACTACATTTGATAAAAATGCTTTCAAGGGAAAGGCAACATCCTAGATATAAAAGGGTTAACTATACCCACCGTGGGAATGGTTAGTGGCCAAAACTATATTTTAGCTTTTCTTTATTACTGTAAATTGAAACCACCAAAAGTTCCATATCTCTTACTGGGACCTTGGTAGTGAATGTGATATCTCAGTGTTTTGAGTTCCCAAACAGCTATTGCAAGAGGGTCCTACTCTTCCTGTATATGCACAGGCTCTTTTGGGTGGACTAACACTTTTATTTATCGCACACAGTGAATATTTAATTGCTTAATCAATCTTATTTGGCCACCAATCCAGTAATATGTCATTCTGCATTTCATAATAAATCAGTAGTTGAAAGGGTAACTCGACTTTTGTGGGAAAAAAACATCCTCTGCAACAAAAAACTCATTTTTGGTGAGACACTTACAAAAGATTAATCACTTCTAAACCTGATTAAAAATTAAAAAGTTACTCCCATTCAGATTCACTTTGGACATTGACATACCCATACAAGCAGCGTTTTCTTCAAAGCAACAAAAGGCAAGATTCTGCAAAAAAAACAATTGTTTGGATCCTTACAATGAACATTGGTCACCCGAGGGGTTTGTGTTTTTCTCATCAAAAGTGGAGTTACTCTTTAAGTGTAGCTCACCTATTACACCGTCATTGGTGTAACTGACCACCTCTTTTTAGATGTGGTTTTAAAATGTTTTTCTTTAAGTAAGATGACTATTTGAATATATTTACTAGCTCAATCTTTATCTATTTTTCTGACTTTTCTTGCAGCTGGGTAGACAGTCAGTATTTTGCAGCTGCAAGTGGTTGCATAATGAGCGTAGATATGTAACAAAAAAACAAAAGTGTCAAGGAAGATCTTAAACTTTTCATATCTTATTGTATTCATTACATTTACTGTGTATTGTTGGCTTATAAAGTGAGTAGATGCATTTGATGGTAGTGAAATGATGTCAGATTGTCAAAACAATGCTAGGGGATAGGTATTTAACAAAGGCAACATATGCCTGTAACACATGGAAACTATAAGATGGTAATCTATAACAATACATGATCTAAAACCTTAAATAAGCACTGATACTTTAATTTAACTCAATGGTAGCCTTGGTTTGAAAAAACAAACAAACCTTGGTCTGCATTCAATTATCCAGTGCAAGTGTTCTCCATTTTGGTGTTCACAATATGCTCGATTTTATAATGGTACTGTGAAAGAATTTATTAGCTATTTATACGTTTTGGAATGTACAGACCAGACAGATACCTGTATAAAAATAATGCGCGCGAGCATAGCAAAGAATAATGAAATAATAAGAAAGCGTAATACTGTACTTGGATGTTTCTTGCTGTTGAGCTTCCAGTACAATTGGAACTCTCTTGACCAAAGTCTGGATTTACAATTTAGCTGGTGTTACATTCTACTCACACATAATATGAACTGGCTCAAGGGACATAGCCTATCCTCCAAATGGATCTAGTCTTCATCTTGGCTTGTATCTTATTCACCTGGCCCTTTCACTATAGTTGCTGGTATCTTTATCTATTAAAATAGCTATCATCTGAGCCTACATAAATGCTGGCCAATGCATTCCATGTGTAAAGTACTACTCATTTGCATCATTCCTAGAAAGGGGTTGAAAAACAGCAATATACAATGACAAGCAACTTTATTTCCAGGTTTCCCTTTAAGAATATACTTGTTATACTGAATATTCAGTGTTATACATTTGTAAAATGTAATAACAATATAAATGAAGAGCAATATAAAAGTAATTATGGATGCAGTGCATCAGGCAGTACAACCAGTACAGCAGTCAAAAGTATTTTTGATTGCAAGAGCTGTGTTCTTTGAGATTATTTTATTTCAATAGTTTTGCATTGTTCCTGTTTAAGTTGTAAACTATTATAATTAAATTTGAATGTGATGAAATTCAAAAAACTATCATGCGTCCCAATGTCTAAATCTTTCTACGAAGCAAAATACTGAATCGTACATTATTCCAAGTCCCTTGGCAAATCAAAAACATTATCAAGCATAAACCGCTTTTCAGTTGTTTTCTTTCCATGGATTAAAGTGCTTCACATACCCTGAACAAAACGTGCGCAGAAATCTCTTGCTGAAGGAACCATCAACTACAATATAATTATGTGTCAACATTAATTTAAGAAAACTCAAGCTACATAACTGAGCATAAACTTTTTATACATAACGTCTTATTTAGCATGTTCGCCTGTTTTTATTGTATGGTTTCATAAAGACTGCGGTGCACTGAAGCCATCACAATGATCTCATGCAAGTATATAATACAATGGTTTGCTAACACAGTAGACTACCCAAGAAATCCAACTTCCCATCTCTCTTCTTTAAAATAAATTTTAGAAGATAAGTGAGAATTAGCTAAGTAGTAAAATTCCTACCAATATAAATGAAAAAAGCTGAAATATTTAATGGACATCAAGTACAAGTTATGTAGAAACATAGGCATGCGCAGGGGGTGTGCCGGGTGTGCCTGGGCACACCCTAATCACCCTGTGTGGCGCAGATTCTCCCTGCTGATATTTCACCAAAGCCCCCCAGAGGGGCTCCTAAAAAAAAAAATTTAATTAATAAAAAAGTAAAATAATAAAAAAACGATTGACACCATCCACTGCCCTACTGACAAGTCCAATGCTCTACTGACACCATCCACTGCTCTACTAACACTGTCCATGTTTTAAAAAATTTGGGGTGCACACCCTAATGCAATAGGCTGCGCACACCTATGTGTACAAATATTTAAACTGTGCTTCTAATGTGTGATAACTAAATATATTAAAATAGTATTCCAGTCAAGGTGTCCTTTTAGTTTTGGGTATAAAAGGACTAGACTTGGTTGGGATTTTATTGCAGTCATTTGCCCTATTGGGGAGAAATAGGAAAGTGGAAAGTGGAAATAGGAAATGGTAAGTGAGAGTAAATCTGAAATCGGGACACAGACAGCAGTTGGGATGATGCTTGAGTTCACAGCTACAAAAGGTACGAAGCACATTCTGCAGGTTCGAGCTTTGCGATCCTGGCAAATGTTTGTACTGATTTGCCCAGGAGAATTTATTTTAAACCATAATGCACTGCATGGCCTGTTAACTATGGCCAGCAGCTTAGGTGTTGCTGGGTGGAGAAAAGGGAAACCACTGGACATCTGTTTAATAATCTCCCCTAGCTGCAAAGAACCCAGAAGAGACATGTATTTTGTGTCTTCTGGTTTCCTGTGTCACTTTCCTTGGGACATGGGGACAGGAAGATGCTATAGGAGCACAATCTGCACTCCATTTGCTTCAACGGAGGGCAGGTGAGACATCAGAGATCAAAAAGACCCTGGTCCTTAAAGCTGTAACCTATTAGGTATGTGCAATGGTGTGTATCCTACTTCATGCATACAACTGCTTCTGCCAAAAATATTATCCCCAAACTACGAAACATCAGCTTTAAAATGTATGTAAAACCCATTTTTTTGTTATGAATAGTGAGGAATGGTTAGATTCTTTGTCAGATCCTTGTTGCAGCTGTGTCTCCACTGAGGAGATTCAAACATCACTACTGTCCTGGTGACCATTGTTTCTCATACAAAAAGAAATGGGAAAGCAATTACTCTAGATGCAGGAGGTGAGGGGGAAATCCTTCAAAAGGGAAACCTATTCTGATGACGACTGTCTATATGGGGATATTGTTTCGCTTTGAAGAGATTGTTCCAGTCTTTTTTTTTATTAAGTTTAAGAGACACAAACAGACATACATGTAGACAGGTCTACTTTCTCCACTGCAGGTGGCACTTGTCTGCAGTGGCACTGCAGTTGGAGAGGAAGTCAGGAGGAACACAGTTACTGAGTTTCGTAAATGAGGTAAATATATATATATATATATATAATTTTTATCAGCACAAGGGACAGTACTTGCATTCAATGCAAAATATTGTGCTACTGGCTGCCCTCTTAGTTGAAATTCAAAGTTCTCTGCCCCCCATGTCCCACCCAATACCCCCGCAGCAATAATCGTCTGGTGCTGGGGGGGGGGGAGTAATACAGCCACTGGACCTGTCACAGACACTCATCAAGAGGGACAACTATGCCCAACTTTCCTGCCTCGCTCTTCAAACAAGCTGTACTATAGCTTTCAGCACTGAAAAAGGCTCTGAGAATAGAGGACAGGTGGATGAAAAAGGTTGATGGAAGCTATAGAACACCTTATATAAATGGAAGAGGGGGAGGAAAGGGTGGGCATAGTAGGCACTCTTGATGAATGCCTATGACAGGTCCAGCTTATCATATCAACTCCTGCAGCATGGAAACATTACAGCTGTGGAGGTATGGGGAGGAATACACTGGCCATAAAAAGCCCTCTTTTTGGGCAAAGGGCATTGGAGCAAGTGGATGACAGGTGGGAAGTCATGGTGTTAACTTGTGTTACCGGATTAAACAGTTAATAGCATTTCTGATTTCATTAGTGTGCTACCCATTTATTCCTTTTGACATTGCTTGAAGAGTGGGGACGCGTTTTCAAGCGAGCACTCAATAGCAGCCAGAAGACCAAGGCATAGACAGTGTTTGAGCAGCTGCAAGGATTACTGTTGGATCTATGGAGGCAAATTTACTCTTAAACTGGCTACACATTTTACAATTTTCTTTAGATTTACCTTCAACTATTTAGTGCAAGGGCCTGCCTGATTGCATACAAATTGAAAGTGTTTAGGTTTCACCTCATATATGGTTTTGGTAAATCTAAAGGAAAATTGTACAAGAAAACTGTACAATGTATAGCCAGCTTTAGACAGTTTTCTCTAGAATAAATGTTCCCACTAGAAGATTTCCTTTCTATTTATTTTCTGGTGACAACTTAAAAGGTTGGATTTCCCATCACTTTAAGTCCCAGTGGCATAGACAATTAGTGAGGATAGATCTCTGGTACAGAGACACACACACAAATAAAAATCCAGCAGAGGTTCTAACTTTTCCCTATTCTATTAGAAAAAAACAGTGTTGGCTTTAGATATCCTTTAAGCTTGGTACACACATATCGAAAGTTGGTTCAGCAGGAACTGGACAACTTTTGGTACATATGCACCGCTGACCAGCTACTGACCGCCTTCTGTCAAACGGACTTGCTGGAAAACCTGCATTCGATCAGCACTTGGCTAATGGCTACAAGTGCTGATCAGTGTATTCTGGAGGAGGGGGGAGTCCCCCAGTCAGAATACAATAGCACAACTTTGTAGTGTTGATCTATTAGGCTTTTTTTTTTTTTTAAACCCGCAGGTTATATATATATATATATAAAAAAAAATACACTGAACATGTATACCTGGCTTTTGGAACTGTTTTAGTGTGCTGGTGGTGATATGGGATGTGATATCTATTTTACTTTGATTACACACCCAAAAGTTTGATTATTTGTCTTTTTTTTTATTTAAAAGATCCATAGAAAAATAGCACTAATGCATCAAGGTACAGTTATGTGAAAAATGTTTCTTTGATTTACATATTATTTTACTGTAAACTCTTAAAATTCATTCCATATACTAGTGCAGTTGGCCCTATCTCCTGCAATCAGTGTGTAGCATAACATCCTCTATTTAATAATCTTACAGGTCCCAGGAGAGTATTTTTCCCCCCCTGAAAATAGGTACAGGCTACATAGACTCTTATAACATCATATGTGCTAGTCTGAAAATACTTTGTAAATCTCATGCTTCTTTACTGTAATAATTATACAAAACCAGTTCCAAATGAAAACCAGCAGTAACTTCATGAACAGACATACATCTTCCAAACTTAGTTTTACCATCTGTTTACAAAAAGGAGACAGAAAAACTGTGTTCCGTCACATTTTAAATTTATATTCCATCTCTAATGTGAAGCAATGCACGGGAAATGGAGTGATATTTTTTATTCCTTGTTTCTCTTTTCTATTACTGTTTTAATATATTGCACAATTGCTCTGATCTAATCGCAAAGGAGTAGCCTGGGGTCTTGGCATGAAGAGATAGCTGGATATCTGGAAGTAATAGTATGAGGCAAAGCTAAAAACAGTGAATAGTGGATTTTATGTGCTGGATTTTTATTCAAACCAAAATGTAACTGGAACATCACCAAGGACATTTTACATATCATTAGTGATAAGAGTTTTTATAAAGCAATTTTTTTAATATACAAAAGAAACCTCATTACATTTTCCTATGAAAACATGAAACATATCCCTTCAAAAAAAAAAAAAAAAAAGAAACTTTGGCTAACAAAGCCAACAGCAGTGCAGATAGTTGACAAGCTAGCAAGACATTCTTAAAGTGGGACTGTACCTGAATTTTTTTTTTTTTAAAAGCCAGCAGCTACAAATACTGCAGCTGCTGACTTTTAATAAATGGACACTTACCTGTCACAGGTTCCAGCGATGTCAGCAGCAGAGGCCGATCAATCGCTCGGCTCTCTGCTGCTGCCGGTGCCATTCTCGGTGAGGGAATCAGGAAGTGTTGCCTTTGCGGCTTCACTTCCCGGTTCCCTACTGCGCATGCGCGAGTCACGCAGCGCAATGAGAATCATCAGCGCTGTCTGCCGGGACACGTGTGTGTCCCGGCAGACAGCGCGCCGGGACAGGAAGTGGCGTAAACTCCCGTGGGAGTTTATGCCCGGAAGTGGGTGTAAATATCTGTCTTAGACAGGTATCTGCACCCCCCTCCCCCCTGAAAGGTGCCAAATGTGACACCGGAGGGGGGGGGGGAGGGTTCCGAAAAGCGGAAGTTCCACTTTAGGGTGGAATCCTGCTTTAATGTTGCACAAACTCGGAGCCTAACAGAGCATATTTACATTGATATGCAAATTGAGACCCAGCCAGGGCAAAGCAACGGGTTCATTGTAATGCTCTTCTCAGTAGCTCATACATAACTTTCCTTTATTCTACCACTATTAGAGTGATATTTAACCCTCAGTTTTAAGCACTTTAGGCAGCTGATTTAATCACTTACTGAGTATACAACGTATTCATCTTTTAATCCTTGTCTATATTCCTGTTATGGTGCTGCTGATGGTGCTGCTGCCCCAGGTTTCCTGTTTCAGGGTGGCTCCTTTCTTCTGCAGCATCCAAGGGAGCCACCCTTGCATGCAGAGAGACTGGTGTTGTGTCTCCCTACTTTGTGTGCATCATTAGAAACCCACAGCCACATAGCATAGGATAGCAAGGCACTCCCCTGCCCCCTTCCTTTTCTGAGCTTGCAGAGTGGCTGGAGATTGCACTGTCCACTTTTACCTGTAAATAATGGAAGTTTGAAGAAGCAGCACTGAGAAAGCAGAAGCCAGCAGCATTGAAAATTGTAAACTGCAAGTGCTAGGATAATAGCTTTAGCAAATAGCTTACTGGGGAACGTTTATTTTAATGTGCTTAATGTGTTAAAGAGTAACTCCACTGTTGTTGAAAAAAATCATTCCCCTCTGGGTGATCTATGTACATTCCAACCACAATGTGTACACGGCTCAGGCAATCAGTAGGTTGCTGACCGCTGCAGGTGCTCACCCCGTCTCGCCACCGAAAATGCAAATGAGGAAAGGAAGATGGTGGCAAACCGCAGTGGAGTCAAAATCTTAGAAGTTCTTTATTGTCACTATGCCAGACAAAAACACAGGAACATAGTTGTGTTTCACACAAATCACTTGTGCTTACTCATAACGATTTATGTACATAACAAGGATTATGACAAACTTTGTTGCAGATTCCTACCTTTTGTTCTTCTGAAGAAATCCCTGTGTGTTTTTCTGTGTCCATGTGTAGAGTGAGTATAATTGCACTCCAAGCACTAATTACTTTAATTTGATCTAGCTGTCATTTGAAGTATTTAAGGGTTAACTGCACATGTGCTTGGAGGGTTATGATTAAGCGATGTGGTTCGTGAAACATCTTAATCATACTGCTATTGTCCTCGTGTATTGTGGATGTTTGATGTCATACGTGGATTTTAGCAAATAAAGCATCTCATTTTATGAAGATTGGGAGTGCGCTCATTTTTTTTGTATATTTGTCAAGATATTAAAGGACCTATTTTTTTATGAGCTGACAGGGCCTCTTTAAAATAGCAAGGAATCTGTAGTTTTTTGGAGGGCACATTTCTCCAAACAGAAGTGGATAAAATGTACGACTGTTTCTTACGTGCTGGCTCAAAGGCTTCACTGTTTGTGAGGTCTGGATTTTGTTCATTAACACCATGTATTTGGAAGAAGTGCAAGCTCTTTCTGTTTTTTCAGGTGCTTTAAGTGGTACTGCATTTGCTAAATATTGCTAGTATGATTTATTGCACGAGTGGGTGAGATTCGTGAAACCGCACTTAGAGCATGTGAGATGTTTCCAGCTCCAACAGCAAAAATTGGAGGGATACAAAGTACTATCTCAATTTGCTGTTACTTTGGATTAAAAAACAGGAAGAGGAGTTATTTGAAATCATATGTACTTGTTTTAGCTGTGACCCACAAAATCTGAGGATTAAGGAAGATATGCAGGTTGTCATTAAGACAAGAGGTTTTCATTGCGGTTGAACATGAATGCAAAAGTATTGGGCTTCTTAACCAGCAATACACTAGAATGTGGTTTTACATGCTTGATCACAGGCCATAACCTCTAAACCATTGACTTCTGTGAGTTTTTTGGAAAACAAAAGCCTGAAAAGATAAGCTAAGCCCAGATATCTTGTCACGGCAGTAAGCTCTTTCAGAAATGATTTTATTTCATATATTTTTGCAATGTTAGGCATGCAAATGATATGTGTTACAAATTAACTGCCAAAAATGTAAGAAAAAATAATATTCATTATTTTTTTTTAAATTCTTTTAAAGCTGAACTCTTTGCACATTTGCTATGTAAAAATGACCTCTACTGATGGTGATGGGTGTCCCATGTGTGGATGGTGCTGCGTTAGGTAAAACTATTTGTTTTATTCATCCCAGTCACTACTGTAAGCATCTAACCTCTAGTCTCTGGTGCTGAAACTGACAGTTCCATGGAGAAAGAATGTAACCAACCTAGAACAGGAGGTCTGAGATCAGCACGAACAAATTTGCATTTGAGAGATGAAACAAAGTAAAAGATACAGTAGAAAAAATAAAAGCTAACACCGCGCTAATCCCTAAATATAACACATGGTGAGTACTATATAGATATACCTATATAGAGATTGATGCATATGCGTGTATCAGAATATAGATAAAATAATAAGTAGCAGCAGCTAATAGATGTGAGATAGACACATAAACCAAAATTATATACAGTGAAAAAGCCGCGCTGGAGTGATATTATGAACCAAATCACATAACAGACTTGAGTAGTAATTAAGGAAAAAAGATATTGAAACCACCTAAATAATAATTAATGAAAAATGAATCCAGATGCTGAAAGAATCTGTGTGAACGGATTAATCATACATTGTAGTCCAATACAAAGTGAAAAAGTGATAATCATAAAATAAAAATAGAAAATATTAAGAAGATTTTGTTTTTGAGTGAACAAATAGTGAAGTCCAATTCAAATAGGAATAATGGTGACATAAAAAGATTCCTTTAGTGACATAAAACTTCCAAAAACGTGAATATGGAAAATCCACCAATGTGATCTTAATCCACCACCGTTCTAATGTTGCGCTTACCAGAGGGCAAGCTTTAGTAAGCCTGTAACTCAAAGGGCATCAAGGAATGACCAAAACCACTAGGTGTCGCCTCTGGGACTCATGCTTAACTGATGGTAACAGCCAAAATCCTGGATAGGGCAAATCTCCCTTGTAGGTTGTAAATGGGATCGAACTCCTCCAAAGATGTCAAGCCAGGGGATCATACACTCTCATCATGTGAATAAAAAATGAGGGATGCTCCCATAGTGTAAAACCATATATAAAATTTTATTGCATCAAATAAAAAGTTCTACTTACATCAAATGTAAAGAATGCTCGCAGATACATGTAAAAAAACGCCGGCCGGCTAGCAGAACACCCGCTCACAGTGCGGAACGTGATGACGTCAGTGCGTCAGCCTCCCTACGTCCGTTTCGACCAATCGTCGTCATCTGGGGAACCCCCGTTCCCCAGATGACGACGATTGGTCGAAACGGACGTAAGCGCAACATTAGAACGGTGGTGGATTAAGATCACATTGGTGGATTTTCCATATTCACGTTTTTGGAAGTTTTATGTCACTAAAGGAATCTTTTTATGTCACCATTATTCCTATTTGAATTGGACTTCACTATTTGTTCACTCAAAAACAAAATCTTCTTAATATTTTCTATTTTTATTTTATGATTATCACTTTTTCACTTTGTATTGGACTACAATGTATGATTAATCCGTTCACACAGATTCTTTCAGCATCTGGATTCATTTTTCAATAAAAGATACAGTAGAAGGTAAATTCTGCTTATATTTAAACATATTGCACTCATTTTATTTTGTCGAAAATCTGATCGTGTGTACGAGGCTTTAGTATTGCAAATTGGAGATGGGCTCATTGGAGTCTTTTTGTGCGTGTGGAAGTTTTTGTTGGGCTTGAAGCAGTGTCAGATGTTTCTGTGTGCATAAACAGAGAATTGATGCATGTGCCAGGAGGAAGATCTGGGGTGTGGAAAGACCCAGTATAGTTAAACTGAAAGAAGAGTGAAGAATTTGCTACAGCAAGTGAAGCTCATTCAACACCAACAGGTGGAAAATCAGAGAAAGCCACAACAGAGGAAACAGAGGGGAAGCCATAAGCAGGGTGCGTTAGTGAGGAACAGTCTCCGACTGACTGATTTTTGAAAGTGCTCCAGATGTCCAACCACAATGATGACAACTACATACCACCTAGCTGTATAAAGGCACAACAGTAAAGCTAAATTATGTATTAACCATCCTCATATAGAAGTGATTTAAGATCATAATAGGCATTTACAAATAAGCATCTAACAACTTGCTTTGGGGTAATAAGAGTAAGCATATTATTCTAAATAAATTGTCAGTAAAACAGTAAATCCATCCTAAAGCTTTACAATTCAATCTGAGCATTTAATGACAACTATATAACATATATATATATATATATATATATATATATATATATATATATATATATATATATATATATATATAAGCCCCAGAAGGATTTACCCCTTAATAACCAGGCCATTTTTTGCAAAATGGCCCTGCGTTGTTTAAATTTATCATTTTACAATTGCGTGGT
Source organism: Lithobates sylvaticus (assembly GCA_028564925.1). Taxonomy (NCBI): domain Eukaryota; kingdom Metazoa; phylum Chordata; class Amphibia; order Anura; family Ranidae; genus Lithobates; species Lithobates sylvaticus. The sequence continues at coordinate 541,618,664 of CM053026.1, forward strand.
CGTGCTGTACCCAAACAAAATTGATGTCCCTTTTTCCCCCATAAATAGAGCTTTCATTTGGTGGTATTTGATAACCTCTGCGGTTTTAATTTTTTGCGCTATAAATAAAAAAAGACCGACAATTTTGAAAAAAATAAAATATTTTTAACTTTTTGCTATAATAAATATCCCAATTTTTTTTGTAAAAAAACGAATTTCTTCATCAGTTTAGGCCACTATGTATTCTTCTACATATTTTTGGTAAAAAAAAAAAAAATCACAATTAGCGTATATTGATTGGCTTTCACAAGTTATAGCGTCTACAAAATAGGGGATAGATTTATGGCATTTTTATTATTAGTTTTCTTTACTAGTAATGGTGGTGATCAGCGATTTTTAGCAGGACTGCAACATTGCGGTGGACAGATCGGACACTTTTGACCAGTGATATTATTACAGTGATCAGAGCTAAAAATAGCCACTGATCACTGTATACATGACACTGGCAGGGAAGGGGTTAACACTAGGGGCGATCAAGGGGTTAACTGTTCCCTAGGGAGGTGTTTTTAACTGTGGTGGGGGGGTGGACTGACTGGGAGTAGAGAGAGATCGCTGTTCCTGATCACTAGGTACAGACGATCTCTCTCTACTCCCTTGTCAAAACAGGGATCTGCTTTGTTTACACTGGCAGATCCTCATTCTGCCTATGAGGAGCGATTGCGGGTGGCTGGCAGACATCACGGCAGCCTGCCACAAGCATCGGCTTCAGCGACACGCAGCGGGCACCTGCTATAGCTATTGCACAAAGCCCCGTACAGATACGGCAATTTGCGCAATAGAGACACCCCCGCTGCAGTATATATGCGGTGGCTGGTCGACAAGTGGTTAAAGTGATTGTAAAGTCAGAAGGTTTTTTATCTTAATGCATTCTTGGCATTAAGATAAACATCCTTCTGTGTGCAGCAGCCCTCCTCGACCCCCCTAATACTTATCAGAGCCCCAGCTCTGTCCAGCGATGTCCACGAGTGTCTCGGCTGTGCGTGACCCTCCCTCCTGATTGGCTGAGATACAGCAGCGGCGTCATTGACTCCCACTGCTGTCAATTAAAGTCAGTTAGCCAATCAGGAGAGAAAGGGAGCGGGGCGGAAAAGTAGCTCTGTGTCTGAATGGCTCAGCTTGGGTGCCCCCATAGCAAGCTGCTTGCTGTGGGAGCACTCAACAGGAGGGAGGTGCCAGGAGAACAGAAGAGGGACCTGAGAAGAGGAGGATCTGGGCTGCTCTGTGCAAATCCACTGCAACAGAGCAGGTAAGTATAAAATGTTTGTTATTTTTATAGAAAAAAAATAGACCTTACAATCACTTTAATTAATTGTTTTTCTTTAATTTCTGCAAAGAAGGAGTGTAACCCCTTCAAGAAAAAGTTTCAGGCGGATCTAAAAATTGCTCCTTAAAGGGGTTGTAAACCTTCGTGTTTTTTCACCTTAATACATCCTATGCATTAAGGTGAAAAAACACCTGGCAGTGACCGGCTCCCCTGTTTTACTTACCTGAGACCTTGAACTTGACCTGCCGGGGATGCGCTGTCTCTCTGCCCGGGCTCTTGATTGAATAGAGTCATGCATTCAGCGGCTATGGACACCAAATGCTGGACTCGGGAGCGCACCCGCAAGGTAACCCCCTCAGGAGAAAGATGCTTCCCCTAGGGGGTTATCTGATGTGGGGAGGATCCGCAAGAGCCACCCGGGGACCCAGAAGAGCAGGTTCATGGCCTCTCTGTGCAAAACGAGCTGCACAGAGGAGGTAAGTATAAGTTTGTTATTAAAAAAAAAAAAAAAAAAAAAAAAAACCCTTACAATCACTATAAGGTAACTATTCATTCATGAAAGCACAATCATTTAAGTTTTCAGCAGAAACAAAAATATTTGTCTGTTTCCAAATATAAAAGTTTTGACCTCTTCTGCACTTTTTCTTTGCCATCTACCCCACTCTATTCATGAGAAACCACAATCCTGGGAAGTGTCCCAACTAACGAGAGCTCCTAGTCCAAAAGCAGCTGTGGTGGTGTACACTGAGAAAACACTTTCAGAAGAGAAAATATCCAAATTTAGCCAGTGCAAAGTGAACAAATAAATAGAATTATATGAAAGAGACAGTGATACAGTGAGTTTTGTAGAATGCCTTTTAAGGCCTGTTATTAAATGGTCTACCTAATTAGGGACTATTACAGACACCTACACCTTTTCCAGTATTAATTATAAAGTGTATGGCATTTCAGAAGAAAGAGCATTGGTTATTCATACACATTTGGTAAGGCAGTTCATGGAAGAGACAAAGATTCTAGTCTTCAGGCGAGTTTGGGTGCTGTGAACCTAAAATATTTTTTATTGCATAAAATAGAACTAAATGCCTTGCATACATAACCAAAACACTCTAGTTTAGTTCAAAACGGTGCTGTGATGGAACACATTCCCAGTAAAAAATTGAACAATTATGATTATACCATGCCTCACAGCCTACAGTGTTGCAATTGGCTTTTCTGGTTTCTATCCTAGAACCAGTGCCAAGCTTTGGACATTCAAAATTAAAGGGAAAATGCCATGATGCCATCTGGGAGCCTCTGAAAGCTAAATTTGCTTGCAGAGACCTCTCATGCTGTGTTTTAAATTGAGCTTTCAAACACAGGGATCTGGACATTTTATGAGATGCAGTGTAATGATTTAATTGTAGTAAGCAGTTGTGTAGCATTACATCCTGGGCTGAAGTGATCTTAGATATGTTTATTCAAATCCAAATAGGGCACAGTGTATATGTATTCATCTCAATACCAGACACCTTTATACCCTTTCTGCCCTAGCCAATTTTCAGATTTCAGTGCTGTCACACTTTGAATGACAATTACTACATTTTTCAAAACTGTACCCAAATGATATTTTTATAATTTTTAGGACAGATAGAGCTTTCATTTGATGGTATTTAATCACCGCTGTTTTTTTTTTTCTTTTTGCTATATAAAAAAATACCAACATTTTAGAAAAAAAACACACATTTTTCTTAATTTCTGTTATAAGATTTAGCAGATAAATAATATTTCTCCATACATTTAGACCATAATGTATTCTGCTATATTTCTTTGGTAAAAAGAACCCAAATCTTGATGTACAGATTGCTTATCTAATTTTTTGAGGCCCTAAAATGCCGGGACAGCTTAAGTACCCCTCAAATGACTCATTTTTGAAAAGTTGACAGTCCAATGTATTTAGTAAGAGGCATGGCGAGTTTTTTTGAAGTTGTAACTTCTTTTTTCTTTTCTTTCTTTTTTTTTGGTAAATGAAATAATGAAATACATATTTTTTCTATTTTTTTTTAACATATTGTCACCAGAGCAGTATAGCATCATCATATGACTGGTGTGGTGGTAATCAGGGATGAAAAAAAAATGGATATTTTTTTTTCAAACTTTTTTTAACAATTTTTTTCAGTGTTTTTTTTTGACATTTTTTTTACATACAGTGGCCAGAGCAGTGCAGTGTTACCATAGTGACACTATACTACTCTGGGCAGGTGATCAAGATTTTTTTTTTGCATCACAATTTTAAGCAATAATTTTTATGAACATTCATTCACAGGGTGTACTATTGTGATAGCTTTGATTAGTCACAATCAAATGATACAAATGCACAGTGACTGGCCCTGTCTTTATCATGTGATCACTGTGACCAATCACAGAGATCCTCACAATAGTACACAATTAATGGCTATGAATGAAAGCCATTCATTGTGTACAACTGTCGTGTGATTTCTGTAGTTGGTCCTACTGGTCCCCTACTGCCACCAGTTTGGCATCCTGAGTGGACCCCACCAATGGACAGCCTAAAAAAAGAGTCAACGTCATGGTGGCAGTGATGTGGAGATGAGAAGAAGGACCTCCCCAGAAGTAAACAAAGAAAATGTGAAGACTCATCACATGACTGCATCTTTTATTAAGTAAAAACAGCGTTAGGGGGGTGGGAGGGCTGCTTATTATCCCTGAAAGAGGCTTTAGGCGAGAAGGTCAACATTTTTAAAAATAAATTAATAATAAACATAATATTTACATTTGAAAGAAAATTATGACTTAGCGAAGCAGACCACAAAAATATAATGATAAAATAAAAATAAATAAGTGAATGCTAGTGTAGTGAATAATTGGACTATTACTGGTGTACAGCATAAAAAAATAAATAATAAATAATAGCACAATCAATAAATACACATGGATATAAATATAAAATATATAAATAGTGACATCAAAATGTGACTAAAGTGCATATAATTGACTAAAATCAAGTGTAAAAATTAAATAGTGATGAAATTGTGCAGGTTGCTAAATGATCCAATGGACTGTGCAAAATTGCTGGAAAGTCGCATGCACACTAAGCAGTGTTGCAAGTGAAAAGTCACGTGACCTGTGATGACACGCGTCGGGAGGAGGAGCCCAAGTGACAGTGCTAAGCACAGCACAGCACAGTGAGGAGGAAAGGGCTGACAGCCCCCTATCTGAGCCTGACCATTAGCAGGATTTGAACGCGCAAACACCTACTGGGTACATGTGAGTTGTATAGCTGTAGGCAACCACCTAAAAGATCTTCTTTGTTTGATGGTTGAATAGAGCGCTGCGCAATGGTTTTTTGTTTGTGTCTTTTTCTCTTTTATATCATACCGGAGCAAGATATCAGGGGGAACCAAAAGGAAAAAAGCCCTACATTCCCAGCATAAAGGGAAGTTTCTTTTTATCTCTCTTTTTTTTTTTCTCTAGCATTTCTAATTGTGTCCCGGATATCATTAGTGGATGTGAAGAGTTATTTCATTAATTATCTAACTCTTTTAATGGACTGCTATCACCTATGGGATTAATATATTATTTAACTGGCGGCCGTTTACCCATTTATTCATCAATTAATTAGCTTATCCATCAGGTCAAGCCTGTATTGGCTTTTGGAATTTATATATCCCCATATGCATCACTGGCATAAACTGGATATTTCCTTTCTTTGACACATTATAACACATACTTGTTTTTTACTCACATTTTGAAGCACTTTATTTAAAACACATTGTATTTATTTTTAACACATTGTGTATTTATTTATTTATTAAATTGGTTACAACCTCATTGTAACTTGAAGTTTATATATATATTTTTGTGCACCTGGGATTGTCACGCAAGCACTTATATATTTTATTATACCATGACATTTGTCTTTTAACCTCACCTGCTGATCTAAATAGACTAAGGTTGATATTGCGCACTATTTATACTCTAGTATTTATTTGCTTATGATATGCAGTGCTGCCCTGTATGGGGCTACTTTGTTACCGAAGGCTAACCTGATCTGTTTACATGTAGATGTGTCTATTTTGTAGCAATAAAAGCTAAATAAAAGAAAGCACTATGTTTTGCTTCCTTTGTGTCTTTTGACCATTGGTTATGATCCCAGAGGTTTAATCAGCTTGCATCCACCAGTGGAGAGACAGCCCTATCCTGACTCTAAAAGGGATACACACTTTAGACCTTTTCCATTTAAAGGTCATACCAATAAGATGAGGAAATGTTCATAAGTGTATGGTGAAGGTTTCACTGCGATATATATAGTCTACTACCAGTGGAGGATTATAGGAGCGCTCATGGATATTTTGGACTGTTCATTAATTATTTTGATCAGTTTTTAGCAACACTGGTGATAATCAAATCAATGTCAATAATCACATTTGGGATTTTAGCACTCTATTGTTGATGCTATCAGCACAAAACACTATGGATGTTGTTTTCGTTTTAATAATATGGTGGTTTTATAGATTTTGTAGCTATTATGATTTGTTTTTCATTGTGTGGATTATACAGACCAATTTCAGTTTTTCACAATAGTACAGCATTTATTTTATATTAGATTTGTTAAGGGATTGTGATTGCTATGTGTGCGGGCCTGCAATGCAAGCATACCACAATGATTTATCCCTGCTTTGGTTTTCAACATTAGTAAAAAAAATGATCTTGAAACTAAATTTTATTATTGTTTAGTGGGCTAAATTCTAAATACCATTATGTTTTGGCAGGCATATTCACTAAATAACCAACACAGTATTTGTGTAGTAAAAAAGGACTTGATGAAGAATAATTGTGCCAGGAAAGTGTAAAAATTATGGTTATTATTAAAATTAAAACAAACAAAATACCCTTAATTTAAAAAAATGTAATAAAAAAAATTAAAAACAGAGATGTTCTAAGCATGCTGCACAGCACATGCCGCAACTTCATAAAACACTTGTCTTGTGCAAACATTGCGCTCCATATTTTTTGCAGAACTTACAACTTGTCAGATTTATGAACTCCAACAATGACAGCGAATGTACAATTTGCCTCCGCTTAAACAAGAAAAAGTGATTTAGATGGAGCTTTTCTTTCTAGATTTACTCTCAGTTTTACTGTATTTTTTGAAGGTCTTTTTGGTTGACTTTCTGCAATTTACTATACTTTTTGAAGTAAATTCTGTAATAAAAAATGTTTCATCATTAATATAGCCCTAAAAAAAATATTCCGGGAAGATGAAAACCTAGGCCTGGAGTTATATTATATACAGCTGAACATGTGGCGCCGAAATCACTACTGTTTTTATTTCTGCCATCCTCTAATAGAATTATTTTTGACAGTTCTAGACAAACCTAACTTCATTGCTCATGCTATATAATATAGCATTGGTAAAGGGCAATCTTCAAAGTAAAAACAAGGCACAGGTTTTAACCTCAAAGGAAATGAAAAAAAGAAAACCAATATTTCTCATGCTGTGAAATTTAAAGGGAGAGGAAATTAGCAAGAAAAACACCCTCAAGAATGAACTGAAGATGACTGTTTCAGTGCACCTGGGCACTGCACTCTATTGTCCGGTCAAGATTGACCACAAATCACATAAAGCTACTACTTGGGCAGTCATTCTATTTCATCTTATCAAAGAACACATTTGCCCTAGATGAGTCAGCCCCTGAATGTGTGTTCTGCCATGAGTGTTTATGATGACTGAAGCCTCATTTACAGGCACATGTGTGCTACCATTATGCTTGTCTATATCTGAACTAGGCAATATCTGATAAATCCTGTTTATATTAAAACCACCTTTTCATTCAAGTAGTTTTAGAGGATGCTTAAGTATTTAAAGGATACCTATCAGAAAGGAAACATGGGAGATTCCCTTGCTCAGTAGCTTTTGAAGGTGCAGGTTTCAGTGCCACTATGCCAACCTCTCCTTCAGTACCTACTTAGTCACTGTACCAGAATATCCATGTATATATTAGGTTAAGATAAGGGAATATTGTAAAATCCTTCAGAGGAAAAGCAAACAAAAAGAAAAAGGTTGGGACTTTAAATGAAGCATGCAGCAGGAAAGCAAAAAGGACACTAGGTACTGTATTTATTCCATGTAACAATGTACAGTATACACTCATGACACACGTGCAAGTATAAAACAAATAGTATTTTTTTTCTTTTTCATATATTTACAGATAAACAAACATATTAATAGTACATGACTTGCAATATGCAAAATTCATGAATCCATATTCTCATATAAAATAGAACCCCGTATGATTAATGTGGGCAGAAACCATCAGAACATTGGCAAGAGTAGATTAGGAATCCATATTCTACACTTCTGAATGTAGCATCTGAAAATTCATTGTAAACATCTGACTGTAGCATCTAAAAGCTTGACGCGTTTCATGGAATTATATCCATTCATCAGGAGCAGATGTAAAGAGTGTGTCTACAAAATGTAGATAAATTAACAATATATCAAAATAGAGAAATAAAAATTATATATTTTATGTAGGGAGAGGAGAATACCACTGAAACCTCTTCTCATACTTACACAATGACCATGGATGTGACATATAACTGTGGGCACTGAAGGAAAACTACGGACAGCGTCTCTCTTGGAGCTGAGGTGGTATAAACTGCAAGGATATACAGAACAGATGTACCCGGGAATAAAATCCCCATGGAACAGCAGATGGTATATTGGACATAAGTATGGGCATCTGGGAATAAAAATAAAGAGGAAAATCTGTGTGGTGCTAAGTGATGGATTATTGTTGTATTAATTGTGCTATAGACCTCATTGAGGTATATAAGTGTTGACAATGTATAATAAAAATGTAAATGATAATAAACTAAAAGAAGAAAAATACCACAATGATGTGAAAACGAGAAGGGACATAGTTGAGCTGTAAAGTTTGAAACAAGTCTCCGATGAAGTGTTCACTGAAGGGGAAAAAAAAAAAAAGAAAAAAAAAATTGTGCTATAGACCCAGTGTTGGTCCAAGAAAGTAAAAGAAAGTGAGAGAGAGTGAAATAAAGTGAGCGAGACAGTGAAAGACATATGTTGGTGGAGAGTTTGAGCCTAGATATACAACAAAGTGCAAAAAGTATGTGTAATGTGAAAGATAGGTCCCAACTAATAAGGGACAGATATAAATGTCTATAAACAAACAAATCCACCAAAAGGAATAAAACAAGGGATACTATTTATTTTATAATTGCATGAGTATATACATTGTTACATGGAATAAATACATTGTTATCAGTACATAGTGTCCTTTTTGCTTTCCTGCTGCATGCTTCATTTAAAGTCCCAGCCTTTTGCTTTTTGCTATATTAATAGGGATGAAGACATTTGACTTACAGGTCTTATGCCTCATTTTAAGTCCCAAAACTCTTTCTTTCTCAACAGAGTGGAAGCAACTCACTTAATGAGGAACACTTGTCAGAATCTAATAGCAATCCCATTTTTAAGGCAGCTGAAGCTTAGGATGGTAAGCTTCTCTTCCTCCTATGACATTAGTTACCCAATATGAAAAAGCATACACTGATAATACTCTATGTACTGTGAAGAAGGGGATGCCCTTGGTGTATGAGCTATTTCAAGCTGGGAGTGAACTGGAAATGTACCTTTGAAAATGTAACCAGTACAACTGAGAAACTTTATTCAGTGGTGAAGCATTGTTAAGCAGGCTTCCACTCTTTGGAGAATCCTAAGCCTGGAATAGCTGTTTATTTGTGAGAATGGATTCACTCATCTTAATACGATTGAGACTTGATATGGTCATTATGTTCCCAGGCCATTGATACATTATTACCCACTTTCAATTCAGTAACAAAAGCTTCTATATTTTAAAAAACGACTCTAGCCTATGGTCTAGAGCCAGGACTGTATGAATCTCTAAATATGAACAATTAATAATTTTGTCCCAGTTCTCACTAAGATCACTAGAAATCAATGGGGGCCATGAGGTGTCCAAGCCTAAACATTACACCATTATGACTAGAGAATGAAACTCAATAAAAGAAGCTCCTTTTTCCACTTTTTTGTTCATGATTCAGCCCTGGTCAACTAAAATTGTTTGATTATTCCTCATGAGCCTAACTGTTAAAGTTTTTTTTGGATTTGCAAGGGTTAAATGTAAGGGAAAAGCGTGAGATCGTTTTAGATTTTTTTCGAAGAATATAGTAAGGTGTCCTATATATTAATTTTTCATAGGGGTTGATTTACTAACACTGGAGAGTGTAAAATCTGGTGCAGCTCGGCATAGAAACCAAATTAACTTTCCATTTTTTGTGAAAGCTTTTTGACATTGAACAAGTTGATGTGAGAAGCTGATTGGCTACCATACACAGCTGCACCAGATTTTGCACTCTCCAGTTTTAGTAAATCAACCCCATAGTGTTTTATTCTATTGAAATAATTCTTACTTTAGTATGTGAAGTCTGGACAGGTTGACTGTAATACAAATAAGTTATAAATGATCCAAAAAAGTTTAAAATAATAATAAAATAAGCCCCTACATTTTAAGAATATTAAAACACAATCCAAAAATGCTTATTGCTGCAGCTTGTCGGTATCTCACACAAACTAGAAATAATGATAACCCCTAATCAAGACTGAATGAATTAGTAATTTACCGCTAATGAAGAATTATATGAACTAATGACCACATGGTAATAACAACGGTGCTCTAGATATGGTTGTTTGATTCCATCCTATCACACACTAAAAACATTTTAGCTATGACTGTGATATTCACCAAACTTTCAGAGCAGGTGAATCTTCAGGGCACAGGTGCTTTAAATTACAGTAATTTATTCACCTGCAGGGAATGTTTGGTTAATGTCACAATAACTGTGTCCTCATATGTTCATACTCTCACTCCAGTAAAATTAAACATGTGGCGTGGCGACCTACTCAGTACCTTGCAGAACCACAATTACAGCCTACAAGACTACAAACATTTTTTAACTGTCTCTTATTTAAAAAACATATAGTAATGTAATCAGCTAGCCGATATGTGTTCAACTTTAAAATTCTTGTAGAGATGTACAATATTTATATTGAAGCAGTCATAGTTATGTGCATTAGAGCTTCCAGTGATTTGGCTTTAACTTTCATGCAGACAAATGTCACATTGTATACAGTACTTGTGCTATGGTGTAGTGTAGAAAATATTTGTAAAATTAAAAAGCTGAACAGTGCATATGGTAATTAACTTGATTTATATTTATAAAGTGTATATACCTGCACTGTACTGAGCAATTCTCTGCATTTATGGTTCATTTGATTTGCAGAAAAGTTGGTTTAACCACTTGCCTACAAGGCACTAACACCCCCTTCCTGCCAGGCCATTTTTCAGCTTTCAGCTCTGTCGCACTTTGAATGACAATTGCGCGGTCATACTACACTGTACCCAAACACATTTTTTATAATTTTCTTCACTGATGTGCACTGATGAGGCGGCACCGATGCGCACTGATAGGCTGAACTGGTGGGCATTGATGAGGTGGCACTTATGGGTACTGATGAGGCGGCACTTATGGGCACTGATGAGGGGACACTGATGAGGAGGCACTAATATGCCGCACTTATGGACACTGATAGGTGGCACTGATATGTGCCACTGATGAGCACTGATAGGCGGCACTGATGGGCACTGTTAGGTGGCACTGATGGGCAGTAATAGGTGGCACTGGTGGGCACTGATAGGCGGCAGTGGCGGGCACTGATAGGCGGCACTGGTGGGCACGGATAGGCGGCATGGATAGGTGGCACGGATATGCGGTACATATGGGCACTGATGGGCATTAATGGTGGCACTGATGGGCAACACTGATGGGCATTGATGGACAGCAGTGATGGGCATTGATGGGCAGCACTGATAGGCGGCACTGATTGCTAGCACTGACTGGCATGGATAATGGGCACTGATTGGTGGCACTTGTGGGCAGTGGTGGGCACTGATTTCTGCCACTGGTGGGCACTGTATGCTGGCATTGGTGGGTAATGGTGGGCACTGTATTGTGACACTATATTTCTTTATTGTAATCAGGGCACTGATGATCCGTGCCCTGATTACATTCCTACATGTCCCCGTGAGGAGATGCCGCTGATCGGCTCTTCTCGCCACACACTCTGTCAGTGTGAGGCGAGGAGAGCCAATTACCGCCATCTCTGCGTTTACATGTAACCGGCTGTGATTGGACACAGCCGATTACATGGTTAAAGAGCCGTGGATGTGGCTCTTTACACAGATCGGGGCTGCGCCGTGTCCTAGCAACACGACGCTGCCGTGATCGCAACACCCCCGTGGGCACGCAAGAGCGGACGTTCTGGGACACCGTCATATGACGGCATCCCAGAACGAAAGCTGCACTGCCCCGACATCATTTGACGGTGGACGGGCAGCAAGCAGTTAAACAAGTAATCAGAAAAGGCATTACAACGCTCGTAATGTAAATGCACAGAAAAAATGCATATAACACATTTCTAGTAACCCTTTCATTTGCCAGTGTTTAAAACTGCCTTCAAATATGAGCTATTCAAATTATAAACATCGCAATGATACAAAATCAGTGAGCTAAAACTCTGCCCTAGTCTGTCCCTCAAAAAATTCCCTCATTGGGTTCTGCCATCTTGTCGCCCACTGAGCATACAGAAGGTTGATTCAGACTAGCTTTTCTCAAACGTTTTAAACAGGAGAAACATTTGAAATAATTTTCAGGCCTCAGGGAACTCTACTGATAAATCTAGAAGTATGGGATATTAGTATGAACAGTATGTTTTGGAAATAAGGATAGTCAAAAGAATAAGGAATGTTGCCTACTTAGCATATGTGATACCCAGGGCTGCTCCATACAACAAAACAATTTTTGGTAATACTAATGAAATTAAACAATATAATGGCCAGAAATGCTATTCCCCCTTACACGGATGGTCAGTGTAGTGTCACTTACACTGGTGGTCAAAAAATGTGATATTACATTGGTGGTCAGTGGAAAATGACCCCCTAGATTGGTGGCCAGTGGAGAAGGGCCCCATTACACTGGTGGTCAGTGAGAAGAATGCTACTTAAATTGTTGGTCAGTAGAGATGGGGTTGAGGTCCACTGCAGCCATTGGTTTTGGGATTCGGGTCCCAGCGAACTTACAATATGTGCAGATTAGCCCTGTAGTATTTTTTAAACCACAATATACTGTATTAACTTTGAATTATGGCAAAGAGGCTTATTAAGCCAGCTCTCTTACTGTAAAAGGGGGGAGGGGGTGAATGGACACTATAATGTCATTGAATTGGAAGCTGTTGCAGGGAAAGCATAGGGAATGCTGACAAGCTGCATAGGGAGAGATTGGGGTCTGTTAAGGAAGTGTAATTTATTTCTTATTTCTAGTTCTTTGTAAAATGGTTGTGGAGGCCTTTGGCAGAGCGAAAGTTCACCTGTGATTTTTTTTTTAACTCCCATTCGCCTGGTCTTCAGCATAGAAAGTGAGGATATTCCCCTGAGGGGTACTCACGGAATAGGGAGCATGTCTGGAAGGAGTATGTGGTAACTCAGATGTAGACCACCCTGTTACGAATCCTCAAGGCGAAAGTGTGGAAAGAAGCGACTGAGTACCTTATGAGGGTTATAGACAGAAGTGATGGTAAAGTGTGTGATCAGTGGTGAAGTAAGACCTGGTCATCCACCTTAGACTAATCTCTGAGTAGATGACATTATGTGTCATATTTAAAAACTTTACATTGTGAGGTGAACACATTACAAACATAGCCCTGTTTTAACAGTAATGGTCAGACATACAGGGTGACCCTTTCTTATTTGTCCCTGAACAAGAGAAATCTAAACATATACTGCTAGACTTATTCTTTACAGTACTGGGCTGAGTTGAACATTCACTTAGCTTAGTGATCTAAAGGGGTTGTAAAGCTTCAGTTTAAAAAAATAAATAAAATAACAAACTTGTCATACTTACCTCCTCTGTGCAGTTGGTTTTGAGACACCGGCTTTTGATGGTGTGCTCGTCCCCAACGCAAGAGAGGGGGGGTACAGGTAAGTAAAACGGGGGCTCGGGAGGGTTGCAGCATTACAGGAAAAACCTTGAGGGTTTACAACCACTTTAAGTAGAGCAATCACCAGTCTTGTGCAAGCAAAGACCATGTTTTTTTTGTTTTCTTGATTGGATATTTAAACTGTACACAGCTTCGCCTCAATTATGAAGCTAAGGGAACATACTCTTCACAAAGTGAATATCTCTTTAAATATGGGTAACTGCCTTCATAAATACAGCAAACACAACAAAATACAAACAAACAAAATAAACTGGTAAATGGTAGTGGTATGGGGGAATGGTAAAATTATTTCACATAGTCCTTCTGCTTCAGAATATATATTAATTTTACTGTACTTTTACAAGAGACCTTACACTTTTGTTAAATATTTATATTTTGATTTTGTTCATAAGGAAATTAATTAGTTAAATATAGAAGCTGGTGGTAGGAATACAGGGGATGCTTTACTTAGCATTGGTTCCCATTGGAGCCATTGGGCATGCGATTCTGGAAATTACACCACCAGATTGCGGTGTCGCAGCGATTCCCAAAAGTAGTTTTTGTACTACTTCTGGCGACTTCCGGATGCTATTTCCATACACATCTGTGCAGAAACCCGCACAGATGTCTCGGAAATCGACCCTAAAGTCAGCTGAACTCGCACAATTTCATTCCTGCTGTCAGTGCAAACCTGGGCTTAAACCAGAGAGTGCAAAATCTGGTGCAGCTCTGCATAGAAACCAGCTTCCAGATTTTATTGTCAAAGGTTATTTACTCAACCTGAAGTTAGAAGCTGATTGGCTACCATGCACAGCTGCACCAGATTTTGCACAGGTTTAGTAAATCAACCCCACAGTCATTGTCACACATTTTCTTATTGTATATGACTTGTAATGCAGAGGATATGTTTGTAACAAGATATACAGTATATTTATTATGGTTTTAAAATTACTCAAAGTTAACAGACAAAAGAATGTATAGCAAGTACAAGTACAAATAAAATTAATGTTCCTTGCAGTTCTTGTTTTTCTGGAAATGCTGTGTTCTATAGAGGTGTTCTTTGAAATTAAAAATGGTTACAAAAGTTACATAGTAGATAAAATGTACTCTGTTGTTGACTGGTGATTCTCATTTTTCACCATAATGCTTGCTGAAAATACAACTTTACTAAGTTTTCTAAATCTGACTATAACTGTTAATTCTAAGTATAAGCCTAGGTTCACATTGCTGCAGGTTAGAAATTGTGCCAGCTCAGCTGAACTCACACGATTTCGACCCAGCAATGCAGTCCAACTTTGGGGGGTGATTTGACAGACATCTGTGTGGGTTCCTGCATAGATGTCTATACAAATCGCCCCCAAAGTTGCTAAAATTAGTACAGAAACTGTAAACCATAGGAACGGTACGGTAAACGGTCATTAATTGGAGATTTCGATGACTTGCCAATCCGACACAACACTGGCAATCGTGTACACTCCGGTACATGAAGACTTTGCTGTTTTGACACAACAGCAGGTAACAAGGAAAAAGTTGTCGCAGCCGCAGAGGCAGCCATTTTGTTGGTTAGTATCGGAGCCAAGTAACAATATCCGCTTATAATACCGTATACTGGAGTGTATATACGGTTGCAGCAATTTATGGAAATCTCCAATAACTGACGGTTTACAGTAACCGGAATTGACGTATTGGAGATCTTGATAAATTGGCTATTTTGAAAGAACACCGCAATAGCCGCCGATTTGGCATGCGATTTGACATTTCAAATCGCATTCCAAATCAGACCAATGTGAACCTAGGCTTAATCAGGGACAGTGGTCATAGGTCAACGACTATTCAGCTGCTGTTCATTTTCTTTATTTGTGCACATGGGCATGCATGCTTGTAATGTGTATACATTTGCAAATGCAAAGTAAGAAAATGTAAACAAATTGTATAGTGAAACCTTTCAGGAAAGTCGATATGCTGGCAATAAATATGTGCAGTGTAATCATTTTTAGCACTCAATAAGATTTCTGTAAGCGATATACACAGCTCAGTTTTTATCTTGGGGTTACTGTACTTACACGTTTTTATTGCAGTCTGCACTGCACCGAATTACTCTGAAAGGTATACAGTTCCCCAGTCCAATATTTGTCTAGAACTAAAAAGAAGGCAATTTTGTGATTACCAATTAGTTATTTAAACATTTTCGTAGTTTAATATAATTGCCCTCTTTAACAGATCATTCATTTTCCCTAATTGTCCACCAAAATGGCTTAATGAGTTGTAACTTGCGACTACGCTAAAATTGATTTGTCTGCCAAGCCTTTGATATTTAAGAAATTATGTAAATAAAATACCTCCTAATGATTAAATACAATGTACGTTGTTTCAGATCTACTTACCCACTTTTGGTTTGCTTATTAAGTATTCTTTTGATCAACGGCTTGATCCTGTTCAGCTGAAAGTAATATTCTTGATATGTTTAGCAACCTTCTCTAAAAGACTAATCCTGCATGTTTGGCATCACATCAGTCTGAGTACCCTTTCCATGTAGCCTTTGGAGTAAATACTTAACACATGAAAGCTATAGTATTCCCCTAATGGTCACCACACATTGGATAGTGGGTGGCCCAGCTGGCATTCAATAAATTATTTTTTTAGCAATATATTTAAGCCAGGGACAGAAATATGACAATGTCCAATAAAGAGGGACCATCTATTTGCCCACACAAAATCCATGTATAAAAGTTTTTTTTTTTTTCCTTGAGTGAAGTGTTGCTATTCATTTAAGGCACTCATTCGATTCTTATAAAAGTAAAATTAAAAATTATCTTTCTATTTGCTTTTATTTGCAGGTGCTCGCTTTGTTTTGGCAGGTAATGAAACGTGAAAACTGTTTCTTCTTCTTTAGGTTACTGGTACAATCTTGTTCTTATGATCAAGACAAGTCCATGTGACTTAGGTGTTGAAACTCGCAATCAGAAAAAAAAACACACAAACTGAAAATTTTTTACAATATTATGGGGCTAGTTCTGCTTTAAAGTATTCATAGCTAACAGTGCAAGTTCACACATTTAAATTAAATAAGGTAAATAGAATTTTCTTTCAAAAATCTATATACAGTAGTGTGCAAACGTTTTAGGCAGATGTGGAAAAATTCAGTAGATTAAGAATGCTTTCAGAAATAGAAGTGTTTTTATCAATTAACAAAATAGAAAGTAAATACCGTATATACTCGAGTATAAGCCGAGTTTTTCAGCACATTTCTTTGTGCTGAAAGTGCCCTCCTCGGCTTATACTCGAGTCAAGCACTTTTCTGCAGCAAAAAATTACATTTTCCGACCCGACTTTCCGGCCCTGTATCTCGGGGCCACTTGCTGCTAGGAACCCCAAATTTGGATATGTTGTTCCACTGGGTTTGCACACCAAATTTGGGGTTCGTTGCACCAAGTGGCCCCGAGATACGGGGCTGTAAAGTTGGGTTGGAAAATGTCATTTTTTGCTGCAGAAAAGTGCATGACATTTTCTGACCCGACTTTGGGGCCTCGTATTTCAAAGCCACTTGGTGCTAGGAATCCCATATTTGGTGTGCAAACCCACATTACAACATATCCATATTTGGGGTTCCTAGCACCAAGTGGCCCCGAGATACAGGGCCCCAAAGTCGGTCAACTTTGTCCATCTGCAGCAATGTCATTTTGGGACCCTTTGGGCCCAGAGACCCCAAATTTTGGCTGCAGCTAGGGTGCATCTAGGAACCCTTAACTACCAAGTTTGAAGTTCAGGGGACCTATGGCTGCAAATGGGCACAGTGAGGCATGCAAATAGGCACAGTGAGGCTGCAAATGGGCATTGTTGACCCTCTTTTCAACTTACAGTAGCTGCACATTTCTCACCCTAGGCTTATACTCGAGTCAATACATTTTCCCAGTTTTTTGTGGTAAAGTTAGGTACCTCGGCTTATATTTGGGTCGGCTTAGACTCGAGTATATACGGTAAACAGAACAAAAATTCAAATCAGTATTTGGTGTGACCACTCTTTGCCCTCAAAACAGCATCAATTCCTCTAGGTACACTTGAACACAGTTTTTCAAGGAACTCGGCAGGTAGGTTGTTCCAAACATCTTGGAGAACTAATCGCACATCTTGCATGTGGATGTAGGCTGCCTTAAATCCTTCTGTCGCCAGTTCCTATGTTTTCTTGCATTGGTGAGATTCGCTTAGCCTTGTTTCCATATCCTATGCACGAAAACACAGGAACTGGGGTACAGAGAAATGGCAGCAGGTGCTCTGGACTGAGGAGTCAAGATTTTAAATATTTGGCTGTAGCAGGAGACAATTTCTTCCTAGAAGTGCTGGAGAGTGATACAATAATGAGTGTCTGCAGGCAACAGTGAAATATGGTGGAGGTTCCTTGTAAGTTTGGGGCTGCAATTCTGCAAGTAGAGCTGGAGTTTTGGTCAGGATCATTGGTGTCCTCAATGCTGAGAAATACAGGCAGATACTTATCCATCATGCCATACCACCAGGGAGGCCTGTAATTGGCCCCAATTATTCTGCAGCAGGACAATAACTCCAAGCATACAGCCAATGTCATGAAGAACTATCTTCAGTGTAAAGAAGAACAAGGAGTCCTGGAAGTGATGGTTTGGTCCCTCACAGAGTCCCTATCTCAACATCATTGAGTCTGTCTGGGATTATATGAAGAGACAGAAGGATTTGAGGCAGCCTACATCCACAGAAGATATGTGGATTAGTTCTCCAAGATGTTTGGAACAACCTACCTGCTGAGTTCCTTCAAAAACTGCATGCAAGTATACCTGTTGATGCTGTTTTGAAGGCAAAGGATGGCCACGATAAATATTAATTTGAATTTTTGTTCTGTTCGTTTACTTTCTGTTTTGATCATTGATAAAAACACTTCAATTTCTGAAAGCATCCTTACCTTACAGCATTTTTTCACATCTGCCTAAAACTTTTGCAAAGTACTGTATATATATATATATACATACACACAGTATATATATATATGTATATATATATATATATATATATATATATATATATATATATATATATATATATATATATATATATATATATATATATATATATATACACATAATGGCTCTGACTCCCTAGAACAGGAAGTGTGTTACTGCCAAGATCCAGGGCTCGTTTGCTGAATAGCCAACAATTTAGGGTGTTCGCAGCAAATTCGAAAGCTGCGGAACACCCTTTAAAATTCTATGGGAGAAATTAAAAGTGATAATTTTAAAGGCTTACAGTCAGGTCCATAAATATTGGGACATCGACACAATTCTAATCTTTTTGGCTCTATATACCACCACAATGGATTTGAAATGAAACGAACAAGATGTGCTTTAACTGCAGACTTTCAGCTTTAATTTGAGTAATGGGACAGGTTAACAATCATCCACCAAACTTTCATTTTTTAATACTTGGTTGCAAATCCTTTGCAGTCAATTACAGCCTGAAGCCTGGAACGCATAGACATCACCAGACGCTGGGTTTAATCCCTGGTGATGCTCTGCCAGGCCTCTACTGCAACCGTCTTCAGTTCCTGCTTGTTCTTGGGGCATTTTGCCTTCAGTTTTGTCTTCAGCAAGTGAAATGCATGCTCAATCGGATTCAGGTCAGGTGATTGACTTGGCTATTGCATAACATTCCACTTCTTTCCCTTAAAAAACTCTTTGGTTGCTTTTGCAGTATGCTTCGGGTCATTGTCCATCTGCACTGTGAAGCGCTGTCCAATGAGTTCTGAAGCATTTTGCTGAATATGAGCAGATAATATTGCCCAAAACACTTCAGAATTCATCCTGCTGCTTTTGTCAGCAGTCACATCATCAATAAATACAAGAGAATCAGTTTCATTGGCAGCCATACATGCCCACGCCGTGACACTACCACCACCATGCTTCACTGATGAGGTGGTATGCTTTGGATTATGAGCAGTTCCTTTCCTTCTCCATACTCTTCTTTTCCCATCACTCTGGTACAAGTTGATCTTGGTCTCATCTGTCCATAGGATGTTGTTCCAGAACTGTGAAGGCTTTTCTAGATGTTGTTTGGTAAACTCTAATCTAATGGCCTTCCTGTTTTTGAGGCTCACCAATGGTTTACATCTTGTGGTAAACCCTCTGTATTCACTCTGGTGAAGTCTTCTCTTGATTGTTGACTTGGTCACACATACACCTACCTCCTGGAGAGTGTTCTTGATCTGGCCAACTGTTGTGAAGGGTGTTTTCTTCAACAAGGAAATAATTCTTCGGTCATCCACCACAGTTGTTTTCCGTGGTCTTCCGGGACTGTTGGTGTTGTTGAGCTCACCGGTGCGTTCTTTCTTTTTAAGGATGTTCCAAACAGTTGATTTGGCCAGACCTAATGTTTTTGCTATTTCTCTGATGGGTTTGTTTTGTTTTTTCAGCCTAACGATGGCTTGCTTCACTGATAGTGACAGCTCCTTGGATCTCATATTGAGAGTTGACAGCAACAGATTATCGAAATCTGGAAGCCCCCTTTAACAAGGGGACCCCCATATCCTGCCCCCCCTGAGTGAATTAGTAATGGTGTACAAGTACCCCTACCATTTCACAAAAAAAGTGTCAACAATTTAAAAAAAGACAATAGCCGTTTTTTGACAATTCCTTTATTAATGTCTTCTTCTTTCCCCCTGCTTTTTCTGGTCTTCCTTCGGTTTTCTTCTTCTTCCTCCATCTTGTTCTTCCCCCACTTCTTCCTTTATCTTCCTCTGCTTCTTTCTCCAGGCTTCTCCTCCCGCATCTTCCTCCAGTCTTCTCCTCCAGCATCTTCCTCCAGTCTTCTCCTCCAGCATCTTCCTCCAGCTTCTTCTTCACCAACCAGCTGGCCTATAAAAGAGAGGCCTTCACACCAAAACAATGCTGGTTCGTCTCTCAGCTGTCCTTGTTCCTTGTACCTGTACCTGCTGTTTTGCTTCCTTGATTGACTACCCGCTGCCGACCCGGATCACCTTGACCATCCTGCTTCTCTCTAAACCTCGACCCTTGGCTTGCCTACCGGACTTCCCACTTGTCTCCAGTGTTTGACCCTCGGCCTGTACTTCGGATATCTGCTTCTTGCTGCCAGTACCTGACCCTCTGCCTGCCTTTGACCCTGCCTTATCTCTCGCCTGGTTACCTCGTTCTGGACTTGTCTACCCGTGTTTGACCCCCTAGCTTGTGCCTGACTAATCTGCTGTGTTTTACCTCCAGCCTGCCTACCAGTGTTTGAGCCTCAGCCAGGATCCCAGTTTCCAGCACATCTCCTGTCTTCAGCATCCAGGCCCACGCCTAGCCATCACCAACAGGTGGCTTGTGCCTCTTGGTGCCAACTGCCTTCTGTCTCATCTCCAGGGGCAGTGGGCGCTGAGTCGCAAGGGCAACCGCTCTCGGCATCTTGGCCTCGGTGAGTACTTGATTCCTGATAGTTCGAACCAGCCATGACAGAGGCCAACAGAGCGGGATCTCCTTTGGAGATGTTATGTCAACAGGTGTCATCCCTCATGGAGGCGGTGCAGAAATTACAGGAAGGCTATGCCCAGGTTGATACCCGCCTCCAACAACTGGCAACTGCTTCTCCGGCTGCCAACCCAGCTTCCGGGTCAGCCAGCGGGGCCTCCGCACCTCAAATGCAAAATCCACCTGCTATGATGATGGCTGTGCCAGAACCCAGGGTGCCTATCCCCGAGCGTTTTTCAGGCGACCGTAGAAAATTCAGGTCATTCAAAAACGCCTGCTCCTTGTACCTCGCTTTACAACCCCGGACCTTCGCCTCTGAAATTGTGAAGGTGGGATTCATCATTTCTCTGCTTTCAGAAGAACCCCAGACCTGGGCTCACGGTCTCATGGAGCAAAGGAACCCCTTGCTAAACACCGTGGATTCTTTTTTTGAAGCTATGGGCCAACTGTATGATGACCCCCAACGTACTGCCACAGCCGAAGCTACTCTTCATACCCTCTCCCAGGGGAGAAGACCAGTAGAGGACTATACTGCGGAGTTCCGTAAATGGTCGGCCGACACAACATGGAATGAGGCAGCCCTCCGCTACCAGTACCGGCTAGGATTGAATGAGGGTCTCAAGGATGAGTTAGCTCGTGTTGAGACTCCCACGACCTTAGAAGAACTCATCCAGTTGACTACTAAGCTGGACCGGCGCATGCGTGAGCGCCGTTCCGAGCGCCTACAAGGATCTCGACCAGTGTGGGGGTCCCCAAGAGGTCCTTCCATGTATCCAACCACTCCCTTGCCTACCGGCACCTTGGCATCAGACGGGGAACCTATGCAACTGGGTCTAGTCCGCCCCCGCCTGTCTCAGGAGGAACGCCAACGTAGACGCAGATCCAACCTATGTCTCTACTGTGGAGGATCCGGTCATTTCCTACAGAATTGTCCCATCCGGCCCAGTAAGTTGCCACCTCAGCACACTATGAACTGTCAAAATCCTAATCTTACTCAGGCTTATGTGACTCTCTCTGTCTCCCTACAGCTGGCGGGAAAGAGGATTCGGTTACCGGCCGTAATTGACTCCGGGGCTTGCAGCTGCTTTTTGGATGTCTCCGTTGCCAAGGAATGGCAGATCCCATATGTTAATAAAGGAAGACCACTGTTGGTTCACTTGGCTGACGGGTCTCTGCCACATTCGGGGCCAGTCACACTGGAGACAGCACCTATCCTTACCACCACGGATTCTGGACATCAGGAGCTTCTACGCTTCGACCTCATCTCATCCCCAATGTTCCCTATTATTCTAGGACTTCCTTGGCTACAAGCCCATGACCCTCAGATCCATTGGGACCGGAAAGAGGTCTCCTTCTCTTCTCCATACTGCCATTCACATTGCCTGGCACCACCTCCAAATGCTCATCTGGCTGTTGTCATGGCACCTAACAACCTGCAACACATTCCCCCAGTGTACCAGGACTTTAAAGATGTGTTCGACAAAAAAAAGGCCGATCATCTACCTCCACACCGGGCCTATGACTGCCCTATTGAATTACTCACTGGGTCTGAGATCCCTTTCGGACGCATATTTCCCCTGTCGGAGACCGAGCTAAGAGCTCTTAAAACTTATATTGATGAGAACCTCGAGAAAGGTTTTATTCGGCCATCTACTTCCCCAGCCGGGGCTGGCATTTTCTTTGTAGGCAAAAAGGATGGCTCTCTTCGACCCTGCATCGATTATAGGGAGTTAAACAAAATTACTGTCAAAAATCGGTACCCACTACCGCTTATCCCAGAGCTCTTCCAGCGGTTCCGAACAGCCAAGGTATTTTCCAAACTCGACCTGCGAGGTGCCTACAACCTCGTCCGGATCCGCGCAGGGGATGAGTGGAAGACTGCTTTCAGGTCTAGGTTTGGCCACTTCGAATATCTTGTGATGCCTTTCGGCCTTTGCAACGCTCCGGCCACTTTTCAACACTTGGTGAACGACATCTTCAGAGAACACTTGGATGATTTCCTAGTCGTTTATCTGGATGACATCCTCGTCTTTTCAGCAACCTTGGAACTCCATCGGGAACATGTCAGATGGGTACTTACCGTCCTCAGGGCCCATCAATTATATGTCAAGGCAGTGGTAGAGTGGTCACCTCCCAAAGATAAAAAGTCGGTGCAACGATTCATTGGCTTCGCCAATTTTTATCGGCGGTTCATCGTGGGATTCTCTGCCATCGTTGCCCCGATTACTCAACTAACCCGCCAGCAAAATCGTTTTCGGTGGACGCCGGAGGCTCAGGAAGCCTTTATCAAATTGAAAACACTTTTCACCACTGCCACTGGGGCCATTCTCTCTCAACGGCATGGGCCAAAGGCTCTTCTCCATCCAGTGGCTTTTGCTTCTCGAAGATTAAGTCCTCCCGAAAGGAATTATGACGTGGGTGATCGGGAATTACTAGCTATTAAATGTGCTTTGGAAGAATGGAGGTATCTTCTCGAAGGGGCGGTCCATCCGATTACCATCTTCACCGACCATAAAAACCTCGAATACTTACGGACTGCCAAGAGGTTAAGACCTCGCCAAGCCCGATGGGCACTCTTCTTTTCAAGATTCACGTTCCACATCTCCTACCGACCTGGGTCCAAAAATGGCAAGGCAGATGCTCTCTCCCGCATCTCGTCGGAGTCCGCCCAAATAACAGAACCCAGCACCATCCTAGCTCCCCAGAATTTCTTACTACTTACCCCAACAGACCTATCTTCTGCTCTCCATACAGCATCAACTCTTTGCAGAGATCCTATTGTGGCTTCCTTGGAAAGGCGTGAAAACCTGCTTTGGCATCAAGACAAAGTCTTTGTTCCTCAAGAAGTGAGACCCTTAGTCCTAAGAACCTTCCATGACCACAAGCTAGCGGGGCACTTCGGAGTCCGGAAAACAGCGGAACTCATCTCCCGCACCTTCTGGTGGCCAGGCTGGCGACAAGACTGCCAAAACTATATCTCCTCCTGCATACCTTGCCAACGGAACAAGGGGGCCAAAAATAGACCTTGGGGGTTACTAAAACCACTACCCATCCCGGAGCGCCCCTGGGCCGACATCTCGATGGACTTCATCGTAGACCTACCACCCTCAGAGGGGTTTTCTACCATCCTGGTAGTAGTGGACCGGCTGTCCAAGATGAGCCACTTCCTGCCTATGGTTGGCACTCCCACGGCTTTAGAAACGGCCAACATTTTTATTAAGGAGATTGTCCGGCTCCATGGGGTCCCCAAGAGCATTGTCTCGGACAGAGGCTCTCAATTTACTTCAAAATTTTGGAAGGAACTGTGCAAGTCTCTAGGAATCAAGGTCTGCCTTTCATCAGCCTACCATCCACAGAGCAATGGACAAACAGAGCGTACCAACCAGACGCTTGAACAGTATTTACGCTGTTTTTGTTCCTCAGCTCAAGACGATTGGGCCTCCCTATTGGCTTATGCAGAATTCGCGTATAATGGCTCCTCCCATTCAACCACTAATCAAACTCCCTTCTGGGCAAATTTTGGCTTTCATCCATCTTTCCTCCCAAACGCCTTCCCTGAATCACCAGCTCCAGCGGTACAAGAAAGGCTAGAATCTATCCAGTCCAACTTTCAGGAACTCCGGAAAACAATGCAACAGGCACAAGAGGATTACAAAAGATTTCACGACAAAGGTAGAAAGGCTAATCCCTCTTTTAAAACAGGGGAGAAGGTATGGTTGTCAACCACCCATCTCAAACTCTCGTGCCCTTCACGCAAACTGGGCCCTAAATTCATCGGGCCATTTGAAATCAAGAAGATGATAAATCCGGTGGCTTTTGAGCTTTCACTACCCAAGACATACAGAATACACCCGGTATTTCATGCCTCGCTGCTAAGACCTCTGGTCCCCAGTCCTTTTCCGGATAGAGAAGAACTTCCTCCACCTCCTGTCACAATTGATGGTAACGAAGAGTATGAAGTGGAATCTCTACTGGGTTGCAGGAAAGTGGGCCGCCAGCTCCAATACTTGGTAAAATGGAAGGGGTACCCTCCAGAAGACAACTCCTGGGAACCATCCAAAAATTTCCATGCCCCTAGGATGATCAGGATCTTCCACCAAGAACATCCTGAGTTAATGGATAGCTTGGGCGTCCGGAGTCCGCCCCTCAGGGGGGGGCACTATCAGGGACCTCGTCCGTTGCGCGCTGTAGTGCGCATGCGCACGGGGCTGGCGCTCCGGCGCACAGGAAGAGATGGGTAATGCTGCGGCGGCGCACGCGCGCTCGCGGCTCCACTGAGCGGCGCGCGCGCATGCGCACTAGCGTGCGCCCCATGTGACCAACCAGCTGGCCTATAAAAGAGAGGCCTTCACACCAAAACAATGCTGGTTCGTCTCTCAGCTGTCCTTGTTCCTTGTACCTGTACCTGCTGTTTTGCTTCCTTGATTGACTACCCGCTGCCGACCCGGATCACCTTGACCATCCTGCTTCTCTCTAAACCTCGACCCTTGGCTTGCCTACCGGACTTCCCACTTGTCTCCAGTGTTTGACCCTCGGCCTGTACTTCGGATATCTGCTTCTTGCTGCCAGTACCTGACCCTCTGCCTGCCTTTGACCCTGCCTTATCTCTTCGCCTGGTTACCTCGTTCTGGACTTGTCTACCCGTGTTTGACCCCCTAGCTTGTGCCTGACTAATCTGCTGTGTTTTACCTCCAGCCTGCCTACCAGTGTTTGAGCCTCAGCCAGGATCCCAGTTTCCAGCACATCTCCTGTCTTCAGCATCCAGGCCCACGCCTAGCCATCACCAACAGGTGGCTTGTGCCTCTTGGTGCCAACTGCCTTCTGTCTCATCTCCAGGGGCAGTGGGCGCTGAGTCGCAAGGGCAACCGCTCTCGGCATCTTGGCCTCGGTGAGTACTTGATTCCTGATACTTCCCCGCTTCGTCCTCCCGACGATCCGCCTCCATGGGGGGTTCCTGCTGTGTGATGCTTCTGTTCTTGTGACAGCTCTTATATAACTAAGGGAGGGGCCACCTGGTGGCCCTGCCCCCCTCTGACGCACAGGCTTCCCCAGTGGTGTCAGAGGGGGTGGGGTCACCGGTTTACGTAACCGGGGGAATATGCCGGAGGAAGATGACGGAGGTAAAGACCAGAGGAAGATAGAGGAAGAAGCAGGGGAATTCAGTTCGCAGTTGCAGCGCTATACAAATCATTCATTCATTCATTCATTCAAGATGGAGGAAGAAGAAGAAAACCGAAGGAAGACCAGAAGAAGCGGGGAAAGAAGAAGAAAGGAATTGTCAAAAACCGGCTATTGTCTTTTTTAACATTTTTGACACTTTTTTGTGAAATGGTAGAGGTACCTCATTACCAATTCACACAGGGGCGGGATGGGATCTGGAGGTCCCCTTGTTAAAGGGGGCTTCCAGATTCCGATAAGCCCCCACCCGCAGACCCCCACAACCACCAGGCAAGGGTTGTGGGGATGAGGCCCTTGTCCCCATCAACATGGGGACATCCTCCCCATGTTGAGGGCATGTGGCCTGTACGGTTCAGGAGGGGGGGCCCTCTCTTGTCCCCCCTCTTTTCCTGTGACCTGCCAGGTAGCATGCTCGCATAAGGGTCTGGTATGGATTTTTGGGGGGACCCCCACAACATTTTTTTTAATTTTGGTGCGGGGTTCCCCTTAATATACATACCAGACCTGAAGGCCTGGTATGGAATTTGGGGGGACCCCCACACATTTTTTTTTAAATTTGGGTTGGGGTTCCCCTTAATATTCACACCAGACCAAAGGGCCTGGTAATGGGCTGTGGGGGAATCCCATGCGGTTTTTATCAATGAACTTTTATGTATATTGCCGGGACCGACAATTCATTATAGCCACGAGTATTTTTAAATATCTTTTTTTCCTTTAGAAATGTCATTTTGCTCTCGGACTGTTCTAAACATGGGAAACATGCGCCACTTTACAGGCATACTATAGACACCCCCCAGGTACGAAATGTAAAGGAATATTTCACTTTTATTGTTTCACTTTAAGCATTATTAAAATCACTGCTCCCGAAAAAATGGCCGTTTTAAATTTATTTTTTTGTGCATTGATACATGTCCCCTGGGGCAGGACCCAGGTACCCAAACACTTATGACAATAACTTGCATACAAGCCTTTAAAATTAGCACTTTTGATTATTCATGTTCGTGTCCCATAGAACAGTGTTCGCGTGTTCGAACTAATTTTTTGCCTGTTCGCATGTTCTGCGAACCGAACCGGGGGGGTGTTCGGCTCATCACTAGTCTCAAACTGGTGGCCCTCCAGCTGTTGCGGAAGTTCCATCATGCCTCTGACTGAGGGAGTCATGCTTGTAACTGTCAGCCTTGCAATGCCACATGGCACTTGTCATTTCGCAACAGCTGGAGGGCCGACCAATTTGAGACCCTTGCCCTAGAGGTTATCTACACTTGCAGTGTTTGCCTGTATCAAAGACCACCTCCCCCTCCTGCCAACATTGGTATGAACTTTTTTGATCAACAGAACTGCCCTTACCTTAGCTTATAGGGTTCTCAGTAGCTTTTATTAGATTTGTTGGCCTGAATGGTGACCTATTTGTCTTATCAGCTTATATACTTTAATGAACATCATTAGGCTAAATTACAACAAAATTCTCCTTTCAATTGATACTTGAATACAACCTTTCTGCATCTGGAATCAGGGATTATCTGTGTTTTTCTTAAAGATACCGTCTAAAACATTTATTGCACATTTGGTGAATTCCTGAGTTTGTTGCCATAGGTTTATAATATAGTGTTACTCCTTATATTGATAACAGGGACCAGGTGCAGTATTAAAAAAAGTTTTTTTTTTTTTTACATAGTACTCTGGAAAACAGAAGAGGTAAAAGATGTGATTTTATTTTAGTGTTAGAAGTGTGAAAAAAGTAGGTGTGATAAAAAAAATCTAAATCCTTTAAAAGACAAATCACATAAAACACTTTCAAATATGTGAGTATTTGATATTAATGGCAGTGAGTGGGACCAAATGGTATGATATTTTCTAATAAATAGCATTGCAAAGTTAAGCTTTTCGATTGAAGCAAAGTAGAATCGGTTAATGCTTTCAGCTTCTTACAGGAAATAGCCTACTTCAGAACTGCATGCCCGTTAACCCATCATCACAAAAGATTGCCACTATCAGACCACTTCAAAGCACCCTACTTGGACAG
This sequence comes from Lithobates sylvaticus, assembly GCA_028564925.1. Classification (NCBI taxonomy): domain Eukaryota; kingdom Metazoa; phylum Chordata; class Amphibia; order Anura; family Ranidae; genus Lithobates; species Lithobates sylvaticus. Next base: position 541,646,725 of record CM053026.1, read on the forward strand.
CCCCCAGGAACCAATATACCGTTGTTATTCCAAAGCAAACAACATGCTTCGGTTAAATCATTGCTTCTTATCACATGTAACCGAATCTTCCATTTGTTTTTCAATTTCGGTGATGATTTTGTTCCATGCATAGTTTAGCGGAATACAGTCTACAAATAATATTATTCTTTTTCACATTTTTTAATTATTGTGCCAGTTATGTGTTACAAATTCTACATCGCTTTATCTGGTGTTCCATGTAAAAGAAATAATGGTCAGTCTGGAATAACTATCCCTATTTGGAAAAAAGAAAGATTTATATGTTCTTTTCTTGCCGGCTACACATACAGGGATGTTTCTAAAGAGCTGCCTTTTTTATTATTCCACAGGCAATTATGTAATCATTCCACATGATGTTAATATTAATATTCATCATTCTCAAGATAAACCAGGTTTCAGCTGATATTCATTTTTATTTATGTATTTATTTGCACAATTACCTTCATAAAAAAAGTCCTCTCAGTGTTGTTCTTAGGGTGGTGAGTTCAAATAAATATGGTAATGCAATTTTAGGTACAAAAGTGATATCATGTATAGCACATAACATGTATACCAATAGGTTCTACTAGATTATACAATGCCAGATTCCTGTGAAGGAAGTGTGTAAGGGGAATGAATTCAGGGTTTCCGAGATTTCAACATTTTTTGCAGCTTATCTCCAAGCTAGTAGGTACAATTGTGCAGTAGAACATTAGCATGTTTAGAGAACTGTAAACCCTACAATATGCTAATGAGGCAAGTTAAACAAGTTTTAGGGTTACATATTTTAGGAAGATCTATGACAGTTAAGATAAAGTTTTTATGTTTATCCAAAAGTCCTGGACAGGTTGACATGCCGGGAGCACTTTTTTCCCCAGGTGAATGGGTAGGGGTACGATGTACCCCATACTCATTCACATAGGGTGGGGGGCCAGGATCTGGGGGCCCCCTTATTAAAGGGGGCTCCCGGATTCCGATAAGCCCTCCGCCCGCAGACCCCGACCACCAACGGCCAGGGTTATCGGGAAGAGGCCCTTGTCCTCATCAACATGGGGACAAGGTGCTTTTGGGTGGGGGGCGGCGCAGGGTGCCCCCCTTCGCCAAAGCCCCCACCCCCCCATGTTGAGGGCATGCGGCCTGGTACAGTTCAGGAGGGGGGGCGCTGGCTCGTCCCCCCCTCTCTTTCCTGACCGGCCGGGCTGCGTGCTCGGATAAGGGTCTGGTATGGACTTTGGGGGACCCCCATGCCGGTTTTTCGGCGTAGGGGTGTTTCCCTTAAAATCCATACCAGACAACGCGGCTCACAAGGTGTCAATCTCGCCGATGAAAGCGGCAAGATTGACTTCCTTCTCTAGTCCCATTGTACCTGGAGTCATGTTTAAAATGAACGTTCATTTGGAAAGTCCATCGGACCTCCACCAAAAGTCTGTCTTAAAATTAGGGGAAAATCGTGGGTGCATGTTATATGCCGATCCCCGCTGATTGTGAGCGGAGCGAGCACCGCCGATATACACATAGCCGAGTGTACTCGGCTAGGCTCGGCTCCTCTCGACTCCGCTCACAGTCACGCCCAGTCCCGCCATTGGACCTGTGTTATGTCCATCATAGGAGGCGGGACTGGGCGGGACTGTGAGAGGAGCCGAGAGGAGCCGCGATACACAGGACATCCGGCTCTGTGTATCTCGGAGGCGCCATATTTAAACAGCCTGCAATGACAAGGCTGCGATGACACTGGGCAAGGCTGCAATGACACTAACAAGGCTGCAATGACACTGGACAAGGCAGCAAATGACACTGACAAGGCTGCAATGACACTGACAAGGCTGCAATGACACTAACAAGGCTGCAATGACACTGGACAAGGCTGCAATGACACTGGACAAGGCTGCAAATGACACTGACACGGCTGCAAATGACACTGAACAAGGCTGCAAATGACACTGGACAAGGCTGCAAATGACACTGACAAGGCTGCAATGACACTGGTCAAGGCCGCATTGATGGGCATTTAAATGTAAGTTTTTTTCCTTAAACTTCCCTCCTAAAAGTTTTTTCCTTGAAATCCCCTCCTAAACTTGGGGTGCGTGTTATACGCTGGCGCGTGTTATACGCCGATAAATACGGGTATATCTATATGCACATGTTTTGTTTTTAATTTCTATTTTAAACTGAATGGGTTGTTTACAAGGGGATCGTTTACAATCACCTTAACCACATGTTGCCAGCTTTCCTATTTGCAGCACACAGAATCAAAATGCATCTAATGATTGATAGTAGTTAAAATAGTAGTAACATTGGCTGCGAAGTCCTGGCATAAAAACATCCAATTAATACTGCACACGTTTTTTAGCTATATTTTCATAATTTTCATTATGATTTTATTATTTACAGGCAATTTAGAAATCAGAGTTAAAATAATTTTATGGTAGTATCATGTTTTTTTTTAAGGGTCCATTCACACAGGACACGTTACTTGACTTGTGCCCTGTACAGGCCTGCGTTTTTCTGGCATGGGGATGCACAGGTGTTACATTGACCCTGTGTGCGTTCAGGGACCTGCACCCTCATGTCATATTGAGACACAGTGGCTCTCTACTTGCAGTTGCATGTCCCAATAGATTTCTATGGACTGGGGGGGGGGGGGGGGGGACACAGGGATGCAAGCAACACCTGTTCGACCATTACAAAGACCATTGCACAAAATCATTTGTAGATGACAAATAGCAGTAGCAGTAGGTTTGGATGAATGGATGCAAGAGTTTCCTCTGTCATCATGTTTGTACCTGTAATCAGAAAGGCTCTTCACTTGAAAAAAAGTGTGCTAGGATAAGTGAATTGCACACTGACAATGCAGATAACCACTTGTTAAATGTCCTAGTAGACAAGGGGTTAAAACAAGTTCATGGCTGTAGGTTGTTTTGTTCAGCAGGCTCTGGGCTGTCAAATAAATGTGATCAATCACTTTTACAGGGCTGTGACTTTTGTTTTTTGTTTTTTATTAATTAGTCCTGTCCTGTCTCCTGTTGGAGAGATTTCCCTTCATTTCCTGTCTCAGAGACACAGAAGAAATAAAAGGAGATCACTTCAAAGTTAGAAAATACCCCCCTTAAGACAGTTATCAACAGAACCAGTTTACCTTTTGAAAGAATACCCCCTTGCCTCCTGTTCCTTTAACGGTTTTAAATAAATGTTGGTTTTTGATAATGTACCCCCCTATTCAAGGTCCAAGCAATACAAAGGGGACACAAACATTGATTCAAATTTAACAGGGGTACTAATATTTCCAAGCTGTAGCCAGAACTAAACCTATTTTTGTTGATTTAAACTTTATATATATTTCTAATATACTTTAACCTTTTTTTGTAATAAAACATATATTCTGCACATCCCACAATAACAAATCAATAAAGATGTTAAAAAAAATGCATCAAAAAGATCTTCTACCTACTTGTGAATATGTTTCCACACTGATTCAGTAGGAAGCATCCCAACCACAAATGATTCAGGAAATTTTTACAAAAAATAAAGGATACATAATAAATGATAAATCTTACTGGGTGAAATGTCACTCAGTGTGAGGCTGCAGCAGGGGCTCTATAGATCATGGAAACTCTGTCTGATTTTAGATAGATGCAGGTTTGCTTTTTTCTTCACCAAGCTTAATGGTTTTACCATGTCTTTTCGAGGAGTACGAGTTTAATTTCTCTAAAAGGCATTTTCATAAAAGACAGTAATACACTGGTTTTGTTGTAGATCTGAAAAAGCATCCAATTTAAAACGGTTTAGCACTTGGGCATTCCTTAAAGAAACGTATTTAAAATCTAACTTTAAAGCGATAATTAGATTAATTAGGATGAAATAAATTATTAATTTAACAAAATCACTACCACACCTCAATATTAAATAAATATAGAGAGAATAAAAAAATTATTAGATCAAGAGCAGGAGAGAGAAAATAAATGAAAGAGAACCTGAACAAATGCTTTGTAGCTTTGTAATTGCCTTTATTTACACATTTGTGCCTTCCCCACCCAGTGTGTTTCTAAGTTAAGAAGTCCATGTCTTCAATGACAAAAGTTCACTTCCTGGTTACACCCATATCAGTTTTAGGAAATTATGCATATATGACTCATATGGAAATTGCAGCATCTATAGCTGCTACTTTATTGTTTAACGTCATAAGAATATTCCCAAGATGATAAAAGGAAAAGTAATATTTATATTTAGAATATGATCTTTTTTTTCTACTCAAATCTATTGCACAAAGCAACTCACAGGGGCAGTAGGGGCTTCTCACAAAGCACAGTTATAAGCAGCAGTAGACAAACCATTATAGAATTCAGGAGCCAGTCAATCCAAAGTAGAAACCAGAAGTATAAAATAAATAATTATTACCATTGGCAACTTTGCAGTTTGTTGCTGCGCTTGGACCTGAGTTGGCCCTTCACAGTTGGCTCAAATCTTTCTTCTATTCTTTTTTTTTTCTGTATGATTATTTTTGTGACAAGTTTAGATTACTTGTTTTACCAAGGTCATGTTAAACAGTCAACATCAGGCAAGTTGGGTTGGTGGCACTGGGCAAATCAACCAAAATTGTTACTGCCAATTGAGTGCCTTGTCCTGTCTTTCTTTCATCCAGGATTGGTCCTGTTGCACGTAGGAATATTCCTGCAAGAGTATGTCAATGATGTTCTATGGTATTATTGTCAAGATGGAAATGGTTGCTAACTGTTATGTTTTTGGCTATTATATACGACATGGTAGTCACATTTTCTGTAACACGTACGGCCTTAAACAAAGATGGAATAAAAAAGAAAAAGTATCATGGTCATATTAAATGTTAAGGACTTATTTTTAGGGTTAGTTAAGTGGTTTGTTTGAGGTGTTATGTGTTAGTTTTTACCTTTTTCATGCACCTGAATTGTATTTAGATGATTTAAGCTGAAGACCCGTACACACGATCAGAAAATAGCACGAAAAATACTGCTTTTGAAGCAATCGTACAATAATCTGATCATTAGTACACAGCTTTCGAGAGCTGATCAGGACAATTAATGCAAAATTATCCGATTGGACAAGCACAAAACGTTTTCTCGTACGATACCAAATTGTAAGATTTTCGTTTAATCAGGACAAATACAATACAAATATATTACATCACTTCTGAATGTTTATTCTGTCGTATGAAAATTTTCGTAACTTTAGTAACCTCTTTATTTTCAATATGAGATTAGCATGCAAAAAAAACGATAATTTGCATAATTAAGCATTAGAAATAGATAGCACATGGAAGGCATAGCTGCACACACTTTATTTACATCTTAACGCCCTATGCCAAGAACAATGACTTCAATGTAGAAAAAACACTGTAATGAAGCAAATCGATTACAAAGTTTAATGCCATCGTCTGAGGTCCTTTTGAATAGAAAACCAAAAGTCGAAAGCCTCGTACACACAATCGGATTTTGTCTTGCATACAAACGGTACACAATTGTCGGCCAACAAACACAAATGTAGTGACGTACTAGACGTACTACGAGCCGAAAAAGAGGAAGTTCAATTGTCAGGCACCACCCTTTGTGCTCCTGAGTGTTTATTTGCGCTTTTCATTTCACGCTTTTCAGTTCGTTTCTGAACGTCCGTTCGTCAACCAGCCATGTTGCGGAATCGGAGGAGATAACATGTTATTTATTATTGGCCTTGGAGTTATTGCTTTGACCCAAGTCCAGTCCAGGAACAGGAGGAGGAGGATTTCTTTGACCAAAAATTGGTTGCTTTATAAATCGTGATTAATTATGTCATATGCCTTTGCTGCGGGAGCTCCTGCTTTCACCAACTCTTGGCATTGTTGGCCCCCTATATAAGGAAGCAGGACACATGCATGAGGCTTTTATTTTATTTTTTGGTTGAATAATGATTTATGGTCTAGAGCCCTACGGACGACATGAGTAACGATAACACATAGGAACAACACAAAACTCACCACCATGAAATAGACCTGAAAGTGTGCCTTGGTCTACCGTATGGTACGCCAAAATAAGGGGGCATACCCTAGATAAAGAATGATAAAAAGTAGTTATGGAATAATGTGGAATGAGTATTCAGTCTGGGTTAAGAATACTTGGAAGAGGCTTTTAAAAGGGGAGGGTGGGCGGGTATCACGCACAGGAAACCGACAAAGACCGGCGGCCTTTGGGCTGCTTAAATACCCTCCGGGCTCCTCCCATAACTTCAGGCCGGTACCCGGCCTTCCAATTTATGGTCTAGAGCCCTACGGACGACATGAGTAACGATAACACATAGGAACAACACAAAACTCACCACCATGAAATAGACCTGAAAGTGTGCCTTGGTCTACCGTATGGTACGCCAAAATAAGGGGGCAAAAACCTTCAGGTAGGGGATAATTATTTATTAAAGGCAATGTCACTGAGTAAGTCGAGCAAAAGCCTGAGCCATCTCTAACTGTGGGTTAGGAATGTAGCGAGAGAAGCAGGCCGATTTCCACCGACCCAGTTTCTTAATCACGTGGTCCGGAACCCCCTGTCTTGAGGCCGTCGTGGCCGCCCCGATCCGGAATGAATGCTCGGAGTACTGGCTGGGGTCCAACTGAAGATTGCCGAGAAGGACCCGGACATGTTCCACGAATTGTGACGAGTTGAGGGGTTTTACCGGAAAGGGTAGAAGCGGGCTGGACCCTGGGCGGTCGGATAGTAGTGCCGTCAGGCGGTTCAACACGGCAACTGGGCACCAGTTATTGTGAGTCCTGTATAGGTGAATATCTACTCCGGAACCTCGCTGCTGAGTTTTGGATGTCGCCAAGTGAAGGACGTAGTGATCCTGGTGGCGATAGAGATTACTTCTATGCAAGACTGGACCGGCTGGGTGGCTGCGAGTGAACTCGCTGGGCCGTAGAAACCCATAAAATGCCATGTGTATCGCAGCCTGCAGGACGGTGCTGAGGAGGAGACCGAAAGGGGACCTATCCAGGATGTCTGACATCCCCTTGAAGATCTCCCCCGTGATAGGCAGCCGCTTCGGGCTGACTGGCGGCTGGTGTTTCTGAACTCCACGTAGTAGAGCCCTCACTGCGTGGCAGGAGAACACCGAAGGCCTTGCGGGGTCTTGAAGTGACAGGTAGTGCTGCACCCCGGCCACGTACTGGCGTATCGTGCTGTGTGACAGCGCTAGGTGTGAATGACAATAGGCGATGAACGCCATGACCTGCTTGAGGCTGGAAGACTCGCGAGGCCGCTGGGGCAGGAACTTGTTAAACGCCCTCCAGGCAGTCCGGTAGGCCCGACGGGTGTTGCGGGCGAGTGAGGCGTTAATGATGTTGGTAGCTGAGCGTAGATGGGGGGCTAGTCCAAGGTCAGTTGTGACCAATCCGGGATAGTGGCTGAATGATGGCAGGCTCCTGGCATCTGTTCAAAGAAAGAAATAAAGTTAAAACGGGAGAGTGCGTCCGCTGCTGAGTTAAACTTCCCTGGAATGAACGAGCAGTAAACATTGAACTGATGCTGTAGGGATAGCTGGACCAGTCTGCGGAGGAAGGACATGACGGGCCTGGACTTAGACCTGCCCTTGCTGATGATCTCGGCTGTGGCTTGATTGTCTGTCGAGAAAGCCACATTCTGTCCAGACCAAAGGTGACCCCATAGGTGAGCGGCTGCTACAATAGGGAAGAGCTCAAAGAGGGCTGACGTAGTAGTGAAGCCCGGTGTGGCTAGTGCTTGAGGAGGCCAAGGGGCGGCGAACCACAAATGGCCAAAAATGGCGGCGCATCCTGTGGATGCCGCCGCGTCGGTCACCACCTGTGGTGACTGCGTGGACACGACTGGGATGAACAGGGACACACCGTTCCAATCACTAAGAAAGTGTTCCCACATGGCCAGATCTGCCCTGGCTGCAGAATCCAGCCTGATGACCTGGTCTGGGTCCTGAGTGTAGGACAGGAAGACCAGCAACCGGGACACAAGGAGCGGCCCTGGGGGATGATCCTCACAGCGAAGTTCAGCATCCCGAGGAGAGACTGAAGTTGCTTCTGAGTACATCCCCCCACCCGGGTGAATTCTCGCAGAACCGTCCTGATACGGTCCAACTTATCTGCGGGAAGGCTGGCCTGCATGGCAAGCGTGTCAAGGTCGACGCCCAAGAACGTGATCTTGTGTGCCGGGCCGTCAACCTTGTGCTCTGCTATGGGGACGTTCAGATTGTCGAAAACCGTCCTCAACTTTCCAAGGTCCCCTGGGGGAGCCCCGGGCGGTTCTATCAGAAGGAAGTCATCCAAATAATGGATGACCTCGTGGCACTGTGCCTCATGGAGAAGGATCCACGCCAGGGTCTCCGCGAACTTGTCAAATAGCCAAGGACTACTCTTAGACCCGAAGGTCAATTTGGTCGCGAAGTAATATCGCTCCCTCCACTTGATGCCGTGCCAGCACCACAGGGAAGGATGAATGGGCAGCAGCTTGAAGGCGTCGGATATGTCCGCCTTCGAGAGCCAAGCACCCACCCCTGCCCTGAGAATGGCCTGGATAGCCATGTCTACCGAAGCGTACTTCAGCGAGAACTCCTCGGAGGGGATGAGCGAGTTGAGACTGGGAACGACGGAAGAATGAGGCGCTGACAGATCATACACCAGACGTTTTTTATTTGAAAACTTTCCCTGTACAAGCCCGATAGGGCTAACCCTCCAGATGCTGAAGGGAGATTGACAGAATGGGCCTATCATGAAGTCCCGATCCAACTCCGTCTGCAAAAGGACGTCAATCGCTGGCTCATCTGTTGCTGCTGAGCGTAGGTTCGGACATTCGTGGGTGGAGTGGGGCAGGGTGATGAGCCCGGTATGAAACCCATCAGTGAAGCCTCGGATGAGGTAGCTGGCGAGTGACGGAGTGGGGTGTGAGGTCAAGTAAACACCGAGCCAAAGGACATTGACCCGGCTTAGTCATGGTTTCTTCTGTTTGACCTCACACAGGATCCTGGGGTGCGCCCTCTGGCATAGGGTGCAAACGTGCAAGAGCCGGCACTGGCTGAAATTGCAGGAGCCGTAATTAAAATTGTTGCAAATGGCGGCTCCCCCAACCATCCGCACCGGACGTCCCAACTTGTCCACCTTTTGCCCATGCGCCGGGGCCTGCTGAGCCTGGCTCGTGCTGGTAGAGGCCGTGCTAGCTATCGGATGGCCAGAGGCTATGTTGGCACACCAGACTGTGGTGTGGGACGCTGACTGACAGACAGCACATAGCGGGGAGCGAAGGCCTGCGAAGTGGCGGCAGAATAACTCCGTGTCCACTACGCTCCAGTCCGTTGACAAATGAAACTGTGAGAATCTGGCTGCGGCTTTGGCCGAGAAGGACCGATGATAGTCGTAGAACGCTGAGCCACCGTATTTGTGGCCCAGGTCTACGATCAAATGGAGGTAGAGGTCCAGTTCCTCCCGTCTGCCGGGGGAGGCTGAGCACAGCACGTCCCTAAACATGCCGAAAGCGAGCGTGAACTCGGGCACCGTGAGCTTCCTGTTGAGCCTCGGATCCTTCGCTTTCAAAACCACCGAGACGTCCCCCCAGGTGTAGGCCTTGTTCTCGGCCAAGTCATGGACCGAGATCAAGAGTGAGGCCAGATTAACGTCTCTGCCCTCTAGTATGTCCTTCCTTACGCTGGGTGGCACCAGGTGGGAAGGGTGAACGGTAGTCGTGGCAAACTCACTACCTGCGGCCGGTGCACTGATGGCTGGGACCACCGCAGGGTCCGGAACCGTGGCAGCCGGGCTGGCCTCTAGACGAGACACCCTGTCCTGGACCTCAACGATTGAGGAAGACAGGGAAGACACGAGGGTGTGTAGCTGAGCGACGGCGGCTGAAATCGATTCCAGAGACGCCTGCTGGCTGCTGGGGCTTGCTGCGGCCGGTGGTGGGAAGAGGAGCCTGAACAGCTCCGCCTTCCTGGCCGCGGACGAGAAGGGTATCCCTCTGCGTCTCAGCTCGGCGGACAGCCTGGGAATTGTCCATTCCCTGAGAGACTGGACACTGCCAGCCTCGGAGGCTGATGCCGGAGATAGCGGGGTGGTGAGGTCATCGCTGCCGACTGATGACATGGCGGCTGCCAAGACCTGTCACTTGGTAGACTGGTCACGTGTCTGCAGGCTGGGCCTATAAAAGGTGACAAGAAATGAGTTTGGATGTGTCACCTATGATATACGTACCTGCCACTAGAAAGCAGGAGCCCCCGTGCCCCTGCGTTTTTTTTTTTTTTTTTTACCTGCTGGAACCCTGATCAAGCTGGTGCAGGTGGACCTACTGAATCCGACTGACCTGAGAGAGTGTGAGAGAAAGTATCTATTTAAGAGCCTAAAACTGCTGCCGTCCAGAGCGACGGAACCCAACGTAGATGATAACAACAGGCGATAGTGACTTGAGTCGACTGCCGAGACCGCTGTGGGATCAAATGACAGATGACAACACGAATGACTGACTTGACATGTTGCCTTAACTGAATGAAACTTCCCGTGACAGGGCCCGGCCCATTCGTACCGTATGGGGGTGACTGTGGGCCGGACTCTGGAGCACGTACAGAAATGAGGCAACCGTGAAACGAGGCCAACTGCCTGGGTATGCTGAGGCTGAACTGTGACATCCAGCTGCCACCGGGTCCGACTCCAAGCTCCCTTCTTTTTTTTTTTGTAGAAATGCGGCCGGCCTAGGGCACGCCGGCGTGAATTCGTACAGGCGGGTGACCAATTAACGCCGGGGCGTGGTAAGGTGACACAGAAATGATATAACATGACAAGGGCAAGAATCAAAGTTTTTTTTTTTTTTGCGACTCCGCCCCTGGCGCATGTATTGAAATGAGGCCGGGCCTAGGGCACGCCGACACGAATTAGTGCGAGGAAGTGACTGCATTCATGCCGGGCGTGGTAAGGTGACAGAAATGAGATACCATGACAGGGGCAAGAATCAGGAATGTACGCAAACCAGTGATGCGATTCCGCCCTTGGCGCATGTATTGAAATGAGGCCGGGCCTAGGGCACGCCGACACGAATTAGTGCGAGGAAGTGACTGCATTCATGCCGGGCGTGGTAAGGTGACAGAAATGAGATACCATGACAGGGGCAAGAATCAGGAATGTACGCAAACCAGTGATGCGATTCCGCCCTTGGCGCATGTATAGAAATGAGGCCGGGCCTAGGGCACGCCGACACGAATTAGTGCGGGGAAGTGACTGCATTCATGCCGGACGTGGTAAGGTGACAGAAATGATATACCATGACAGGGGCAAGAATCAGGAATGTACGCAACCAGTGATGCGATTCCGCCCTTGGCGCATGTATTGAAATGAGGCCGGCCTGGGGCACGCCGACCCGAATCAGTGCAGGGAAGTGACTGCATACAAGCCGGGCGTGGTAAGGTGACAGAAATGATATACCATGACAGGGGCAAGAATCAAGAATGTACGTAACCAGTGATGTGATTCCGCCCTTGGCGCATGTATCGAAATGAGGCCGGGTAGTCGTGCATCTGGATCGCCCCGATCGGAGCATGCATGGATGCGACCGGACCAGGATGGAAGCGATGGCATGAACACCCTGTTTTAACTGATGCGAAATGATTTAGCATGACCGAATGGCCTGATACGTTGGCCACGTTTGAAATGATGAAATGATTGTCATGCTAACACGTGAAATGTTTCGACACGGTCGAAGTGATTCGTACAATTAGTATGCCAGCAGTGCTTCGGAATGTAAATAGCGATTCGGCACGCTCGCTGGCGCCACCGATTCGAATAATGGCAGGACATGAACGATACGTGTGAGTGCGAACGGCACCCGTGCATGAGTCACGTTTGCACGATTCGAAGACTGCGTAGCACGACCGCGAAAGGGGAACCCTTGAGTGCCGGATGCGGCATCGGTCGGAGTGTAGTGGCGGGCGGCCCTGAATGTGCGTGCCGCTAGATGGCTCCCGATCGTGTACAACCAAAAACGTGCGAGTAAGTGTTTAGTTTTCGAGACAAGCAGCGCGTGGTTCGTGAGCTACGCAGACCACAGTTTAGTGACATGATAAGCAGTGCATGAGAACGTAAAACATGGGAGCCGAAGCCCTACCTGCGACAGCCGAACCAGACTCTTTGTACGAAACTGCGACTCGGCGACACGAGTGTGACACGAAGGGACAACACGACTTACGAACACGGACGCGGGACTGCAACAAAAGGAGACGGACAGACGAAAACGGAGCTCATGAACCGGCACCAACAGCGCTTGTCTCGAACGAGTCGGTCCTAGATGTCTGACGTATCAGATATCACGCACAGGAAACCGACAAAGACCGGCGGCCTTTGGGCTGCTTAAATACCCTCCGGGCTCCTCCCATAACTTCAGGCCGGTACCCGGCCTTCCAATTTGATTTGGTATGTTTTTAATATTTTTGGATGCATAGAATGCACTTTTTGGTTAAGTTCTATTTGCAGATAGCATGTCTAATTTTATTTGTTTTCTTTTTTAATGCACAATAAAAAAATTGCAGCGAATAATACTTGGCTATGTGTTTTACTTCAAATGACAGTTTGGGAGTAGGCAGTTAAATTTAAAAAAATACAATGTAAAATTAACAAGGGACACCAACATAGTTGTATCTTTGATCTTAAAAACTACAGGATAACGGTGTTGTGGTAACTTGCACCAAAAAACAAACAAAACAACAAGCATAATAATATTATTCTTGATATCACTAGAAAAGAAAAGCCTTTGAAAATTTGCTTGCAATAACTCCATCAGTATCACCAGCAAAGAAGCTTCATTATTATCCCATTAAAGAAGAAGAGAATTGTGCGCTGCATTTCGAGATTTCATCATTTGCCACGTCACGAATGTTAATTCTCTTTTACGAACACTAGTTTACAAGACCGACCTCTTCTGGCTCGTCCTTGCTTCCGAGCATGCGTGTTTGTACTTTGGACTTTTGTCTGATGGACTTGTGTACACACGATCGGAAAATTTGACAACAGACATTTAGAAAATGTATAAGTCTGCTATCCAACATTTGTCCACGGAAAATCGGACAACAATTGTCCGATGGTGCGTACAAACGGTCAGATTTTCCACCGTCAGTCTGTCATCACACAATTCCCAATGGAAAATACGATCATGTGTACGAGGCTTAACAGTAGGGCAGAAAAACAGACATCAACAGCCAGAGCTCCTGTTTCCTTTCAGGTTGAGCACAACTATGATCATTTCACCATTGTTCCTAAGACAAAATAAATAGCAAAAATTATAACAGTAATGCACTTCTCTTTATGGCTAATTTACAGTTATGTGCATTTTATGTCAGTTACAATTGTAATCGTCTGCAGAAAAAGAAATAGTGAAAACATATGTTACATTGTTAAGCTGAACTCCAAGCAATACAGCTATAAAATCAACAGTGTAGCTTTCCTTAAAACTAAAGTGTGTTGTCTGTCAAAAAATTTGTAATTATCTTTAGTCAGTCTTGTGATCTGGGAACACCTATAAGTCACCAGGTAGGTGGCATCACCTTGCTTCACTAAAGCTAAGCAATACAGCTGGATCAACAACCTTCTCCAAGGCTGCTAACTAGACCATGTCCATGAAACGTTGCCTAAACACAATTCTAAAGCAACAACAGCAATGAAGTGCAAAGACTGAGGTTGATTTACTAAAACTGGAGAGGGTAAACATCTGGTGCAGCTCTGCATAGAAACCAATCAGCTTCCAGGTTTTGTTGTCAAAGCTTAATTGAACAAGCTAAAGTTAGAAGTTGATTGGCTCCCATGCATGACTGCACCAGATTTTGCACTCTCTAGTTTTAGTAAACCACACTGTGTGGTGCCTACAAGTACTAGTTTTAGTCTTTAAAATCAATCCCTTTGTTTATGAACAGGTTTAGGCTGTGCACTGGAGTTTGACTTCTTCCCAAGTCAAGATTAAATTCCACCCTCCCTTGGCATTACGCCATCCACCCTGTCACTACAGGGTCACAACTAAAATAATGCTAGCCTATTAAAAAAATACACACCATTTCAGTGGTCAGTGTGATAAAACGTTGGCGTGTTGCTGTTTTCAAGTATCTAAAGCCCCATACACACTATCAGATTTTCTGCAGATTCTTGTCTTCAGATTTACCAAAACCATATAATATGAGGTCAAACCTTAGGAGTTTCAATTTGTATGCAATCAGGCAGGCCCTTGCACTACATGTTTTTGGTAAATCTGAAGACAAAAATCAGCAGAATATCTGATAGAGTGTATGGGGCTTTACTCAGCTCCCTGCTCCCTGCAGATCATGGTTCCTCCTGTGAGCTTGTAAGTCACTACAGGACATAATGGGTTTTCCCTCCCTCAATGTCTGTATGCCCCTTTGATGCTCCTATACGTAATAGGTAGAACAGCTGTCACCAGAACACGAAACCACAGACAGGAATAAAAACATTGTCAAAAGTTTTAACCCTCTCCACTTTGCTAAAATGTGTCCTTCATTGGAGAGTTCTGGCAGAAAATGCATGGAAATATTCTCAACAAGGACATTTTGCATGCTTATTCTGTCACTTACAATGGATGATATACATTGTTGCTATAAATTGTTGTGTCCTGCTAAGTTAGTTGATCCCCAGAGTGCTAGCCCTGATATCCAGATATAGGGTTACTATTTAATAAGCTTATTAATGGACAGCTGCTGGAGACTGTGCTGTCCATTGAAACCTGGCACTCACTGCATGCTCTCACCAATAAGGAAGTTCAGGGAAGTGGTGCTAAAAAAGCTGGATATGTGTACATATGTGTGTACAGTGTGCAGGGCAATGTTTGCATTTAACACTAGTTGGGTTTTTATAAAACACAGGACTAGCTAGCGGTGATATGGTCTTCTAAATCTTCCTGGTGCTTAAAATATTAACCGCTTGCCTACTGGGCAAAATGCTTATTTTTTTTGCATAAATGTTTAAAAGCTGAAAATTTTGCTAGAACATTACTTAGAACCCCCAAACATATATTTTATGATTGCAGAGGGCCCTGGAGAAACAGTGACTGTTGCAATTTTTTATGTCACATGATATTTGTGTAGCTGTTTATCAAATGCACGTTTTTAGGAAATAATACACCTAAATAAATTTTAGTCCACATACAACACAATATAATACCCAATTTTTGGTAAAAATATAAAAGATGATTTTTTGTTCATAGGTGAAACTTAAAAAAGCCTTTACAGTTTATCATTTTAGAGCTAATCCCATATTTGCCTGTATGTGTGGGGGGGATAGGGACACTTTTATTTTACTTTATTAAACTTTATGTTTTTTTCACTTACCGTAACTCTATTGCTATCACAAATGAGCGAACAAGCCCCCTTGCGATAGCTTTGAGCAAGATACAGGTACTTTTTATGGAGACATAAGGGGTCTATTAGACCCCTAATATTTCTCTTGCCCTCCAAAGCCACTAATCAAGCACAAATCATGCTTGAGTAGATGCCTCTCTGGCTGCAGCACCCAGGAAATGATGGTTCTGAAACCAGAAGTTCTGAAATCCTCATCACTTTAGGGGTTCCTCCATTTCCTCTGTGGGCAGCCACCCTGACCTAATTACCATGGGCAAATGGGGGGGGGGGGGGGGGTTGTGTAGCACTATAAAAGTTTACTTTTACAAGAAAGCCAATTGCACAGTTGAAAAAAAATTGTACTGTAGCCATGATCGTGGTATTAACCACTTCCAATCAGGAATTGGGATGGGAAGTGGTTAATTAAACTCCAGGCTACAATATGATGTACTGTATACTTTATGTAGCTTTTATAACATTAAAAAAATGAATGAATAATGACCAGACTCAACATGGAATCAGTACGATTTTATTTCCATGTACTTTTTAACAAGGAATTAGTGTCAGAGGAGGACTGCTCATCACATTACACCTGGTATGCACATGTTATAGCAGCACATCTTAATAGCGTATTGTCAGCAATGAAAATTTGTATGAGAACATATTAACACCCAAGGAGTAATGTATTTGTAAAGTGCCTTGAATAAAGACATAGCTGACAGTTCACAAATGGACAGATAAATGTCTTTATAATTAAATAGACACAAGTAACTCCCAAATGCATAGAAATGGGTTTCCTTCTTTTTACAGATTTATTTCCATGTGTTCTATTATCCATGTCAATCCTAATAGTTTAGCGTGCCCATGCATTTTCCTGTGCCAACCTGTAATACCTGTACTTTGGATCACACTAGATGTAAGTTAGAGTTAGAATATGTTTCACCAGGAGTTTTTATTTGTGAAAATTATTATTTTGCTAAGGAAGGACATTACCAAGGCTTTTTGTTAGTTTTTTTATTTGGTTGCTCTCCTGGGATATTTGACATTTAACTACCGTACCTTTTTAATTATTAATATTTTTGTATATACTACTATATATATATATATATATATAAATATATATATATATATTTTTTTACATGTCACCAGAGCAAGTGCAGGGTCACTATGGTGACATTGTATCGCTGTGGCGGTGATCATGTACAATGACTGCCATGGCAGACCAGTGCCGTTCGTCAGTATCCCTAATCACCACCGCACCAGTCAGTGTCCCTAATTACAGCCACCCACTCAGTGTCTCTAATCACAGCCACACCAGTCATAATGTTCCTGATTAACACCACACCAGTTACTGTGTCCATGATCACCACCACACCAGTTGCAGTGTTCCTAATCAACACCACACCAGTTACTGTGTCCCTGATCACTGCCACACCAGTTACTGTGTCCCTGATCACCGCCACACCAGTTACTGTGTCCATGATCACCGCCAAACTCGTTACTGTGTCCATGATCACCACTATACCTGTTACTGTGTCCATGATCACTGCCACACCCGTTACTTTGTCCATGATCACCGCCACACCAGTTACTATGTCCATGATCACCGCCACACCAGTTACTATGTCTATGATCACCGCCACACCAGTTTCTGTGTCCGTCACACCAGTTACTGTGTCCATGATCAACGCCACACCAGTTACTGTGTCCCTGATCAACACCACACCAGTTACTGTGTCCCTGATCACCGCCACACCAGTTACTGTGTCCATGATTACCGCCACACCAGTTACTGTGTCTATGATCACTGCCACACCAGTTACTGTGTCCATGATCACCGCCACACCAGTTACTGTGTCCCTGATCACCACCACACCAGTTAGTGTGTCTCTGATCACTGCCACACAAGTCCTAGTGTCCATGATCATCACCACACCAGTCATATTGACTCCAATGAAAACATCTGAAAACATAGCAGCGCTGTGTAAATGAACTAAAACTAAATAATATATTCACAAAATAACATAAATCAAATACATTTCTGAAGTCCACAATGAAACAATACATCAAATCCATATATATTGAGTGAAATCTATTGAGTGAAAATTAAAAAACTACTACAAAATGCATATCTTGTTAACATGCAATGAATCCTATAACGCTCCTGGTGCTGGGTCCGGCCAAGTGTGGGTAACGTCAGCACAACCTCTGCCCTACCCCAACTACATTTCATCTGAACAGACGTTGGTAAGGTGATTAGCTTGTGCTGGCGTTACCCACGCTTGGCTGCAGCCGAAACCAGCAGTGTTTTTGGATTCATTTCATGTTAACAAGATATGCATTTTGTAAGTAGTTTTTCAAATTTTCACTCAATAAATTTTAAACAGTAATACATTATCGGAGGTTTCTCTTCTTGATTGAGCCATCATAGAAAAATAGGAGGAATTATTTTCCATTCCATCACGATGTGGAGTGCCGTTTGATGCCCTTTGATCAGATGATCCATTGTTTCATCTTCGTGCCATGTCAGACTTCCTATAATTTGGGGTCGGCCTTTCTGGTAAGAGGCTGGATGCACTTGTGAGGTGGTGGGCTCACTGATCAATAGTGAGGTGGTGGACTCACTTATCACAACTTATTGCAGTCACATTGCACTCATGAGCACCGTAGACTGAATTCATTATCTCAAGATACATCTGTGAATTTGATATATTGTTTCTCTTTCGACTTCAAATTTTTTTTGATTTATGTTATTTTGTGAATATATTATTTGTCTTTAGTTCATTTACACAGCGCAACTATGTTTTCAGATGTTTTCACTAGTAGTTTGGTATTTTAAGCTTTTGAGTGCAGCTGTGTTGACACACTGAGTGATATTCATCATCCCACTTAATTGGAAGCACTGAGCGCAGTTTATTCATTTAGTTTATATTGTCCCTAATCACCGACACACCAGTCAAATTGTTCCTAATCACCACCACACCAGTTAGAGTTAACCTGATCACCACTACACCATGCTGTGTGTGAGCAATAACACACATCATACTTTCCAAACATGGATCATTTGTTGAGTATTTGTATTGTCCTGGCATTTTAAGGCCTCGAGTAATGATCAATTTTCAAATACTTTATATATATATATATATACACTGTAGTTTGTAGACTCAAACTAAATAATATACACTGATTTGGGTTTTATTTTACCTGAAAATTTTCCCTTGTAGTGAGGCTGGTCTAGTGGGCGAAAAAAAAAAAAAGGAGATTTAGTTATCCCTTTCTCTCCTCCTCCACAGTGCTATACCAGTCCCCGCAGTGTCTTCTCCTCCATGCTCCAGTGGTCTAAGGTCCTGACATCATCAAGACAGATGCAGGATGCATAACCCTGTATTGGATGTGATGACGCTGAAGGACAGTCCAGAATGCTGTCTGCCAGAGGGGTGGAAGACCAGGTAAGTAAAAGTGCTTTTACTCTCCGGTAAATAAATGGACACGTCCTCTTTGCCAAAGGAAATTTTTGGGATTTGTCAGAGTTGGGCTTGAAACTAAAAAAGTTCCAAGTCTGAGACTGGGAGAGAGGACAACCAGGGACCTGGAGGCTTTCAGGGAAAGACCAAGAGGCCCCCTGCTGAAGCAAGAGATCACCACAGCATCCCAGGGACTGGTGAGAGGGCTATTCACCCAATACTGATACTTCTAGCAGGCTCTTAGCCACTGAGAGCAGCACACCAAGTGTACCCAATCCATACCATGCCCATACTGCACTCTATACCACACTAATTCCAAAACTTGATGAGCCCTTATCATACCTATACTGCATGCAGGCTATATTATTATAATAATAAGTATGTAATAAGCCCCCTTTTTTCTGCTGCCCCCTCTGCTACATCCTCCTTTTCTTTTGGACAGTGCAAACCCAGTTGGTCTATGACTAGCATCACCACCATAAATGCACCCTGGAAGTATAGTTCCAGCACTCCGGAGGTGGCCTTGCTACTGTTTATGCTGATCTGGACACAAAATGTCATCTTATGCCTAGTCCTTACGTTTACTAACTCTGTATGCTAAATTGTGTTATTACCATTGCCAGTCCATTTTATGCTTGCCTAGTTACCAACCATATTGGGTGACAATATAATAAGTTTGCTGGTTTGCTACCTGGTTTGGTACCTGTTTTCTTTGATATAACACTACTATTGGGTACTAAGCATTATTTCCAATGAATACTCAATCTGGTGTGTCAGAGGGGCTGAGGTTCTTGAGAAGGTCAAGGCAAAGAACAGAGGACCCATCCCATTCAGTGGCTCCTACTGTGGTAGTGCTGCAATACTTTAATGGTGGAAAAGTTGATATACAACAGATGTGGATGTCTAGCCAAATTTAACAAATTGTGGGGGGCTTGGTTAGACATACCAGGTGTAGCACCTAGCTCACTCATTTTTGAAAGGCTTTTTGCATGAACCTGTAAAAAATACAAAACCCTTTAATTATTAAGGCTCGATTCATACTAGTACGGGCCATGCATTCAGGTTGCGGGTGCAGGAATCGCATTGATTCCATCACCCACCATCTCCCTCAACCAAATTGCACTGCTCTTGCAAAACCCATTCTGAATGGCAGCCCCAAGCATCTCAGCCTGCAACGAGCTTACAGATGTGGGAACTGCAGGGAAATCGCATGGTCAAAAATACCATGCAGTTTCCTTGCAACCACATTTTTAAAAAGGCACATACACCTTTTTTCTGCGGTTTACGCGGCACAGCATCCATTAAAATAAATGGGCTGCCATGCCTGAGCAAACGCAGGCTGTACACCCCACGCTAGTGTGAAATAAGCTTTATCTCAGTTCAGAGCAATAGTAGCCTAATGCTTTCCATACATCTCTTATGGACATCCAGGGTATTCTGATGTGTCTATATATCTAGTTGTAGCATGTCTCACAGAAAAGTCTTGGTGTTGATCACTGTGACGGACCTCGTACTCAATATGTCCGCCGTAACTGCTTCCTCCGTCCGGTACCACACAATCCAAGACCCATTAGCTTAGCCAGTCACCAGACAACACCAATGTAGGCTACATCAGGAATGAATCTTTATTTGACATGTCACACTTATATACAGTTGACTCAAGCCTAACCTGATTAGCATGAGCTAATTATCTTAATCAACACTGGGCTCCTTCCTTCAATTACAGGGTTAATTAGCACACACAACAATAGGTGAAATATTCTTTAGAATTACACAAGGCAACAGACAGGCTGTCTGGAGTTGACGACATTAGCATCTGACAGTGTGTGGAATACACCTTACAAGCCAGACCAGCCTCATTTATACAATAGACAGGTGGCTTGAGTTCATGACATTGAATGGGACACAAGGTGTCAGATGCTAGTCTATTTCTAATGCCAAATGCATATACAGAGAGTGTATTTTGGGGGGCCCGTGATCAGCTGGCAGGAGGCTAGCATGTAGTCCTCTCAAAAAGCCCGTGTCCCGGCTAGGTCTGTCACATTTCTCCCCTTTCGGCAGGAGACTAACACAGGAGGAGACCCCAGACGGGTTGACTCCGAAGTTAGTCCATAGTTCCAGTCCTCTAATGCCTGTACCCACACAGTATCCCAACCAAATTGTTTCAAACAGAGTATTACTCACCCAGCCAACCTCTGCCTCTCTCATAGAACATATCTGCCGCTGGGGAGAGGCCTGGACTGGCCCTCCTCCCTGGAGTCTTTTCAGCCGCTGGAGAGAAGACAGGGTGACTGGGCTCACTCCATCCTGCTGTTGGGGATCTGGGCCGACCACCCAGCATCCCTGGGTTATACTGGTGGAGACTGCATTCCCATCCACCTTTACAGGGAATCTGTCCTGTTTTAGTTGCGGGCAGAGGCCAGCAGCGCTCTGTTCCGTTGCCAGCAGTTCAGGTGGGTGTAGGAGCTTCCCTACATCATCTGCTCCAGCTAACTGTTGGGGAGAGAGGCCGACTGCCCCAGCTCCCTGGAACTCCGCAGCTGTTACCGGTGCTGGGCAGAGGTTGGTAGCACTCTGCCCGGTTGCCAGCACTTCTGCTGGTTTTCTGTTAGTGGAGACCACAGGCCCATCCACTGACACCAGATCAAGCTGCAGTTGTGAGGTGACAACTGCATTCTCTCCTTGAACCCTGATCTGCAACTCGTGATGGAGTGCCACCTCCTCACCCTTCTCCCCCTGTATCTGCTGCTGGGAAGTGATCGCCACCTTCTCACCCTGAGCCTCCAAAACTGACACAGGTGTGGGGCAGAGGTCTTGGACCCTCTGTCCGGTGACCAGCGCTTCAGCTGGGGAAGTTCCTTGTAACTCCCCAGATACTGCTGTTGATGCTGGGCAGCAGTTAGCAGAGCTCTGCCCTATTGTTAGCACTTCAGGTTTGGGGACAGCAATCTCCAGAGTTTCCACTGCCGATTCTCTTGCATGCTGCTGGACAGGCATATTCCTCCGTCCAACCTCGTTTTGTGCCGTAACAGGATCATCAAGGTCAGTCAGCACTTGCTGCATCCGCCATAAGACCTCCGCGTCCATAGCTGCGGGGGCAGGTGGGCAAAGCACTCTGTTACTATGCCACATCGCCGACTCTTCAGCCAGGATTTCAGAGCTGTCTGCTGGTATTTCCTGATAGTCCCAGGTAAAGGGAGCCCCACCCTGCTACTGAGCAGAGTCTAGCAGCTGTATGTAGGCAATCTCCAGCTCCCATTCCTGAGCGGCCAGGAACTCCAAATCTTCCTGTGCCCAGAGCACTTCCGAGATGTTCAATCTTTGCTCTCTGTGCTCCATTATTTCCTCCAAACGCCACTCCAGATCACTCCCAAAGTCGGGGTCCTCGGACAGCCTCCAGTACAACAATCCCAGGCCATTATAATCAAAGCCTTCCGTGGGCCTGTCATCCGCTGTCCACGGGCACACTTGTGCTACATACCACCGGAGGGCTCTGTAGCTCTCGTCCAAACGCATTTCTGCCCGGATCAGCCTGCTTAACTCAGCTGTCCACTCCTGCTTCGGTTGTTCCCCCAATAACAGCAATCGTACTTCATACTGCGACCAGTACCTTACATGGATGGAGGGGAGAACTTTTCCCTGGTGTCGCTGCTCACAGGCTAGCGCTTCTTTCCAGAGTTGTAGGCGAACAGAATCATACCATCCCAGCAGGACCTGCACCGATACTGGTCCTCTGTGCTGTATCCGCATCTCTCGCAACCTCCTTCCGAATTCCTCTTCCATGACGTATCTGTACCTCTGCTATCCGGGCCTTGGATCCAGGTGATGGTTTGGATGTGTTCACGACAAGGAAGCACGATCCCACCGCTGCCAGCCAATTGTGACGGACCTCGTACTCAATATGTCCGCCGTAACTGCTTCCTCCGTCCGGTACCACACAATCCAAGACCCATTAGCTTAGCCAGTCACCAGACAACACCAATGTAGGCTACATCAGGAATGAATCTTTATTTGACATGTCACACTTATATACAGTTGACTCAAGCCTAACCTGATTAGCATGAGCTAATTATCTTAATCAACACTGGGCTCCTTCCTTCAATTACAGGGTTAATTAGCACACACAACAATAGGTGAAATATTCTTTAGAATTACACAAGGCAACAGACAGGCTGTCTGGAGTTGACGACATTAGCATCTGACAGTGTGTGGAATACACCTTACAAGCCAGACCAGCCTCATTTATACAATAGACAGGTGGCTTGAGTTCATGACATTGAATGGGACACAAGGTGTCAGATGCTAGTCTATTTCTAATGCCAAATGCATATACAGAGAGTGTATTTTGGGGGGCCCGTGATCAGCTGGCAGGAGGCTAGCATGTAGTCCTCTCAAAAAGCCCGTGTCCCGGCTAGGTCTGTCACAATCACCTACATATATGTAAAAAGCCAAAAGGAGGGAAGCCAACAGCACTGTGTGGTGGGGGGCCCAACACGGGGGAAGCCCGGGTAGTAGGGGGAATCGGCACTGCATGGAGAGATGCCTACTAGCCCATTATGCATTTACTTTGCAGGGAACAAAAGAGGAAGTAAAACCCATCAGGGTTTAAAATCTTTAAATCTTTCAGCCTCAGGAAGCTGGACCCTGTGTGTGCAATGTTACACCCTGAGCCAGAAATCCTCTTGCTGCTGGCCATGACTGTGTAGTTGATAAATCTATAGCAAGCAATCTAAAGACTGCATTTCCATAATTATGTGTTATGACAGTACCTTAAAAGTAACAGACCTTACATAGAGCTCATATGAACATCATTATATTGATAGTTTCACCAGAAGCATTACTGTAGGTAAAATCTGATCACTGCGGATCCCAGCAAGAAGTGAGCGCAAAAGAAAGAAGTATAAATTACCTTTGGTATATTTATGGGTTTGGTTCAGGGGGTCTATCCTTTGTTTAAAGCAAAAAGCTTTTTTGCCTAAAATGGTACTTTCCAGGACTTTCAGGCAACATTTGCTAATTTTCACTGCCATATGTTGATGCGGATGTTTCAGCAATATATTAACTAGATTTTCCATATAAGGAATAGGTTATCGTCTCATGTTTTGATTATTTATTTTGGTCCAACATTTGTTTTCCTTAGCTTTATTAGAAACGGGAATCCCCACTGTTTTGTTAGTCAGAGCTGAGCAATCTATTGTCACTGAGACATTAAAATAGAATGTCAGACATCCCGGATGAGCTGGCTGCCAGCCGTGCTTTAAATGCTTACTATAAAAGAACAAAAGCAGTTCCAATACTAGATATATCTGCAGGTGAGAGAAACATGTTCTTAAGGCTTCCTATTTTTCATCTGCCCACAAAAGGAGTTAGGGGACCCCATGCATTTTTGGGAAGGGCACCAAATGACTTGAATGAAACAGCATGTTAAGTGAAACATGCTTCTTGTCATTAGACACATGTAACAAATAAGTAATCAATGAAAAAACTCTAAACAGATTAGTAAAATCCAAACTTGTCTGCAGCATCTTTTCCTTCCCCATTCTATGTAGGTTATTATCACTGTATTGCTCTTACAAATTACAGACCAGTGTTCACACCACACACTCCATAAAATAAAACACTAGACCTTAATCAGGAGGACGCCTACAATATACCATCCGTTTCAAGTATGTCCAGTTGTAATAGAATAATTAAAAATGTATCCAGTAAGAAATATATAACAGTCATGGAATTTTCCCTTTAAAGAACAGAAACTAGATTCCTATTATGTACTTGACATAATTTTTTGTCGCATATTAAATGTAGCATATCTCATGTGTGTATAGGACAGACGACTGATGAAGCCTTTTTTTAAATTCCTATGGGCGCCTTCTAATAGGGTTATTATGCAGGTATATACTGCGTTTAGGTAGAAAATATGATACAGGATATCACAGCAGCAGCACATCATGTGATATTTCCACAGTGAACAAACAGATAAAAAACAGTGCCATGCTATTATATCCAAATTAAAAACATATAAACATTGACGTCCAAATTTGACCAATATACAACATAAATGGAAAGTCCAAAAAGGGAGAAAGTTTAAAGGAAAAAGTCCCACAAAAGTCCCACAGATCCACTTCCAGTGGTGGTCACTTTGTGTATCTAGAAAGTGAAGAGCCAAAGCCCAACCCTGTGGGAAAACACCACTGTGTTGCAGCATGCAAGGCTTACCAGATAAAATTGACCACCCATTACAGATAGGTCAAAAACAGCATAAGATGATATGATCCCAGGTCCCCTGTAGTATAACGAATCCTCCCTGGCCTCTGTAGCACGCCTCTAATGGGATGCTTCGTATACCGATACACCAGGGATAAACAAAAGGTCTCTCATAGTGAACACCGTTATAAAACTTGACTTTATAAAAGCATTGCATTCACATTTAGTAGAACAAGAAAGTGCTTCTTAAAATCAAATCCAAGGGATACATAAAAATGGCTTTCCATCCACGCGGTGATGTCACAGCTGGCTCTGCCTTCTAATAGGGAATAGGTCATTATTTGGTCACTGAGTAGTTGCTTGTGATTGTTCTAAAGCAGTGGTTCCCAACTCTGTCCTCAAGTACCCCCAACAGGCCATGTTTTTGGATTTTCTCTTAGATAAAATAGCAGTCCAAAATACCAAGCCATTGACTCTGATTTAAAGCACCTGTGCAAGATAAAAGAAAACCTTCAAACATGGCCTGTTGAGGGTACTTGAGGGCAGGGTTGAGAACCAATGCTCTAAATCAACCTGCTGATGTCAGGTCCAAAAGTGTGAACCTTTCAAACACAGTTGAGGAAGAGGCATTGTGGCACAATGGTCCAATGCTATCTGTAGCATTTAGTCTGCACATTTGTTTTTATTTATAGATGGCTCTCACTCCAGGACGGTAATCTAAGTATGGATAATACAACATAGATAAAAAAAAATAATTAACAACCAATTTTCACATGTAAATGACGTGCAAGTAAATATGGTAATGATTGTCTTTCACTAATTTTCTCAGTCTCCTTCTAGAAAAAAAAAGCAGGAGAATTGAAAAAATGCAGTTAAAAATTATTATAAAAATTGGAAGACAACAGCTAAGATCCTGTTTTAGTCTATGTCCAAAACAATAATGAATTCAACATCTGAGGTGCATCAGGTTTCCTACACTAAAACTTCACGGAGAAAGATGAAAACTTTGGAATTTTAACAATACTCAGTATGATAATTTATTATGAGTTAAGTGGATGCATTTGTCATCTTCATCCTTGCAGTAACACTAATTGAAAATTATAAGAACGATTTTCCTTTCCCACCCCAGAGACACTTACCAAAGTCTGGAAGGGTGCGGTAGTCAATTTGTTAAGAAAATATATTAGGTGAATATTCCAATAAGACATATACAGTGAGAAAGTCTGCATAGCTTGAAGCTGTTGAATACTTTTCTATGATGTAAATTTATTAAAGGTGTGTGTTCCTGCCCCTCCCAGAAGAATTGTCCAGCTTGTGGCTTCTCAAGGAAATTGCCACTTGTTTTTTTTGCCTTTATAAGATAGGAGGGATGATGTGTTTGATAAATGAAACTGATGTGATCTCAACTTAGTTCCAGCATGTAATAAAGATCATTTTTTACCCTGCTAAGGGTCCAGTAAAACAAATTAAATGCTGTATACTATACCTTCTCAGGTTCTAATTTTATTTATTACTAGTTTAGTTTGTATAGAGGGAGTCTGCAGCTTACTGACTGTTGGTTATAAAAACGATATATATATATAAATAACTATCTTAAATGGCTGATTGTTCAAAGGCTGATTGTTCATATATGTGCATGATATATTTCTTATTTGTTTTATTTTATTTCAAATATGTTATATATACCATATATTATATATTGTATACTTTTTCATAATACATGTCTAGCATCCTGATTATATTTTTCTTTGTTGTTTTGTATCAAGTTCAGGCTTATTGGCAAAGAGAATCTTCCAATCATTTTTAGTAGTTCGATATACCCACCCAATGAGCGATATGCTTGACTCTAAAGCCCCATACACACGGTCGGACTTTTTCATCAATTTGGTCCGATCGGACAAGGTTGTTGAAAAATCAGACCGTGTGTATGCACCATCGGACAGTGTTCGTCGGTTTGTCCGTCGGACAAAGTCTTATCTCCTGCTGGAAAGATTTCCCGTCAACCCGGTCCGATCACACCAAATCCGAGCGTGTGTACGCTTGTCCGACGGACAAAGTGCTACGCATGCTCAGAAGAAATTCTGTGACGGAAGCGCTCGGTCAGGTAAAACTACCTTTCCTAATCGACACAGCACATTCGTCACGCTGCAATGTTAAAATGTCTTTAATGCAGCGCATTCTCTTTTTCTTTACAATGCAACAAGAATGACATCTTTTAGCTGCTCCTATTCACCCGCACTTCTCACAAACTTACTTCTTTATTACTTTGCACCATTTATACACTACATGTTTATTTTTACTCTGAACGGAAAAGAATCTTTGTTATTTTTTTACCATGATTTGTCTTTTTTTTTTTTTTTTGGGGAATACATATTTGAATGTTTTTTTTTTTTTTTTTTTGGAGGGGGGTTGTGTGTCTCAAATTACCAAAAACACATTATTTACATTTGTATTTCTTGCTTAAATTTACTAGGAGGTTGTTTGTTGTTGTTGCCCCTTGTTAATTCTACTTTAGGATTAGTGAAATGTACCAGCCTACTCAAAGAAAAACTGTCATTGTAGCAAAGTAAAACACAATAGTCAATGATTATTTCAAATCAAAAAAACCTTTATTTAGGTCACACCAACAAACCAAAGAGGAACGCAGCCATGGTGAAACTTGGGGAATTTGCAAAGCCTTGGCCCCCCACGGCAACCATCATTGTTCAAGCGTAGAAAATTGGGGGCCTGAGGAGTACGTATATTAAGGGGAGTGCAATCTGGTCGTGAAGTCCAAAGTATCCGGAACTGCAGCAGATGCCATCTAGGTCCCCAGGCTCTGGTACTACGAGAGGCTCCATCTTCTCTCAGACCAGACTGATTGCAGGTCGTCACTCTCAGGTCTTCCTTCCACGCTTCCTTGCACGCTGTGGCTGTCGTGCTGGTGGGGTGGCAGAAGGAGGAGGAGGAGGAGGAGGAGGTGGAGCATGGTAGCTATGGCAAACATGTGTGACTGGGGTCATCTCCCCAGCCCTACCCTTATTTAGGACATGGAGGATGAGCCCCTCACACATGTTGCGTTGCCTCACCTCCATACCCATCATTTTTGTGACAACCACCGAGCCAAAGGTCTCCTCGTCGGCGGGTGTGGCATGTAGGGAGTCTGAAGCCTCTCTTATCATCCGGAGCGCTGACTGTGCCGCATAACCCCCCCTTCTCGCCCTTTTGTACGGAGGGCGGAGGGGAGGGGTTTGGGTGTCAGTCAGGCTCCGAGGCCTAGCCCCCTCTTGGCTGCCACTACCCAGCTGGTGGCTGCCACTAACCCCTGCCTCCTCCTGACTGCCACCTTCCACAGCCACCTCCTGGCTGAGGTCTTCCTGTGTAGGAAAAAGGGACATAGTTTCAGTTATTTGTTCATCAAACACACACAATTCTCATCTAGTGACTGTTGCAAAATGTTTACAAATAGAAACCCATACAATTCTCAGCCCAGCAGTTTAGATTCTGGCCCCAAATGTCTCCAACACCACTGTCTGTTGATATGTCAAACACGTTAGGAACTAAGCAATTGGCGATCCTGAATTAAGTGAACATCATTCATTATTCCCCTAAATGGTAGCAAAACTACTATACCTGGAACAAGCTGGGCTCCTCCACCTCTTCCAGACTGGAAGGCCCAGGTTGCTCCTCGGAAGCCTCATCAGGGGTGGGCTGTGCGCAAGGAAGCGTGGAAGGAGGAGTTGAGGTTGGCTCCGTGACATCAGCCTGGTCCTTCAGAAAATGGAGACTCTGATAGTACCAGAGCTTGGGGACATAGACCTCATCTGCTGAAGTTGCAGTTTCCTCAGACTTCACGACCTTCTTCCTCTCCCTGATATACGCACTCCTCAGGCTGCCAATTTTCTTTCTAATATCATCAACAGTTGCCGTGGGGAACCTTGGCTTGACAAATTCCACAAGTTCCTCCAGGGCTGCGTGCCTCTTTGGTTTGTTGGTGTAATGTGGGTGTATACCCTGCCACAATATGGGAAAATCCCTGTATTTGGCAATGAAGAGGGGGAGAAAACTCATGTCGTTGAATCCCTTCATATCAATCTCTGCAAGACACAACAACACACAAAACCCTCAAAATTATGTCAGGCTAAACTCTCCTAATCTTCTCCATAAAGAAGCCTCAAGTTCAAATCAGTCTAGGCTAGTTATGTACCAACGTTAAATTGTACCTTCGTTTGTAGCGATCGTCTCGTGTGAGTTTTCTCTCCCCTCGTCTCCCAGATCGTGGCTACGACACAGGCGTGTGACGTTTTATATACACTGCGCATGCTTCAAACTCCGCCCGCCCCTGACGATCTTTCTCGTCTATTCCCCACCCCTTCTCTTTACGGCGTAGTGGGGAGAGCACATGGCGGGGACACAGCAGGTGCGCCACAAATATCCCACCAACGAGGAGGAGGACGAGGAAAGTCCGGAGGCAGAAACGTCCCGATCCCGGAACCTGAAATTCAAGGCCTCCAATATGTCATTTGGAGAAATGTTGGAGATGGTGGACATATTAAAGAGGAGCGACTATGATGGGAAGTATGGGCCTTACCTCAACCCCAATGTCCGCAAGGCCAAGATCATGTCTAAAGTTGTGAGAAGGCTGTACAATAATTTTGGGGTACAACGATCCAAGGAGCAACTCAGGAAACGCTGGTCAGACCTGAAACTGAGGGAGGCCGATCAGTACAGAAAGATCAAGAGAATTCTTCAAAAAAGTAAGTAGTTGTGTTTTGTGTTTGATTTCTTGCTTGCATACTGCTCCATTGTGTTTTGATTTTTACCAAGTTGTACATTCCAAAATGGCCACTTTCAGGTTCGTCTGTGCATTCGATCGTACTCAGCCTCGATCTTTCTGCCACTGTCATGGTCGTGTGTGTGTGCATTCGATCGTACGCAACCTCGATCGTTCGGCCACTTATAATACGATGTTTGGTGTTTTTTTGGGGAAAGGAAGTTTGTTCTCACTAGAAATGTCATCAAGAATGTAAAGCCAATTTATTCAATGTAAAGGAGAGGTCACTCAGTAGCTGTTTACCCATCTGGACTCTAGAGCACTAGTGCTGGGACACCCAAACCCCCTTTTTATTATGCTTTTCCACACATGTGCTCCAGTGGATACTAGAGGGGGGTCTCCATCACACAAACTTCTACCAAAAAGCTAGTCAGTTTAGCACCTTTACAAAGTGACTTCATTCATGTAGTTGACATTTGTAACTGGCCAAACTAAAATAGTGTCCGTCACTTTCAAGCAATGTTTGTCATTTCCTATTTCTGCCCTCAATAGCTTGTGTTGCTAAATCTTCCTTTTGGACATTCTCATAGGGGAGCGAAAACTTGGGCCGTCTGAGGAAACCCCCAAACCAACACCTACCAAAAAAGGGGAAAGAGCAGAAGCAGAGGAGGAGGAGGAGGAGGAAGGAGAGATCATCGAACTTGGAGAAATTGTCACCACAACAGGTGAGTGTGGGAGAACACAGCTACTGGTAAGCTAATCCATGTATGGCTGCCTCATTTCCAACACCCCATTTTTGTTTGTTTGTGGTTTTTAGGTGACGTGGATGTTGTGGAAGAAAAATCGCACTTTACCACAGAGAGTGCCCACGTACTCATCGGAGAGATAATGGTCTGCAATAGAGATCTAGATTACATAAAGCAAAACATCAATGATGTTCAACAAAAATTGAAGAACATCATTGATGTTTTAGGAAAAATATGAAAAAGCAACAAGTAATTTACACACATTTGTGCCAGCTTCTGAACACATTTGCAACTTAAAAACTGTGTGAAATTTGGAACATGCACACATTGTGTCCACATGTGCTATCTCCCATCATGGTGGGTGAATGGCAACGTTTTTTTGGGGGTGCAAACACTTTACGAACTACGAAAGTGGTTGTGGTGAAGGGGTTGCACCCCCAAAAAACGTCCATTCATCCCCATGATGGAAAATGGCACTTTTGAAGCTTCTAGGCATGTGTTTTACCATCTAATGACCATTTTCAGAACCAAATTGTGTGCATGTTCCAAATTTCCACTTTTCGGGGGTGACCCCCCCATGTGATGAAGGCAAGATCAAACACACTTTGAACATATAGTCATGTCTGATCTTGTCTTCACTTTACAAAGTTGAACTTTCCTACTTCATAGGTTCTGCTTAGCTCCATGCCTGGTTTTACAAATTGCGTAATCTTTGTAAATAATGTTGTAAATAACCAAGATGTTGTCAGTTTTGGCGTGAAGATTGTAAACGCACTTGTGAATGTTTTCCAAGTAAACTTTTTTATTTTTCCAAATGTGTGGCTTCCTTATTTAAATAAAACAATGCATTATGTATGTAAAATGTAAAGGATATGGGGGGCAATGGGTGTTATTTACTAAAGGCAAATCCACTTTGCACTGCAATTTCCTTTCCCAGGGATCTTTTTCAATGCACTTGTAGAGCATAGCGGATTTGACTTATGTAAATGACACCCACAGTGCTTTGTACGAAAACACGGAGCACAGCATTTTGGAGAATACACACATGTCAGACCTGGTGCTGAAAAGGAGTATTTTGGGTGTCAGTTATGCAGGAGAAACCTTCTCTAGACCAAAGATTAGGTAGCAAACACACATGAGAATAATCTTTTTGGGAAGAAGAGACTGTTACCTCCTTTTGCCCAGAAAGTGCATTACCACTGTCGAAGGCAAAGGGAAAAAATGACAAAGTAAAATAAGCTAAAAAGAAGACTGAAATGACAAGAAATCAGAGGTTGGTTAAAATATCAGATTTATTAAAAAATGCCTCTCACACATCGTCAGGCAGAGCAATGGCCCCCCTACCCACAAAGTATTCCATATATTGGTCCCGGACCACGCGGGCATTGAGAGGGGGCAAGCCTGGACGTGCCACTCGAAGGGCTGTGAGGTCCGCATTTGGAGGGCCCTCCACATCTGGGCCAACGGGCACCACATAGTTCCTGTTATGTCTTTTGAGGAAGTTGTGCAATATGCAACAGGCAAGAACTATGTGGTTCAGTTTGTATTCCGCCAAGTTAAATGCCGTCAGGAACAGGCGGAAGCGGCTGGCCAGGATGCCAAAAGCGTTCTCCACCACTCTTCTGGCTCTGGACAGCCTGTAGTTGAAGACCCTCTGGTCCGGGGTGAGGGTCCTCATCGGGAACGGCCTCATCACATGGGGAGTCAGCGCAAACGCTTCATCTGCGACAAAGACGAAGGGGAGTCCTTCGGCATTCTCCTCTGGAGGTGGCAAGCACAGACTGCCACTTTGGAGACGCCAGTAGAACTCCGTGTGCGTAATGGCCCCACCATCCGATATCCGGCCGTTCATCCCCACGTCCACATACATAAACTCGTATGTTGCCGACACCACCGCCAACATCACTACACTATTAAACCCTTTATAATTATAATAGTAGGACCCCGAGTTGGGCGGTGGGACGATGCGGACGTGTTTCCCATCAATTGCCCCTCCGCAGTTAGGAAAGTCCCAACGGCTGGCAAAGTGGGAGGCCACAGTCTGCCATTCCTGTGGCGTGGAAGGGAACTGTGGAGTGAAACAAGAAAAAAAAATGAGTCACTTTGCACCTAAACATTGCAAGCAGATTAGACAATCAACATCTTGGAACAAGAGCATTGTATAAAATTGGAGGCTGGAAAGTATTTACACAGAAAAATAGAGGCTCCCCTTCACAGATTACTCACCCCCCCCCCATCAATCCCCCCACTTCTGATGGGACATTGGCAATAACTATGGTTTTGGGGGGGGGGGGTGGTGGACAGGTAACCCTCTGCACTTCATTGATTGGCAAATGGCTCAATAATGTGGCCTAGTTTGGCCAGACCCTCTGTACTTAACACTATTGGCAGGCCACAGGAAAGATCAAATAACATTCCCCCCCCCCCCCCAAAAAAGGCAGGCACAGTGTGACATTATTAAATTACCAAGCAAGCTAATAGGAGGGAAAGAAGACAAAAAATTAGGAAATGGAATGTATGGAGGCAGCCCCTTGCACTACATGCTTTGCTGAATTCATCCCTAAAGATGCGCACTATAAAGAGGTAGGTATATAGTGTGTATTGACCTTGGGAAAGCCAGCAGATAAAGGATTGGTACCATCTGACAGAGCAGTTGGGGGAGGGGGTTCCTAATGAGTTTGCCCCCCCCCCCCCCCCCCCACCAAAAGAACAAAAAAAGGGGGCTCTACATGAAGTAAACCACACAGCAAACATTTGTGCATATTTTAGGGGGTGTTTTGGGGCAAACAATACTATGCAGCAGACAAAAGACATTGCTTAAGTGACTAGGCCATAGGTGTCTATTGGGGCAGAAGAGCATGCTGGTGAGGTAAGTGAAGGGAAAAATGCATGAAGGAGAAAAGGGGCACAGCATATTAGAACATATTGCAATCATGGTAATTAGGGAAGGAGGTCAAAAATACAAGTCATTAGCAAACAGAGCATACATAGAAGGGAATAGTAAAGTAGAAATGTTACCTTAATATAGTCCTCCTGCAGGACCTGAATGATGGCAGAACAGGTCTCTGGAATAATGATTCCCAGGGCCTGGGGAGAGATACCTGAAGAGAACTTCAAATCCTGAAGACTTCTCCCTGTCGCCAAGTACCTCAACGTGGCAACAAGCCTCTGCTCCGGAGTAATGGCTTGTCTCATGCAGGTATCCTGCCGGCTGATAAAGGGGGTCAGCAAAGCCAAAAGACGGTGAAAATCGGGGTCCGTCATCCTGAGAAAGTTCCTGAAATCATCAGGATTATTCTCCCGGATCTCACGAAGCAAAGGCATGTGCGAGAACTGGTCACGCTGAAGCAACCAATTCTTGGTCCACATACTCCTCATCACTCTGTTCATGGACGGGTCTTGGGTCAAAGCTAAAAGCCCGACACCAATTCCGCGTACAGCACGAACTCGGCGACGAGTACGCACGGGAAACATCGCTCAGAAGGTCACAAAAGGTCGGCTGGTCAGAACGGACAAACAGAAAGCACCGATAAACAGCAAGGCCTGAAAGAACGAAGTGAATACCAGCAACGAGCAGACAATAAGCAGTGCAAATCAAAGCGTCCTATATCAAGATATAGGCCGCAATGACCAACAAATGCGAACTGACTACACGCACTAATAAACAGATACGCACGACAAGCACAAACTGAAGAGCAGTAACGATCTGAGTCAGAAAACTGAGAAGCGCGAATCTTAAGTCACCAAACTTCCACTAACTCTCGATAAACACGGGATCAGCAGAAGGAGCCCAACGGGTGCCTGACGTGGTGCTGAACTTCCCTTTTGTAATCTCGTGGACGACGACTTACGTCACGACGTTCTTCCGGACCGGATATTCCGACAACGTAGTCCGACCGTGTGTACGCAACGCCAACATCGGACAAAGTACGTCGGACAAAGTCCGACCGACCTTGTCCGCGGATTGTCCGAGCGTGTGTATGGGGCTTAAGGTGTGAGACTTTAGGTGTAACTCTTTAATCGTTTTCATTCCTCAGCTTCCATTCAAATTTTTTCCTTATTATGATTTTCTTTCTTTTTTTAACCACGTATTTACTATTCCTAATTTAGATTCATTCTTAAAGTGGAGTTGCCCCCCCCCCCAAAAAAAAATCATTAATATTCATAAAAAAATAAATAAAAAACATTTGGAATTTATTTTTAACTCACCTCTAAATGGCTGTTGCTAGGGAGTCCCTCATAGTCTGCCTCCTTCAATGCCTGGGCTGGTGACATCACTTCCCCTCGGCGCAGGAAGGGCTCAGCTCTGCCCCCTCTCTCCTGTCAATCATCTGGGACACGTGACAGGTCCCAGATGATTGCGCGGCCACTCACAGCCGGGCGCCCACAGTCACAATGCCGGCGCCGCCGAACGGAGGGGGAGACGAACAGGGCTTCGATTCCCGCATCGCTGGACCATGGAACAGGTAAGTGTCTGATTATTAAAAGTCAGTAGCTGCTCACTTTTAATTTTTTTTTTTAAATGGGCAAACCACTTTAAGTTTCAGTAATTCCATTATTTATCCTATTTGTGTTTTTTTTTAATCAAATCCATATACTCTCTTTTATTTATATTTTTATGATTTTCATTTTTATATTAATATTTATTATTATTATTTTTATCATTACCTTTATCTACAATCTTCCAATTTTATTACACATGTTCTGTTATATTTACATTTTTATTTTTATTTAATATCACATTAATCCCCCCCTTTTCATCACATCAAAGTGCACACCTTTTAATTTGTGCTTTGCTCTGCGGTGCTCATTGCTTTTTTTAATTATGATTGTTTTTTCAACTAATTATTATGTTTCTTCACTATTATTGTTTTTGATTCATTATGTCCAACCTGCTTTTATTAAATTGTACAAACAGCACAATGTAACCTGTATAACCTTTGTAGCACTTGGACCTGCCCCCCCTGCACATTAAGGGTTAACCCTTTGTTCTGTTATAAACCCTGGATGTTAGAATCTACAGTGCCTTGAAAAAAGTATTCATACCCCTTAAAATTTTCCACATTTTGTCATGTTACAACCAAAAACGTAAATGTATTTATTGGGATTTTATGTGATAGACCAACACAAATTGGCACACAATTGTGAAGTGGAAGGAAAATGATAAATGGTTTTCAACATTTTTTACAAATAAATATCTGAAAAGTGTGGGGTGCATTTGTATTCAGCCCCCTTTACTCTGATACCGTTAACTAAAATCTAGTGGAACCAATCGCCTACAGAAGTCATCTAATTAGTAAATAGAGTCCACCTGTGTATAATTTAATCTCAGTATAAATATGGCTGTTCTGTGAAGCCCTCAGAGCTTTGTTAGAGCACCTTAGTGAACAAACAGCATCAGGAAGGCCAAAGAACACACCAGACAGGTCAGGGATAAAGTTGTGGAGAAGTTTAAGGCTGGGTTCACCTCATCACCTCAGGCGGCTCCCAGCAAGGGTCCGGTAAGTCCTAGTTCACCGTTTTAGGTCCAATTTCAGCCTGAATTTTTGGCTGAATTCGGACCTGAAACAGACCAAAAGATGCACAGGGCTCCAGTGCAAATTCGCACTGGAGCCGCAGCGGAGATATGTGAACCAGCTAGAGAGACAGTCAAAATCTTTTGCTATTGCAAATTGTATGCGATTGTCTTTTAAATTATTGGCCAATTTAGTTTTTAATTTTATGTATGCTATTGTTCCAATTTTTGTACGGTGTTACTGGATTGTCCCCAGATACACATATTACTTTTTTTTTTCTTTGTGGAGATATTGTGGAGAAGAGTTGAAGCCAGATTTGTATTTGCTAGATTTATTTTGATACTTCATTATAACCACCTGGTATATTCTCAGTGTTCTGATGAGGAAACCTGTAGTGTCTGCATTCCTCAGGAAGTATCTCACCAAAAATAAAGTTACTCTTGCAGGAGAGGCCTAAAGTTTTATCTTTATCTCATATCTGAGAAAATCAGTCATCCAATCACAGAAGTGATGTTTCTCGGGGCATTCCACACACCAACGATATGCAGAATGCCTCCAGGTTGCCATATCGTATTAGATTTTTTTTACAGTTTTAGAAAATTACAATGGCTGCAGATTGATATTGAGCCCGGTTCACACTATTGCGAACACAGACGTCACATGTGCCGATCAAATGCAATGTCTGTGCAATGCGAGTTCAGCCATACAGTTGTATGGCTGAACTCGCATTGGATTCTCATAAAAAAGGTGCATGGACTTTTTTTTTTCCATGCTGGAATCAGATCACATCACTGTGTGAATCCACAGTTAGCATTGCGATCTGTGAACCAATCTGGGGGTGTCATTAACATTGTATTGACACCTGGAGCAGTTCGAAGAGGGCAGCGTGAACTGCCTGTGGGAGAGATGTGATGCGGGAACCGCTATAGTGTGAATCCAGGCTGCTGAAAGGTGATTTTTAATAACACTAAATTAAAAGTTTAGATGTATTCCTTAATCCTTTAACTGCACCATATTTTTAAATCGTAACACAACCAAAAAAGTTAGCTTTTAAACTTAACCCTCTCTGGTCTTGGGACTCCCCTTATTGCCTTTTACCCTTCTTAAGAGCAACAATATCCATCCTCTGGGAATGGTGCAAGCAGCAACATTCCCCTGTTAGTTCATAATTGCCTAGTCAATGACTGCCCAAATATTATAAGTGATGGGTGCAGGGCCGGTGCTGTCGCTAGGCAAAATAGACAGCCGCCTAGGGCGTACTGCTGCCTAGGGCGCCCGGCCGCTGGTGTTCCTACTCTCCTCTGGCTCTGCAGCAGCCAGCATGTAACGAACTCTCAGCAGGCAGCCGCTCTGTCCGTACGTAGTGTCACAGAGACGCAGCAGCAGCGGAGGACAGTCTGTGGTCCGAGACTCCCGACACCGGAACGGAAGAGCAAATAACATCCCCTGCGCTGCATGCCTCTATGAACAGTGTGACCTGTTTGTCTCACTCTCACCAACCCTGAGTGATTGTTGTCCCTCCCTCCCACAGCCATCTATGCCGCTTTTCTGCCCATACAATTCCTATACCGGGTCATGTGGCCCCGCCTCCCCCGCCGCTCTCCCTCACGGCCTGACATGAACAACGGCAGCGCTACTCACATATGTTACAGTAGCTGGGCCTATCAGATTGGAGTAGTGGGCACTCCGGGCTTAGTGACAGCTGGATCCTGGGCTGGAGGAGGCACCAAGGCCGGGTTTGAAATTGTTCCTGCAGCTGGCAGTCTGGCAGGGTCACGTGGTCATATGCAAAGAAGAGCCCCGGGCCCAGTGAGTGAAATTCTGTCACTGACATTGTATTACTAACTGTATATAGTGTATATAGAGTGATCTGTGTACTGAGCACATGGCCTGAATGTAAGCCCCCCCCCCAGGCTGCATTTTGACACTGCTGAGGCAGCATTGATGGGCACTGGTGTGGCTGCGCTGATGGACACTGGTGAGGCTGCATTGATGGGCGCTGGTGTGGCTGTATTGATGGGCGCTGGTGAGATTGCACTGATGGATGCTGGTGAGGCTGCAATGATGTGCACTGGTGAGGCTGCTCTGGTGAGGATGCGCTGATGGGCACTGGTGAGGCTGTGCTGATGGGCACTGGTGAGGCTGCATTGATGGGCACTGGTGAGGATGTATCGATGGACGTTGGTGAGGCTGCACTGATGGGCACTGGTGAGGCTGCACTGATGAGCGCTGGTAAAGGCTGAATTGATGGGCGCTGGTGATCCTGCATTTGATGGGCGCTGGTGGGCTGCATTTCATGGGCGCTTCATTAAAAAGGTGGGGTATACATGGACTCGGCAAAGGGGTGGAGTCAGGGGTGGGGCGGCAAAATTAGGTTTTGCCTAGAGTGTCAAAAATCCTTGTACCAGCCCTGGTTGTTATGGAGCTAAGAACCATGAAAAAAAATGTTACATATGAATGTCTTTTTACAAAACTAACAAAATGTGTTAGCTACAGTATATATACTGTATTTATTTACTGTAAATGGGGATATATATTATAATGTCTTCTGTAACATGTTTACATGCTTTAAATTGTGACTAAAATAAAACACAGTCATATGACTGCCCTCCTGCTCCCCATGTGTGTGAACTTCCATCAAATTCCCTTGTCAGGTTACTAAATAGCTTCCTTCAATGAGTGTGCTGTCACAGCTCAGAGCAGGTGGACTCTGTGAGATGGTATCCCAATAACACATTAGCGTCCAGCTGAATTTGATTAGTTTCCAATGTTGTGGGAGAAGTTATTTGCAGAGTAGAATTCAGAAACAAAACAGGTGTTGGATTCATCAACTTTTTTTTTGTCAACCTTTTACTTCTGGCTTAGAACCAAAATGACACATGACTTGAAAGATGACTACTAGTGTGGTTGGCCATAATGGAAGCACTTTCTGTGCATCCAGAAAGAAAAATATCTTCTTTTTAATGTTTTCATGGCTAAACCAGTACTATATATATATATATATATATATATATATATATATATATATATACATATATATATATACATACACTATATTGTCAAAACTATTGGGACACCTGCCTTTACCATGCACATGAACTTTAATGGCATCCCAGTCTTCGTCCGTAGGGTTCAATATTGAGTTGGCCCACCCTTTGCAGCTATAACTGCTTCAACTCTTGTGGGAAGGCTGTCCACAAGGTTTAGGAGTGTGTCTATGGAAAAGTTTGACAATTTTTCCAGGCGCGCATTTGTGAGGTCAGGCACTAATGTGGATGAGAATGCCTGGCTCGCAGTCTCCGCTCTAATTCATCCCAAAGGTGTTCTATCAGGTTGAGGTCAGGACTTTGTGCAGGCCAGTCAAGTTCCTCCACCCCAGACTCACTCATCAATGTCTTTGTCTTGCTTTGTGCACTGTCCAAATCATTTGGTGGAGGGGAATTATGGTCAGGGGTTGTTTTTCAGGGGTTGGACTTGGCCCCTTAATTCCAGTTAAGGGAGCTCTTAATGCATCAGCATACCAAGACAATTTCATTCTCCCAACTTTACGGGAACAGTTTGGGGATGGCCCCTTCCGGTTCCAACATGACTGTGCACCAGTGCACAAAGCAGTGTGCAAGGCTTCACCGCCGATTTCCCTTACCCAAGATGGTGAAGCTAGCACCTGAGAGCCGATCCAAAAATCGGCTTGGGTGAGGACACCGAGGGCTCCCTGGACAGGTAATGGTAAGTGCCCTAATAGTAAAAGTCAGCAGCTACAGCATTTGTAGCTGCTGACTTAAAATTTTTTGGTGGGCGGGAGGCTGAAGCTCTGCTTTAACTTTAGATTAAAGCAGAACTCTATTAAATAATATATTTACACGACAGTTTAAAAAAAAAATACTAAGTGTTAAGACGTGTATGTCACTTTAATTAAGTGTGATTGCTGTAAAATTTACACTTGAATTTAGCAGAAGTACGACGGGAGCAGCTATGACAGCTGTGGGCTCTCATACACAGAAAATGCAGTGTTTTTTCTCCCCTCTCTCTCTCTCTCGCCTTGCCCATTCACAGAACACCTTGGGAATGGGTTAAAAAAAAACAAAGGGTTCTGTGACTAGGCAAGGGGATAGCATAGCTCCCAACTGTCCCTGATTTCGAGGGACTGTGCCTGATTTGGAATAATGTCCCTCTGTCCCTCATTGCTCCTCAATTGTCCCTCATTTTGGTTTGATCTATATAGATGTATATAAAATGCACTTTTTATCTATCAAAAAGTGTTTTTCAGTACTAAACCTTTTATCTGATTTCTAAATTGTAAATTCCAAAAGCCAATATAAAGGAATAGTAGTGGTAAAAAAAGCACTTGTGGGTTTAACCAATCTTGTTTTTTTTAACAATTCTCCTTTAAGGGGGCGTGGTAAGGGGTGTGTCCTATGCCTGCATACTTTTGCTGATAGGTGTCCCTCATTCCCATTTCAAAAAGTTGGGAGGTATGAGAGAGGATGGATGGACAAACAACAGAGCAGCTTAAATGTATGAGAATCACAGGAATCATGTTGCAGCACCAGAAGTATTGTGATGTCTATACTTCCTGCCATGAATGAAACGTGTAAATATTACAATGGCAACAAACATATGTAAAGTGACATATGCCTCTTATTACATACATATTACACAATCCATTTTTACACCGCAGATAACAAATCATTTTTCCCAATTCTGCTTTAAGTACAGCATATCTTATCCACATGTAATGTATAAAAAGAGCCATTTTCGCTGGTTTAATAATCTGTTACAGTGAAATAATCACAGGATTGCATGTCAGTTCTTTAAAGTCAAACTACAATAACTTGCTACTTAAGAAACCCGATATTCCAAACTTTTAGACAGAAATGTTCATTACATCGAACAAATAATGTGCGCCCTCTTGTGGACTTTTAAATAAATCATGAAGTCTCCTACAGAGCAGGAATGTTTTAGCTGTTCACTGTTAAAGATCGCAATAGCCAAAACATGATGCGCTTATTGTGCTACAAACCTTAGATTCAAAATTTTCATCCAAATTAAAGATATGGCATACTGTTAAAACCACTTTTAACAAATAGTCAATTATTTAAAATACTGCATTTAAAGTGGTTGTAAACGTCAGGCATGAAATATGAACAAAGCATATCCCTCTATAGTGTGTATTTGTCTTAATTAAGAGTGCTAAGGATGCATTCACATATGATCACAGAGCAGCCAGAGCGATTCCAGCCATTGTGCATTGAAGGCTGGCTAGGGGACAGTGTGGTGCACAATTCAGCGCACCGCACCGCACCATCCTTTTTTAGTTTGTTTTTGTTTTGTACAAGCTTTATTTGAAGTGTACAAAATGTACACTTGATTGCCTGCAATGTCTGGCAGTGAGATGTGCTGTTTGACATTGCAGTGTGATTGTGGTGTGCTATGAGAAAATGCAACATGTCTGCATTTTATTGCAGTGTAAATGGGACACGCGAGAAACAATTGTTTCCCATGTTACCCTGCGGTGACAGACGTTTTACCATGCGGCTTTAAACCTCAGCACTTTGAACGGATGTAGAGAAAAGAGGGCTTCAGATAGACAGGTACAACTTACATAGAGGGATTTTATTCATCTGTGTATAACCTAAAACCAGTCACTTCCGTGGGTATATATGTAAGGGTTTACAACCATTTTAAGTATTGAGTAGATTTCCTGATCTATGTGAATGGTTACAAAGTTTGGAATAAAACAAACAGTGCTGCCTTATGATGCTATACATTCTAAGCATTTGTTTGATATTGTAATCAATAAAATAATGTATTCATAATGATTCTTTAATAAAATCATCAATCATTATTTAATAATAATTTATTAAGGTACACATAGAAAGCAGATAAACATCAACAGAGTTTGCCAATTTAGTTATGATAACGCTATAACTGGAATATCAATGGGCATCTTCAGATGACAGCAATTATATGGGCCGATCACCATTGACAGAGAGGTAAGTCATTGATTTCCAGGTTGATGATTAAGCTAAGCCTGGAATCTTCAGAATGCACAAATGAATATTTGTGTGTCATGAGCATGACCACGATGCCTGTGTGGCCAGCTATTGGGCAGTTGAGACACTAACCATTGCCTATACTTTATTCTGGATTTGTTAGCAGATTTATGTGCAACTACAGCATGTGCTAGAACTAAGTATACAGATTGCAAAAGTTTTCCAGTTTATGGCTCATCCACAAAACATTCACAAGATCTCTATGGCTAGCTATTGGCCAACAGAGAGATCATTCATCACCCTGTTTGTTATATCATATCTCCGGACTGCTGGCTGATTTATATAACCAGCTTTAGTCTGCAGGTTGGAGGAACCTCCGATGGGAAAAGTTTAGGGCCGTTACTGATTAAAATTTTCGTGTTTGATTAATCGATTTTTTTTAAATCGATTAATCGACTAATTTCGATTAATTAACGCACATACAGATCCAACTACTTTTAGCTGATCTCCTTGCATTGCAACTCTGCATTAGTCAGTGGTAAATGTGGTATACACTATATACAATCACCCGACACTAGTTAGTTTCCACAATCCATGACATAACTTCACAGTTCACACAAATACGTTTTAAATTCAAATTGTAGCACTGACATAAGTAATTTTTTTTCCACAGTAGCGTGACAATCCCTCCACCTCCGATCTAACTAATCACTCCCACCTTATGGCATGGACCCCTGTGCAAACAGGTGGTCATGCAAGTGGGTATGAAAAAAGGGTTAACACGGACCATAAACTTCTCTCACGTTTCCTTAGATCTCAGTAAGGACGCCACGTCATGTGTAGAAAGAAAGATCTAAGTGCTCACGGCTTAAGTATAAGATTACATTTTTGTGTTCAAACACAAACTACTCACATAAAGATGATCAAAATACAGCATGTAAAGCCGACGATCGTGTTAGTTCCGTAGGGTAGCAGGGGGTGACGTCATGCGTAGCTCCTCCCCTGTACGCGTTACGTTCAATTTAGAACTTCAACGTCACCGGACTCCTCCCCCTTCCCTTCGTTAGCAGACGGAGGCACTTGGGGAAGGGGGGGGGGAGTCCGGTGACGTTGATGTCTTTGATGTCACCGGATATCCGATGGAACTCCCTGAAGACCCAGAAGCCGGCGGAGAGGTGAGTACCGATCAAAAGAATTTTGATCGATCAAAAAAAATGAATCGATTAATCAAGGAATTAATCTTTAATTTCCACAGCCCTAGAAATGTTGGATGTGAGCTTGTTGTCGGAAAGTCTGACTGTGTGTATGCTCCATCGAACATTTGCTGTGGGA
This sequence comes from Lithobates sylvaticus, assembly GCA_028564925.1. Classification (NCBI taxonomy): domain Eukaryota; kingdom Metazoa; phylum Chordata; class Amphibia; order Anura; family Ranidae; genus Lithobates; species Lithobates sylvaticus. Next base: position 541,690,087 of record CM053026.1, read on the forward strand.
CTTTCCGCCAACAAATGTTTCTTAGCAGGTTCTCATATTTTCCACCAGCAAAACTTATTGTCCGATGGTGTATACACAAGTCCGTCCCACAAAAGTCCACACATGCTCTGAATCAAGCGGAAGGAGCCGGACTGGCTATTGAACTTCCTTTTTCTCGGCTTGTTGTACATCTTGTATGTCACCGCGTTTCCACATTTGTAATTGTTGGACAACATTTGTGTGACCGTGTGTATGCAAGGCAAGTTTGAGCCAACAACCTTCAAACAAAAATCCACGGTTTTGTTGGCTGAAAGTTGCATTAAATGCAAATAAGGCTAATTTCACACTGAGGTGCTTTACATGTGCTATAGGGCTAAAAATAGTGCCTGTAAAGCGCCTCTCCTGTCATTCCAGTGTGAAAGCCTGAGTGCTTTCACACTGGAGCAGTGCGCTGGCAGGAAGCCAAAGAAAGTCCTGCAAGCAGCATCTTTGAGGCCCTATAGGAGCGGTGTTTACACCGCTCCTAAAGTGCCCCTGCCCATTGAAATCAATAGGCAGCGCTGGCAAAGCACCGCTGCATGTGCGATTTGCGGGGCGCTTTTAACCCTTATTCGGACGCTAGGGGGGGTTAAAAGCACCCACCTAGCAGCACAGCTAAAACAACAGTAAAGTGCCAAGTAGTAAGTAGGAGAGCTAAGTACATGGATTTGTGGAGTTCCCAGTGTGTGAACATTCACAAGCTCATTGATATAAAGTCCATATATAACTCTAAATGCAAAACATCACTCCACACAATGATTTAACTATGCATATTGTAACAATTTACTGTCTTAATGCCAAAGGAATCCCATTCCCTACAATAAGACAAAACCAGAACTGGTCACAATTTATACAAGGCATCTTTTGAAGGACTAATAAGATTAGGGTCATACCCTTATCTCCTGGCTCATTAAAGCTGCACTGCATCCATTTCTCAGCATTCATTTCTCTGCATCCATTGACCTCTGCACTCCCTCCATCCCCTCTTCCATTAGCAGTATGAGAAGGTGAATACACCTTCCAATACAAAATTTGTATAGTAACAATAGTGGTCCTTTGAACCAGAGGAAGTAGATGTTTCCCATGCTGGTCCAAACATTTGCAAGAATAACTCATTCTGGAATGGACACACATCTATTATGGTAAATTATATATTTTAGCCACACAATGTCATTGAAGGACGGCTCTTGAATCATATAAAATGAATTTTTAAAAAATGTGCTATGTTCTCCTTTGTTTGTTAGCAGGAATGTGTCTCACTTTTTATTGGTGTTACATGCATCGCTATTCTGTTATTTAATTATGGGTCATCTGGCAGCAGTGAATATTCAGTCTACACTGTGGAATTTACCGATTGCCTTTATCCACAGCCCTGAAATACTTTCTTCAGCTACTCTCTGAAGCAATGAATCAACTTTGCCTATGGTGGACGGCTAAAATCCCTTATGCTCTGTCCCCTCCTTTGCTTCCTAACAGATGTGTGATTGTTACACAATTTTATTTTTATGATCTTATGAGCAATTGAGGGGATAATAAATCTTACATAAGTTCAGCTGCACACGTCAAACAGGTGTTCATAGTTTCCCCAAAAAATGTAATGTCAACAACAGCAGACTCGTACAGTAGATCTCAATAGAGGACTGAATTTGCTCGAGCATGGTTATAGAACAAAATAAAACATCACATAATCATGTTTGAGATTTATTCTCTTTAAGATACCTTACTCTGATTTATTGCAAATCAATGTGATGTGCACATGCATACACAGCTCAGAACTATGCCATGCGGAAATTCAATAAATGTGAATACACAACTCCATGGGCATAACTGTCTATTTTCAAGCATAGACCCCAAAATCAGCGAACAAGCCAACATATTTTAGTTAAAAAACAAATATCGACATTATTATTTGACATCATTTTATCATTGGGTATTTTTTTTCTGAATTATTGTAAACTAGATATGTGTTATTACAATGACAAATAAATATTAGCATCCAATTTAATTTACTGTAATATAATTCATTTTATAATCAATAGCTGTATGTATGACACATATTTTGCAGATTTTTGTTTCCAACTGTTACTTATTAAGAAATCTATTTGTTTTCACCCAAAATCACATCAACTTCCACCTAGGATTTACACATGTTGCCAATAGAATCCATTTTGAATAAGTATGTGAATCTAGGGTGAAAGATGTGTGAAACATGGGTGAAAACATTTTTAAGTAGACCTCTTTTTTTATACCTAAATCTAGGTTTATACAAGTTGGACTATCAAAAAATGGAATCTGTAAAACTACAGTTTGCAATTATTTATGTATACACTGATAGAAATATAACATTTTTACATATAGCTCTGCCTTATATCTGTGTCTTGGCACTCTTCTCTTGGAGTCTGTTAAATAAAAACAATACATTGTATGCAATTGGTAATTATATGAAATAACTACAAATCTCTCAGCAGGCCAAGATCATGTGATCCATTCTAGTTCAAATGTGTATCAATATACTGTATGTCTACAAAAGCTTGAAACCAAGTGAATTGATAGTTTCCAATAATGTAACCACTTGCTCTGATGTATGTGTGCACATGTACAATATTCCCCTGAGTTCTTTTATTTCATTAATGAATCTGTAGAGTGATGCTGAATGTAAATGTGATAGATAGGATATAGATAGATAGATAGATAGATAGATAGATAGATAGATAGATAGATAGATAGATAGATAGATAGATAGATAGATAGATAGATAGATAGATAGATAGATAGATAGATAGACAGACAGACAGACAGACAGACAGAAAACAGTATTTATTTTAGTTACCTTAGTTTCTCTGGGCTAACAAAGATTCCTGAAATGGTAGTCTCACATTCATTACATCCTGAAATCATCTAAATGAATATACCAGCCTTTGAACAGGGGGTCCTTTTACACTTGTCAAGTTTTCTCCTGGCTATCATCACTTAAGGCCCCATAATGGTACCAGTATGAGTAAATTGAACACTGTAATTTGTGAAGGCTAAAACTCATGGTAAAAGGTATAGTGGTCCTTTAATCAATGTACCCTTAGTGGTCCTAGTGGTTGTTTCAGGAGTTGTTTCTTTTTGTTAAAGTCAAATTAGTATAATATTAGGAGGTCTATTTATAAAGACCAGCAAAATAATTTATAATCATGTCTGCATCATGACCTACTTTGCAATTTTTTCAGTAGTTGTTAGTAGTTCAAAATCGTTAATTGTGTTACTGTGATGCAAAAAAAGTGAAAAATAAAATAAATGGTAAAACAAACAGTGAGAGAAGGAGAAATTAAAAAAAAAAAAAAAAAAGTCTTTATTAAAGTGGTTGTAAAGGTAGAAGGTTTTTTTACCTTATAACATTGTAAAAAAAAAAAAAAAAAAAAAAGTATTCGTACCCCTTGACATTTTGCACATTTTGTCATGTTACAACCAAAAAAAAATGTATTTTATTGGGATTTTATGTGATAGACCAACACAAAGTGGCACATAATTGTGAAATAGAAGGAAAATGCTAAATGGTTTTCAAAATGTTTTAATAATAAATATGTGAAAAGTGTGGTGTGCATTTGTATTCAGCCCCCTTTACTCTGATACCCCTAACTAAAATCTAGTGGAACCAATTGCCTTCAGAAGTCACCTAATTAATAAATAGAGTACACCTGTGTGTGATTTAAACTCAGGATAAATACAGCTGTTCTGTGAAGCCCTCAGAAGCTTGTTGGAGTACCTTAGTGAACAAACAGCATCACAAAGGCCAAGGAACACACCAGACAGGTCAGGGATCAAGTTGTGAAGAAGTTTGAAGCAGGGTTCTGAAAAAATATCCCAAGCTTTAAACATCTCACAGAGCACTGTTCAATCCATCATCATAAATTGGAAAGAGTATGGCACACCTGCAAACCTACCAGGACATGGCCGCCCTGCTAAACTGACACGCCAGGCAAGGAGAGCATTCATCAGAGAAACAGTCAAGAGGCCCATGGTAACTCTGGAGGAGCTGCAGAGATCGGATGGGAGAACCTGTCCCCAGGACAACTATTAGTTGTTCACTACAAAAATCTGGCCTTGAATGGAAGAGTCGCAAGAAGAAAGCCATTGTTGAAAGAAAGCCATAAGTCCAGTTTGCGAGAAGGCATGTGGGGGACACAGCAAACATGTGGAAGAAGCTGCTCTGGTCAGATGAGACCAAAATTGAACATTGTGGCCTAAAAGCCAAACGCTATGTGTGGCAGAAAACTACCACTATACATCATTCTGAACACACCATGCCCACTGTGAAGCATGGTGGTGGTACCATCATGTTGTGAGGATGCAGCAGGGACAGGGAAGCTGGTCAGAGTGGATGGGAAAATGGATGGAGCCAAATACAGGGCAATCTTAGAATAAAACCTGAGACTGGGGCAGAGGTTCACCTTCCAATAGGACAATGACCCTAAACATACAGCCATGCCAGAGCTACAATGGGATGGTTTAGATCGAAGCATATTCATGTGTTAGCATGGCCCAGTCAAAGTCCAGACCTAAATCCAATTGAGAATCTTGGGCAAAACTTGAAAATTGGTGTTCATATTTGCTCTCCATCCAATCTGACAGAACTTGAGCTATTTTGCAAAGAAGAAAGGGCAAAAATGTCACTCTAGATGTGCAAAGCTGGTAGCGACATACCTAAAAAGACTTGCAGCTGTAAATGCAAGGAAAAGGGGTTCTACAAATTATTGACTCAGGGGGGCTGAATACAAATGCATGCAACACTTTCACATATTGATTTGTAAAATATTTTGAAAACCATTTATCATTTTCCTTCCACTTTACAATTATGTGCCACTTTGTGTTGGTCTATCACATCAAATCCCAATAAAATACATTTACATTTTTGGTTGTAACATGACAAAGGGGTATGAATACGTGTTCTTGACGGTCAAAAGTTCAGAGACCTTTTGTGTGACCGTGTGTATGCAAGCCAAGCTTGAGCAGAATTCCGTCAGAAAAAACATTTCCGACGGAAAATCCACTCGTGTGTACAGGGCATTAGAGCAGTGTGGGTTGGTCAGGATCAATGGTGTCCTCAATGCTGAGAAATACAGGTAGATACTGATCCATCATTCCATATCATTAGGGTGGCCCCAAACTTATTCTGCAGCAGGACAACAACCCCAAACATAGGGTTGTTGTCCTGCTGCAGAATAAGTTTGGGGCCACCCAAGCCAATGTCATTAAGAACTATCTTCAGTGTAAAGAAGAATAAGGAGTCCTGCAAGTGATAGTTTACCCCCCCCCCCCACACACACACACACATACAAAACCCTGATCTCAACATCATCAAGTCTGTATGAGATCATGTGAAGAGACAGATGAATTTGAGACAGGCTACATACACAGAGCGTGAGCTATTTTGCAAAGAAGAAAGGGCAAAAACGTCACTCTAGATGTGCAAAGCTGGTAGCGACATACCTAAAAAGACTTGCAGCTGTAATTGCAGGGAAAGGTGGTTCTACAAAGTATTGACTCAGGGGGGCTGAATACAAATGCATGCAACACTTTCACATATTGATTTGTAAAATATTTTGAAAACCATTTATCATTTTCCTTCCACTTTACAATTATGTGCCACTTTGTGTTGGTCTATCACATCAAATCCCAATAAAATACATTTTAGTTGTAACATGACAAAGGGGTATGAATACTTTTTCAAGACACTGTACCTAAGCCTGATGCAACAATGTACCCGAGAGCAAAAGCTCTCTGCTCTCTTGCTCCTCACAGGCCAGAGAGGCAACAGTTGGATCCTTTGGCTACTGGTGCGGTCAATCAAATCCTGTGATAAGGGCTGAGCCGCACTGTCTGCCAATGGACACAGGCAGCAGGGCTTTTGATTGAGCCCGCAGGTGTGCCACCATGGGAAGTGGTTTCCTATGGTGGCACACTGAGAAGAGGAGAAGCCAGTAGCGCCAGCGGGGGACCCGAGAAGAGGAGGGTGAAGGCTGCTCTGTGCAAAACCATTGCACAAAGCAGGTAAATATATGTTTATTATTTAAGAAAAATAGGTTTACTCTAACTTTAAAATGAAAAAGAGTAGAAAAAACACAAATTTCAAGGTTTTGCTCCCCTTATTTGAAATATAGTAAAATACAAGTAGACAAACTACCAGCACAGTGTTATACAGTTGCAAGAAAAAAATATTAGAAGTATCTGTATTTCTGCATGAATGGTTTCAAAAATAATAGACAAACACTCTGCTTAAACCTGTAATACACAGCTGTATAATTCATGTATTTATTAAACACCTTATTTAAAAAGAGGAGCATATTTTGCTGCAATATACTTGGACGACATTATTTAGGCACCTCTCAATCCAGGAGGAAAGACCTCCGCTTACCAAGGAAGGACCTGTGACATCATCAGACTGGCTTGAAGACCGAAATTCTGGTAGGGGAGGCTTAATGAAGTTGGAGTTTCACTTTAATCATTCGCCATTCAGACTGGAAAATGCCTGCGAACCATTGTATTTAGTAAGTGGTACATCCTCCTATAAGAGCACTATCATCCACTACTTTTTTCTGTGTGTACAGTGGCTATAAAGCAGGTTAGACTGTACCTCCTGACATTTATTGTTCTGCAAATCTTTGTATAAACAATTCCCTTTGGGTCATGCCACAGTATTTCGGACGAGTTAAGGTCTGGACTTTGACTTGGGCAATTTTTTTGTTTCCTGTTTAAGCCATCATATCATCATTTTTTTCCTGTGCTTTGGGTTAATGTGTTGGAGCACTAAACATAGCAGAAGTTAGGGTTTTTTTTTTTTACTTTACAGAACAATGGTTATGTCCTTAGTGTCCCTTCAAGAACACTACATTCTTTCAATCACACATGAACAGAGAATTTGGCAAGTTCTGTAAGTGCTTTGCACTGCATAAGCTTAGTTCTTGCTTCAATCTTTGCAGGACATTGCAATCTTGTCGACAGTATGTATTATTATGACCACCCAGGCCTACAGAAATCAGTGTGTAGTGTTTTCAATTTTTTCTTTTAAAAGTTCTCCGAAATTATTTTAAATTAGGACATGGGTCACATTAAGAACATTTTCTTGATCAAAGCAAACTTTGTCAGTGCCTAAACTTTCTACTTTTTTATAGAATGGGGCACATTTGAACCAAACCTGACTTTCATGTCACTGGTTGAAATATCTCCAATTACCTTCTTTTAAAGAGACATTATCCTAGAGGTTTAAAAACTTTTTTTATATCAATGCTGCGTACACATGATCTGAATTTCAGCCAGCAAAAGTCCGATGAGAGCTTTTCGTCAGAAAATGCGACCATGTGTATGCTCCATCTGACTTATGTTCGGCTGAATTTCCGCCAGCAAAAGTTTGAGAGCATGTTCTCAATTTTTCAGTCGGAAAAAGTTCCGATCGGAAATTCCGATCGTCTGTAGCAATTCCGACACGCAAAATTCCTACGCATGCTCGGAAACAATTTAAAGCATGCTCAGAAGCATTGAACTTAATTTTCTCGGCTGGTCGTAGTGTTGTACGTCACCGCGTTCTCGACGGTCAAAAGTTCAGAGACCTTTTGTGTGACCGTGTGTATGCAAGCCAAGCTTGAGCGGAATTCCGTCAGAAAAAACATTTCCGACGGAAGATCCACTCGTGTGTACAGGGCATTAGAGCAGTGTGGGTTGGTCAGGATCAATGGCGTCCTCAATGCTGAGAAATACAGGTAGATACTGATCCATCATTCCATATCATTAGGGTGGCCCCAAACTTATTCTGCAGCAGGACAACAACCCCAAACATAGGGTTGTTGTCCTGCTGCAGAATAAGTTTGGGGCCACCCAAGCCAATGTCATTAAGAACTATCTTCAGTGTAAAGAAGAATAAGGAGTCCTGCAAGTGATAGTTTACCCCCCCCCCCCCCCCCACACACACACACACAAAACCCTGATCTCAACATCATCAAGTCTGTATGAGATCATGTGAAGAGACAGAAGAATTTGAGACAGGCTACATACACAGAACATCTGGGGTTAGTTCCCCAAGATGTTTGGAACAACCTACCTGTTGAGTTCCCTCAAAACGTGTGTGCAAGTGTACTTAGAAGAATTGATGCTCTCTTGAAGGCTTTTAAAAGGTTGTTACACCAAATATAGATTTAATGTGGATTCCTCTTCTGTTCATTTATTTTTCACTTTGTTAATTGATAAAAGTAAACTATTAACACTTCTATTTCTGAAAGTATTCCTAATTTACAAAATTTTTTCACACCTGCCTCAAACTTTTGCACAATAGTGTATGTTCCAGTAAAAACGGAATTGTAAACCTCAAGGTGCATTCAGGAAGTATAACTTGTCTACTGTACAATAAAGTTTTGCACCCAGCCATTGCACTAGACCACCTAACCCTTCTTTCTCAGTAATCTAGAGAACCTCTTCTTATGGTGCAGGAAATCCTTGTTTATGATGGAGGAGAGGTATACGTAAACAGGCTACCTACAGGTACTTGAATGTCTTTCCCATATAGAAAGCCATAAAAAATGTCAGTATGATTATGTTTCTTTTTTTTAAATTCTTTATTTAAGGAAAGACAAAGGTTTACAATCACAATGTCCAGAGTGCTACCGGCTCTAGGTAACTCAGGCACAGCTGAGGGAGTATGTAACAATGAACAACAGAAAAATACCCAATACTTGTTTCTCAAATAAAGGTAAGGGGTCAAAAAAACAAAAACAAATTGGAGGCATTATGGGTTGCATGCAGATGATTACAGGTTTATCAGATTTAAATAAATTGAGGAAAATATTAGACTTTAGCACAGCTACAGTATTGGCTTAACTACAGTAAATATCTTGCTGATTGCTTATAATTGCCCTTTAAGCAACAGAAGAAGGATTTCATGATATGGCCTTCTGCAAAATGTATTGATATTATATTTGCACTAGCATTTAGAGCAAACACTAAATCTGCTCAGCAAAACGGCAATTAAAATCCATGCATTCCAGCTCTACTAGTGTATGCGATTAAGCTTCGCTATGCATTGTGTGACAAAATCATAATATAATATCACAAAATGCAGTTTAATTAAAAACCCAAATGCAGAAAATGCATAGGTTCCAGCTGTGCAAAGTATAAAGGATTAGCTGACAAATATTTTAGATGAAGCAGCCCTTCAGGCAAATTACAGAACTGCCAGACTACCAGACAAAGTCTATCTGTATGAGAAATCACTGGTCCTTTGACATTGTTACTGCATGTATATATCTAAACAATGTTTCCAGCTACATTTAACCCTTTGTGATGCGCATCTCTTGTACACGCTCAATGCTTTGATACAAGTTAAAAGCGTCCAAACCTATTCATTTCCATAATTTTTAAAGTACCACCATGTGAAAGTGAGCTATATATAGCAGTCAATGCAGCTGTACATTTCTGCAGTACACGCTGAACTTGCTATACGCATACCTACAGTATGTACAAATGTTAAAGTGAAACTAAATCATATCTTTATTCTCCAAAAAGATACTCCAGAAACATCCACTACATAATGGCCCTGTAATCTAAGCACTGCACAAACTGTTGGCGCTATATAAATCCTGTATAATAATAATAATAATAATCTATTTTTCATGAGATTTTTTGTGTGTGTGTGTTTTTCTGCCTCCTTGCAACATCCTCCATTAACTCCTGAATCTCTCCTTTCCCTCCTCACTTATGTTTGTTTTTAACAAGCAGTGCATGTTAGTTTGATCATGTTCACTGCTCTATACACACTTCAAATCCTATAGTTCTATAGTATATAATACGGTTGTAACCCTATAAAAAGTGTAAAAAAAAAATTATCATGTTCCTTTAAAGCATGATATACAGCATAGTGCTTGTGAAAAGTCATTGTCCCTCTCTATGCTGTAAAATACCTAGTTGATCCTGCCTGTTCCTGAGTCCCCCTGTGCTGTGTGTGCTGACCACGCTAATGATGGCTGCTGATCCATGATACCGTGGTCAGTTTACGTGCCTCCGTCAGTCCTCAGTCTCTCCTTCTCCCCATCTCCCCTTCCCTCCCTGCCTGTCAGCTATTGAGTCAGTGCCGATCTGCTCTTCGCCTCTCCCTTCCTACTGCTATTCTGTGTAAAGTAACTGTGCCTAATGACTAGAATCCCCTCTGTTATATGAAGCTATGTTGCACAGTGTCTTTGTTTTATAAAAATTATGCAGCTCAATACCTTATTTCAGAGCGCCGATGAGCAGTCACGTGACTGCACACCATTCTCTTCCTCCTCTCCTGGCTGAAGTCAGAGGGGAATCTCAACACCTCCCGCTGTAGTCCTCAGATCAGGGAAAGAGAGTGTCAGGATGTCACGTGACACTGTGCAACATAGCTTCATATAACAAAGGGGATTCTAGTAATTAGGCACAGTGACTTTACAACTGCTTTAATACATCTTGGGAGAAAGCCAGAGAGACTGGCTACATTTCTACATACAGTGGGACTATGGGGAATGAACAAAACCAAGCTCTAACAGAAAGTTAGGGGATTTGGAGTAGGCTGGGAGGAAAGAAAGGTATTTTTTTGTGTTAAGAACAAATGCTTGGCTAGATTTTTTTTTAAACCTGAGCTTTATGTCCATTTAATAGATCCTTACAAAAAGACTTTTTATATGGCTGGCTCTAATATTCCACTTGCCCCATTGATCTTTACCAAATATAGAGGGTCTCCCAGGGTAAAGTGTTCTTAGTTTTGTAATATATTTTATTTTAATCTGACATTGTTACTATTTGGCAGCTCAGACAGTTCTTACTTGCACACTTTGATTAATCTCAGTCTTTATACTTTTTATATAACACTATAGACTGTACCATAACCTTGTGGTAGAAATGCAGGTGACAACTATACACCGGAGCAGTGTAGTCAACCGTCAGTATTTTAATTAGCAGCCAGTAAAAAATGGGCACTTTTCTCCTGCCAGTAAATGCCAGTGAAAGAAAAAGGTTGACAGTAAAAAATATGGCTTTGACACTCAGCACGGAACTGTGCATGCGAATGAGCAGGACTAGGCCATCCAAGTGCCTGCTACAGTGTGTCCGGGCAGCACTGACAAGGGGGGAGGGACAGTCTGGCGGAGGCAGTTCCTGAGCGTGTCATGTGATGTCATGGTGCAAGGGAGCCAAACAGAGCGGCTGGAGTTAGGGGTGTGGGTCTGTAGGACGGGAGCAAGGCAACCCGGGAGTAGGTACTGTTTGGATTGAAATGGACTGAAGGGACCACCTGGCATGGAGAGAGACTGTCACTGGGACTCAGGAAGTGTCATGTTGATGAGGAGTCATCATCATCATCTGTGCTGCTGCACACTGCTGTCAGTGTCACTGTGAGAGTCAGTTTCATTTGTGTGTGCCTGCCCATTCTAATTTCTTGCCCTCCTGAATCCTGTCCCTGAGTTACTTACTTACTGTATCAAAAATAAAATAAAAAATATGTTTTTTTGCCTTTTATATATACTTTAAATCACATTGTTAATTGCATATTGTACTTGTTTGTAGCCTAAATACTTAAATTTGCACCTACAATTTTAATTTTGTAACTTTTGGAAATGGCAGTAAAAACTTTGCTGTGCCAGTAACTTTTGGGTGTGTCAGCAAATTTCAATCTGGTAGGTTGGCAACATTGCACAGGAGATTAAAACCCCTTTCACACTAGAGGCGTTTTTCAGGCGCTATAGTGATAAAAATAGTGCCTGTAAAGCGCCTGAAAAAAGCCTCATCTGCAATCCCAGTGTGAAAGCCCAAGTGCTTTCACACTGGGTTGCTGCGCGGGCAAAAAAAGTCCTGCAAGCAGCTTCTTTGAGGCGCTTTAGGAGCGGTGTATACACCGCTCCTAAAGCGCCCCCCTGCCCATTGAAATCAATGGGCAGCGCCACCGTAGCACCTGCAGTGGCGCTTTTAACCCTTTTTCGGCCACTAGCGGGGGTTAAAAGCTCCCAAAAAGCGCCACAAAAACTACGGTAAAGCGCTGCTAAAACTAGGGGTGCCTTACCACGCCTTATGCCACGTACAGACGATCGGACATTGCGACAACAAAACCGTGGATTTTTACCCGACGGATGTTGTCTTAAACTTGTCTTGTATATACACGGTCACACAAATGTTGGAAATTCCGAACGTCAAGAACGCAGTTATGTACAACAAGTACGACGAGCTGAGAAAAATGAAGTTCAATAGCCAGTGCGGCTCTTCTGCTTCATTCCGAGCATGCGTGGGCTTTTGTGCTTCGGAATTGTGTACACACGCTCGGAATTTACGGCAACAAGTTTTTTTGTCAAAAAATTTGAGAACCAGCTCTCAAACATTTGTTGTCGGAAATTCCGACAGCAAATGTCCGATGGAGCCTACAACAAGCTCACATTGAATATTTGTTGTCGGAAATTCCGACCGTGTGTACGGGGCATTAGTGTGAACAAAACAAGAAGCCATTGCAGAGAGAACCTCAAGATAATCTAGTAGTACATCTAAAAAGTTTCAGAAGAACTTGCATGAATTAATTATCATAATGATGTCTTAAACAGAACAAAGCAATAATACTGTTATCTAACGTAGAGTAACACCTGAGTAACCTAGCAGTTTGCAGATTTTTCCAGGTTCTTTTTCTCAGATGTATGGCAAATTCAAAAACAAAAGCAAAGTACAAGTGGCGCTGGACAGTATACAACACAAAACATTATAATCTATTTCATCAAGCATGGCCTTTTCTGTATTAAAACAGAACTGAACCAATCAATTTAATGGTTTCCCAAAACAGTTTACATTCAAATCATAGATAAAGAATTTCGAGCAAAAATATATGATTTTATCTTTACTTCTTCATTTATTTACTCTTCTTTGTGTATTTGTGAACACGCCACATTTTGCTGCATACCACTATACTGTTTAATATTGACCATCTGAATACTCTCAGTAGCGTGAGGAACACATCTATATACATTCAAATCATGCCATGAATGGTAACTGTCACAGATGCTTGTACTCTCAACTGAACTGTCATGCCACCAAATAGCTGGTGTCATAACTGATCACATCTGCAGCACCACGGCAACTGCAAATCAAACAGAGGCTAACGCCTAGTACACACTATTATTTTTTTTTTTCTGTTCAACCCAGCAGGTTTGAACAAAAAAAAAATGTACAGCCACTGTAATAACCATGTGATGTTAGTACAGTGACCCCCCCCCCCCCCCTGCTGTGCTATTGGCTGAGAGCAGTGATTGGGAGCCGATCAGAAAACTTTTTTGGGTTCTGTCTGACCAGCTGCAGTACACAAGGGCTGATTGTTGGCAGGTTTCTATTGAACTGGCCTATGTCGCCCAAAATTTGGCTCGTGTGTACTAGGTTTTAGATGGCAGCTTCCTTGGCTGTAAAAAATAGAAGGGTTCAAGTCTGTTTCAAACAGCAGTTCATATGAAGGATGTTCCAAGTATTTGAACTTCACTAGTGGACTTTATGTAATGGTGACATAGTCAGTATCTTGATATTCACATGCATTACTGGTTTATTTTGTAAAGCAAATACATATGAGCAATGTAAGTTTTAACCCATCATAAAGTAGCTTTCAATGACCTAAATTCAGTCATCTGATATCCTATTGGCTGCTATAGGTTATTGTACTTTTCACATATTGTTCTTTGCACTGTTCTCTTGAAAAGATCCACCTGAACAGCCTGCTCATATTGTTTAGTTGCGTATACCACAAGTATATCAGATTATTAGTTTCACATAAGGAAATCCGTCTTCACAATGGCCATTCCTTCCTTTTATAACAAATGACAATGTATTGTATTCCAAGAACCAAAATGAACTCTTTGAGCTACCACAGCAGGGTACCACCCAGTAGCAGTAGCAGATACCAGTCAAGGTTTCCTATTGAAACATTTGCAATGTGTCCTAGTGTTTATAGTTCTCAGGAGAAGAATGCATTGAAGGTGCTAATAATGTCTGCCTAAAAGTAATCTATCCCTTTGCCCTTTCATCATTGGCAAAATCATGTTTTAGACCTGAACACCTCTTAGATTTCCTCTTTTTTTCCAATGACTTTATTCCTGTTAGCCCTGAAGGAAAATACCTGATCCTGATAGTCTTAAATGTCACATCTCCACTTGGTTTTCACCAATGTATTTATACCAAGGAGAAAGACAGTGCGCTGTATTTACTGGAGAATAGGCTCTCGTGGGAAGATGCCTTAACTGCAATGACATTTCAAGAAGTGAAACAATTAATTTACTATTTCTTCCTCGCATAAGAATGGTCAGCAGCTGCTATGAGAGCAGCCAGAAGAAAAGGCTTGTAATCTGACATTCACACTTTCTTTCATGCTGAAGGTTTCCCCCTCGTCAATGGAATATGAAACCATCACCGAAATTGTTTGACAGCACTGTCTCTAGGATTTAGATTCTGAAGCAAAAACAAAATTCACACTTAAAAACTGTGATTAACAATATATACAGGAAAAGGCTTAGTATATTTTGACATTCTTGCCAGTAATCTTTATAAAGGACATAAATGACACAGTTTGACTATAAAAAATGCATACTTTTTTACAATTGTTTTTTTAATCACATCTCTTTAGAAGGAATTCCTGTTCAGTTTAAAATCACTAAATAAAACCAGTTAACATACGTAATTTCTGTGCAATGGAATGTTCATTTTTAGCTACGACATGGTACTTTAAAACCCAGCTCCAGGCCAAAATGAAATTTAAATAATGCATTATGTATCAATTACCTTAGAGCTTTGATTCCAAACACTCCTCCCTAAGCCATCCTGCAGTGTATTGGGTCAAAGTCACAGTTTCCTCTATGATACAAGCTAATTTCCTGCCCTGGGGACCAAACAATTTCCCCTGCCTGTTATATTCTTGGGCACCAGTCCCCTCCCTGCCCATGTGAGCTCTCCTGGCCCCATCAAGTTATTCTCTAGGTCATCTGCTTTTAAAAATATATAATGTTTGGGGGTTCTAGGTAACTTTCTTGAAAAAAAAAACTGACTATTGCATGTAAACAAAAAGTGCCAGAAAAAGCCTGGTCTTCAAGTGGTTAATTACATTTCTTTAGAAGGAATTCCTGTTCAGTTTAAAATCAACTTACTGCTTCAAAAGGAGCTTGAAGCAGCCACCAAATAAAACTAGTTAACATACAAATGAAATGTTCATTTGCAGCTACAACATAGTATTTTAAAACCCAACTCCAGGCAAAAATGAAATTGAAATAATGCATTATGCATCATTTGCCATACAGTTTTGATTCCAAACACCCCTTCCTGAGCCATCCTGCAGTGTAATGGGTCAGAGTCACAGTTTCCTATATGATCCAAGTTAATTTCCTGCCCTGGAGACCAAACATTTTCCCCTCCCTGTTATCTTCTTGGGCACCGGTCCCCTCACTGCTCCTTTAAGTTCTCCTGGCTCTGGAGCCTATGAGAGAGGACCACCCAGCCAGCAGTGTTGCCTCCACCAATAGGAGGTATACATATCAAGCAGACAGTGATGTGGACACCTAAAGAAGGACCCCAGGGAGTAAACATAACATAGGTATCATCATGGGACCATAGCTTTAAGTACGTAAAATGGGTATTTCGTTTTTTTTTTTTAGGTTATTTGGAGCTGGATGAGAGGAAGTTACTAATATCCTGGATTTGGCCTTTAACCAAAATGTTTGCAGTTGATAAAATTCTAACTTGGTTATGATTTGTGGACATTTTAAACAGAAATTGTGATCAATGAATTTCTTTTACAGGGATATCACTTGACAGTGACTTCATATGCCTACTGCATATTTAAAGTAGTGCCATGAAAAGGGAATATAAAACATTTGTTTTAGCTAAAGTGTTTTTATCTCTGTCTATATTCCCATTGAGGTGATATCACCTCACTTACAGTCCACCTTTTACAGAAAAAAGAATAAATGCACATATATTTGCGAGATCCATTTTTTTTACATTTATTATTCTTTTGCATAGAAGCCTACACAACCGCAGCAATTTCAAATGTGCCTACTGCATATTTAAAGTAGTGCCATGAAAAGGGAATATAAAACATTTGTTTTAGCTAAAGTGTTTTTATCTCTGTCTATTTTCCCATTGAGGTGATATCACCTCACTTACAGTCCACCTTTTACAGAAAAAAAAATAAATGCATATATATTTGCGAGATCCATTTTTTTTACATTTATTATTCTTTTGCATAGAAGCCTACACAACCGCAGCAATTTCAAATGTGACAGCTGCTGCAGAGGAGCAACACCTCTGGGGGGGAGCAGTTTGGGGATGAGGGGGTCCCACTTGCACCATGTTACATGCTAAATATGGGTGTAACAGGGTACACATGGTGGAGTTAGAAAGATTTAATCAGTGGATATTAAAGACTAACAAAGATACATACAGGAATAAAATCAGATTTGGATGAATAGGAAAGGGTAGAACCTATATAATAGGTTACAGGTAATATATGATCCCCCTGGGGAGGTTAATAAATAAACCTCCCCAGGGGGATCATATATGACCTGTAACCTATTATATAGGTTCTAACCCTTTCCTATTCATCCAAATCTTATTTTATTCCTGTATGTATCTTTGTTAGAAAGATTTAATCTTGAATACACAGAAAATGAAGAGAAAACTTCATAGACAAAAAAATCTATTGGCAGTCTAAAGGCAATCTTTATTAATTTTATCTCAAAAGTACAAAAAAGTTTTAGCTGTAGTTCTACCTTATCTTGAAGTTACTAAATAATAACTGCAAACACAGTTAAAATGGTGCATCATATTTGTCATATTAAATTGATTGCTGATATATGTCATTTATAAAATAGGTGTGTAATTACCATTTTATTGTATGCGTTTTCAAAGAACCCTGAAGCATATAAGTTAAGCAAACTAGTGCACAAACACTATTACAGAAACATTGGTCAAAAAAAATGCAGCAAAATTCCTCAACATAAAACTACAAAGGGGACATATTCCAAACTATATTCACAATACAGAAATCACCAACATGAATGGACCAACACAAGGCAAACATGCTGACAGCAATGCAGAGGCTGTTATTGTTGACCTCTCATTTAGTTGCCTGGCTGTCCCTTTGCTGTTCTAATAATGACTTCTATGCTCACTGAGTTACTGACCCAGAACAAATGTGCAAAAAGGAAGTTCTTACTTCACTGTCTGCACTTAAAGCCAATCTGCAGGGATGGCAAAAATCCTCCCTTGGATTGCCTAGTGCAGCGGTCTCCAAACAGACTACTTCATCTACTGACACTAACAAAGGTTCCTCCCACTTACACTAATGATAGGGTACAATTTCTAGCAATGACGCCAACAATGGGGTCCAATGATGGGGCACAATTCCACTCACTGACACCAAAGATGGGGCATTGCTTACTCCCACTGATGCCAGCAGATTTTCCACTCCCAATGGCCATAGTCCCGCCTTCCTAAAGTCTGAAAGACAGTAAACTGGCTCTTTGCTTAGAAGTTTTGGAAGCCCTTGGTCTAGGGCAACAGAAAAAGCAGTTTTACTTACCTAATCCCCACTGCTCCAGCAGTCGGCAGTCCCCTGCACTTCAACTTGTAGACTGTCCCTTTGTGGGATGAGCCGAACACCGGTTCGGTGTTCGGTTCGGTTCGCATCAGAACCTGCGAACAGACCTAAACTTCGAGTGAACTTTAGAACCCTATTAGAGTGTATGGGACTCGACTTAAAGCACTCGTGGCTATAATGAATTGTCGGCTCCCGGTAATATAGAGAACAGTCATTGAAAGTCATTGATAAAAAAAAAAAAAATGCGTGGGGTTCCCCCCAAATTCAATTACCAGGCCCTTCAGGTCTGGTATGGATTTTAAGGGGAATCCCGGGTCAAATTTTAAAAAAAATGACGTGGGGTTCCCCCCAAATATCCATACCAGGTCTGGTATGGATTTTTATCCCCTGCCGGCCAGGGTTGTGGGGATGAGGCCCTTGTCCCCATCAACATGGTGCTTTGAGGGGTCACAGACCCCCAAAGGTCTGGTATGGATATTTGGGGGGGAACCCACGTCATTTTTTTTTAAAATTTGACCCGCATTTTTTTTTATCAATGACTTTCAATGACTGTTCTCTGTATTATGGGGAGCCGACAAGTGCTTTTAAATGACTTTTTTTCCTGCAGAAATGACACTTTGTGCAGGGACAGTTCTAAGCACAGGAAACATGCTCCCCTTTACAGGCATACTATAGACACCCCTCAGGTACAAAATTTAAAGGACTATTTCACTTTTATTGTTTCACTTTAAGCATTATTAAAATCACTGCTCCAGAAAAAACAGCCGTTTTTAAAACTTTTTTTTGCATTGATACAGGCAAGACCCAGGTCCCCAAACACTTTTTATGACAATAACTTGCATATAAGCCTTTAAAATTAGCACTTTACATTTCTCCCATAGACTTTTACAGGGTGTTCCACGGCTTTTCGAATTTGCTGCGAACACCCCAAATTGTTCGCTGATTCAGTGAACAGGCAATGTTCGAGTCGAACATGAGTTTGACTCGAACTCGAAGCTCATTCCTAGTCTTCACATCCAATACAGAACAGGGTTGTCCCCAGAACAGGAGTGAAAGACGAGAAGGGGGACATATTCCAATCCACCTATTCCATCAAGAACTATCTAAGAGGGAAATTCCCCTCACTTTAGGAGATTTCCTCTAACATCCAGTTGTGCTTCTAGGACAGGACTGGAAATTTCTCCAATGGTACAAATATAAATGTTTTTGCTATATATACACATTTAAAGTCAGAGGATCAGCAGGACTACCAAGCAATTCACATTTTGGAGGCTGTATTTTTATATCAACTATCATGTTGTGAGCCACTGGAGTTGATTTATTTTCTATAGGCAAATAAGCTGCTCAGTTTAAAGGGAAATCTGCACCGGAGGTTAGTGAATAAGTTGTATCTCTGCTGACTTCCATCATCCAATCATGTGCAAGCAAAAATGCAGTTTTATTTATCTTCCTTACATGTGATTGGGTTTTCGTTGCAAAGTGAAACTTCACCACATTCGCTAAGCTCTGACACTAACTACCCTTGAAATCTGTATGTATATATTTATATATATATATATATATATATATATATATATATATATATATATATATATATATATATATATATATATATATATATATATATATATATATATATATATATATATATATATATATACATACATATACACATACACATAATTTTAGGAAACCCAATATCAATCAACAACTATGAGAACATTGACCATACATTGACTTTTTTGCAGCTAGGCTGCCCAATTATTCGTTTACAGGACAGTTTAAAAATCCATCTGAAGAGTGTGATAATATCTTTTGACCGCGCAAATAGCAGGGCATTTAGTCAGAGACTATTGCATTGTTGGAGTCCCTGAAAAATGTAGGAAGTCAATATGTGATTAAACCTGCAAGCAAATATTGTGTTCTGTTATGCCCCGTACACACGATCGGATATTCCGATGGAAAAAGTCAGATCGGATTATGTTGTCGGAAAATCCAATCGTGTGTGGGCTCTAGAGGGCTTTTTCCGATCTCAAATTTTCCGACAACAAAATCCAATCGGACTTTGTCCGATCGTTTGTAGAGAATTCCGATCGGACAAAGTGCAACGCATGCTAAGATCAAATTACGAGACCAAAGCTATTGGCTACTAGCCTGAACGTAGTCCCGTCGTAACGAGCGAACATCATCACATTCCGAACGACCGGATTTTCCGACAACTTTGTCCGACTGTGTGTATGCAACACCAGTTTCGGACAAAATCCGTCGGAAAAAATCTGAAGGATTTTGTCGTCGGAAAGTCCGACCGTGTGTACGGGGGCTTACTCGATTTACCCTTTCCCACACTGACAATCTCTTATAAATGCTGAGATTTTTCCAAAGATTCCTGGCAATATACAAAGTTAAAGTATAACTCAAGACAAAACGTATTTTTTAAATTTTAGATAGAGTGGAGAGGGTTTAGAATGCCTCTCAGGTTTTTATTGTTGTCTGTGTCCATGATCATTGAGATCCACCCTATCTATTTGTGTTTGTGACCATTACCCTCAAAAGAAAGTGAAAGAGAATCCCAAATTTTGAGTGGTCACTAGAACAGGAATTGAATGGAAATCTTGCAATGGGGACATTAGTTTGGGGGAATCTGGTGAAAATCAGGGATTTCATTTCACTTCCTGTTGTAGCTATGGAACAAGAAGTCAAGGAAAAATGTATTGTGTCATCTGTGACAAGGTTGACAAAAACCTAACAAGGTTTATAGCCCCCCTTTACCCTATCCAACATAAAATAAAAAAGTTTTGCCTTAAAGTGGTTGTAAAGGCAGAAGTTTTTTTTTTTTCTTAATGCATTCTATGCATTAAGATAAAAAGCCCCCCTAACACTTCCCTGAGATCCCTCTCTGTCCAGCGATGTCCACGAGTGTATCAGCCATCTGAGAGTCTCCCTCCTGATTGGCTGGCACACAGCAGCGTGCCATTGGCTGCCGCTGCTGTCAATTAATGTCAGCTAGCCAATTAGGGAAGAGAGGGGGCGAGCTGGTTCAGGGCTTTATGTCTGAATGGACACAGGGAGCTGTGATTGGCTCAGGTGCCCCCATAGCAAGCTGCTTGCTGTGGGGGCACTGAACAGGAAGGAGGAGCCAGGATCACAGAAGAGGGACCCCGAGAAGAGGAGGATCCAGGCTGCTCTGGGCAAATCCACTGCAACAGAGCTGGTAAGTATAACATGTTTGTTATTTTTATAGAAAAGAAAATGAGACTTTACAATCACTTTAAGTTCTCAAACTAATTGTACAAATACACTGCTGCTCACATACCACTATTTACTTTAAATGCATAGACAGAAAATAGATTGCTTGGCCCTTGGGTGGCAATCAGAACACCCAATTAATTATGTGCCACGTCCTAGTAATTGGCAGAAAATATTTTTGGAAAGAAAGATGGACTTTATAGGCACGTGTAAAGTTTAACAAAATTTTATAAATATTCACACATAATTTGTACATAGACACCTACATTTACAATAATGCTTTGACAAGAAAAAAGAAAAAAGAAAAAACAGCACCTAAGGACTATATAATACCCTCCCAATTTCATACATAGTACCACCACATAGACCACCACATAGACTCGCTGTGGAGTGTCTGTTATTTTATTCAAAAGAAGAGCACCCCACTGGGGTGTGGTCTGGTCCTGTAGGGTATTCGTTCGCCCTGCTGTTATACAACAACTGGTTGCTCTACATGTTTCTTTAAATGCATTTCATCATTTTCAGAGTGAATAACTAGATTATGTAAATGAACATCCACAGAGCGCAAAATGGAGTTCTGGTTAAACAAATATATAATTAAATACAATTCTGAAGACAGATTCCTTTAAAGTATTACACTAATGAGTTGGAGTACCATACACTTGGATTCAATCCAAAATAGTTTTCTACTAGACATTAAACTGAAAAAGCTAGACAGCCACAGGATGAGAGCAATGATGGCGTGCAAAGTGCAATAACACATAGCAACCGATCATAATTGTTGCTGTATCAATTATTTGAACAATGATAATGATTGCTGGCTGCTTGTATAAAGTTATTGCTTTTGTGCTTATTAAACATTCTCTAATATTCTGACGGTAACAACAAAATCCTTTAAATTCCCAAGTCTTAAAAAAATATATTATTTTTAAAATTCTGATTAACATAGGACTTTTAAATAACTATCCCCATCTGTGAGATATTTTTGGATTAAGTTGAGCTTCAGCTTCCTTAAATTTGTTTCATACAATTAAAGTGAAGAATGAACTCCAAATAAATATTCGCAATGGAAAAATACACAATGGCATAAAACTGCAATACAAAATAAACAGCATTCCAGCTGTTTGAAAGTGTTGCTTAAATTTTAGCTTGTTGATAATAATTCTACAACATGTACAATACCTGTCCTCAACCTACGCCTAATTTACTTTCTCAGTATATTTATTACAGCATGCTTTTAAGTACCGAAAAGTTTAACCTAATTACTTTATTGGAAACAGAAAAGGAATTGTCTAAGAAACGTTTGCATACTTCAATTTACTTAAGAAAGCCCCAGATTTATTATATTATATACTCTTTTGTAACCGCAAATTTGTACCAAGTATTTTATTTGTTTATATGGCGCTAACTTATTCCACAGCACTTTATCATATACAAACAGTTGTTTCCATCAGTGTTTGCCCTAGAAAGAACTTGCGCTCCCATGTTTGTAAAAGGTTTTCATTCATCCAGGTCATGGTAATGCTTTTATTAGTGAGTCACATTAAACTTGACTCGTTCTGTAATATTGAAGATGTTTCTATTAATGCCTACTAGCATGACCTCCTAACTCCTATGTTCCTACCACAGTTTTACAGATGCAAACGTATAGTAGGACTGTTTTGATTAGATGGTAATTAACCCAACGCTATGTTTTTGACTGTGGGAAAAAGCCAGAACACCTGAAAAAAAAAAACACACAAACATAGTGAGAACCTATAAATATCATATAGTGTTGTGCAGGATTGAAACCCAGGGTCTCCATGATTTAGGGTTACAATGCTAACCACTAGGCTACTGTGCTTCCCCTAACCACCACATGGGCCCTGACATACCCCCAATAAAATAGTGCTCCTTGGTCCCACACATCCAGTTAGCTCAAAAAGGTTCTATCCTACATGTGGCCAACTGGGTACAGACCAAAATTAATTATAAGTATAAATTTTAAGCTTTTGATGCCTGTCTTGCACACAGTGCTTTACTAGCTAAAAGATCAGAAAGAGGAAGTGCTCCTGGGGTATGTCAAAAGTTCCCCTAATGAAACAGTTACCACTGGTTGACAAACTGTAGACTACAGTTTCTGGATCCTTTTAACTGGGGAAATTGAAATATAAGCCTTTAAGTCAGCAGAAAGATAGGAATATTTAAAGTGACTGATCTGCTTTCTAAGGCAATCAGGAATTGGTAGATATCTTGCCAGGGAGATGAAGACAAAGTATTTTGTGAACTACAGCGGCTGGGTAAAGCAGTAAAAGTTACAAATTAGTATTTAATGATGCACAGAACAAATTACGCATATCCATATGTGTTAGTTATGTGCGTATAGGAAAAGGGGATAGGCTATTCACCATCCTGTGATCTGTATCTTTTTTCCTCTTCCTACCCATGGGACACATGCATGTAATTAGTGCTGATTTATTTGGATAAATAACAAATGTTTATCATGAGCTGCCATATCAGGTAACCTGTCCAATGTGTTATTTCAGGAGAATTTGCAATGTTCTTTTCTCTTTTGACGTATTATATGTCACTTATCTTATGATGTGCAGTTTTATGTTAGCTCATTCTGAAGGGGAAAAATCTGCTAGAACCATGTTAATAGAAGCCAGATGGCTGGTGTGATAAGATGGGGTGCTGGGAATATCTGTCTAGGATGTCCAGAGCTGAACCGATGAATTCCCTGTCTGCACATCTTGTTGAGGAACAGGAGGCTACACATTGGGAATAAGGACATAAAACAAGACTTGCAGCATTGAAAACCACACAACTTGGGGTCATTAAGACCTAAGCCACAGCACAGCTGTAATGCATTCCCTTCATAGTAAACAACAAATGCGAAAAAACAACACAAAGTGGCAGAATTTCTAACAAAAAGCAACATAAATTATGTACAGTATTTCACTTTGGATTGCCTAGGTAGGAATAATAAAATACACCCATATACAATACATTAAAACCAATCACACAGAATGGGTTAAGAAGCAGTCTGGTCTGTATCAGACCATTGGGTACCTGTTCACCAGATGGGACTTTTTAAAAGACTTGCTTTAATGTGCGGTATTATATCCCTGCAATGAACCAAGCAGAAGTGTGGGGCTACATGTGAGATTTAAATCGCTTGTTAGAGAGACATTTAACCCCTGGCTGACAACTGCTTCAGTTGAAAAATCAATGTACTGCAATTTTTACCACTATCAATAAGGAGTTAAATTTCTTACAAACTATTAATTAAAATCACATGTATAGTTCATTTGGCTAAATACTTCATAGTGCATCTTACAGATGTAATTTTACTTGTTATTACTCTTTTAGTGGATATATAGTCATTCTGTATATGCCACTAATATAAATAATAACCATTTTTTGCACTAATAAATACATATCACAAGTGAAAAGATATCAGGGTGTTTTTCTCTTTAAAAGTTTGGTTATATGTTTATTTTTTTGTAAGATTTTTTTGTAAGATTATAATAAACGGAAGAAGTCACTGCTATACTATGACAGCTTTCATTTCTAAACTAATGCTCTGTGTTGGTAAAATTCTTAGATTCTTTGGAAACCTTTTGGAAAAAAAATTAAGAAATCATACATTGTCCATTAAGTAAAATCTACCCTATTATGTTTGCTGTCAGCTGTAGACTTATATTATCTAAATACATCTAACACCTACTGTAATACATTTACCTGTATCTTAACAAGGTTGTACCAAAAAGAAGATTCTTTTATACGACAAATAAGTGAAGATTACAGCATTCCCATGGAAACCACAAGCGAATCAGTGTGAGTGGCAACTGTTTGTGAACCCAGGATTAAACTGTCTAGCTCAACAGGCAGCGCGTAGATAACCCCAGCGTGCACTGATGTAACACAGGGCACAGTGTAATATAATCCATCCTTTCAGATGTAATTGATGTAGCCATTACTTGTACTTAATCTGCTTTGGGATGCTCCAATAAACCTCAAAAATTAAATGCAGCTTTGGGAAGATTTGCACTGCCAGAAAAAAAAAACTTAAATGGTTTTTAAATGCCCAAAATGAGTGGTTCATTAAAAATGAAATAAATGTAAACAAATGCTATAGGCTGGCCATACATTATACAATTTTCCTTTAGCTTTACCAAAACCATATAATATCAAGTCAAACCAAAACACATTCAATTTGTATGCAATTAGGAAGGCACTTTCACTACATAGCTGAAGGTCACTCTGAAGGAAATTGAATAAGAATTGTATATTATATGGCCAACCATAGGAGATAGGCTATCACTGACTTTCCAACTTTGTTGATCCAATGAGTCTTTGCCCAGTCAAAAAGAACAGATAACACCATCTTGGTCATTTGTTGACATGGCATGGCATGCTATGTCTTGTAGTTCTACAAAGATAATGGCAACAAGATGTCAAGAACATTCTTAGTGTAATTTGTAACCTGTTGGCCAATATCCTTTTTAACTGTTTGCATGTGAGAAAAAAAAAAGGAAATGCAGTCACACAGAAGACCATGATGATAATTTCTGGACCAGATTTATCCTAAAATCCTCCAATTATTACACTCTTAACACACATAACTTAAGCAACAATCGAGCAGTAGATCAGACTACAAATCATGCATAACATAGAGAGAAGCAACATGCTCTACACTGCTGATAGATTTGATATCAGTGGGGTTAATTTAGTAAAGCTGGAGAGTGCAAAATTAGGCTTACTTTTGCATAGAAACCAATCAGCTTCTAACCTCAGCTTTTTTAATTAAGCGTTGGCAATAAAACCTGGAAGCTGATTGGTTTCTATGCATCTATGCACTCTAAAGCTTTAGTAAAAAAAAACCAGTGTTATTTAATCAGTTATAAAACAGAACTAATAGCCCAGCCTAATGTACATGACCATAGTGAGCATCTCCTTTATTTGCAAAGAGAAACAACATACTTGTAGTACAGTATTTAAAAATAATAGAATCTTCCTCAAATATACAGTAAAATGTAAATGATATGTTCTGTATAGTTAAGTTAAGTTAAGTTAAGTATAGTTAAGTAGTATGAAAGGAGTATTAAAAAAATAATAATAGGATCAGTTTAGTAACTGTCCAGTTAACATTATATAGGCTATTGCCAATATTATTTCATTAGGTTCTTGTTTGATATACCAACATCTATGAAACAGTTCTGGAACATGACTGAATATTTTTGGGCAACAAGCCCACTTGCTTTTTCCTACCTAATGGCCTGTTTTCTTATACAAGCATCACCACTTCAATAAATATAAGTAATGGCAGCCACCTCTTACCTGGCTAAGGCTTTTCCCTTTCTTGTGTGACCCTCCATGGTGGAAGCTGGAAGACCTGTTGGTTGCCAGGGTTGGAGTCTGCACCACCAGAATGGACTTGATTGAGTTAGCTTTGGATCTGGAATAGTCTATCTGGGTCCCCTCCACCAACAGTACTGCCAGCAGAAGAGGTAACAGACAGCAGCACTCTCCATTCCACCCAAGAAAAAACATGTTCATCCTTCACCAGTCTAAGTCTAAAAAAAAGAAGTCACACACAACAGTCCTCCCAATGTCCAAAGCAGAAGTCACTATGGCAACTGCTTAGTTTACAATCACACCCAAAACATTAAGAACTTGCTGTAGAAACAACAGATCCGGATGTTTGGAAGCATCAGTAAAATAAAAGTAGATCCTCCACAGTCCAATCAGACAGCTGTCAAAATATATGGGTATTCTCTATACAGTTGCCAAAGCACTTAGCAGAGCAAGGTGTATGAGATGTCTTGTTTGAGTCCAGAAACAGAAGATCCAGATGTTTTAGGAAGATAGTCCAGCAATTGGAGTTTGAGCCAGGTGAGCAGATGAATGAAGATGCTGCTACTAGACCTAGCTCTTCTGTCCCATGTAATGACAGTCTGTCTTGCTTAGTGCAAGTGCTGCCAGGGATGTGCAGGACCTGCTGTATTCTACAAGCAGCTGAGAGCTCACAGTGTACTAAAACTTATGCAAACACCCTGTGTGTTTCTGAGTCTTCCTACTTCCCCCTTTTTCTCTTTGGTCTTTAATGACCTCAGCTCCTTTCTTTTTATAGGATTCCACAAAGGGGTTTATTTCACCCGCCCACCTCCAGGAGTGACAAAGCATGTAACTGATCCACAAGCTACTTCTAGAAGTTGGAGAGGAGAAGAGAGATGCCCTTCTGAAAAGTTGCCTGGTGATGATGATGAAGACAAGCTATTGCATCCTCCCAGGCAGGAGAAGCTGGCACTTCTCACATGAGCTCTCCTCTGGTATGTAACTATCTGCAAGGCATTATAAGAGACACATAACACCCAGACACATCGTATTGTTCTCTCTTTCCTGCGTTATAAACAATTACAGTCTGCACAGCTGTTCCACAGGAAATCTTTTCTTCCGAATATCAGACGTCTCTCAGATACAAGTTCCATGTGGGATGGCCAGGGCTTGATAATATATGTTTCTAATGCAGAATTATGTCTAATAGAGCTGTGCTTTATATACCTCACCATATGGTTATCCAATATAAGGAGAGGGGGGGTCCCAGCTCCCCACAGATTGCTAATTGGGTACAGGTATACACATAACATTGCTCTGATTGCTGAATTCCTCTAAGAAATGCAGCTCTGGTTTACATGAACTAATGATAAATGTTAAATCAGATCAGCTTTCTGTGTGCTCTGTGCTTGACATCCACAAGCCCACAAAAAAAAAAAAAAAAAAATTATCCAAATGGATAAATAGGATAGGATTATATTTAGAAGGAATGTCACCGTCATTTTAAAAACAAGTCAAATATGATCATTTCGTTTTGTGGGACTTATGGCGACGTGAATGCGTTTGCGACATTTAATGTAAGCGAGACGGTTTCATTATAACAAATATGGTTCTGTTTACAATGTAATCTGCTGGCATGCAGTCAGACCACAGTACTGATGGATTATTCTCTGAAAAATACGCGACATGCTGTGTTTTAGCAGGGCTGTGAGAAATACTGGGTTTGCAGTGTTATTGAAAGCTCTGTGGTGTTGTCACATCAATGACAAAAGACCATTTCTTTACTTGATGAGACACAGAGCTGACAATCACAAAGCTGAAGTTTAGTTTTTTTTCTTTTTTGCTACAGCTGCACTCACATAATTTCCTTGTAAAAAAAGTAGGTTCCACATGCTGCAGGCTAATATAGAAATCTTCTCTCCAATGATGCCCGGTGCTTTTTACGGTGCTGAAATGTTGGTGTTGCAAGGGTTAATAGCTTTGGCTCTTACATTGACGTGCACTGAAGAAGGTCCCAACAGCTGCCCATCTCTTTCCGTCCTTTCCTCCATTCACAACACTTCTTGTGTTTTTGTCACAGAATATTTTTTTTTTTTTTTAGGGCTAGATCACAGCACATGCGTTCCAGTGTGCATTCCAGTGCTTTTTTTTCTGCATCCAAGACGCATAAAAAGTAGGTTACATGGTTTTCAATGGCATAGTTTCCACCAGTGCTTGCTGTTCCAGTGCTTTCCAGCTCCAGAAAACAGTAGAACATGCTGAATTTTTCCTGTACTGTACTGGAACAAGGTAAAACGCATCAAAAACGCATCAGAACGAACCTACATGCAACAAAAACACACCAGACAGTACAGTGAAAGAAAAAAAAGAATAGAAAAGCATCTGGAACGCATCCGGAAACGCATCAAACATGCATCAAAAATGCACAAACGCATCCGGAACCGATCTGGAGGACGTTTTTGTGGTGTGAACTAGCCTTTGGGCTTCTGTTCCCACCTGAGCGATATTCTGCTTAAAGCTTGTAGCTCTAAAATGCTCAACAAGCCAAATTCCGTTCATTTCAATAGCCCCTGTTCACATATGAGCGTTCTGACGCCTGACGCAAAACGCCAGTCACTCAAAAAAGTACATGAGCTTCTTTTTGGCAGATTACAAGCTTTTTGGCCCCATAGACTTCAATAGAAATGCCTGATTTGAGCATTTCACGAGCGTTTTGTCGCACATTTTTATGTCCAAACAGCAGCTCTCCACCCCTAATTTCCTCTTCCTCTCCTCCCCCTATCACTTTCTATTGGATAAACAAAAAATGCCTAAAGCTGTAAAACACTTGTAATACACTTCTAAAAATGCTCAAAAACTCTGAAATAAAAACACCAGTAAATTGCTACGCTCAGGTGTGAATACAGTCTTAGAGCTGGTTCACACAGGGGCAGCACAACTTGCAGCGCGACTGCCTCAGGCGACCTGCATCCGACTTCAGCGGCCGGTTGCAAAATGACTTCTGTATAGAAGTCAATGCAAGTCGCCTGAAGTCGCCCCAAAAGTAGTACAGGAACCTTTTTTCTAAGTCGGAGCGACTTGTGTCGCTCCTATTAGAACGGTTCCATAGTACAGAACGGGACGCGACATGTCAGGCGGCTAAGTCGCCTGACAAGTCGCCCCTGTGTGAACCGGCTCTAAATCTGATTTTTATTTGAAAAGGTTTTATACACATACACAAGTAAACAAGATAAGCAAAATACATAACAAAAAAAAAAAAGGAAACCTGTTGTCACAGAATGTAACACGTTCTCCTACTGGAGTAGAGGATCCTTTCATTCATCCGCCTCCCTCCCATTCAGAGAACCTTCAATGCACTGCCAAAAACAAAATGTAACCAGACCTCAGCTTTAAAACCCATCTCCAGGGAAATTAAAAGTCCTCCCTTGCAGTAGGACTGCACCTGCATTGCAAAGTTAAAAATGCTTGTTTAGGTCTAGGGGGGCTACAAAAAGGAGTTTAACTTACTCGGTGTCCTCTACTCCCCTATAATGCAATGGATTATTCCTTGATGTACTCACATTCAATGCAGGGCCAAGGGCTCAGCATTGGTCTTGATGAGGTTAGAAGATGCACAGTACAACCCCACAATAACAGCTTGCAGCCTGGAGGGAGACTGGGTAAGACTGCTTTTTTGCAGCCCCTTGATCTAAATGAGAATTAGAACCCCTATCAAGTGTGTATTGTTGTTTCTGCTAGGGAGATTTACTCTCTCTATGTAGTGCCTACCCCATAGTTGCCAACAGTCCCGAAATTTCAGGGACATTCCTGGTATTTAGACCTTTGTCCCGGTCTTACAGTGTCCCGGGAAATGTCCCAGGAAAATTGTCGTTTTCCTGATGTTTCGGCGGGGCCATGAAGCTGTATCTATTGGTGACAAGCTTTATTTGTAGTGACAAGTGACAAGCTGCATCTGTGGTGACAAGTGACATGCTGTATCTGTGGTGACAAGTGACAAGCTGTATTTGTAGTGACAAGCTGTATCTTTAGTGACAAGTGACAAGCTGTATCTGTGGTGACAAGTGACAAGCTGCATCTGTGGTGACAAGTGACAATCTGTATCTGTGGTGACAAGTGACAAGCTGTATTTGTAGTGACAAGCTGTATGTGTGGTGACAAGCTGTATCTGTGGTGACAAGTGACAAGCTGCATCTGTGGTGACATGTAAGCCCAGCTACATCTGGTAGCAGGCGATGTGGCAAGTGACACGCTGCATCTGGTGGCATCCGACGGTGGCAAGTGACCCACTCAGGGCTCCCACTGATTCTGCATTATGGGGAGTTGAACTATTTAATTTTATATTATAATGTAATATAAGAAATAATGTGCTTCAATCATCCTGACACCATAACAACCATGGTGCTGTGATGATTGAAGCGCTAACACCAGGTGTTTGGAGTATCTTTATCTGCTTTATCTACCTTCTTTCTTTTCTTTTGGTGGTATTTGATCGCCCCTGTGGTTTTTATTTTTTGCGCTATAAACAAAAAAAGAGCGACAATTTTGAAAAAAAAAAACACATTATTTTTTACTTTTTGCTATAATAAATATCCCCCAAAAAATATATAAAAAAACATTTTTTTTCCGCAGTTTAGGCCGATACTTATTCTTCTACATATTTTTGGTAACAAAATATTGCAATATGCGATTATTGATTGGTTTGCACAAAAGTTATAGCGTTTACAAAATAGGAGATAGTTTTAGCACAACTGTGTCTGAGCCCACTTTCACACTGAGGGCCGGTTTGAAATTGTGTGAGTTCAGGCAAACTCGCATGATTTCGGTCAAACTCACACGATTTCAGCCGAACTCACATGATTTCAGCCGAACTCACATGATTTCAGCCGAACTCACATGATTTCAGCCGAACTCACATGATTTCAGCCGAACTCACATGATTTCAGCCGAACTCGTGCGATTTCACCCGAACTCGCATGATTTCAAACCGGCATTTTAGTCCGACTTCGGGGGCGATTTGACAGACATCTGTGCGGGTTCATGCATAGATGTCTATTCAAATCACCTTCGAAGTTGTCAAAAGTAGTGAAGGAACTATTTGCACTGATTCGGACGGGACCATTGTCAGCAATAGGTGGCGATTTGACATGTGTTTTGACATGTCAAATCGCATGTCAAAATGGCCCGATGTGCTAAGAGGGGAATGCTTGTAAGACATGCACCTTGGTGTTATTCTCTGCCCTGAATTTAATAGGTGCAGCATTCAGCCCTCTGCCAGCAGCCTGTCAAAATAATGACAGGCTGCAATGTGCAAAGATTGTACAGTAACCTATGCACATCCGAATTGTACTTGATGATCGAGACATATACACTGCTCCTAATGCACACAGTCTGCTTTTGGTGCAGGGCTTTGGTCTGGAAGTGATGTCTTGTAAGTGCAACCTCCTGCACTGGATATAATATCACCCCAGGCAGGGGAAAAAGGTGGGTTTAGTGAGTTTTGGAGCCATTTTGTATATTTAAATGGTTTGGGTGCCATATACAGACAGGTGGATCTCACTTGAGAAAATAATTTTTACTCCAAAATGTGATTCCCACCTCCACCTGATCCTGGGTGTCTGTGTGCTAGCTTGGATCTCCTCCCTGTTCAAATGAGAATGTACAATATATGTTGCTTGCAGCTTAGAGTTTGCCTTTGTCTAGATATAGGAACTGTGGGGGGATAATGTGCATGTTATTTAATTTTACTGGTACTGTAGCTCCCGCTGCTGTCAATTACAGCCAGTAAGCAAGCAGTGGGGTGTGGGGCTTAAAAACACAGAGAGCTGGCTCGAGAGCGAGCATGCACGAGTGCCCCCATACCAGTTGACTTGCTATGGGGCACTTGGCAAGGGGGAGGGACCAGAGTGCCTGCGGAGGACCAGAGAAGAGGAGGATTGGGGCTGCTCTGTGCAAAACTATTGCACAGAGCAGGTAAGTATGACCTTTTTTTATTATTATTTTACCTTTACAAATGCTTTAACTAACGTGACCTCTTTTCTTATTTTTTTCCATCCCACCCTTTGCCTGGTTAAGAAAACAGGGGCAGGGATTGCAAGGCTATAACTAAAACATGCAATCACACTATGGACTACTGGCTGTCAAAAATGTACCACTGGCTGTGGGGTAGCCCAATATGCATTTGAGGTTCTAGCCATGTCATGTGAAGGAGCATCTTCAGCACAACTTAGACTGAGAATCTGCCTTTTCCTAAAACAAATAAGCTCTGTATCACAGGGGACTACCGGACACACAGTGCAGATGTTACTAAAAAAAAGCAATACATTTCTTTTATACTGTACTGTATATGCTTAATTTTAAGTGTTATCAAACCCAAAAGCAAACATTTAATATATTGCAGCTTACCAATTCTTAGATGTGGTGGCTGCATTTGTTTTCCTTTTTAGGCTTTCTTTCTTCTATTTTCTGGCCAGTAAGTTTGTTGTTTTTCAAGAGAACAAGCTGTTCTGCAGATTTAGCAATTATAGGGCTGAGACCAACCATTTAACGCTGACAGGGGTGCTTACAATGCTCAGCTTTTATTTACAGTACCTATATACAAGCTTTATCCCAAAAAGAAAAAAAAATACTTGCTGTAACTTCTCATAAGGTGTGCTCTTTCATCTATATTAGTGACCAGATCACCAGAAAAAAAAAACTAATGCATAGCTCCCAACTGTCCCTGATTTGGAGCAATGTCCCTCTGTCCGTCTTTCCTCCTCATTTGTTCCTCATTTTGGTCTGAGCTATATAGTTGTGTATAAAATGCACTTTTTATCTTTCAAAAAGTGTTTCTCAGTGCTAAACCTTTCATCCAAATTCTAAATTGCTGCATTTTTACATCTTAAAAGCCAATATAAAGGAACAGTAGTGGTAAAAAGAAGTCCTTGTGGATTTAATTAACCTTTTTTTTGGTTAATTCTCCTTTAAGGGGGTGTGGCAGGGGCGTGTCCTATGCCTACATATGTTTGTTAGTAGGTGTCCCACATTCCCATATCAAAATGTTGGGAGGTATGCTAGTGCAGCTACCACATCTAATGATTGGTAGGCTGCAATATATTACATTATATAAATTATATACTGTATAATTTGCAATATATTATATTTTTGGTGTTGGGTGTAATAACGATTTAAGAAAAGGCCAAAAATGTTTCCCTGCTATTCTCACTGTTGCTGCTGCCGACATTTCTACCCTCTGGCTCCTCTCCGTCTTCTCCTTCCTTTTGCAAATCAATTGACCCCCTCAAAATGAAAAATAACTCTCTTCTGTCTTCTTTCTCAACATTTGGCCCCGTTCTCTCTGACTTGAGTCTCCACATTTGTGCTAGTTCTGGCCAAAACTTGGGGTGCAAAGTCTAAGGAGTTGCCTGGTATTCACAGGTCCAATCTCCAAGGAGTGAAAGCCCTCCGACTGACTTCTTGCCTTGACAAAAAATGAAATAGCTGTCAAAAAAAAAATATCTTGTGTTTATTTATTTGGCTTATTTGAGTAGTTATGTATTGCCTTATGTATGCCCCATTGAAAAAATACAAGTAACCTATTATCATTATAGTGCATGTGGACAGGGACAGGCTGTAAAGAGGCTGTAGGTCAGCAGCATACCCCGGCACAGCATTCTAAACCTGTACTGTCCGGGTCAAAACCGGACAGGTGGCAACGCTAGGGTCTATACTGAGAAAAAGGAGTCTGTACTTAGTGAGGGGGGTCTGTACTGAAGAGGAGGTCTATACTGTGGGAGGGGGGTCTGTGCTTAGTGGGGGGGTCTATACTGAGGAAAGGGGGTCAGTACCTAGTGGGGAGGGTCTATACTGAGGAAAAGGGGTCTATACTTAGTTGGGGGTCTATACTGAGGAAAGGGGGTCTGTATTTAGTGAGGGGGGTCTGTACTGAGGGGTAGGTCTATACTGAGGGAGGGGGGCCTGTACTGTGGGGGGGTCTGTACTTGGTGGGGGGTCTATACTGAGGAAGGGGGGTCTGTACTTAGCGAGGGGGGTCAGTACTGAGGGAGGGGGATCTATTCTGCTGGAGGGGGATCTGTACTTAGTGGGGGGTCTATAGTTAGTGGAGGGGGATCTGTACTGAGGGGGGGTCTGTACTGAGGGGGGACTATAGTTGGTGGTGAGGGGTGACAACTATTTTTGCTGCACCGAGTGGCACATTATGTGATACTTACCTGCAAACAAAGCCTTCGTCATCCCCGCTGGAGGCCGCATCCATCTTTGCCTGTCTTCCTTCCGGGGCCAGGGATTCCGACTCTGTGACTGGCTGGAGCCACATGACATCACTCCCGCACATGCACGTGGGAGCCACCGGTCATGGCACATGCTTCTGAAGAAACAGCACAAGCAGACGTTCCTTCAGAGCGCATGCGCTGATGACATCATCTGTGCAGTATACAGTAAATATCTCCTAAACAGCGCATGTTTAGGAGATATTTACAGTACCTATGGGTAAGCCTTATTCTTACCTTACCAGGAAGTTTTACAACCTCTTTAATATGTTTAAAGTGGGGTACTGGCTGAAAGTCCTCTTATTGGCCTTTCTAAAGCTGGGTATACATGTTCGATTTTTTTTGATGATGAACGAAAAAGAAAAAACCTGAGAGAACCCAGCATGAACATAATACTTCCACTGTTACTGTATTCTGACAGGGGGACTTCCCCCCACCAGAATACACTGATCAGCACTTGCAGCCACTGCCTGTAAGCTCTGGTCCAATGCCGGCTTGTCAGCAAGACCACATTTTCCAACAATACATATTATTTTCATTTTTTTCATTTAACATCTGCCTAAGTATCCAGTATACTGTATATAAGAACTGAAATAGATTGAATCATCAAGGCTAATATTTTTTTCACAAATTGATTCTGTATATCTGCACTTAAAGTGACTGTAAAGTCTCATTTTTTTCCCATAAAAATAACAAATATGTTATACTTACCTGCTCTGTGTAATGGTTTTGCGCAGTGCAGCCCAGTTCCTCCTCTTCTCGGGTCCCTCTTTGGGTCTCCTGGCCCCTCCCTTCTGTCAAGTGCCCCCACAGTCAGTAGCTTGCTTTGGGGGCACCCAAGCCAAGTCACAGCTCCCTGTGTCCATTTAGACACGGAGCCGTGGTTTGGCCCTGTCCCCCCTCTCTCCTGATTGGCTAACTGACTTTGATTGACAGCAGTAGCCGCTGCTGTGTCTCAGCCAATCAGGAGGAGAGTCCCGAACAGCTGAGGAACTCATGGAAATTGCTGGAGAGTGATGGGGCTCAGGTAAGTATTAGGGGGTGCTGGAGCATAGAATGCATTAAGATAAAAAAAACCTTATGACTTTACAATCACTTTATTTATTTTTTCTTATTCCCCTATGCAAAATCACACAAAAAGCTGTTGACCCTACCAATGAAATCCATCTAAGACAGCTCCTTGTGATGGTGTGGCAATGATGCTCCACTGCTCCTGAATTCAGAGCAGAGTTGCCAAACTCATGTAGGCCGTGCCTGCTTGCACTACAGTGGGTTTAAAATGTTGCCTTTAGAGTGGCTATCAGCATTGTGACTGCTAATTTACAAACCCAAAACATGTCACTCAGCACCTGGCCACAGATAGTCATGCCCACTGCTTTCCGGATGACAGCACTGTCTCTGTTGCTGAAACTAGACATGTGCACTGACAATTTTTTTTTCCATTTCATTTGTTTTTTGTTTTTTGGGGGTTTCTCGTGCCATTTGTTATATTTGTTATTATATATTTGTTTTTGTGTCGAAACTGGTCTGGGAAGGCGCGCAGTGACGTCACCACGTTCCAGAGGACGGGCTACAGCATCCGACCGGCCGGCGGATATGTTTTTATGCCTCTACGAATTTAATTGTGAGTTTTTTTATTATTGTTTTTATATTAAATACCTTACGGAGTTACACTATTGGTGGCCCTTCTCTTCCTTTAATGGTACAACGTTGAGCTCATATCAATCGGGAGGTACTGGAAGCCAGGGATATCTCCAAGTACCCACTGTCAGCAAGGAACAGATCCCATCAGTGTTGGTGAATACAGACCCCAAGCCCAGGAGACCCACAGCTGTTCATTCCAATACAGAGCTTTATATGCTCTACCATCCGGTAAGGGCACATCTTATTGTGGTGGAGGGTCCGGTTGTCACCTATTTTATATCATGCACTGCGGTTATATATATCGTTAGTTAGTTATTATTAGTTACGTTCCATTAGTTTAGATATGGCATTCGTTATTTCGGATAATTCGTAACGTTGAATAAATTCGTATTTGTTACATTCACTAACAGCCTAATTTGAAAGGAAATTCCAATACCTATAATTTAATAGTTAGTAAAAGTTATTATTAGTTAGTTATTATTTCAGATTTTAGAATTTTCAGGTTTTCGGATTTCCAAATTTCCGAATTTTGGAACTTACGAATTTATGAATTTTTGAATACTCAAATTTACGAATATTCATAAAAATGTGAGACACAAATGAAGGAGGCTCAAGGTAAAGGTAGTTTTTTGCTTGCTTTTTTAGGGTTGTGTAGCTGTGTATCACACAATAATTGTATAAAGTACTTTATACAGAAGTTTTTAGTTGTACTTTAAAGTGGTTGTAAACCTGTGTACTTGTCTCAATTAGGAGCGCTATGTGTCATTTCTGTCTGCTGCTTCATTCCTCTGCTATCATCATGAATTCTGACAAGTATTCCTGACACCAAGAGAAAAAAGGTGACAGGGGAAGAGACCATTGACAGCCTCAGCTCTGTGCTGCCTGAAGGTGGGTGTGTCCCTTTCCCCCAATCAGCTCTTGGAGTGTGACTTCAGCTCTCTACCCCTATTTTTCTGACAGCTCAGACAAGCTTCATAAATTATGAACTTTAAAGGGCTTTAAGAAGAGAAGACTGCAGACAAACAGGTACAACTTATTTATGTAGCCAAGGGTTTGCTACTATAGTTATTGTAGTTGAATAATCTGTTGTCGTTTGCAAATTAGTTTGGCTCCCCCTAATGGCTGCTGGACTCTGTTAGGATTTTTTCTTACCCCTTGAGAAGGAATGCAGCAAAGTATTGTGGGAGATGTAGTTTGGAGGAGTAAGTGACTCTGTTAGCTGGATCAGCCTTGAACTAAAGGACAGACAATGCAAATCGCGCAGAATTGCCTGCTGGGAGGAGTGATAAAAGGACTGGCGTGACCTGTTTTCAGCCTCTCTGGATGCCATTCAACACCTGCCAGCAGGAAGTCTGTGTGTGACCAGGAGTGAGAGACTGCGGCCTACACAGCGGAGAGCCGGATCGCCTGCCTCTGAGGGATCTTGGAGTACAGCCCTGCTATTCCAGCAAGCGGATCGGCCTGCGCTTCAGAGCAACTGGAAGCCACCTGCACTTAAGCCCATCGGGAGTTGCAGCACGGCATGGTGGCGCCATCTTCACCAGATGGAGATACCAGGAGGGGATTCAAGACGGAGCCTCACAGCCATTTGAGACTATTGTGGTGAGAGGGCACCTGCCCATTTCAGTAGAGATTACAGTATTGCTGAGTGAATTCTTTCTACAGACTGCTGGTGAGACTTGTAGTTCTACGGAGGTGAATCTACTTCTTCGGGGCCTTGTCTTTTCCCCCATGCACTGTAAGGTCAGTACTGTATTGCACTCACATGTAAAGAGGAACCTACAAGTGGTGATATTTCTTCAGTTAAGCCATCAGCAGTACATCTTTTGTTCTATAGTCATTTCTTTGCCTTTGCCTTTGTGGATTACAAATTACAACATTATACTGCAGTTTAACCATCAGGCTAGCTGAAGATATCTAGAGTTTTAAAAGAACTTTCACCATCTTCTTCTTTTACTAAGCATTGCTGCTCTACTCACAAATTGATCTCTGAATTATAGCCTAGGGGGAGCCATTTGTGTATGTGTTAGATTTTACATTGTGTTTCTGAACATAAGGAATACATATTGCATTTTGGTCTGCGTGTTGAGGCCTCAGTGGGAAGGTATTTAATATATGTCTTGAAGATATTGAGTACTTAGCCCTCTGTGCACCTGTTCACATATACCCCTTAAACACTTAAGCCCCGGATCATTTGGCTGGCCAAAGACCAGAGCACATTTTGCGATTCAGCACTCCGTCGAGAGCTTTCTTTTGGTGGTATTTGATCACCTCTGCGGTTTTTATTTTTTGCGCTATAAACAAAAATAGAGCAGCAATTTTGAAAAAAACACATTATTTTCTACTTTTTTGCTATAATAAATATCCCCCAAAAATATATAAAAAAATATATTTTTCCTCAGTTTAGGCCGATACGTATTCTTCTACATATTTTTGATTAAAAAAATCGCAATAAGCGTTTATTGATTGGTTTGCGCAAAAGTTATAGCATCTACTAAATAGGTGTTAGTTTTATCGCATTTTTATTATTAATTATTTTTTACTAGTAATGGCGGCAATCTGCGATTTTTTTATTGGGACTGCGACATTATGGCGGACACGTCGGACAATTTTGACACATTTTTGGGACCATTGTAATTTTTAAAGCGATCAGTGCTATAAAATTGCACTGATTACTGTAAAAAATGGTACTGGCAGTGAAGGGGTTAACCACTAGCTGGTTAGGAAGGGGTTAAGTGTGTCCTAGGGAGTGATTCTAACTGTTAGTGGGAGGGGCTGTGTGTGACACATCACTGATCATAGCTCCCGATTACAGGGAGCTATGATCAGTGACAGTGTCACTAGGCAGAACGGGGAGATGCTTGTTTACATTAGCATCTCCCCGATCTTCAGCTCTGTGAGACGATCGCGGGTATCCCCGCGGACATCGAGTCCGTGGGACCCGCGATCCTACTCACCAAGCTCCCGGCAGGGTCGCGCACGCTACACCGGCAGCGCGTACGTGACCACAAGGCGGCAAATTCAAAGGGAAGTACCTGTATGCCCATTTGCCCAGCCGTGCCATTCTGCCGATGTAAATGTACATGCGGCGGTTGGCAAGTGGTTAAGGTGATTATAAGGTTATAAGTTCTGTACATGTGCATTAAAGTGGTTGTAAACACTTACAGACCACTTTAACCTACAGGTAAGCCTAGATTAAGGCTTACCTGTAGGTGCAAGAAATATCTCCTTAACCTACACGGTTAAGGAGATATTTTCCCAAAAAACGGGCACCGTTGTCTACGGTAAACAACAACGCAGGCGCACTGAGTGTGCCATTAGTGAAGGCGATCACTGACAGCTTCCGCGCACATTCGCAGGAGTGACGTCAACGCTGCTTCGGCCATTCACAGCGCCGGAGCAGCATTACCCGGAAGTCACTCCGGGTATCATGGCGGCGACGGAGGAGGTGAACGAGGGTCGCTTCGGGGGCTTCGATCTCAGGTAAGTAATTCATAATGAGCTAGTATGCTATGCATACTAGCTCATTATGCCTTTGTCCTGTAGGGTGTTTTTTTTTTTATTAGAGAGGGTTTACTTCCTCTTTAAGTGATAATCGTTGTTAATCATAACTTGTGTTCATTCAAGCTCTTTATTGTGTTCCATTACTTATCTTAGTAAACTTTTCTGAGTGGTTCAGTGATATCGTGTGAGTTTATCATTACTAACGCCACATTGCAGAATGGAACCCAAGGTGTCAGAGGTAAGAGAGGATCTGCAGAGTTGGGGTAGCCAGTGGGGTATAGAGTTAATCTGCAGCCCTCACGGGGGTATCGATACATGTAGGAGGCTTTGTTTCATCTGTATGCATCACCTGAGGATAGTAATGTCACTGGGTATATATATAAGGGTTTACAACCATTTTAAATTAAGAGTAAGTGTGACATAGAGAGTTTTTTTATGTGACCACAATGAAAAAGCATTCCCTTACTGAGTATTAAAACTTTGAAATGTTCTCCTCTTGTGTAAAACATATCACTTTCAACCCACTGTGCATGCCCTGTTAAACCGTAATTTGTGGTTGTCTCTTTCTTTACATATGAAATCTTGAAATCACCTGAAAATGTCCCAGCAAGCGGTGGTTTTCAGCTGCCATTGGAAGCAGAAGAAACTCAATCCGGAAAATTGCTAGTAAATTGCTCTGAAGATTTTCCACTGTGTAAAACTAAAGTAGGAGGTTTGTCAATGTGACACTATTCATTTTTACCATCCAGTCTGTTTATGGGTAATTTGAAGAACACGTCTGTCAAACATCTCAGTGTTTACAATGTGTGCACACTTTCATGCTTACTGTGTACATAAGGATAGCTTTTTACATCAACTTTAAATAATAAGAAACTTTTTTAATCTACAACTCCTTTCACTACATTATGTTAACTTTCATTGTTTATAAGAAAATTTAAATAAAACTGCTGTAACTTCTTCAGCATGCTTTATGAAGTTACATGGTAAGTGTTCCCAGCCTCCTAGCACCGGTCACCCATTGACAGAACTCTGACTGACTGTTGATCTTGTGAGAACAGAGCAAGAAACAACAGAAAGTTCACTAAAACACACGGCACAGTAAGTCCTGCCACAGATCCCACTATAGTTTATTTTCAGTATCAAGGAATGTTTTTATTTTCAAATGTGGATATGATATCTATAAGCTTCAGACCTGAAGAGTCGGCCAAAAGGGATCCAGGATAACGCAAACAATGGTCTGTATTTGAAGGCTTTTTTCTAAATCATATTATGGCAGTTGATGTTCACCCCATGTTCTTAATGTAAAGGAGCCCACTTCACATTCAGAACATGTGGCATGTGTGACGTGTGTGTGTGTGTGTATTGGGGGGTGAGGGGGCCTTACTATAGATGCTGGTGCACAACCCCTGGCTCCTTATCAGCACCATATACCTTAAAATATCCTCCATTACAACCTTAGTAATGTACACTTTATTGTCAAAAGTAGGTGTTCCTTGTGTGCAGGATAGTGGTGGGTGAACAGTTCAAAACATCAAAGTGACTTCTGCGTTATATTAATTCGGAAACCGTATCATCCCATGTGACTTTTCACCGCGTGAGGCACACTACCCTTAGGGGTTCAAACTCACCAGAGATAAAGATAAAATACGCCTGTCAAATATTTATCATCACCAAGGTTTAGACTGCATCCACTACTCCACAGCTAAGACGGGGTTAAACCAGCCAGGTATCCTTCTTAAGCATTCAGCATCACCAAGAAAAACACCGCATCAGCGGTCCAGGGGTAAATTGTCTCCAAATAAACTCGCCATAGAAACAAACAGAATTTTGCACATAGTGTAATATTGTTTATTATAAAGATTAAAAACCAATACTGTTTCCCATAGATAGACCCCTAAGGTAATCAGCGTACATTACTCATTCTTTAAGTGTAGCATAGTAAGTGACTTGCGTTTTTAGATGGTAATTTCTCCTTAGCGTCAGCCCCAGCACTTCCGTCGGTATGATGTGTGTGTCTGTACAGACACACTGGACTTCCGGGTGGTGGTTTGTGTGGGCCCTCCTCTTTAAGCTTGTCTATTTTTTCTGCTGTCAACACATAAAACTTCAGTTTATGTTCACTGTCTGCCCAATATAATCCTCCCTCCCACAAAATAATCAAAGTCACTTTACCTGTCAGTGGTTATAATTTTACGGCTGGCCAGTATATAGCCCTAAAGTCCAAAAGTAAATATGCAGTAAAGTAAATAAAGTCCAACATTTGTGAAAATTTGAATATGATAATGAAGATATCCAAATCCTAATCATTTCATGCACCTCCACCAAATTAGAATTGTACTCACTAACAGTGACTTCCAAATTATAGGTGGGTCAAAAGTGTGTTGTTCACAAGCAAATAGGATGGCAATCCCACCACTCCCTCTTATACCATAACATGTCACATAATGTATAAGGAAGCTCAAAAAAAATTGTATTATATTGTTTATTGTTAAAAAAAAAAGGAGTAATAAAATTTCCCAAACGAACATGTACAAATACCAAGTGCATGAGCTGCACTAAATTATCATAGGCATCATGATATGTCCGACAGAGGACCGTTTCTATCTCGGGA
The DNA here is from genome assembly GCA_028564925.1 of Lithobates sylvaticus. Taxonomy (NCBI): domain Eukaryota; kingdom Metazoa; phylum Chordata; class Amphibia; order Anura; family Ranidae; genus Lithobates; species Lithobates sylvaticus. Next base: position 541,732,292 of record CM053026.1, read on the forward strand.
AGTATGAAAATTATCACGTCCACTATCACACCTCTTCATCAGGGACAAGACTGGAGTATGCTGTCCAGTTCTGGGCACCAGTCCTCAGGAAGGATGTACTGGAAATGAAGCGAGTAAAAAGAAGGGCACCAAAGCTAATAAAGGGTCTGGAGGACATTAGTTATGAAGAAAGGTTACAAACACTGAACTCATTCTCTCTGAAGAAGAGACGCTTGAGAGGGGATGATGACCCCACAATAGGGATAAAACTTTTCCGCAAAAGGGAGTTTAACAAGACACGTGGCCACTCATTAAAATTAGAAGAAAAGAGGTTTAACCATAAACTACGTAGAGGGTTCTTTACTGTAAGAGTGGCAAAGATGTGGAATTCCCTTCCACAGGAAGTGGTCTCAGCGGGGGGCTTCGCTAGTTTCAAAAAACTATTAGAGAAGCACCTGAACGACCACAACATACAGGGATATACAATGTAATACTGACATATAATCACACACATAGGCTGGACTTGATGGACTTGTGTCTTTTTTCAGTCTTACCTACAATGCAACTATGTAACATGCAATGGTAATTCTCTGTCTGTGATTTTGTAAAATGCACTTAAAGTGGAAGTAAACCCCCCTATCGTTTTCAGCCAAGGAAGCTGCCATCTTTGCCTCTGTTTAATCTTCAACTGCCACGGTGCTGCACATGTAATCCGTTATGACACCAGCCATTGGATGGTTTGACTGTTTGGTTGAGAGCACAGCCAATGTGCAGTTAGCATTCCCGGCATGCCTTTTTTTTTTTTTAAACTGTTAAATCGATGGGTTTACTTCCGCTTTAACAAAATGGATGAGGAAGAAACTAGTCTAAACAGAATTTTTGCACTTTCCCATGTCTTCCATAATGTGCAAATACAGCAGATTGTCACTACAGTTTGCATAATTAAGTCTAATGGTGGATTGCCAGAGGAGGCTGAAACAATAATTCAGCAGTACGGATGGAGGATTGGAGCAGTGCAGTAGCACTTTCTGATGTTCAGACGGGCAAAAAACAACGACCACCTAGCTTGACGTGGGTTTAATCGCTGGGCAGACTGGAGATAAGAGAGATTTTTGTGATCCGTGAAGATCGTGATGGGGTGAACGGATCCCTCAAGGAAATGTCTCCATTCCTCAAGTGCTAGCTTAATGGCCAGTAATTCATGGTCTCCTATGGCATAGTTCTTTTCAGGGGGAGAAAAAGTCTTAGAAAAAAACCCACAGGTTATGTTCTTGCCCTTAGAATCTTTTTGAAGAAGCACAGCTCCAGCTCCCACAGAGGAGGCATTGACTTCCAGGAGAAACGGTTTGAAAGGATCAGGCCTGGACAAAACGGGTGCAGAGGCAAAGACAGACTTGAGGTGGTTAAATGCCTCATCAGCTTGAGGAGGCCAGGACCTAGGATTCGCAGCCTTTTTGGTTAGTGCCACAATAGGCGCGACAATGGTGGAGAATTGAGGAATAAACTGGCGATAATAATTGCCGAATCCGAGGAAGCGCTGGATGGCCCGTAGTCCAGTAGGACGTGGCCAGTTCAGGACGGCAGAAAGCTTCTCAGGGTCCATTTGGAGACCTTGTCCAGAGACTAAGTAACCCAAGAAGGGAAGACTGCAGCGTTCAAAGAGACATTTCTCTAGTTTGGCATAAAGATGGTTATCTCGGAGACGTTGGAGTACTTGGCGGACATGAAGACGATGCGCCTCCAAGCTAGAGGAGAAAATCAGGATATCATCCAGATAGACAACGACACAAGAGTACAGCAAATCCCTGAAAATCTCATTTACAAAGTGTTGGAAAACCGCATGAGCATTGCATAAACCAAAGGGCATGACGAGATATTCAAAGTGTCCGTCAGTGACCCTGTTGAGCGACCACCGTGGTCAGGTCCGAGAGGCTTGGCAGCGGGACCTCAGCGGGATCCATGGCCGGATCTACTGTTACGCTCCGGGTATGGCGGGAAATGGGAGGTGGATCCCCTATGTCAATGAGGCGATAGCACGGGTTGTATTGGAGGACCGGTTCTAATGTTGCTACTGGTTTTCACCAGAGCCCGCTGCAAGGCGGGATGGACTTGCAGCGGCGGTAGCAACCAGGTCGTGTCCTCCAATAGCAACTCGACCCCACTGACAGCTGAGACAGGCACGGTACACAGGGATAGAGCAGAGGCGAGGTCAAACGTAGCAAAAGGTCAAGGCAGGTGGCAATGGTTCGTAGTCAGGGGCAACAGCAGGGGTCTGGATACACAAGCAGGAGCAAAACACAAAACGCTTTCACTGGGCACTACGGCAACACAAGATCCGGCCAGGACAGGAAGGGGAAGTGGGTTTAAAAAGAATTTGGGTTTAACAGTAATTTGGGCCAGGCACCAATCACTTGTGCGCTGGCCCTTTAAGACACAGCCGAATTGCGCGCGCGCGCCTGGGGAGCGGGGACGCGCACGCCGGCAGGAACAGGCGGGGGCAGGTGAGGAGAGCGAGATGCGATCCCCGGGCGGACGGAGGCCGCCGCGAGGATCGCATCCCAGCGGCAGAGCATCGCCTGCGGTCAGAGGAGCTGGCCGAGGCGCTGCAGGACAACGGACACCGTGAGCGCTCCAGGATGGATGGAACACCCGGAGCGATCGGCGTTACAATGTCTAAAGGGTGCACAGGGATGTGTTCTTTTACTTCTGCAAATATCAAGAGGGTGATACATGATTAATGTTTTTTATTATTATTCAATGTAATGAATGTGACTTTAGTACTCTGAAATTAAGTGGTCAAGACAAGTTTGTGATTTGAAATACTGTAAACAGGATATAGTATTATTTTTAATTTTGTTTCCCCCTACCCTTTCCCAAAAAAAAGTAAATGGAATTAAGATGACAACGCACACACAACACTCTTTAAAAATATGGTCAATCTCCTAAATTCAAGTCAGTGCATTGGTCATTTGAGTCTTACTATAATATGACAGACATGAAAGACATAACAAAAGAAAAAAGGAGATATTCCTTTAAATAGCCACACATACAGCTAGTTGTAAGACAGGTTGTTTATTCACTAGTTTTCATTGAGGGTCTGTTGACATCAAAAGCATGTCATAATAACAATGCTCCTAAATGTCCCTAACCTCCAAGCTATCCCTAAATGTTAACTTGATTTACAGAAGGGACTATTCTGTATTGTGGTGTAAATATTTTATTTCTTTTTATGGTCTGCACAAAGAAAGTACATTTTAAAAATAATTTTTGTTATGAGTTAAAAAAAAAGATTGCATATGAATAGTAAGATTTCTTATATCAAGGCAGCAGGTGGTGCTTTAGACTCAATATTTCAGGTTTACAAAGAAACCTGTTGTTTATAGAGCTCAGTATATCAAGCTGAACATTCCACACATAACTGAACAAGTTAGAGCCTCCCTTTCCCTAAATAATAACATCACTTTAAAGCCAAGTTCCACCCATTTAAAAGTCAGCAGCTACAAAAAGTGTATCAGACACTTACCTGTCCTACGGTCCAGCGATGCAGGCGTATAAAGCCCCGCTCCTCTCCCCCTCCTCTCTGCGGTGCCGGCATTCTAACTGTGGGCGACCGGCTGTGGCTTCACAGTCCATCACCTTTACCCTCAGCTTCTTTAGCAAGGCAGTGGTCATCTTGGAGGTGTGTTTGGGGTCGTTATCATGTTGGAATACTGCTCTGCTTCAGTATGTCACAGTACATGTTGGCATTCATGGATCCCTCAATAAACTGTAGCTCCCCAGTGCCAGCAGCACTCATGCAGCCCCAGACCATGACACTCCCACCACCATGCTTGACTGTAGGCAAGACACACTTGTCTTTGTACTCCTCATCTGGTTGCCGCCACACACACTTGACGACATCTGAACTAAATATGTTTATTTTGGTCTCATCAGACCACAGGTCATGGTTCCAGTAATCTATGTCCTTAGTCTGCTTGTCTTCAGCGAACTGTTTGCGGGCTCTCTTGTGCATCATCTTTAGAATAAGCTTCCTTTTGGGAAGACAGCCATGCAGACCAATTTGATGCAGTGTGCGGCGTATGGTCTGAGCACTGACAGGCTGACCCCCCACCCCTTCAACCTCTGCAGCAATGCTGGCAGGACTCATACGTCTATTTCCCAAAGACAACCCCTGGATATGACGCTGAGCACGTGCACTCAACTTCTTTGGTCGACTATGGCAAGGCTTGTTCTGAGTGGAACCTGTCTTGTTAAACCACTATATGGTCTTGACCACCATGCTGCAGCTCAGTTCCAGGGTCTTGCTCTTCTTATAGGTGCCATGTTGAAATTCCAGTGACCAGTATGAGAGTGTGAGAGCAATAACACCAAATTTAACACACCTGCTCCCCATTTACACCTGAGACTTTGTAACACTAAGGAGTCACATGACATCGGGGAGGGAAAATGGCTAATTGGGCCCAATTTGGACATTTTCACTTAGGGGTGTACTCACTTTTGTTGCCAGCGGTTTAGACATTAATCGCTGTGTGATGAGTTATTGTGAGGGGACAGCAAATTGACACTGTTATACAAGCTGTACACTCACTACTTTACCTTGTAGCAAAGTGTAATTTCTTCAGAGTTGTCACATGCAAAGATATAATAAAATATTTACAAAAATGTGAGGGGTGTACTCAATTTTGTGAGAAACTGTATATATATATATATATATATAGATAGATAGAATAGATAGATAGATATATAGATATAACTATATATATATATATATATATATATATATATATGTATATATATATATATATATATATATATATATATATATAAGGGCTGTTTATGTTTGATTATTCTTTATATTTGATCATTTGACATTTTACTTTGTGGTTGCTATTTCACTATTTGTGACATTCCAACTGAAGTATTATTATTGAGTGTATTATGTTGTTCATCTCCAACTGTCTTTATCATATCAGTAAATAAAGTCTATTGGTTCATCAGATTGTAGGGTGTCTATTTCATTGCTGTCATTGATAGAAAATGTCTGAACCCAGGTTGTCAGAGGTGGCAGAGGACTTGCAGGGTCGGGGGGCAACAAGTGGTGTACTGATGCTACCAGCAGCCCTCATGGAAAGATATGCAGAGATATAGTAAATATATTCAATTTGATTTAAGCTGGGCTGATGTAAATGAGCAACAGCTTTAACCATAACTTTTAAAGTAGAATTCCAACCTAACATTAACTAGTTTTGAAAATGTCCCCCAGACTGCCTAACCTGTGTAAAAAAGATGTTTATACCTACCTACTTTTAGTCCGCTCCAGTCCGATCATGTGAATCCCTGCGTTAGTAAGCAGCGGCTGAAGGGGAGAGGAAGGAGTGCTCAACACCAGCTGCAGATTATGTGAATCATAACAGACTAAAACCCTTTTTTACACAGGTTAGGCAGCATTGGTAACAGGAGTGGAGAGGGAACATTTTTGAAACTAGTTAGTGTTAGTTTAATAGAAACTGTCCAACATTCGGCCCGTGTTCAGCCAGCTTCTGTCAAAGGGGCATGACCGAAAACAGTCTACCAATTGGCACCCGATCGGCGCTGACCGGTGTGTTCTGGCAGGGGGAGCAGTCAGGACACACTAGCTCAGCGGGGGAGAGCTATTAGTACAGTGGCTCCTCCTGAGATCTTCAGGTTTTTTTTCCTTCAGCCCATTGTGTTGAACAGAAAAAAAAACTGTTAGGCTGCATTCACACCTGAGCGTAGTGTTTTCAGGCAGAAAAGTTTTAGCTGCGTTTTTTGCAGCGTTTTTTACCGCGATTTGCAGCGTTTTTTACGCAATTTTGTGCAGAGCAAAAGGTCACCAATGTAAAAAGAAGAAAGACGCCCAAATCTGCCCAATTCGAGCGAAAAAAAAGGGTCCGGAACTTGTTTGAGCTTCAGGCGTTTTGGAGTGGAGATGTGAACCATCTCCATAGAGAATAATGTATTTTTTCCCCTCTAGCGTTTTGTAGCTTCAGGCTTCAGGCGACAAAACGCTCAGGTGTGAATGCAGCCTTAGTGCGTACTAGGCTTAATCCGTGCCTTAACAAACAATAGTGGCATTGTTTGCCTGATGCTAGGATAACACACATATGCAGAAAATATAGTTGTCTTTCTACAGGATTTATAATAATTTTGTTGTTGTGGTATAATAACTATGAAAATAACCCTTTACATTTAACCTACATCCTAGCAATCAATCTTTCACTTAAACGCTGAAACACTAACCCCTAACCTTGACACAAACGTAAAGGGAAAATTACTTAAACCACTGCTGGCATATCACAGCAGGCACCTGCAACTCCCTACCTATGAGTTCAGTTGTCCTGTCCAGCACCGCCCTGAATCCCAAGCTGTTCTGCTATGCAAATATCAGCCTAACTTCCCTTGTTAAAAGCCTAGCCTCATCCTTTTCCACCTCTACTGGCTGTGATGGTCTGCTTCACTGACCAATATTAGGTCTTTGGAGGTGGGCATGAACACAGTTGAACTCTAAATCCAGGATGTTCTGCTATACAAATTATGACTCTTCTTGGTCAAGAGACTGGCCCTCGCCTCCATCTCTCAATCCTCACTATAGTGGGTGGCCTCACTAGCAAATAGTGAGGCTTTAGTGGGCAGGCATAAACAGGATCTCCACCATATAAGCGGGGTCAGTTTTGCACTCTGGAAATTGGGGTCCTGGGTTTCTGTTAAGATAACTGACCTGACATACAGGCACCAGAAAGCACCTGTTATGTGGTGCCTGCAGTGGTTTAAGCAATGTTTTTCAGGTTGCCTTTAGACTCTAATCCTATGTCTGTGACAGCAGATGGGTTGGAATCGAAGACCGGGCCCATCCCTACATGTGATCGGTAATGATAATTAACTTTACTAATGGACTACAGGGTATACCCCCATATTGGCCCCTGTCCTTCCCCCCTTCCCCCCCCCCAAATTCCCCTCACCTTTCCCTCCCCCCCCCCCTCCTCCCCCTCCTTCAACTCCCCCCCCTTTCCTGCCCATACTCTCAGGCTATCCCCACGCACTATTGCTTGGGCTCTTCTCTAAAAACCTTGGCTATTCTTGTTCTTTGAATGTCTATTTTTTGAACTATTTATGTTAAATATACATGTCTAAATTATTTCTCATTAAGTTATGTATTTTCTACCCATATTGTTAACATTGTATATTTTTTTGTATTTTTGTTGTTCAGGTTGGGCTTCATCTTTTTCATCCCTGTTCTACTGCACATGCTTTGGAGATTTTTCTATAGTGATTCCTTCCCATCATCTCTGTTGCCTGAGGATACTGGGGCTCCCTAGCACGTGGGGGCCCCCTGGCTCTTTCTGCGTCTCGGGGCATCCCTCTGGACTCAGTCTTCTCTGCCACACTGTGAGTCAGCGTTTTATGCTGATTCGGGCATGCGCATTAGGGTCTTCTCCATCCGACCTGAGACGTATCGCCCACCTAGCGCACACCGTTTGTGCCGGGGGATCCTGATGCACACCTGGTATGCAGGTGATCGGTAGGGCTCATCACCTCTGCTGAGCCCCCCGATCACCTGATACCTACCAGTCTGATTCATTGGACCATGCCCATAGTTTGGGCATATAGCATGCGACCCCCATGCCCTTATAAGTCAGGTAAGCTCAGCCATTCATTGCTGCACAGCTAGGACCACACAATGTCCCAGATTTGGGATACTCATACTAAACGACCACAATAGGTAAGTGCCTCTATGGATCCTGTGTCTTACTGCCCTCTTATTGCCTTTATATCTTGCTGTTGGGACCTGTTGGGAGGCCCAAAGTTTGATACCTCTCATGGTGTTGCACCCCCATGCATGCATTCGCATGACATGGCGATGCATTTATACACCTTATACTATTACAGTGGTGTGAAAAAGTGTTTGCCCCCTTCCTCATTTCCTGTTCCTTTGCATGTTTGTCACACTTAAGTGTTTCGGAACATCAAACCAATTTAAACAATAGTCAAGGACAACACAAGTAAACACAAAATGCAATTTGTAAATTAAGGTGTTTATTATTAAAGGTGAAAAAAAATCCAAACCATCATGGCCCCGTGTGAAAAAGTGATTGCCCCCCTTGTTAAAACATACTATAACTGTGGTTGTCCACACCTGAGTTCAATTTCTCTAGCCACTCCCAGGCCCGATTATTGCCACACCTGTTCACAATCAAGGCATCACTTAAATAGGAGCTGCTTGACACAGTAAGGTCCACCAGAAGATCCTTAAAAGCTACACATCATGCCGAGACCCAAAGAAATTCAGGAACAATTGAGAAAGAAAGTAATTGAGATCTATCAGTCTGAAAAGGGTTATAAAGCCATTTCCAAAGCTTTGGGAATCCAGCGAACCACAGTGAGAGCCATTATCCACAAATGGCGAAGACATGGAACAGTGGTGAACCTTCCCAGGAGTGGCCGGCCGCCCAAAATTACCCCAAGAGCGCAGCGACGACTCATCCAAGAGGTCACAAAAGACCCCACAACAACGTCCAAGGAACTGCAGGCCTCACTTGCCTCAGTTAAGGTCAGCATTCATGCCTCCACCATCAGGAAAAGACTGGGCAAAAATGGCCTGCATGGCAGAGTTCCAAGGAGAAAACCACTGCTGAGCAAAAAGAACATCAAAGCTCGTCTCAATTTCTCCACAACACATCTTGATGATCCCCAAGACTTTTGGGACAACATTCTGTGGACCGATGAGACAAAAGTGGAACTCTTTGGAAGGTGTGTGTCCAAGTATATCTGGCGTAGAAGGAACACTGCATTTCAGAAAAAGAACATTATACCAACAGTAAAATATGGTGGTGGTAGTGTGATGGTCTGGGGCTGTTTTGCTGCTTCAGGACCTGGAAGACTTGCCGTGATAAAGGAACTATGAATTCTGCTGTCTACCAAGAGATCCTGAAGGAGAATGTCCGACCATCTGTTCGTGTACTCAAGCTGAAACGAACTTGGGTTCTGCAGCAGGACAATGATCCTAAACACACCAGCAAGTCCACCACCGAATGGCTGAAGAAAAACAAAATGAAGACTTTGGAGTGGCCTAGCCAAAGTCCTGACCTGAATCCTATTGAGATGTTGTGGTATGACCTTAAAAAGGCCGTTCATGCTCGAAAACCCTCTAATGTAACTGAATTAGGACAATTCTGCAAAGATGAGTGGGCCAAAATTCCTCCAGGACGCTGTAAAAGCCTCATTGCGCGTTATCGCAAACGCTTGGTTGCAGTTGTTGCTGCTAAGGGTGGCCCAACCAGTTATTAGGTTTAGGGGGCAATCACTTTTTCACACAGGGCCATGATGGTTTGGATTTTTTTTCACCTTTAATAATAAACACCTTCATTTACAAATTGCATTTTGTGTTTACTTGTGTTGTCCTTGACTATTGTTTAAATTGGTTTGATGTTCCGAAACACTTAAGTGTGACAAACATGCAAAGGAACAGGAAATGAGGAAGGGGGCAAACACTTTTTCACACCACTGTATATACTCCCTTTTGGGTCTATTATGCTATGTTCTCATACAGATACATTTTTTGTGCCAGGTCCATCTCCAAAATTTTGGTCGATCCTCGTGGGCCCTGGTGTCACCTGTCGGCAGGGATGTTTCATGCTTTACTCATGCTACACTACATACTCTAACCAATTTGGCACAGGCAACCATGTATCTTCAGTGCTGTGGGGACGCATACTTAGCCCTCCAGCCAATAACTAGAGCATTCCATTGTGCGGTGGAGCAGTCTAGAGATGGAAGTCCCTCCTTTGTGTGAATCTTGATGTGTACTTTAATCCACTAAAGATAACTACCCTGATAGTACTACCTGTTTTTATTACCTGCCATATCTATATGCCATGCTATTACCTACTATGCTATTACATTTTCATATTTGTATTTTTTTCCATACTCCCTTTTGATATTTTTGCTATTCTATTACCAGACAAAAACAGCTTGTTTAAAATCAGTCCCTGAAGAAGGAATTAATTATTTATACCTATATTCCGAAACATGTTGGGACTCCTATGTACACGCATATCCCTTGGCCTCTCATCATGAGATCAACTGTGCATCTTGGAATTTAGCTGTTATGTAACTATCAAGTCTGAATAAATTGTTTTTAGGTTGATATTCCTTATGTACCAACTTTATTACTGCTTTGTATTTAATACATTTTGTATATTTTTATATGCGTGTTAGTACCTTTTCTGGTTACTACCCTTTGCCCATAAAATCCCCGGGGGAACCCCTTTTTGCAATTTTCTAATCCTTGACTTGAAGCTAATCATAACCTAATAACTAACACCAAATGAGCTCCAGCAGAAATATACTTTATTTATTGCCGTCTTAAAGACTCTTGCTTGGCAAGCTAGCCCTCAACCATACTGCTACGAGCCTCTTTGCTAGGCTGCTAGGTTTAGGCAAATTTAGTTTGGGCTCTCCTGTAATCAGCTGTGTGCGTGATTGCTTTAGGCTGCGAGTCTGGCTGCTTCCCCCTGTTTTTTGGAGCTTTACAGAATATAGTGGGTGAGAAAGTCAGATGAGCAGCCTCAATATTTACTGAATGTAACTCCAGCCGATTCCTGGGGAGGTGTTGTCCAGAAGGTGGTTGGGCAATTGAATAAATAGTGAAGCCTCCAAGAGCAGGGTTCTTTTTCCTGGAGAAGAGGTTCCCAGCCAGGAGGGCTGCCAGCCTTCCCGGCCATCTTCCTGAGGATTCAGCCTGGTCATCGAGTCCCCAACTGGGCTCAGCTGGGGAGTCTATCATTCTACAAGTCCTTGAGAGCCAAAAGAGGGGTGCCACTAAGAATCTTATCTGGGAACTCTTCAGAGGAGTCGGCGTGCTGGGGTCTGAAGTAGACATCCAAGCCATAGGGACATGGCCCAGAGAGAGAATGGGATACTTGTGACTGTTATCTCTGCCAACCCCTGCCACACACAGTTATGGCTTGCCTAACATGGTGTACCAGTGCTGCCCGCTTCATGTTCTAACACTTGGAGGAATGTGTTAAGAAACTGCTGCTAAGAGGATAGTGTCCTCACATTCTTGTTAGTGTTCTGGAGTATCCCACAGCTCCCTAATCCCCATCCAATGTCATACACCATTTTCACTTGATGTTTTGTATATGTACAGTTTGTAATAAAATGTAATATTTTTACAATTCTTACTACCTCTTTGAATTTATTCTACCAGTGCAACTTGAGGGATTTCTCCATTTGCATTTATTAGGGATGATGGCACTCCATTGCAGCCAAATTACACATAATCCCCATTCAAGGTGATCTGCAATAGAACATCTAAAAGGCAACCACTAGATTGTTTCATGAGCCAAAAGAATGAAAACTGTTGTTTGTCTGGCTGTACTGCACCAGCAGGAATAGAAACTAATGGACCTTACAGGGGTAGCTCTACATACCATTCTATGAGTGCCTCTCTGTAGTATTTCAGAGTAAAAGTAAACTTCTGACCACCTCAAGGGTGTGTAGTGGAAAGGAAGCTGCGTAAAGGGACTTTAAATCTCTCACTGCTCCCATATTTTATTCAATAGCTATTAACAGAACACCTTTGAAAGTGCCATATTAGTCAGTAAAACATGCTTTAGCGGGAAGATAACCACTTAAAGAATAAATAATTAGTAACATCAAATCCCAGCTAAAATTGTATACTAGTTATGACAGAAATATGTTTGCATTTCTTTGAAACTCCAGGTCTTTATGTAGAGAGATTAACTGTTATAGGGACATTCTGATCAAAGTTGTTTATCTCTACAGAAAACCCCCAGTATTATTTTTAATATGGATCTTTATTTTGGCAAGAACAAATGATTAAAACTGAGATATTGATTGTCCAACTCAAGTACTTTTAATATTATGGCTTTTTGGCAACACCCAGTGATCAACAGGACTGCAATGTGGTTCAAGTTTAGGACAAGTGATTTTATTTAAAATTATATTAAAATAATAACACATGCTGAATGGAAAGTTGTATTAGTTTCCTGCCTACAGGAACAAACTGTTAAATAGAACTGACTTGGTTTTGTACTTCTGGCCAAGGTGTATGTTATCTGAAAATGAAAGGAGAAAAGGGTGCTATCTTGCCAAAGGCAGTTACCCCACTGTCAAGATAAGGGCATAAAAACAATGGCTGTGAGTGAACTTTCTACAACAATATTGTTCAAATAATAATCCAGGAAAAGCACAGTGGTAACTATGTGGTAAATAAATGGATTTTGGAGGATTGGAGTCATGTCATCTAATAATACCAATAAGGCTATCTGAAGGTCAGCGTCAAGTTAACTAGATATTCTAGATACAGCAAAAGTCAGAAAAACATGGATGTGTTTATAGTGCTGTAGTTCGATGCTACCTCATCAGGGTCCAAAGGTAAGGAGGATGGTATAAAGGTACAGAGGGTCACCTTGTGTTTCCGGGAGGTCTAGATGGAGTAGAGCCCTCTTTCCTACTGCTAATCACTGGGTCTGTAGGAGGACTAGGCCATCTAATAAAAATGCAAAAAGTGTATTTCTAGCCAAATTGGAAAAAAATAGACAGTACATCTGTATAATACATGCACATTTATGCCCCGTACACACGGTCGGAAATTCCGACCACAAAATCCGTCAGATTTTTTCCGACGGATTTTGTCCGACACTGGTGTTGCATACACACGGTCGGACAAAGTTGTTGGAAAATCCAATCATTCTGAACGTGGTGACGTTCATTACGCACGACGGAACTACGTAGAGGCTATTAGCCAATAGCTTTGGTCTCATAATTTGATCTGAGCATGCGTGGCACTTTGTCCGTCGGAATTCTCTACACACGATCGGAAAAAGTCAGATCGCATTTTGCTGTCGGAAAATTTGAGAGCAGGATCTCAAATTTTTTCCATCGGACATTCTGACGGAAAAAGTCAGATGGAGCCCACACACGGGCGGATTTTCCGACAACATGGTCTGATCAGACATTTTCCGTCGAAATTTCCGACCGTGTGTACGGGGCACTAGCCATTATTTATCCCCTTAAACCCTTTTAGGGCCCTGCTCTCCATTTTTAACCTCAGGTAGCCAGACTTTGTGTGCTATTTTGCACCTTTTAATTATGTTTCACTATTTTTTACCTATTTAAAAATCTGTAAATTATCCTCAAACCATACTTTTTTCTGAAAGCAAAGCAAAGGACCTTTTGAATAAAAAGATGGAGCTGCTCAATTTGTATCACCTGTACAAATCAAAGGTTGTACACATCTGTTAACCTGTCATTGATCTGCACAGACTGCTGGCATCAGCTGTACACAAACACCCATTTTTTGATTGCAGAAATGTGCAAAATTTTGGCGGTGTATGGCTTCCTGCATTCAAGTGAATGTTCACTAAGTGTGTGCAATTTGTGTTATGTTTGTGGGGATGAGGTGTATTATTTCAGTTTTTTTTTTTTCTATTTTATCTATTTATTTATTTTTACAGTGGAGGCTTTAAGGAAAATATTAGAAGTCTAATATTTCCCCTTTGAAATAGAGAAAAATATCAAAGGAACAGAGTTCCTCTATCTCCTTCTTTCCTGCTACCCAACACTTACTAAACACATAAGCACTGAATACTCAGCACTTCTGCATTCATTCAGAAAATGAAAGAGATGGTAGCGGCACACAATAGGGAGGATCTTACAGACAGGATACAAAGGGTGAGGGATGGGGAATTGCACTCAATTAATGATATGAATGGCTGCAATTAGTGGCTTGTCAGCCACTGATTAGGGATGAGCCAGATGTTCGCCCGTTTGGCAAATTTAGAACATTATGGGGCATTCGCAAGAAATTTGAGTGCCCGCGGAATGCCCCATAATGCACTGTGAGACCATCAATGCAGTGCAAGATCTCAGTGCATTGACGGCTGATGATTGCACCTGACCTGCATGCTTTGGCCAATTACAGCACACTCTGCTGTGAGAGTCATGATTGGCTAAAGGCAGGGTGCTCTCTCGTCCCCCCCCCTTTTCCTGCGGCCTGCCAGGTTGCGTGTTTGGATAAGGGTTTGGTATGGATTTTGGGGGGACCCCTACGCCATATTTTTTTACATTTTGGTGCGCTGTTTTTTTCAATGATTTTTATCTATATTACTGAAATCTGACAATACATTGCAGCTGCGAGCAGTTTTAACCACTTTCAGACCGGACCAATTTGCAGCCAAAGGACCAGGCCCCTTTTTGCGATTCAGCACTGCGTCGCTTTAACTGACAATTGCGCGGTCGTGCGACGTGGCTCCCAAACAAAATTGACGGCCTTTTTTTCCCACAAATAGAGCTTTCTTTTGGTGGTATTTGATCGCCCCTGCGGTTTTTATTTTTTGCGCTATAAACAAAAATAGAGCGACAATTTTGAAAAAAATGCATTATTTTTTATTTTTTGCTATAATAAATATCCCCCAAAAAATATATAAAAAAACATTTTTTTTTTCCTCAGTTTAGGCCGATACGTATTCTTCTACATATTTTTGGTAAAAAAAATCGCAATAAGCGATTATTGATCGGTTTGCGCAGAAGTTATAGCGTTTACAAGATAGGGGATAGTTTTATAGCATTTTTATTAATAATTTTTTTTTTATTATTAATGGCGGAGATCTGCGATTTTTTTTGTGACTGCGACATTATGGCGGACACATCGGACATTTTTGACACATTTTTGGGACCATTGTCATTTTTACAGCAATTAATGCATTTAAATGCATTGATTTCTGTATAAATGACACTGGCAGTTTAGGAGTTAACCACAAGGTGGCAGTGTAGGGGTTAAGTAGGCCTAGGGGTGTGTTTTTTACTGTGGGGGGGGGCGTGGCAGTCAACTAGTGAATGCTGATCTCTGCTCCAATCACAGGGAGCAGAGATCGGCGTCACTAGTTGCTAGGCAGAACGGGGAGATGCTGTTTATCTCGGCATCTCCCCGTTCAGCCGCTCCGTGAGACGATCGCGGGAGTCCCCGCGGCGATCGAGTCCGCGGGGACCGCGGCCGGACTCACGGGGGTGCCGACCAGCGCGGGAGCGCGCCGCTCCCGGCGCGCTCCCGATGGCACGGACAGGCTAAAGGAGGGACGTATATATACGCCCTCCTGCCTGTCCGTGCCATTCTGTCGACGTATATCTGCGTGCGCTGGTCGGCAAGTGGTTAAATGCCATTTTTTCCTTTAGAAATTAAATTTTGCTGTGGTACTGTTATAAACTGAGGAAAGATGCACTACTTTACAGGCAGATTAAGGAGACCCCCAGGCACGATATTTAAAGGAATATTTAATTTTTATTGTTTCACTTTAAGAATTAATAAAATCACTGCTCCTGAATAAAAAGCTGTTTTTTTTTACTTTTTTTGGCATTGATACCTGTCCCCTGGGGCAGGACTTTTTATGGCAATAACTTGCATATAAGCCTTTAAAATGATCACTTTTGAATTTTCACATTTGTGTCCCATAGACTTTAATGGTGTTCACAAAAATGTTTTGCCTGTTCGCATGTTCTGCTGCAAACCGAACCGGGGGGGGTGTTCGGCTTATCCCTACCGCTGATCACAGATGTTTAAAACTTAGAAGAGTCCAAGGAACCCCTCTGTTACATGTTCACCAAAGCAACCATGAACTTATGGCAAACAGAAATGCAAAAGAAGTAAGGCTTACTGAGCTTGCCAGAGACAAACCGTTCTGAAAGCCTTATGTCCTTTCAGCGAAAGTGTTAAAAATGCTACACTAACAGAAATACTGTTTTGGGGTGTTTTGGGGCTTTTGTCCATTGGTGCTGTTAATATCATAGGGAGTGATGCCAATACTGTTGGAGATGTCTGTATACAGTAGGAGCAGCTGGAGTGAAAGAGGATGTAAATAATAACGATATGATAGAGAATAGGGCAGGGTTGCCAATGTTTTGCATGTTTATGGACATTTTGTAAAATTTCATTAATGCCCATGGACAGGAGAAGGCTTCCATGAAAATATCCTTAAAGTGGTTGGTCCTTAGTTCAACTTTCATTAATGGGGTTTACCATTAATGAAAGTTGAACTAAGCACATATATATATACTCCAAAGACATGCTGGTAGGTTAATTAGATCCTGTCGAAAAATTGTCCAAATATGTGTATGTTGTATGTGTTTGAAAGCGCGTCGGGACCCCATGGGGCAAAGGGCCGCGCTATACCGCAGATTGACACCAGCGGCAAAAGCGCCCTGAGGTGATTCAGTTCTCATAGGTAGTGCTATACAAGTCACTCATTTATTCATTTAAAAAAAAAAAAAAAATATATATATATATATATATATATATATATATATATATATGTGTGTAGTGTTTACGTATCTCTCCCCAAAGCTCTAAATGCCGTTTCTCTCTGGTGCTTCGTTCCTTTGTTATCAGCATGTCTCACTTCTGACAAGTTCTCTAACACATGAGATAACAGTAGCTGAAAATTTGTGTCTGGGAGGGAGCATAGAGGAAGATTAACAGGGAGGTTGTCTATTCAAAATACAGCTCTTCCGGGGGCGTGGCCTGCAGCGGAGAGGGATGGCAGCGTGATCTCTGAGCTCCGGATCCTACAGGGAGAAAGCGTCCATAAACGGCACATTTGGACCCCGCCAATCGGCCCATTTACCGGCGGAACCACCCGCTACCATCAAGAGGACATGGCGACTAAAAGAAAAGGGGCGAGCAAGCCGCAACGCCTGACAGATTACTTCCAACAGCTGCGGCCTGGAGGTAGGCAATATGGCGCCGGCCCCGCACACGCGGCGGCACACAAACACAAACCCAAACCCAGCTCATCCACCCCATCACCCCTACATGACGATCCGATCGTCGACCAGACATCCCCCTTACCTCATTCCCCTACAGGGAGCCCGGCTAAAGCCAAACTAAGACTGGATGAGAACGGATGCAGCACAGCCCCAGGCCCAGCATCAGACTCAGGGGATGACACCAGGGAGCTCCCGGACTCAATTACGTCCTTCCCCACAGCCAACCAACCTGTACTGGACACTGTCCTTAAGGACATGCTAGTCTCCCTCAGAAGCACACTCCAAAACGATATGATTAACTGTATGCACAGGTTTAGTGGGGAGCTCGCTGCAGTGGAAACAAGAGTGGAGCATATAGAGAACAAGATGGGGGAGTACGCCTCCACCATTAATGACTTGATAGATGCAAACGACGAAAAAGATGATGAAAACGCATGGATCAAAAACAAAATCGCAGACATTGAGGACCGTTCCAGAAGGAACAACCTCAAAATTAGGGGGGTCCCCGAAGCTATATTACCCCCAGACCTGAGGTCATATGCCAAGGACCTCTTTTCCTCCCTTCTGCCTGACCTGTCCCTGGTGGAACTCACTATTGACAGGATTCACAGGTTACCAAAGCCATCACACTTACCAGATGCAGTCCCTAGAGATGTTATCCTCCGCCTGCATTTTTTCCATGTGAAGGAACAACTAATGCAAGTCATGCGAAAACAAGACAACATACCCTCACAGTTTCAAAACCTGCAATTTTATGCCGACTTGTCACAGCACACCCTGCAGAAAAGGAGAAACTTGAACACCATTACAAAGGTGCTCAGGAACCACAACATCCCCTATAGATGGGGCTACCCCACAAAGATCACCATTACCAAACAGGACAAATCCTTCACAGTGGATAATCTAGAAAGAGGCATATCCCTCCTGAAGGAATGGAGAATTCTCCCAGAAAACGACGAGAATAACGAGCACAAAACCAATCGTCGCTCACTCAGCCCTGACTGGACACCTATTACACACAAAAACGCAAAGTAGCAAGACTAACTGATCCTCTCAACAAGAGGTCCCAAATTCCCTGACACAAGGATCCGGACCACCCACTCCCTAGGCCAGAACTTTTACCCCGATTCGCTGGAGCAATTGTGAGCTCCATGTCAAACCAGTTATTGTCAGCCGTTATGTTGACAAAAGGAATAGTTGAGCTAATAGATATGCTCATATACTTGCACCTGACTGTTCCTCTCTTGTTTTTGCCGTTCTCTTTTCTTTTCCTTTTTTTTCTTTTTCTTCTTGAAGTGCTCAGCCCTCCACCAAATAGCAAGGACCAGCTATCGAGCTCCACTCTTCACAAGTCAACCAGAACTCCAAGTGATCGACAAGTGAGTACCGTCACACCAGCCAATGATGACCCGGAACCTGATGTGAGTACATATACCTTACTCTATACACCACACAGCTTATGTCAACTAGGAAAAGAAACCTCTGAACTATGTATGCATACCAACCTTTTCCGTTTAGCTGCCACTGGATACCACTCCCATGGCCATACGCTTCCTATCCATTAATACTAAGGGGCTAAACCACCCCGTGAAGAGGAAATCTTTATGGAATGAAGCGATGAGCAACAAATCTGACATTGTTTGCGCACAAGAGACACACTTTAGCAAGGAATCTGCTCCTAAATGTACCCACAGGAACTTCCCCCATATTTTTTTTGCAAAGGCGGACAAAAAAGTAAATGGGACAATGATAGCCATTAGAGATACAGTGGCATTTGCACTCCATACTGAAATTACAGACCATTTAGGCCGCTACATCATTCTGATCTGTGACATTAACCAAGTCACATACACCATAGTTAACCTCTACGCCCCAAACAAGCATCAACTACGTTTTTTTAACAAAATTATGAAAAAGGTCAACTCAGTCAAGAAAGGCTCCCTTATTATCTGTGGAGATTTCAATGTGGTTCCCGATCCTAGCATGGACTCAACCTCCAAACCAAAGCGCAAAGCTCAGTCCTTCCAGACTGCCATTCACAGGGAAGACCTCTATGACGTGTGGAGATGCCACCATGCAGGAGAAAAGGACTTTTCTTTCTTTTCCACTCCTCACCGCACGTATACACGAATAGACTTGTTCCTCACTGACCAGCGCACGCTATCCAAGTCAATCTCCTCAACCATCAACTCCATCACCTGGTCGGACCATGCGTCCATAGCTATCCAGATTAAAGACTCTTCCACAGTGGACTCTGCTCCACTATGGAGAACTAACTCCTTTCTCTTACAGCACCCAGATACAAAAAAAATCATTGAAGATAACCTAGCTGAATTTTTCACACTTAATGGTCCCTCTATGCAGAACAAATTTACCCTGTGGAACGCCCATAAAGCGTTCATCAGGGGGATCTTTATACAACAGGGGGCTAGGGCGAAGAGGCGGAAGCAAAACAAATTAAGAGAGATTACTGAGAAAATACGAAAACTTGAAATTGATAATAAAACATCAACCTCCATTACTCTTTCCAAGCAGCTTAACCAATTGAGGCATGACCTCAGACTTCTACTAATGGAAGATTTTGAGAAATCTTCTAAGAAACTCAAAATGTCTTACTACTCCCAGGGGAACAGAGCTGGCAAGCTCCTAGCCCACCAAATCAAAGGACATAGAGGGAAAACCAAAATCCCTTATATCCTACACTCTACAAAACACACAAAGATGCATCATCCTCAAGATATAGCGGATGCCTTCAGTAACTACTACGGCGCCCTCTATAACCTCAGAGATGATAAAGAAACACCACAACCCACTACCAAACTAATAGAAGACTTCCTGCAACAGGTGTCTTTACCAAAACTCTCTACCCAACAATTAGAATGTTTGAACACCCCATTTACAGCAGAGGAAATTCGGAAGGTTATAGAAACCATCCCAAAAAACAAATCCCCAGGCCCTGATGGCTTCATAGGGGAATACTACCAAACTTTTAAAAACATCCTAACCCCTCACATGTCAGATATCTTCAATGCAGCTGCCGCCTCTTCCTCCTTCCCCCAAGAAATGCTGAAGGCTGTCATCGTCACTATACCCAAGCCAGGGAAAGCTCCTGATAGTCCTGCTAACTTCCGCCCCATTTCGCTACTAAACGCAGACCTAAAAATTTACTCAAAACTACTAGCTAAAAGATTGATAGATTTGATGCCCCTACTGATCCACCCAGACCAAACTGGTTTCACTAAAGGCCGCCAGACATCTGACGCCACCAGGAGACTTACCAATATCATTCACCTAGTTGGTTCCTGTCGGAGGCCTTCTTTGCTACTAGCTTTGGATGCGGAGAAGGCCTTCGACAGGGTCCACTGGGGCTACCTCCTTGGGGTGCTGGAGAGGTTCGGCTTCTCCGGACACATCCTCTCGGCCATTATGGCCCTGTACTCAGAACCTTCGGCCCAAGTGTACACAGCTGGTGTGCTGTCAACCCCTTTTAAAATAACCAACGGCACCCGACAGGGGTGCCCTTTATCCCCCTTGATCTTCAACCTAATCCTAGAGCCACTAGCAACCCTCATTAGAACACACCAGAACATCACAGGAATCTCATCTCACGGTTCCAAACATGTCATCAGTCTGTTCGCTGATGACATAATTATGATGATTACTAATCCTGAAAAATCCCTGGCTTCGGTGTATGATGTATTACAAATGTTTAACAAGGTCTCATTTTATAAAGTCAATGAAAGCAAATCCTATATACTCGGTATGAATATACCTGCTCACCTACAAGAATCTCTTAGCTCACGGTTTCCATTTGTCTGGAGCAAAGATGGGATTAAATATCTGGGTATCACTTTAACCGCATCAACAAGTAACTTGTACCAGGCTAACTACATGTCTTTTCTAAATGCCCTCCCTTCAAAGCTACAAACTATAGCTAAAACAGAGCTCTTATGGTCGGGGCGCCTAGCAGCTTTTAAGATGATAATCTTACCCCAACTAATTTACCTTTTTAGAACCCTACCCATCCCAGTCCCTAACACTTTCTTCTCCAAACTACAATCCCAGATCAATAAGTTTCTCTGGATGGGGAAAAGGGCGAGATGGGCCTTCCAAAACTCAATAGCAGCCAGAACAGCGGGCGGAGTGGGCAATATACTAGTTAAAGATTACTACACAGCATCGATACTTTCTCAACTGCGCACATGGTTTCCCAATGCCCCTAACCCTAGATGGAAAGAACTAGAAGAGGGCCAAATCACCAATACCAATCTTTTCAATCTCCTAATGGCATCCTCTCTTGGCTATAACACCACTGCCCCATTAGCACCCTCAATCAGGGCATCCCTACAAGCATGGAAAATTCTGTTGAAACAGCCGTTCACAATATCCCCTGTCCCCTCATTGCAGATACCTATTACATGTCTAGCGGGGATCATACCTGATCTACACGTCACACACTGGACAGAACAGGGAATACACAACATCTCAGACCTCATGGTTGGCCCAGCAATGAAGACATTCAGGTCGCTTCAACTAGAATATGGTCTGAACGACTCACAACAGTACAAATATATCCAGATTAGCCACTTTCTTCGATCCAACACCAAAACCTCCATCCAATTACCAGGGAGGGTGATATTATTCCTCACCAAACCCACATCTAACATTAAAGGGATATCACTATTCTATAACAACCTCAACAACAAACTAATATTTGTTAAAAATCCTAACATAACGGCCTGGGAGCGGGACCTGCATACAACCTATACAACAGAACAATGGCAGGCAGCCCTAAAAGTAACCTTTTCAGCCACCAAATCCATAAACTTATGGGAATTACACCAAAAAATATTACTTCGTTGGTATTTAACCCCACACAAAACCTCTAAATTCAATAGCCAAGCTTCCCCAATGTGCTGGAGGAACTGTAATGGTGTAGGCACCCTTCTCCACACTTTCTGGGATTGCCCCAAACTGTCCCACTTATGGGACGAGATATTTAAAGTGCTAGAACTCATATTACACTGCCCTGTCCCTAAAAACCCTGGACTAGCTGTGTTGTCTTTGGGTATGGAAGTTATACCTAAAACATACAGAACTATAGTAACCCACGTTCTACTCAGCACTAGATTGGTAATAGCCAGACATTGGAGATCTCCAGATCCACCCTTACTAAATGAAATAATAATGACCACAAATATACACGCTAAATATGAAACTATGTTTGCCTCGTCCCTGGGGAAATTCCAGCTCTCACAAGACATTTGGAAACCGTGGAATGACTGGATCTTCAAACATGGATCTCAGTATAGCTAACTCTATATATTATGTGATGAGAAGCTAGGCACTAGTTCGTTTACTCCTGTAACCTTCTCTCTCTCTCTCTTAACTCTACTTACTTTACCTTTTTTTCCTTTTCCCTTTTATCTCTCTTGCTTACCCTCCTATACATTACCAGTAAAGATTTACATATCTGAACCTATCCCTGGTGCCTGTGGTGGGTGACGGGTGGAGCCCTCCCCCTATGGTACAGTTAGAACCCATTTGGGGTACCTGGGGAGGGACCCGCCCCCGCCCTCACTACGGTAGGCTTCAGGTACACCTCGCTCAAAGCACATATGACTAAGCCAATGTACAAAGATTAATAAGACCCATAGCATATGTGTTTACCAGTTTAACAGAAAAAGATAAAGCTGTATAATGGTTTGCATTCTTCTTGCGGAGCTGTTCTCCCACATTGTTTATGTTATACCTTCCTTTACGGTAACGTTGTATTTTATACTTGAAAAACCCAATAAAAAACTATTGAAACAAAATACAGCTCTTCCTTTGTTCCTCTGCCTATGTGGAGGGTGTGTGTGTCCCTTTCCTCCAATCAGCTCACACACCGTGTAAGCCCAGTCTCCCCACCCACCCCTTTGTGCTGCTGAAAGAGGAAGAAATATTTTTAACACAATGTGCACTTCCTAAAGAGTGCAGAAAGCTGAAGACAGCAGATATACAAGTAAAACCTATAGGAGGATTTATTTCATATCTGTGTATCATCTGAGGCTATTCAATTGACTGGGTATATGTGAGGGTTTAACAACCACTTAAGTAGCCAACAGATAAAATTAGACTGGAGCCAGCTCAGTTATTCTGACACCAGTTTCCAGCAGAGACAGAGCAACACATGGTGACTGACTTATTTGGCCTACATCGCTTCCCTCTTACACCTATAAATTATTCTTTGCACATGGAGGAGCTTCAGCCTAGGACATGGGGGGCAGAACTCCCCATAATGCAATGTGAGATCGCAGTGCATTGCTGTATGATGATGTCAGGTGCATTCTTTGGCTAATCACAGCTTGCTCTGCTAAGAGCCATAATTGGCCAGAGGGAGGGTGCCTTTGGCCAATCATGGCTCAGGGGGACTAAGTTCACGTCCCACACTATATAAGTCCCCTTTTACACTGAGGCACTTTACAGTCACTATAGCGCTAAAAATAGTGCCTGCAAATCCCCTCCCTTTGGAGACTGGGCCACGGGACAGTATTTCAACATGATAATGACCCCAAACACACCGCCAAGAAAACCACTGCCTTGCTAAAGAAGCTGAGGGTAAAGGTGATGGACTGGCCAAGCATGTCTCCAGACCTAAGCCCTATTGAGCATCTGTTGGGCATCCTCAAACAGAAGGTGGAGGAGCGTAAGGTCTCTGACATCCACCAGCTCCGTGATGTCGTCATGGAGGAGTGGAAGAGGACTCCAGTAGCAACCTGGGTAGTTCTGGTGAACTCCATGCCCAAGAGGGTTAAGGCAGTGCTAGAAAATAATGGTGGCCACACAAAATATTGACACTTTGGGCCCAATTTGGACATTTTCACTTAGGGGTGTACTCAATTTTGTTGCCAGTGGTTTAGACAATAATGGCTGTGTGTTGATTTATTTTGAGGGAACAGCAAATTTACACTGTTATACAAGCTGTACACTCATTACTTTACATTGTAGCAAAGTGTAATTTCTTCAGTGCTGTCATAGGAAAAGATATAATAAAATATTTACAAAAATGTGAGGGTTGTACTCACTTTTGTGAGATACTGTATATATATATATATATACCCTGCATCCAGTGTAGCCTATATTTACAGTGCATTTGGTGGTGTACTGTTTCTAATACACTTCAGGCTGTGTATTAACCACTTCAATACAGGGCACTTAAACACCTTCCTGCTCAGATCAATTTTGAGCTTTCAGCGCTCTCACACTTTGAATGACAATTGCGCGGTCATGCTACACTGTACCCAAATTAACATTTTTATTTTTTCCCACAAATAGAGCTTTCTTTTGGTGGTATTTAATCACCTCTGTGTTTTTTATTTTTTGCTAGACAAATAAAAAAAGACCGAAAATTTTGAAAAAAAATATGTTTTTTTTGTTTCAGTTTCAAAACTTTGTAAATAAGTAAGTTTTCTCCTTCACTGATGGGCACTGATGGGGCTGCACTGATGGGCACCGATGAGGTGGCACTGAGGTGGCATTGATGGGCACTGATATGTGGCACTGATAGGCGGCACTGATAGGCGGCACTGATG
Source organism: Lithobates sylvaticus (assembly GCA_028564925.1). Classification (NCBI taxonomy): domain Eukaryota; kingdom Metazoa; phylum Chordata; class Amphibia; order Anura; family Ranidae; genus Lithobates; species Lithobates sylvaticus. The sequence continues at coordinate 541,756,651 of CM053026.1, forward strand.
GGCAACACGGATGGGTGACACGGATGGGCACTGATAGGTGGCACAAATTTGCACTGATAGCTGGCACAGATTGGCATGGATAGGCGACACGGATGGGCATGGATAGGGGGCACAGATGGGCATAGATGGGCACTGATAGGTGGCATGGATGGGCACTGATAGGTGGCACGGATGGGCACTGATAGGTGGTACGGATAGGCACTGATAGGTGGCACGGATAGGCACTGATAGGCAGCATTGTTTTGTATTGATGGATGCCAATCAGTGCCAAACAATAATGCATGCCAATCAGTGATGCCCATTGTGGGCACTGATTGGCATCCATTGTGGGCACTGATTGGCATCCATTGTGGGCACTGTGTGTCATCCCTGGTGGTCTAGGGTGGCATACCTTGTGCTGCGCATCCCTGGTGGTCTGGTGGCATCCCTGGTGGTCCAGTGTGGGCATCCTTGGGGGGGCTGTGCTGATAATCATTCAGCACAGACACCCCCTGTCAGAGGAGCAGCAGATGCGAGTGAGGAAAAGCCGATTACGGCTCTTCCTATTTACACTGTGATCAGCCGTGATTGGACACGGCTGATCACGTCGGAGACTCTTTACCAAGATCGTAGTTGCGGGGTGTCAGACTGACACCCCGCAACAACGATCGCCGCGATGCGCGCCCCCGGGGGCGCGCATCGGCTCAAAATCCTGAGGACGTCCTATGACGTCCGGTCAGGATTTGACAACCACTTTGCCGACGTCTATTCACAATGGGCGGGCGGCAAGTGGTTAATATATATATAAAACACAGGGGGTGTTCGGCTCATCCCTACTGGTCACATGTCTCCTAGCTAGATTGATCCCTGGTTGCAAGGGGCACCCATTTTAAAATTATCAGCCTGACCATCATCTGTGCCTCTATGCTCGTGATAGCAGTTACACTCTGACAGGAAGCTCAGTGAACTACCTAAAATGATCAACAGCATTCTGGAAGTTCATTGAGAACTACAAGCTGACAGCTGCAAAAAGATATTAGGACTTGTAGTTTTCCCATTCACAAAACACTGTGAATGGATGACGAGACTGGATGGGCAGAACCCTGCATGGCCAAATTTTTTTTAGATTGTAACAGCGAGCAGAGGGAGAAGATTCCCCACTCGTTGGGAAAACAGGGACTCGGGGGGGGGGGGGGGCGAGGGCCGATGCATTTTTAACATGTTACATGTTACACCCTGAATACGGGTGTAATATGTTACAAAAGGTAAACTTATCCTTTAAAGGGAACCTCCCCTTTGACTCCATATCTTAAAGTAACATTACCCTATTTTTCTCCCTAATGTAAAGGGCCTCAACTAAGCTGGAAGAATCTATATCCAAGGACTATTTAGATCCAAGGGTTTATCTGGTAGCAGCACTGACTCTCTAGACTCTCTAGACTTCTAAGCCTAAGCCTAGACTCTCCCAACTGAGAGCTCCTAAAAGGAACTAGCATGTTGTCTGTTTGGTAGCAATTTAAGTCGCGTGGAGCATTATCTTTCAGTTAGAGAGCTATTGTTTATGGTCTCGATACTGCAGTACATATTTAGGTAGTGAAGGTTGTAGTGTTTATTGCGCTGTATTGTTATTTCCTTGACTTTTTTGTGTGTTAACTTTGACTCTTTGTATTGCTGCATTGACTACCATTCTAATTTTGCCAATACAACTTGTTTACTTTACCATAATCAGTGTGTGCCCTTCTTGTGTAACTGCCAGGGGGCCCCAGCAAGTATATTCTGGTGATGTCAGCAGGTGTGAGGTTCTGCCTAGAGCTAAGGGAAAGAGAAGAGGACCCATTACAACCAGTGGCTCCTTAGGGGGGGGGGGGGCGCTACACTTGTATAGTCCTAACAAAAGTGTATTTTGTTTAACAGTTGCTGGTTCTGAGTATTTTCCAACAGAGTTTTTCTTAACCGCTTCAACACCGGGCCATTTTACACCCTTCCTTACCAGAGCACTTTTTGCGACTCGGCACTGCGTCGCTTTAACTACAATTGCGCGGTCGTGCGACGTTACACCCAAACAAAATTGACTTCCTTTTTTTCCCACAAATAGAGCTTTCTTTTGGTGGTATTTGATCGCCCCTGCGGTTTTTATTTTTTGCGCTATAAAAAAAAAAAGAGCGACAATTTTGAAAAAAAAAACACAATATCTTTTACTTTTTGCTATAAAAAATATCCCATTTTTTTTAAAAAAAAAACTATTTGTTTACTCCGTTTAGGCCGATACAGTATTCTTCTACATATTTTTTTTTTTTTCTCAGAGAATAATGCAGGAACTCCTTCCTTCTGAGTCACCCTTCGTATCTGCCCCCTACCCACCTCTGAGCACTGTCTCTTGACTTCACCCGCTACCCAGTATCGCCCCTTTTAGAGAATACAGAACCAAGTATCATTCTTTGCTTTTTCTGTGTAATTTGTATGGAATTTGATAGACCCAATCCCAGCACCCACCCCCCCCCCCCCCCCCCAACACCCCACAACAATAGACCCCCAGCAACAACAGATCTCCAAGCAGCCAGCATCAATAGATTCTCCAGAAGTCAGCAACAATATACATCTCCCGCAACAGTAGATCCTTCCCAGTAACATAAGACCCTCCAGCCAGCAACAATAGACCTACCCAGCAACAATCGATCCCACACAAAAATATAGATCCCCCCAGCAACAAAAGATCCCCCAGCAGCCAGCATCAATAGACCCTCCAGCACACCCCATCAATCCTTGCCATAAAATACATTCAGTGCTGGAGGTGCCAGAACTGCATTCCCCCACTTTACCTCTGAAAAAAAGAAAGCCCTGTTTACATGTAAGAATGTAATGAGGGGTTGGCAACCGTATAGAACAGAGATGCAACTGTGACTGCACCCAGGGGTTGATTTACTCAAAAAAAAGAGCATGATTGATTTGATTTTGTTCAAAAAAGTGTATGCTCACCATGCAAAGTGAATGTTAGTGTATAAGGTGAAGATGTGTTCACTTCAATCATTTAATTATATGCTAGTAAAATGTCCCTTGCTCCTGATAAGCTTTACAAAACAAGCATGCTTTTGTTTTATTTACCAAGCTAAGGGAACATACACTTTTGTTCACTTTGACAAATGAAAAGCCTCTGTTTCTTAAAGGGGAACTTTAGGGAAAGCAAAAATACACAAACAGACAGGATTTTTAATGCAGAAAAGACATGTCTCTTCTGCATTAAACTTTCTTGCCTGCCTGGATCTGTGTGAACACCACTCTAGTTCAGTCTCCCATCTCCACCTCCACTAACATGCAGACCAAGTGCTGGCCCCATCCATCCTGGATTCCAATGAGCAAAACATAATTCAGGTTGCCAGTAAAATCACCCTTATTTCAGCAAGTCCATAAAAACATGTCCAAAAACACAAATAGAGGGGACCTGCTAACGCGTTTCATGCTCCCTTAGAACTTAGTCATATAGCCTGCCTGTCTACCTGTACTCCCTGTATTATCTCGGCTCAGCCAATAAAAATAACTGCAGATTGGTACCCATAAGCCAGCCAACAAAATTAATACTATTTTAGTCAAATAAAATACAACAAAAACAATTCAGATGACTAAAATAAGGCTAAAACTAAAATTACATTTTATCCAAAAGTCTATGACTAAAACGAAATTGAATGTATATCACAACGGCTAAATCTGTGTCTGTAGTGCATGTTCAAACCTTAATACCATAAATAATAAACATGTTATTAGATTTTTTACTTCAAGAGTATATAATGTTTGGCAGTTCTAAAGAAATAATGCATTAAAATGTATCTAAACCCATTTGATTTTCGTAGACTAAAATGTACTGGGGTTTTTAGTCAACTAAAATGATTTAGATGACTAAAATAGCACTAAAATGGCATTTTAGACATTGAAATATGACTAAAACTAAAATGGCATTTTAGTCAAAAGACTATAACTAAAACTAAATCGAAATTTTAATGTCAAAATTAACACTGTCGGCCAAAGATATCAGCAGCCAGCAGGGAGATCCAGGACACCACAGTTCTGGAGAGAAGATAAGTATAGTTCTACTTTTAAGTAAATCAACTGCAGTCTACTCTGTATATCCTTGATAAAGAAGACAAGCTAGAATGGAAGAAACCTGCCAGAGGAGCGGATGTAGGGTATGGCAATAAAAATGAAAGTCTGAATGAGCATACAGGGGAAAAAAAAGTGAAAACTACTGAGAAATGACTGCAATTCCCTGCTTAAATTTAGGTTTATATTCTAAATAATAATAAATTGAGTAGCCTTGTTGTTCATTGAGCAAAGTGAATAGCAGTGAATAGGCACATCCACAAATTGTATGATTCACTTCATGTATTGAAGCCAAAGAACTGCCTAACAAAGGGCACTAGTATACACGTCAGCAACAGCTTAGCAAGCAATATAAACAAGTTATACACAGTATACAAATGGGTAAGGCATAACATTTTACAAAAGTGTGAAAGACAGAGAATCATAAAAAAATAACAAATGGCATAATGGTCAGGTGTAAAAGAATGAGGTCTAAAAACCATCATTTCAGGGTGTCCAGACCTCAAATTGCATCATAAAATGTGTGGGTGTGCTTATTCAATGTTATAGTTGACCTATGTTTGGGGGTTATAGGATGGCACCATTTTGAATTTATAGCACCTCACTCTCACTGCTCTGTGCTTTATTGTATCACGTTTAAGTATATTTTGTTCTAGGTAAAAGTGAATTATGAGCAAGGTGAAAGCTCACTGTACTTAGTAAATCACGTGAAGATGTATTCATTTCAATTATCCAATCATGCGCAAGGCAAAATCTTGCTTTCTCTTGCACTATTGGGTATTTATAGGAAGAGGAAGGGGAGATTTACTAAAAGTGGTTGACTCAGAATCTGGTGCAGCTGTGCATGGTAGCCAATCAGCTTCTAAATTCAGCTCGTTCAATTAAGCTTTGACCAAAAAACATGTAAGCTGATTGGTTTCTATGCAGAGCTGCACTAGATTTTGCACTCTCCAGTTTTAGTAAATAACCCCCCTCAGTTTCAACTCATTCACTAACCTAAGTGACATTTACGTTACAAAGTAAACATTCACTTTAGTTAGAGAAAAGTCTCTGATCTTTCAGTAAATCAACACTGACGTCTCTAATCAAGAAAGGTGTATGTAATAAAAATGCCTTACACGCGTTATCTGTGGATATACAGTATTTACATCACTGGACAGCAACTGGGAAAATATTCCACAGCAATGCTGACACTCACCACTTGGTGTCACTGTTATGTCCTGATTAAACACAGGCTTTTAGAGACATTATAATTATTGTTATTATTATTATTATTATTATTGTTATTAATAATAGTTGTAGTACTATCCTTCTCCATTTATGCTTTTTTTTACTGGATTGGTTTACAAATAAGCAGAGGCTGTTCCCTTAGCAAAAGTAAATGATTGTTAAAAAGGCGCAGGGGGTAAGCTTTTTTTTCGCAGCCAATTTGTCGGGGTAATGGCTGATGTTGGCGCCTCAATTATCACGGCACCATGGTTGTTATGGTGTCAGCATGATTGAAGCACATTATTTCTATTATTACATTGTAATATAAAATGAAATAGTTCAACTCACCATAATGCAGAATCAGTGGGAGCCCTGAGCGTGTCACCTGCCACGTTGCCTGCCACCAGATGTGAAATGTCACTTGCCACATAGCCTGCCACCAGATGTGGATTGTCACCTGCCACGTCGCCTGCCTTCAGATACAGCTTGTTACCTGCCACCAGATGCAGATTGTCACTTAAAAGTCAGCAGCTATGCTTTTTGTGGCTGCTGCCTATTATTAAACTAAAAAACAGGTGGAACTCCGCTTTATGCACTACATGGAAAGATCTCTATGATCAAGTGATAATTACTAGAATAATTAAAGGAGATGCCTGACATTTTACTTCAAACTTTGCACCGAGTAAAGTAATGAGCCAATCATAAGAGATTAAGAGACTGTGCGGCGTTCTGTAGACTACTACCATGATTACAGGAAGAATGAAATTTTTTGCAATTATAGAAAATCATAGCCAGTTATAGAGGAAAATGGTAGCCTTTTCTTCATAGAGATAAAATATATATATATACATATATAAATATATATATATCTATCTATCTATCTATATATCTATCTATCTATCTATATATATATATATATATATATATATATATATATATATATATGCAACAAACATGCGGTTTTGCTTTAATACTTTCTTGAATCTGAAAAGGCTGCAAAAAATTCAATTAACAAATCAGACAACCAGAATAGGTTATATACTTATCCTGGTTTGAAACGATTAAGAGTCTTTGGGAATCATATGGCTATGTGCCTGCCCTCACCACTGGCAGTTTTAACATGCTGAGGAGTGACTTATAAAAATTGCACATGATTATGACTCTTGGAGATACATTTAGCTATGATAAACTGTCATTGCACATGTGAAAATACATATACTGCTTGAATGTTCTAGTATAAGGGACAGATGAATAAATGTATGACATGTCATAATACACATCATCAGTACAATAAAAAAAAATGTACCTTTTAGCATTAATAAACTGTCTTTGTGCGCCAATCAAGTGACTTTATCTAGGTTAAGATGATGTCATCAATCTGCTGCAGGAAGGAGGAAGCACTTCTTCAGTCTCCTCTCCTTCACTGATCACATTGCAGCATTGTAACATTATAGTAAGTTGCAGCAGGGGGGGCTCTGTGTCAGAGAACATATGTGAATACAGCCAAAGACTACACAGGCACCAAGATCTTTAAGCCAGCATTTCACGGAGCTGGCCGGGTCTGTGTTCTGCGGCCGAGCACCGCGCTGTAACACGGTCCCGCCCCCCGTGCTCCCCACCCCTGTTCTTTCTGCCCCCGGTGCTCCCCACCCCCCACAGTGCTGTCCAGCCCCCGTGCTCCCCACCCCTGTTCTTTCTGCCCCGGTGCTCTCCCCATCAGTCTCCGGCCCCCACCCCAGTGCTCTCCACCCCCACAGTGCTCTTCAGCCCCCCATGCTCCCCAGCCCTCCGTGCTCCCCACCCCTGTTCTTTCTGCCCCCGGTGCTCTCCAGCCCCCCCACAGTGCTGTTCAGCCCCCCCGTGCTCCCCACACGTTCTTTCTGCCCCCGGTGCTCTCCAGCTCTCCCCATCAGTCTCCAGCCCCCACCCCAGTGCTCTCCACCCCCCACCGTGTGTATGTATGTATGTATGTATATATATATATATATATATATATATATATATATATATATAAGCTGAGCCAGCATTTCCAGTCCAGGAAACAGATGCTTAACCTAGATCAGTGATGGCGAACCTATGGCATGCGTACCACAGCTGGCATGCAGAGCTCTCTCTGTGGGCACGCCAGCTTACGGAGCCAGTGCCACCAGGATGGGGGGGGAACCCCCAGCCAGGCAGTCACTTGAGCCGGCTCCCTTCCTTGCATCAGTGCCAGTGGCGACGGCAGTGGGGTGGGCAGCCAGTCAACTCACCCCATGTGCGACATTTGGGGGGGTGTAAAGTTACTCCTCCGCCGTTCTGAGGGTCTTTCCTGCAGTTTATTGCCTCCCCTGGACTCCTACACCTCCAGTGAGGCATTCCTTTCTGCAGCACCCTATTTCAGCTGCCCCAGGACTACTTTGGTCCAGCAAGTCCCTCTGTCAAAGTGACCTGTGGAACAGCAGGGGGGGAGGGGCGGTGCTCAGAGCAGATCATGACCATGGGAAGGGTGCAGTGGCTGTTAGCTGACCTCCTGGTGACTGGGATACCAAGGAGTGGCTGGATGGCGGGGACTCCTGCAATACTGCCTTCCCGGTGCTGGGGAGAGCCCTAATGTGATGGACGATGAGGCCATGGAGAGGTAAGGAGGAGGATGGATCCTCCGATCTACATTGCACTGTGTGGGGGGGTGGGGGTGTGAGTAGTGCAGGAAGTATGGGTCAGGTAGGTCAGTGTATGGGTCACGTAGGTCAGTGTAATGGTCAGGTAGGTCAGTATATGCGTCAGGTAGGTCAGTGTAATGGTCAGGTAGGTCAGTGTATGTTGCACACAGTGTATGTTGCACAGTGCATTCTGAGCATAACGCACACCTGAACCCTGCATTCTGAGCACAACGCACACCTGAACCCTGCATTCTGAGCATAACGTACAGCTGAACCCTGCATTCTGAGCACAACGCACACCTGAACCCAAACATCTGAGCACAACGCACACCTGAACACTGCATTCTGAGCACGACGCACACATGAACCCTGCATTCTGAGCACAAAGCACACCTGAACCCTGCATTCTGAGAACAACGCACACATGAACCCTGCATTCTGAGCACAACGCACACCTGAACCCTGCATTCTGAGCGTAACGTACATCTAAACCCTGCATTCTGAGCATAACGCACATCTGAACCCTGCATTCTGAGCACAACGCACACCTGAACCCTGCATTCTGAGCACAACGCACACCTGAACCCTGCATTCTGAGCATAACGCACACCTGAACCCTGCATTCTGAGCATAACACACACCTGAATTTTGAGCAAAACGCACACCTGAACCCTGCATTCTAAGCACAACGCACACCTGATCCCTGCATTATGAGCACAACGCACACCTGAACCCTGCATTCTGAGCACAACGCACAACTGAACCCTGCATTACGAGCACAACGCACACCTGAACCCTGCATTCTGAGCATAATGCACACCTGGACCCTGCATTCTGAGCACAACACACACCTGAACCCTGTATTCTGAGCACAATGCACACCTGAATATTGCATTCTGAGCATAATGCACACCTGAACCCTGCATTCTGAGAACAAGGACACCTGAACCCTGCATTCTGAGCACAATGCACACCTGAACCTTGCATTCTGAGCACAACGCCCACCTGAACCCTGCATTCTGAGCATAACGCACTCCTGAACCCTGCATTCTGAGCATAACACACACCTGAACCCTGCATTCTGAGCATAACGCACACCTGAACCCTGCATTTTGAGCACAATGCACACCTGAACCCTGCATTCTGAGAACAATGCACACCTGAACCCTGCATTCTGAGCATAACGCCCACCTGAACCCTGCATTCTGAGCACAAAGCATTCCTGAGCTCTGCAATCTGAGCACAACGCATTCCTGAACCCTGCATTCTGAGCGAATCTAGCAGAATTGTACATTTTTGGTCCCTTAGGGCTCATTCAGAGGGATGATCAGTCCCATCCTCTGTATAGAGCCGCTGGTAGGTTTAATTCCATGTTGGCACTTTGAAATAAATAATTTGGTTTTGTGTCGCTGTTTGGGCACTCGGGTTGAAAAAGGTTTGCCATCACTGACTTAGATAATGTCTAAACAAAGAGGGCTCTGTCCTTCCAGAAATTAAAGCAAAACAATGAATTATCAGGGAGACTACTGTCATCTCTGTAAAGGATAATAAATATTTGAAAGTGTTTGAAAGTGATTTCAAAATTTAGAAGGGTCAGAGTCATTTTCTTCATTTGGCTCTATATTTCTTATGGTCATACAGTATAGAGCTTGATTCTGTGCAGGAAAGAAACATTTAATTTGCTATGCTATGAGTGTAATCTAAAGTTGAATATTTATTTTTATTCTTTATGAACACCTGCTCTTTTCATCTAATCATCTAATCGCATTGTATTACATTGCTTGCTTCAGACGCAAAGTTCTTTACATGAACCTATGTGGCATGTTTCCCACTCATTTCCTTCTCATGCAGGAAGAAGCAATCACTACATTCCGCAATACTGGATGATTTTCAGAGTGGACCATCTCTTTGCCAGATTCCTGATGTGCCAGGTGAGTAATATGCCTGAACGATGATTATAATTCAGGATGTCTCAGGTCCACTTCAAGTATACTGTTTTTATTACTAGAAGATTGTATCAGGCTGTTGGTTCTTGGACATTAGACCGATATTTGAAACAATCTGGGATCTGGTTTTCCATATTTTAACACAAAATGAATAATACGAAAACATTTTAAATAATGATAATAATGCTTAGTCAGCTTTGGGGATGAGCTTTGTGTTCAGGTTGAACATGAGTTCGACTCACACTCATCTTGCTTGCAGTTCAGCAAATGGGTGAACAAACTAGCTATTTTTGGCCAGTTTGCCCACCTGAACCTCTGGCTGATTTTGTACACAAATATCAGTTGAAGGTCTGTGATTTAGTGGTATGTTCCCCAGTGGTAAACAAGTTGGAGATCCTGGGTAGGGATGAGCCGAACACCCCGGGTTCGGTTCGAACCAGAACCTTCGAACGGACCGAAAGTTCGCGAATTTTCGAACCCTATACGTTATAATGGACGCGAACGTTCGAAATCAAAAGTGCTAATTACAACGGCCAATATGCATGTTAATGTCATAAACAGGTTTGGGGACCCGGGTCCTGCCCCAGGGGACATATATCAATGCAAAAAGAACTTTTAAAAACTAACGTTTTTTCGGGAGCAGTCATTTTAATGATGCATAAAGTGAAAAAAAAAAAGTGACATTTTCCTTTAAATATGGTACCTGGGGGGTGTCCAAAGTATGCTGTGAAGTGGCATGTGTTTCCCGTGTTTAGAACTGTCCTTCACAAAATGACATTTGTAAAGGAAAAAAAGAAGCCATTTAAAACCACTTGCGGCTTTAGGTTTGATCTTAAGTAGAATCTGAACATTATGAAGTGTAGCTCCATCCCAAAAAAATCTATTTTTAAGCTTTTTGGAGAACATAGGGAGGGGTTATCACCCCTGTAACATTTGCTGTCTTTGCACATCTGTTCAGAACATGTCACCTCACTTTCCGTCCCAATGACAAATGTTTTTGGAAAAAGTGGGGTTTTAATTGAAACAAGGATTGGTGATAAAGTATCAGTAGAGAGGAGATACCTTTTTCCCAAATTAAATCTAACAGGATAGAATTTCCCTTCCTAGGGGTAGATTTCCTCTCACTTCCTGTTTTCTCTTTCCATTTTCAAGTAGGAGTCGTTTGTAAGTTGGATGTTTGAAAGTAGGGGCCTGGCGTATATACTCTGCAGAAATTTGCCCTATTAGATGTTGGTGTAGCCACAAGACTGGTGGGCACAGGAATGGGCCCTGCTGTGATCAAGATTTGTAATTGCATGCACCTGTTGAACAGGGCAGAAAAATTGGGCCTTTGGCGGTGGTGGTGGACGGTGTTGCCACAAGACTGTAGGCCCTCATAGTTACTCTTGGTGGGCGCAGGAATGGCCCTGCTGTGAGTTATTAGATCAAGATTTGTAATTGCAAGCACCTGATGAACAGGGCAGAAAAATTGGGCCTTTGGCGGTGGTGGTGGACGGTGTTGCCACAAGACTGCAGGCCCTCATAGTTACTCTTGGTGGGCGCAGGAATGGGCCCTGCTGTGAACTATTAGATCAAGATTTGTAATTACCCGCCCTGTTAAACAGGGGCTGAAAAAATTGTGCCTTAGGCACTGGTGCTGGTGCCACAACACTGCAACCCGGCCCTCACAGATACTGTACTTGGAGCACAGCAGTCACACGTGTTGCGAAGCATTTTTTTTAAAAAATTGTAAGTACACGCCCCTGTTAAACAGGGGCTGAAAAATTGTGCCTTAGGCACTGGTGCCACAACACTGCAACACGGCCCTCACAGAGACTGTACTTGGAGCACAGCAGTCACACGTGTTGCGAAGCATTTTTTTAAAAAATTGTAAGTACACGCCCCTGTTAAACAGGGGCTGAAAAATTGTGCCTTAGGCACTGGTGCCACAACACTGCAACACGGCCCTCACAGAGACTGTACTTGGAGCACAGCAGTCACACGTGTTGCGAAGCATTTTTTAAAAAAATTGTAAGTACACGCCCCTGTTAAACAGGGGCTGAAAAATTGTGCCTTAGGCACTGGTGCTGGTGCCACAACACTGCAACACGGCCCTCACAGAGACTGTACTTGGAGCACAGCAGTCACACGTGTTGCGAAGCATTTTTTTTAAAAATTGTAAGTACACGCCCCTGTTAAACAGGGGCTGAAAAATTGTGCCTTAGGCACTGGTGTGGTGGCATGGATCATTGAGGAGGAGGAAGAGGATAGTCAGTGAACATAAGAGGACAGTCACTCAGCATCAGCATAGGCAGTCTTGAAGGGATGTGACATTAAAAATTATTCGGTTATATCCGCCTCAGGTGCCTGGTAGCTGGTGGTGATCCAAGACTGATTCATTTTGATGAAGGTCAGTCGATCAACCGAGGCGGTGGACAGGCGCACCCTATGATCAGTCACAAATCCTCCAGCAGCACTGAATGTGCGTTCGGAAAGAACGCTGGAGGCAGGACAGGCCAGTAGCTCAATTGCATACTGTGCAAGCTCTGGCCAGTGATCCATCCTCAGGACCCAGTAAGCCAGAGGATTTTCGGTGGGAAAGGTGTCCAAGTCTGACCTTGCCCCAGGTATTCCTGCACCATGTATATCAGACGCTGGCGATGGTTGCTGGAACCGATCATACCTTGGGGCTGCGGACTAAAAAATTGTCTGAACGCATCGGTCAGACGTCCACCTTCCCCACCGCTCCTTCTGCCACTGACCGAAGCCTCAGCAACTCGTCGCCCAGGACCAGGAGTTTGTAGCCTCCCAGTTTCTGGGAACGCGTTGCACAGACCTTTCTGCAAGGCCTCCCTGAGATGTCTCATCCTCTGCTCCCTCTGCGACGGCAAGATAAGGTCCGCAACCTTACCCTTGTACCGCGGATCAAGGAGAGTGGCCAGCCAGTAATGGTCCCTCTCCTTGATCCGAAGAACACGAGGATCCTTCCGCAGGCTTTGCAGGATCAGGGAGGCCATGCAGCGTAGGTTAGCTGAGGCATTCGGTCCGGAGTCTTCTGGGTCACTGAGGATGACATGATCGCCAGCCACCTCCTCCCAGCCACGTACAAGTCCACTGGCTTGTTGGGACTGTACATCATCCCTAAAAGACTGCTGCTGCTGATGCTGAGTGCCAGGCTCCACCTCCATGCTCACACAATCCTCCTCCCTCCTCCTCCTCCTCCTCCTCATCCTCTTCCTGTGTGATGGGTGGGACAGAAGGAACACTGTCGGATAAAGGGGGCCTTGAGAGGCAAGGAAGTCCTCCTCTTCCTGCCTCTGTTCTGCCTCAAGTGCCCTGTCCATGATCCCACGCAGCGTATGCTCCAACAGGTGGACAAGAGGGACAGTGTCACTGATGCATGCACTGTCACTGCTCACCATCCTCGTGGCCTCCTCAAATGGTGAGAGGACAGTGCATGCATCCCTGATCATGCTCCACTGACGTGGGGAAAAAAAACCAAGCTCCCCTGACCCTGTCCTGGTGCCGTAGTCGCAAAGGTACTCATTGATGGCCCTCTGCTGCGTGTGCAGTCGCTGCAGCATGGCCAACGTTGAGTTCCACCTGGTGGGCATGTCAGATATTAGGCGGTTCTTGGGCAGGTTCAGCTCCTTTTGCAGCTCAGTCAGCCGAGCACTGGCATTATAAGATCGGCGGAAATGCACACAGACTTTCCTGGCCTGCCTCAGGACATCCTGTAAGCCTGGGAACCTGCCCAAGAACCGCTGCACCACCAGGTTGAGGACGTGAGCCATGCAGGGCACATGGGTGAGCTGCCCCTGTCGCAGGGCGGAGAGGAGGTTGGTGCCATTGTCAGAAACGACCATTCCTGGCTTAAGCTGACGTGGCGTCAACCACCTCTCGGCCTGCCCCTGCAGAGCTGCCAGAACCTCTGGCCCAGTGTGGCTCCTGTCCCCCAAACACACCAGCGCAAGCACGCATGGCATCTTTTTGCCTGCGTACTTGCGTAGCCCCTTGTACGCCTACGGAGCACCGCTGGTTCCAAGGACAGAGCACTGGAGGAAGAAGAAGAGGAGGGGGTGGAGGAGAGAGGTGTGTCACAACCAGTAGCAGTAGTCGCGTTTTGGAGGCGTGGTGGCGGAACAACCTCCAACACTACTGCACCTTGTCCTGCATCCCTCCCAGCTGCCAATAGAGTGACCCAATGGGCCGTGAAAGAAAGGTACCGTCCCTGTCCATGCCTGCTGGACCATGAGTCAGCGGTAATATGCACCTTACCGCTGACCGCCCTGTCCAGCGAGGCATGGACATTGCCCTCCACATGCCGGTAGAGAGACGGAATCGCCTTCCGCGAGAAAAAGTGGCGTTTGGGGAACCTGCCACTGAGGAACCGCACATTGAACAAACTCACGGAAGGGGGCCGAGTCTACCAACTGAAAAGGCAGCAGTTGAAGTGCTAGCAATTTAGCAAGGCTAGCATTCAACCGCTGGGCATGTGGATGGCTGGGAGTGTACTTCTTTCTACGGTCCAGCAGCTGGGGCAGGGAAATTTGCCTGCTGCATTCGGACGTCGGTGTACTGCAAGTACTTGGTTGTGACACCGAATTCTACACCTTCAGTCCTCTCAGAGCAGCTTTCAGAGAGGACTGAAGGTGTAGTGGGGATGGAGATCCAGCTGAGGAGGAGCAAGGAGAGGTCCGCTTAGTTCTTTGGTGTGGGTCTTTTATGTGTGCCTGCCAACGAGCTGCATGGCAGGTCGCCATATGTCTGGTCATGCTTGTGGTGCCCAAGCGGCTGATGTTTTGGCCACGCGAGATACGCTTGAGACAAATATTGCAAATAGCAGTGGTGCGATCTGCTGCACTCGTCTCAAAAAAGGCCCACACCAAAGAACTTTTTCTGATAACGTGCAGAGGCAGCGCCCTGCACAGGCGGAGCTCTGCGGTGTTGTACAGTTGCTGTGCTGGCCTCTACCTGGCCTCCAGGGGCATCCTGCCTCGTTGGACATGTGACGCCGCATCCTCCTCCTCCTCGTCCTCCTCCTCATCCTCTCTCCCTTGAGGCACCCACGTGGAGTCAGTGACCTCATCATCCCCTCCCTCTTCACCACTAGAGCAAACCTGGCAGTAAGCTGCAGCTGGTGGAACTGTACTGCCAGATTCCTCAAGCTGGGTATCGTCATCCGAGCCTTCGAATCGTTGGGCATCCTCCTGGAGCATGTACCCAACACTGTGCTCAAAGAGTTCGGGGGACTCCTCAGGAGGACATGGTGGGTCTAGGGAAGGGGTGGCTGATGATGCTCTGTCAGTACCCTGAGCCTGGGTGAGAGAGGATGAGGAGGATGAGGAGGGCTTGGTCATCCATTCTACCAAGCCTTCAGCATGATGCGGCTCCACATGTCCAGCTGCCGAAAACAAAGACGCGCGTGTCCCATGGCCACGTGCTGATGACGATGCACGACCACGTCCACGTCCACGGCCACGTCCACTAGAAACAGAGCCTGCCTGCCCTGTGTTCTTGGCTCTGCACGCTCTGCCTCCCCTTGGCGGTCTTCCAGCCATTGTAGTCGGTAGTCCTGTGGGTGCTGCTGAGAAGAAAATATAGGAGCTCTGTGTGATGCCACTAACACACTAGAAGTCCTATGGGTGCTTCTGCAAAGAAAATAGAGGAGCTCTGTGTGATGCCACTAACACACTAGAAGTCCTGTGGGTGCTTATGCAAAGAAAATAGAGGAGCTCTGTGTGATGCCACTAACACACTAGAAGTCCTATGGGTGCTTCTGCAAAGAAAATAGAGGAGCTCTGTGTGATGCCACTAACACACTAGAAGTCCTGTGGGTGCTTCTGCAAAGAAAATAGAGGAGCTCTGTGTGGTGCCACTAACACACTAGAAGTCCTGTGGGTGCTTATGCAAAGAATATATAGGAGCTCTGTGTGATGCCACTAACACACTAGAAGTCCTATGGGTGCTTCTGCAAAGAAAATAGAGGAGCTCTGTGTGATGCCACTAACACACTAGAAGTCCTGTGGGTGCTTCTGCAAAGAAAATAGAGGAGCTCTGTGTGGTGCCACTAACACACTAGAAGTCCTGTGGGTGCTTATGCAAAGAATATATAGGAGCTCTGTGTGATGCCACTAACACACTAGAAGTCCTATGGGTGCTTCTGCAAAGAAAATAGAGGAGCTCTGTGTGATGCCACTAACACACTAGAAGTCCTGTGGGTGCTGCTGAGAAGAATATATAGGAGCTCTGTGTGATGCCACTAACACACTAGAAGTCCTATGGGTGCCTCTGCAAAGAAAATAGAGGAGCTCTGTGTGATGCCACTAACACACTAGAAGTCCTGTGGGTGCTTCTGCAAAGAAAATAGAGGAGCTCTGTGTGGTGCCACTAACACACTAGAAGTCCTGTGGGTGCTTCTGCAAAGAAAATAGAGGAGCTCTGTGTGGTGCCACTAACACACTAGAAGTCCTGTGGGTGCTTATGCAAAGAATATATAGGAGCTCTGTGTGATGCCACTAACACACTAGAAGTCCTATGGGTGCTTCTGCAAAGAAAATAGAGGAGCTCTGTGTGATGCCACTAACACACTAGAAGTCCTGTGGGTGCTTCTGCAAAGAAAATAGAGGAGCTCTGTGTGGTGCCACTAACACACTAGAAGTCCTGTGGGTGCTTATGCAAAGAATATATAGGAGCTCTGTGTGATGCCACTAACACACTAGAAGTCCTATGGGTGCTTCTGCAAAGAAAATAGAGGAGCTCTGTGTGATGCCACTAACACACTAGAAGTCCTGTGGGTGCTGCTGAGAAGAATATATAGGAGCTCTGTGTGATGCCACTAACACACTAGAAGTCCTATGGGTGCCTCTGCAAAGAAAATAGAGGAGCTCTGTGTGATGCCACTAACACACTAGAAGTCCTGTGGGTGCTTCTGCAAAGAAAATAGAGGAGCTCTGTGTGGTGCCACTAACACACTAGAAGTCCTGTGGGTGCTTATGCAAAGAAAATAGAGGAGCTCTGTGTGATGGGACTAACACACTTCAAGTCCTATAGGTGCTTCTGGGAACAAAATATAGCTCTGTGTGTGTAATGGGACTAACACACTTCAAGTCCTATAGGTGCTTCTGGGAACAAAATATAGCTCTGTGTGTGTAATGGGACTAACACACTTCAAGTCCTATAGGTGCTTCTGGGAACAAAATATAGCTCTGTGTGTGTAATGGGACTAACACACTTCAAGTCCTATAGGTGCTTCTGGGAACAAAATATAGCTCTGTGTGTGTAATGGGACTAACACACTTCAAGTCCTATAGGTGCTTCTGGGAACAAAATATAGCTCTGTGTGTGTAATGGGACTAACACACTTCAAGTCCTATAGGTGCTTCTGGAACAAAATATAGCTCTTTGTGTGTAATGGGACTAACACACTTCAAGTCCTATAGGTGCTTCTGGGAACAAAATATAGCTCTGTGTGTGTAATGGGACTAACACACTTCAAGTCCTATAGGTGCTTCTGGGAACAAAATATAGCTCTGTGTGTGTAATGGGACTAACACACTTCAAGTCCTATAGGTGCTTCTGGGAACAAAATATAGCTCTTTGTGTGTAATGGGACTAACACACTTCAAGTCCTATAGGTGCTTCTGGGAACAAAATATAGCTCTGTGTGTGTAATGGGACTAACACACTTCAAGTCCTATAGGTGCTTCTGGGAACAAAGTATAGCTCTTTGTGTGTAATGGGACTAACACACTTCAAGTCCTATAGGTGCTTCTGGGAACAAAATATAGCTCTGTGTGTGTAATGGGACTAACACACTTCAAGTCCTATAGGTGCTTCTGGGAACAAAATATAGCTCTGTGTGTGTAATGGGACTAACACACTTCAAGTCCTATAGGTGCTTCTGGGAACAAAATATAGCTCTGTGTGTGTAATGGGACTAACACACTTCAAGTCCTATAGGTGCTTCTGGGAACAAAATATAGCTCTGTGTGTGTAATGGGACTAACACACTTCAAGTCCTATAGGTGCTTCTGGGAACAAAATATAGCTCTGTGTGTGTAATGGGACTAACACACTTCAAGTCCTATAGGTGCTTCTGGGAACAAAATATAGCTCTGTGTGTGTAATGGGACTAACACACTTCAAGTCCTATAGGTGCTTCTGGGAACAAAATATAGCTCTGTGTGTGTAATGGGACTAACACACTTCAAGTCCTATAGGTGCTTCTGGGAACAAAATATAGCTCTTTGTGTGTAATGGGACTAACACACTTCAAGTCCTATAGGTGCTTCTGGGAACAAAATATAGCTCTGTGTGTGTAATGGGACTAACACACTTCAAGTCCTATAGGTGCTTCTGGGAACAAAATATAGCTCTTTGTGTGTAATGGGACTAACACACTTCAAGTCCTATAGGTGCTTCTGGGAACAAAATATAGCTCTGTGTGTGTAATGAGACTAACACACTTCAAGTCCTATAGGTGCTTCTGGGAACAAAGTATAGCTCTTTGTGTGTAATGGGACTAACACACTTCAAGTCCTATAGGTGCTTCTGGGAAGAAAATATAGCTCTGTGTGTGTAATGGGACTAACACACTTCAAGTCCTATAGGTGCTTCTGGGAACAAAGTATAGCTCTTTGTGTGTAATGGGACTAACACACTTCAAGTCCTATAGGTGCTTCTGGGAACAAAATATAGCTCTGTGTGTGTGTAATGGGACTAACACACTTCAAGTCCTATAGGTGCTTCTGGGAACAAAATATAGCTCTGTGTGTGTAATGGGACTAACACACTTCAAGTCCTATAGGTGCTTCTGGGAACAAAGTATAGCTCTTTGTGTGTAATGGGACTAACACACTTCAAGTCCTATAGGTGCTTCTGGGAACAAAATATAGCTCTTTGTGTGTAATGGGACTAACACACTTCAAGTCCTATAGGTGCTTCTGGGAACAAAATATAGCTCTGTGTGTGTAATGGGACTAACACACTTCAAGTCCTATAGGTGCTTCTGGGAACAAAATATAGCTCTTTGTGTGTAATGGGACTAACACACTTCAAGTCCTATAGGTGCTTCTGGGAACAAAATATAGCTCTGTGTGTGTAATGGGACTAACACACTTCAAGTCCTATAGGTGCTTCTGGGAACAAAATATAGCTCTGTGTGTGTAATGGGACTAACACACTTCAAGTCCTATAGGTGCTTCTGGGAACAAAGTATAGCTCTTTGTGTGTAATGGGACTAACACACTTCAAGTCCTATAGGTGCTTCTGGGAACAAAATATAGCTCTTTGTGTGTAATGGGACTAACACACTTCAAGTCCTATAGGTGCTTCTGGGAACAAAATATAGCTCTGTGTGTGTAATGGGACTAACACACTTCAAGTCCTATAGGTGCTTCTGGGAACAAAATATAGCTCTTTGTGTGTAATGGGACTAACACACTTCAAGTCCTATAGGTGCTTCTGGGAACAAAATATAGCTCTGTGTGTGTAATGGGACTAACACACTTCAAGTCCTATAGGTGCTTCTGGGAAGAAAATATAGCTCTGTGTGTGTAATGGGACTAACACACTTCAAGTCCTATAGGTGCTTCTGGGAACAAAATATAGCTCTGTGTGTGTAATGGGACTAACACACTTCAAGTCCTATAGGTGCTTCTGGGAAGAAAATATAGCTCTGTGTGTGTAATGGGACTAACACACTTCAAGTCCTATAGGTGCTTCTGGGAAGAAAATATAGCTCTGTGTGTGTAATGGGACTAACACACTTCAAGTCCTATAGGTGCTTCTGGGAACAAAATATAGGAGCTCTGCCTGCCTGCCACGAACACACTACAAGTCCTATAGGTGCTTCTGGTAACAAAATATAGGAGCTCTGCCTGCCTGCCACTAACACACTACAAGTCCTATAGGTGCTTCTGGTAACAAAATATAGGAGCTCTGCCTGCCTGCCACTAACACACTACAAGTCCTATAGGTGCTTCTGGTAACAAAATATAGGAGCTCTGCCTGCCTGCCACTAACACACTACAAGTCCTATAGGTGCTTCTGGTAACAAAATATAGGAGCTCTGCCTGCCTGCCACGAACACACTACAAGTCCTATAGGTGCTTCTGGTAACAAAATATAGGAGCTCTGCCTGCCTGCCACTAACACACTACAAGTCCTATAGGTGCTTCTGGTAACAAAATATAGGAGCTCTGCCTGCCTGCCACGAACACACTACAAGTCCTATAGGTGCTTCTGGTAACAAAATATAGGAGCTCTGCCTGCCTGCCACTAACACACTACAAGTCCTATAGGTGCTTCTGGTAACAAAATATAGGAGCTCTGCCTGCCTGCCACGAACACACTACAAGTCCTATAGGTGCTTCTGGTAACAAAATATAGGAGCTCTGCCTGCCTGCCACGAGCACACTACAAGCCCCTCTTTGTCAATCAATCTTTGTAACTGAATCTATCTAACTCAATCTCTGTAAGTGAATCTATCTAACTATCTCAATGCAGCAGAGTGTCACAGAATCTGCCTGCTCAATCTGCGCCGGAACAGCATGTGACCGGCGCAGACGGCGTGGCGGCGTTTTATAGGGGGGGGGCGTGTACTACAGCCCCTGAGCTGTAATTGGCTACAGGCGTCCTGCCTGTAGCCAATTATGGCTCTTCGATTTTCCGGGGCTGTGATTGGCCAAGCATGCGGGGTCACAGTGCATGCTTGGCCAATCATCAGCCAGCAATGCACTGCGTCGGCCGCGCCGGCCGCAATGCATTGCGGGGCCGCTCGCATCACACGAACGTGATGCGAGCGGCCAAAATAGTTCTGGGCTCGCAGAGCGAGCGAACGCCCGGTGCTCGATGCGAACGTGGGTTCGCATCGAGCACCGGGCCCATCCTTAATCCTGGGTGACATCATTGACCAAAAATGGCCTGACCATATTTGGTCAATGATGTCATCCAGAATCCTCGAAAGTTTATTTACACACAGAAGTTAGCAGGGATTTGTCATTTGTGATGGGAGTAGCGGCAACTGGAGATTATTGTGCACAGTAGCTCGTTAGGGCAGCAGCTCAACTTCGTTGTAAAGTGTTCATCGTGGTTGACATGGCTTTATATTGCTGGATGGTATAACTGACATTGAATTTACATCAGAAGACATTCTTTTCTACTCTCTCTTTACTGATTCACTGGGAAGGGTGGTCCCGGACTGGGAAAGTGACAGGTCCTCAGTCACTGTTTGTAAAAAATAAAAATAAAACATGCTTTAAAATACATACCATGTGCTCCTTAACTCCTCAAAGCATGCTATTTCAAGGATTTGTATAGGTTTGATGTTGCCCTTAAGCCGCCTTAAAAAAACATCCTTGTTTTTTTTTTTAAGAAAAAAGCTTGCAAATTGACTTTGAAAAGGGCTTGAAAAAAAAAATTGATTCGCAGAATTAAAATACTTCATAGTTCAACGCTAGACCTCTTTGGATGTCAGTGCCTGTCAAGCTTTTAAAAAATATTTTAAACGACTGTACTGCACAATGAAGCCTCTTCTTCTTTTTATCTTGTGATACATCCCAATGCTGGAGATTATTAAGAAAGAGCTGCCATCGCATTCATAAAGGAATATAATATGAATACAGGAGCCTGCTGTATCGGAAGGGATACCTGCTTTGGAGGAGTCCTAGGAGGAGTACTCACAAGCTGAATGATCTTGGGCTGAGCGAGTTTGATCACTATAATCTGAGATCCACCTTTTCCGGTAAGCCGCCTCTCTTATCATATTTTCCAAACAGAAGTTTCAAGCCTTATCCTGAGTGTTCAACATCACGGTTTATTTATTGGAGCACCCCTTGGACTTGAATACACACATCAGTTAAATTAAATTTTTTTCAGATATACTATTGTATTTGGTTGAGCAATTTTACTTTGTCCACAAGTTTATGAGCTGAATATTCAGGCTATTTGAGTTGCAGCACCTAGCACACGGTCACAGTTGATTTTGTCATTTATATTTCAACCATTTTTACATTTTTTATAATTTTTCTTCACTATTTTTATATATTAATTTTCTTTTTTTAAGATCCGGGGCAGTGCAGATATTTCACCATACACTATTATAACTGAATTTATTCTCTCTTGAGGAAAGGAGATTAAGGGGGGGATATGATCAACATGTATAAATTCAAAAGTGGTCCATTTAGTGAACTTGGTGTAAAGTCATTCACTTTAAGTTCATCACAGAGGACAAGGGGCACGCTTTACGTCTTGAGAAAAATAAATGTAATCTCCAAATACAGAAAGGCTTCTTCACAGTAAGAAAATGTGGAATAGACTCGAGCTCGTTCTGGCCAACTCAGTAGATTGTTTTAAGAAAGGTCTGGATTCTTTCTTAAATTCACATAATATAACTGGCTACCAATATTTATAGGTAAAGTTGATCCAGGGAATATCCGTTTGCCTCTTGGGGGATCAGACAGGAATCTTTCCCCCCGCTGGAGCAAACTGGATCATGCATTATTGGTGTTTGGATCAAATGTGGGTAATGGATAGTGTATATGAATGTTTTTGATTGTATGCTGGTTCTCTTTTTTTTATGTTGATTGAACTGGATGAACTTGTGTCTTTTTTTCAACCAGATTAACTATGTTACTATGTAAGTATATGTGACTATGTATTCTGACCAACAGTTAATAACAGAACTGAACTGAATTTACCTAGCAACAGTATATAAAGGCAGCCCTAACTTGCAATAACAGTTCCAGTTCTATCCCATTGTCAGTGATTGATGAAAAAAATGTTGGCTAGCAAGGTTGGGGCCCTTGAATATAGCACAACAGTTCCCAGTAGACAGCAAATTAACTTGTCAGTCAGTCTCTTACCAGACCCAGGACACCCTCTTCTGGGTCCAGACACATACTCAAAATCAGTAAAAGTCTAATTAAATTCAGACAGGGATATAAGTTGCTGTGATGTCTCTCTTTCAATCAAGATGAGACACTCCCTCTTTTCCTTCCTTATAAGCAGTGAGAGTGCTCTCTAGTACAGTGTAATCTCACCTTGCACCCAAATCACACCCATCCAGGGAGAAGGTTCTCACTCTCTACTTCTCTGAGTAATCACTTGATCGTGGTCAGCTATGGCAGGGATCTATTAATTCAGCAGCAGCTCAGTCTCTTCCCCACAAACCTGATGCTTTAAGACAGTTCCCTACTCACCAGCCTGCCTACACACCCTCCTTGTCTTGCTTTGTTGCAACAGGTAAACACTGTCCTTCCAGGATCAACCCAGACCCGCCAAGAAGGTTGCCCCCTGCACTGGAGACACTCCATAGACGATTTCCTTAAAGATACAGTAGCTGCTGCACTTTTGCATTATTGAATATTCCCTTTAAAGCTGTCCACACTGCAGAAGGATAATACAGCAGCAAGAAAGAAAAACGTTCCACATCGGTTATCAGCTACAGTCCAGGTTACAGTAATATGATCAACTCATGACAGAAGAAACCATGCTGCAATTTTAGGCTGAGGATGTCCCCCTCATCTACAAGTGTAGCAACCTTGTCAACAAGCTGCAAACTTTCCTGAGCTATTTAATAATAAATTCTATTCTATTGGATTTTTTTTGGTTTTGTAATTATAGCCTAACTGGCAGCATAACGTGAACATAAAATGTTTGACTATAAATCTGTTACTTGCTGTTCTGCATTTTCTCATTTCAACCATCACATTATTTGTAATGATTTTGGAAGACTAGTCTGTTTTAATATTTGTTAACAGCAGGATTTGAGGATTGAAAAATGGCATCAGAATTAACTTGAATTACTAGCTATTCATATTTATGTTTTAATTGGGCTGGCTGTTCTGCTTCAGTTCATTTCAGTAATAATGCTGTACTTTTTACCATATTCAAAATAATATATATGTCTATTGGTATTTCTTGGCTCTGAATGATTCCTAGAATAAGAACTACAAATCAAAAAGTTTATGATAAAAAAGTTTTACTGAAATGTGCCAAGGTAACCATAAACATATCAATACCACCTCTGACTCTATGTAAATTCTGCCAAGGTTGGACCATATTACATGCTGTACAAGAAACACTGTTTGTGCTTTTCAGTACTTTTTGGAGACATCATTAGATTCTAATGGAGGACTAAAAGATTAATATAGTGTATTGTGTCATGTTTTCTCTTTTTATTTCTATACTGAGATTACTTTTAGCCCAACTCTGGCATAATGTTTTCAAATAAAGTCTGCCAGGCATAGGTAAAGTTTAACCACTTCAATACTGGGCACTTTCACCCACATTCAGCTTTCAGTGCTGTCGCACTTTGAATGACAATTGCACGGTCATACAACACTGTACTCATATGAAATTGTTATCATTTTTTGAGAGAGATAGAGCTTTCTTTTGGTGGTATTTAATCGCCACTGAGGTTTTTTTATTTTTTGCTAAACAAACAAAATAGACAGAAAATTTTGAAAAGAAAAAAAGCTTTTTTAGTTACCGTATATACTCGAGTATAGGTCCATCCGAATATAAGCCGAGGACCTACTTTTACCACAAAAAACTGGGAAAACCTATTGACTCCAGTATAAGCCGAGGGTGAGAAATGCAGCAGCTACTGTAAGTGGAAAAGAGGGTCAACAATGCCCGTCTGCAGCTGTATACCTCCCTGTGTCCTGTACATACCTCCCTGTGTGCATTGCAGCCTCCCTGTGCCGATCTGCATCCTCTGTATCCTGTGCATGCCTCCCTGTGCGATCTGCATTCTCTGTGTATACCATTGCAGTCTTCCTGTGCCGATCTGTGTCCTGTGCATGCCTCCCTGTGTGATCTGCATCCTCTGTGTCCACCATTGCAGTCTTCCTGTGCCAATCAGCGTGTAAGGCAAACAGACGGCGGCCATTCCAATGAACAAAAGCCGCGCCTCCTCTTCGTCCTCGTCCGTGATAGGAGGAACACTCCGTTTTCCCAGCAGTCAGTGTTCCGCCTACCATGGATATCCTCTCATCCTCGTCCATGAGATGAGAATGACAGGACGTCTGTGATAGGTGGAACACTGACTCACTGCAGGGAAAATTAGTGTTCCCCTATCACAGACGAGGAGAAGGAGGAGGCGCGGCTTTTGAACACTGCAATGGGCGCCATCTGTCTGCATGGCATGCTGATCAGGTAGGCAGATGGCGGTGACTCGAGTATAGGCCGAGGGGGGCACTTTCAGCCTAAAAAAAAGGGCTGGAAATCTCGGCTTATACTCGAGTATATACAGTACTGTTATTAAAATTTGTGCTGTACTCTGCACCTTGAGTGTCCACAAAAGTGCTTGCCCCACTTCTAGCTCTTCTACAAACCCAGTACATTCATGTTACAGGTTACCTGAACACCTATTACACCCAAAAGGTCTCCACAACCTTGTCTGTGAATGTATAAAGGATTATTCAGTTCTTTCAGACCTTTGGCTGGATTATCAACTTTCCAAAGACTGACCTCCAGGCCTCACCATCTGGAGCACCTAAGTCCGATCTTATACACAGTTCAAGCCAGACTCTTCCTTCCCCAGGAGACTGTAGCTTTCCTAGGGCCTCAAAGACCCACAGGTCAAAACAGCACTCCTCAATTCACTTCATGAGGGTAGCCTCCTTTGAGGCAGTTTAATGGTAGCCTCCTTTGAGGCAGTTTCTTTGTCCAATTTTACTCAAGATCTCTTCAATCTCTTCAATACAACATATTCACAACATGGAACAAGGAAATCCAATCCTTAGATTCATCAATGCTTCTGTCCTGCCAGTCAAAGCTATCCCTGACATTGAATCCTTCACAGTATTGTGAACCTGTTGGCAGTTCTGTTTGCTATGTTGTTGCCCACTCATCAGTTTATTGCTTGGGTACATCCTGTGGTCTATGAGTACAAGTCATGTGTACCCTGTACTATATAATTAAGATTATTATTATTATTATACAGGATTTATATAGTGCCAACAGTTTATGCAATGCTTTACAACTTGAGGGTAGACAGTACAAATACAATACACTTTAATAGATTAGGAATCAGAGGGCCCTGCTCCTTAGAGCTTACGATCTAAGAGGGAAGGTTAAGAGATACAAGAGGTAATAACTGTGGGGGATGTGCTGATGGAGAAAATAAATGTAAAGTTGTTAGGTGGGGGCCAGATAGGCTTCTCTGGAGAGATGAGTTTTCAGGGATTGTCTGAAAGTGGACACAGTAGGAGAATTGAGTTGATTTTGATGGAGAAATGCACGTGGAGGAGGAAATATCATGAGCTTGGTTTTGGATAAGTTGAGTTTGAGGAAGTGATGTGACATCCAGGCTTATATGTCTGTTAGTAAGTTGGTGATGCATGAGGAGACAGATGGAGAGAGCTGGGGGGGTGGAGAGATAGATTTGGGTGTCATCAGTGTAGAGATGATATTGAAAGCCATGGGAGGCAATCAACTGGAGGTGGTGTAGATTGATAAAAGGAGAGGTCCAAGAACAGACCCTTGGGGGCCCAGACAGAGAAAGGAAGAGGAGAGGAGGAAGTAGAGTTGTAAGTGACACTGAAGGAGCAGTGGGATAGGTAGGATGAGAACCAGTGAAGAGTACAGTCACAGAGACCAAAGGACTGGAGTTTTTTGAGGAGGAGGGGGTGGTCCACTGTGTCAAAGGCAGCAGAGAGGTTCAGGACAAGTAGTCCTGAATAGTGTCCATTGGTTTTAGCTATTAGTAGGTCATTTGTGAGCTTAAGGAGAGCAGTTTCAGTGGAGTGTTGAGGGTGAAATTCGGACTAAAGGGGGTCAAGACGTTTTTTCATGGTCAGATGGTCACTCAGTTGGTTGTAGACCAGTCTTTCAAGAAGTTTGGAGGAGAAGGGGAGTAAGGAGATGGGGTCCAGTGAGGGCTTTTTAAGGTTAGGGGTGACTAGCCCATGTTTTAGAGAGTTTGGGAATATGCCAGAAGAGAGGGAGAGGTTGAAAATGTGAGTTAGAGGGTGTAGAATCGAGTCAGAGGGTGAGCGTAGCATTTGAGAGGGAGCAGGATGCAGGGGCAGGTGGTTAGATGGGTGTTATATAAAAGTTAAGCAACCTCATAAGATAATAGAGATCTTGAAATTGTAAAATCCCTAAGTTGGCATATGGTACAGGACATAGGCCCTCCCTTTGGTGTCTTGATCATTCCTTATTGCTTGCTAAAAATCTAGAGTCTCACTTAGAGGGCCCAGATAAATTGTGCACTCTAGGGGCAGCCATTTGTTCCCAATACCCATTGACCTAAAGGTAGACTGCGTATAACCCAAGTCCCATATCCTGCACTGTACTCCAAGATAAGGAATGTACAGGTAAATCAAAATTCCAATTTTTCCCATTTACACGTTCATGTTTAAAAATAATGCATTGTTACCCTTAATAATCTAACCAGATCCTTATCCACACATGCAGCCTGGGTGGCCAGGAAAGGGAGAGAGTAAGCATGCGCCTTTCAATATTGAGGGACAAAGGCTTGCTCCCCACATCTGTTATCCCAAAACGATATGGGGGTTATTCAGGGAGACTTAAAGCAAAATCTGAAAACCACTTGATATAAACTAAATGGGGTGTTTGCCCATCCGCCAAGTTGAACTTCCAGCTGCAGTGGAAAGTGAAACATTCAACAACCTGTAATGCAACCTCACCTGGCCCATTTAGTTATCAGTCAGGAATCCAGAGAGTGCAAAAGGGCTGAGATGGTGGCTGACATCCTTGAAATGACCATAGCCATATTTGGGCAATGACATTAATCAATGACACTGATACTCTTGGTAAGGTACCCTCCCTATTTTGAGGGCATGTGGCCTAGTAGTTCAGAAAGGGGGGTGCACACTTGTCTCCACTTTTCCTGACCAGTTAGGCTCCCACTTTTTTTTTTTTTACTTTATATCTTTATTGAATTTTTTTATATATTACAAAACACACATTTCTCCCATACATTTGATCGTTAAAAAACAATACATCTAAAGCTAGGAACAAGAAGAGAACAAAAAAAAAAGGGAGGGAGGTCCCCCCTCCTAGCTTACAGTCATAGTCTCTGCTTAGCGTTTTTAGACCAACAGTTATCTCTTCCATCATTCTCCCTACTCAATCTTCCATTCATCCTAGACCTAGACTCTCACTGTTCTATTCCTTGATTGCATATCCATACACCTTCCTCTCTAGCTAATCCCCCCTGTCTCTTCCTAAGGCTCTATCTCTTTTATACATTCATACATCCATTTTCTTTTTTCTCGCACCACTTTTTCCAAGTCTCCTCAAATTTATTAACACATCCCTGCCTGATATACAATGTTCTTCCCTTAAGGATCACCGTGCTCATATTCTGTTCCCATTCTCTACTTGATGGAGAGGTGGGAGACTGCCACTTCTGGGCAATGAGTTTCCTGGCTTGAAAAAGACATCTCAGGATTGCCAGTCTAATGCCTTTTGGCCTACCCTTCCCATCTAACCACCCCAGTACACACGTCATGGGCTCTACCTCTATGGATACTTCGAAGACATGGGTAATTATTTCCACCACCTCCATCCAATAGCGGAATAGTTTAGGACATCTCCAGAACATATGAATCATGTCTCCCTCTAGCCTTCCACACCTTGGACAAGAGGCATCCTGTCTACGTCCAAACAGAAAAAGTTTTTGCGGAGTGTAGTACACCCTATAGAGTAAGAATAGATGTGACATCTTCTGGGGCGGAGACAGGGAGACCCACGGGGCCAGCTCCAGGGTCCTTTCCCATTGGCTTGAAGTTATATTTCCCACGTCTCTTTCCCATTTCCTTCTAGCGGGTGGGTCCTGTTGTTTCTCCCTATTTTTCTTATTTAAGCTTAAATAGGTTTTGGATATTAGGCCTTTTGTCGATCTTGCTTGGATTATTTCCTGTAGTACCTGTATATCACACCATTCTATTGCTGTTTCACCGAATTGTGCAGTCATTGCGTGTCTAACTTGGAGGTATCTAAAAAAGGAGTTCCTCGGGATTGCGAATTGCTCTCTCAACTCCTGGAAAGACTTGATTTTTCCGCTTTGATAGAGTTGATGAATAAATTTTATACCTCATCTTTCCCACTCCTTAATTGGCCCTATTTTCTGTATTTCGCCCAATTTACCATTATCCCATAAAGTATTTTGTGAAGCCTCTATACCCCAGAATTCCCTTGGCCGTTTCCCATGTTTTACTCATTAGTTCGAGTGTGGGGGCTCCGCGCAGTGCCTTTCTTGCCTCTAGAGCCTCCACCACCGGCATATGAAAAAAGTTCCCCAGTAGAGTCTTTCCTAGGACGCCTCTACCCATATGCTGAAAGGCTCCCACTTTAAATTGATTTTTTTTTTCTTTGTACAGTAATTGTTTTTTTTTCTCTGTACTATACTGTTTACATTTTACATGTGTGCCAAATAACAGGCAGGTTTAGGGAAAACAGGCACCAAATAGTTTATTTTTATTTTTTTATTTAGCTGCATATTTCTTACAATTGCCATGACCTACCAACTACCATGACCAGAGCAGCCCAAAACAAATTCTCCTACTGCTGACGATTACAGCAATATCACATATGTGCTTATTATTTATTGTTTGTACCCCTAGTTAGGCTCAGAAACAAAAGTGCAAATTTTTTTTTTCTTAATCGATCCTAAAACAAACTGAAACTGACCTTTGACCCTGACCTTCACTCTGAACATGACCTTTTGATCCGAACCCTAATCTTGACACTAACCTAAATCAAACCCTGGTCTACCTATTTTATCTTAATTATTTTTTTTATTTTTTTACACACACTTTTTTTATTCACAATTTTCTCCTCTAGCAAGCAAAACAAGATACAATATATCTTTTTCGCCATTCAAAAGGAGAAAAAAAATAGGAGTGGGCTGTACAGTGACTGATCACTGTGATTAGTCATTGTGTTCTACCAGCCGGGAAGGCTCCCCCGCCAGCAGAACACAATAGCAAAAGAAAATGAAATCATCTTAAAAGGCTGCCTAAGTATCCAAGAAGGAATTAGTGAGGCTGTGAATTTAGTTGGGTAGCTGTTGTCACTGACATTGTCTAAAGGTTTAGAAGATATTGGAAACAAAAAAGAATGTAACATCCCAAAGTAAAATCTAAAGAATTTATTGAAAGTCCATAAAATCAAGCGAACATGACAAACATCAATCCAAAAAAGGTGCTTAGTGGATGTGTTTCACACAGACGTGCTTATTCATCACTGGAGAACCCCCAAATGTGCATGTTCATTTGTAGTAAAAAGTCCATGGAAGAGACCAATCGGGAGCCCAGAATCAGGAAACCTAAAAGAAAAAAATGTGTATAGACTAATACACATTAGTACACACGATCGGAAATTCCGGCAGCAAAAGTCCGATGTGTGAGCCTTTGGTCGGAACTTCCAATCGTGTGTATGCTCCATCGGACTTTTGCTGACTGAATTTCTGCCAGAAAAAGATAGAGAGCAGGTTCTCTATTTTTCCATCAGAAAAACCATCCAAGATGTTTCCGACGTAAATTCCAATCGTGTGTAGGGGGCATAAGTGAAATGTGAATATAATGAGACAATTGAAATGAATAAACAATGTAATAAATATATAACAAAAATATCAATATACCGTATTTATCGGCGTATAACACGCACCGGCGTATAACACGCACCCCAAATTTAGGAGGGCATTTTAAGGAAAAAAAGTTTTAGGAGGGAAGTTTAGGGAAAAAAAAACAACTTACATTTAAGCGTCATTTGCAGCTTGCCCAGCGTCATTTGCAGCTTGCCCAGCGTCATTGCAACTTGCCCATCGTCATTGCAGCTTGCCCAGCGTCATCGTAGCTTGCCCAGTGTCATTGTAGCTTGCCCAGCGTCATTTGCAGCCTTGCCCAGCGTCATTTGCAGCCTTGCCCAGCGTCATTTGCAGCCTTGCCCAGCGTCATTTGCAGCCTTGCCCAGTGTCATTGCAGCCTTGCCCAAGCTGCAGCTGCCTCTTTCCACTGCCCCTTCCAACACAGTCCAGACTTCTGGTTCTGTACCCATCTCAGACTGCAAGCTCCCAGTCCTTTTAAGCGTGCCTCCCCAGTCCTCCTGACTGTGCCTCGCTCACCAGCCCTCTTGGCTGCGACAAGTTGTCCTCCTTGGAGTCTCTTAGCAGTGCTCTCTCCTGCTGTCCTCTCCTTGCTCTCTCTGGTGCCTCTTCATGCCTTCCTGAAGGTGGTCCGGAATGCATCTGAACCCCAGCCCAAGGTCACCCCCCCCAGACTGGGGA
This sequence comes from Lithobates sylvaticus, assembly GCA_028564925.1. NCBI lineage: Eukaryota > Metazoa > Chordata > Amphibia > Anura > Ranidae > Lithobates > Lithobates sylvaticus. The sequence continues at coordinate 541,787,763 of CM053026.1, forward strand.
GCTCCCCCAAAGGCCCCGACAGCCTCCATACTCTCTCACTCCAGCTCTTCCACCCGACAACTACTCCCCAGCTGGGCTGACCCTGGGCATTTAAGGAGACCTGCCCCCTGCCAATCCTGGTTGGGGAATGGTCAAGGCTTTCTAAAACACCCTAGGCAGCTCCACCTCTCCGCTCCTCCTCTCTTTCCAGATCTTTCTAGCAAGCTCTAGAAAGAAGAGGGAGGTCTCGGTGATCCTGCCTGTGAGTCACCAACTGCTACCCCAAGCCACTCCCAGCCCAGATCAAAACTGAACAGCAGCAGAGAAAAGCAGGTCTCCTGACCCTCAAGACAGGAATGTGTGGGGTGGCTAAACTGTGTGGATATCAGAACTGGAGAGAGGAAAATACAAATAATTTGGCAGGTAAAACTGCTCCCTTATATGTATTTATTTTGTGCATTTAGTTATCTGTTTTAATAGACTGCAGAAAACCAGTGCTACAATTCAGTACTTTCCATAACAGAAGGGGTGTGATATACAGTAACAGCTCATATATAAAAGTTATAGCTCTTAGTTACAGTCAATGTGTCTGTTTTATGCCTCTGTTTGCGGTCTTTCTCCTGGATATACAAGACATGGAAGGGATGGGGATCACTTACTATGGAAACATACAATTCAGGTCTGTGAAAGGTGATACTGCAAGACAATACAGAGATGTGTGACAAAAGAATGCAGGATAGCCTCTCAAAGGGGCCAAGAATGCTCAGAAAATGAGAAAGCAGAGAAATGAAGTAAAACAGACAATACCCTAACAGACCATAAAGCAAATAAACAGAAATAGTACAGAAATAGTATATAACATTTTATCAAAACACTCATATTTGTCCATACCAAGCTAAAAGTAAAATCAAGATAGTTTTTGCCAAAGACACTTCATAATGCGCATTCTGATACTGGACTCCTCCGACAACTTGTAGGATGACAAAAAACTGAAGACACACCTGTTTAATACTAGCAGAGAGCCATAATGAACAACTGGCTATGGACTCAACCCCCAATTTCAACCTTGGGCCATATAAGACCCTAATAGGGAAAGAAAGACGGAAGTCATAACTAAACAAAGACAAACTTAAATTATCGTCCACTGATGGTGCTCATTCCTAATTAAAGTATTTTCCCAAAATTGATTTACAAACTATTTTTTGCAGCTATTACAATATACAACCTGGTACCTACCTGAAGGTCTAAACAGCCCCCTGGAGTCCTAAAAATATCTGACTCCACTAGAAGTATCATATTCTTTGTTTGGAGACCCAATTGCATTAGAAAACCTCTACTTCAACACATCTCAGCAGCTGCACCCCCCCAGGACCAATTTCCCAGAAAACAAAACAGGGACTCTGTGCCCTGGCCCAAACCTAGAACCATATTAATCAAGACACTGAAAGCCAACTTGATAACCCAAGCTGTATGTTCTGTTAAGCCTTCTGTACACTAATGCTGCGTACACACGAGCGGAAATTCCGCCAGCAAAAGTCAGATGAGAGCTTTTGGTCCGAAAATGCGACTGTGTGTATGCTCCATCGGACTTTTGCTGGCGGAATTCCAGCCAGCAAAAGATTGAGAGCATGTTCTCAATTTTTTGGTCGGAAAAAGTTCAAATCGGCAATTCTGATTGTCTGTACCAATTCCGATGCACAAAATTCCTACGCATGCTCGGAAACAATTTGACGCATGCTCGAAGCAGTGAACATCATTTACTCGTCTCGTCTTAGTGTTGTACGTCACCTCGTTCTTGACAGTCGAAAGTTCAGCAAACTTTTGTGTGACCGTGTGTATGCAAGCCAAGCTTGAGCGGAATTCCGTCGGAAAAAACATCCAAGATTTTTCAGATGGAAATTCCCCTCGTGTGTACACGGCATTACTTGTTTACTAATTAAACAAGTAATCTTTGTAAAAAATTATCAAAAACCTTTAATAAAAATGAAATCAAATTAAAAAATCAAGATAGTTTGAGTTTACCTTTTCCACACTTAATCACTGATACACGAAAACACAGCTGACAGTTGACATGATGATATGATCTAGTATGACCTGATTACATTACCTAATACAGCATGATTAAGTAGCTGCTAGCTGTAGACATTTCTCTCTATGGCCACATGCAGACAGCTGCAAGTGCAGGCTTCCAAAGCTCCATGTAAAGGCCAGGTGGTAATTACATGTATCTGTACTTCATTAGTGTTGTATTTTTAGGGACAGCAATGGCAATTCATAGTTGGAGCCCAGTCTATCCTGCAGTATCTACAGCTGCATAATAACGCTATTAATATAGTATTAAAAGATGCTGTGACGATCCGGGGTGATTAGGTACAAGTGGTGCATGCGATTTTCCAGAAACGTGCGACTCCAGACTTGTGTTTTTAGGGCATGGCAGCCCACTTTTATTTAAAGGAAATGAAAAAGTTCAAACAAACAGAAATCTTCCCTCGCAGGGGGTTCCACCATCACTGTATTACAAAACAATAGCCTCCTGGTTTACTCATTGTCAGCTTCGTGCTGCTTTAGTCACAGGCTACACCTGCCGGCTTCAAACGTACACACAGACTGCCACCTGCAATCTTAGGCTCCGAGACCTCCTGTCTCTTTCTCCTGACTTCCTGTTTGCTGGGCGGAGTCCTGCTGGTCCAGACACAGTGGCGCTGGGTCTTTTCCTTACTCCTTTCTATCTATCGCCATACTACACCCATCCCCTTCCCTTCCCCTCTCTTCCTCTCCCAGGTCTCTCGCTACTCGTACTTGTAGTTACGTCTTTCCATTGCCTGAATTCCCATGACTTCCCTTTATGGTGAGGGTCTGGCCAATGCTTATGCAGTCCGATCACATTATTCTGGTGGGAAGGTTAACTGACCTTGTTTAAAAAAGAAATGCAGCACCTAGGACAGTGATGGTGAACCTTGGCACCCCAGATGTTTTGGAACTACATTTCCTATGATGCTCATCCACTCTGCAGTGTACTAGAGCATCATGGGAAATGTAGTTCCAAAACATCTGGGGTGCCAAGGTTCGCCATCACTGACCTAGGATATTAGTGGGAAATAAAGGGAAAAAATTTGCCACTCAGATTTTGGTGATACACCAAAGGACAATATTGAAGAAAAAAAATGCGTTGCTGATCTGTAATCCCTTCTGTAATCAATCTGGCTGATACCAGTAGTGAACTAAATATAAATGAAAATAACCCTAAACAATTGACATGTGCAACAATAAAAGTAAAAATATATATTATGTAATAAATTATTAAATGATAATGTATATCAATCATATAAGCAGTGACATTCTAATCCAAAAAGCAATATGTAAGCAATGCTCATTAATAAAGTGAAAATGCTGCAGAAGAGTGTAAAATATTGTGTTATACAAACAAAAATGTGCAAAGTGCAAAAATAAATGTCCAATCAAAGTTCCTTTGTGAGGGAGAAGGAAGACTCCAAGAAAACCACTGAAAATCTTCTTAGAAGTATTATCAAAATTTCTATAGGTGACACCCAGTGCTTATCCTTCACCATCCACACTATACTGACTCACCAGAATTAATGGCTGGTCACATTATAAACCAGCTACTGTGCTCCACAATATACCCAGAGGGGTGGGGGTTTCATCCATGTAGATATGTGATTAGTCGTATTCTGGCCTTCCTTCAATTTGAAACAGATCAGGGGCTAGCCTTGAGTTTCGTACCTCAGTAAAAACCTGGCAAAATTTGGCAATTCTCTTTCAGAGACCGATTGCTTCACATTTTTGGTGTGGGCTTTTGTTTAAGGTGTTACACATCAGTTCCACCAGCTAAGATTCCGTTGACATGTGGAACCACAACCTGGTAATTTTTGTTTTGCAGAAATCTACATTTGAACCCATTCAGATTATTTCTTTAGTCCTTAGTTTCTGGATGCCATTACTGGCAGAGTTTCAGAATTGGCTTATCTTTTCTGAAATACTCTACTGGGAGAAGATGGTTTTATGGCCATGGCCCTTGCCCTAGCCGGTAGTTTCTTCATTCCATCTTAACCAGGATATTGTACAACTGTCCTTCTTCCTCAGGCAACCTAGGACGACGTTTTGCACCACTGAAAATGCTTCTTTTGGTCCCCATTTTTTGTAGGCAGCTATGTCAGGTTTTTTTTTTTTTTTGACTAGTGGTTGGTAGTTGGTTGTCTTGTGCCCTCCCCTTATTTCATTGCTTTGGAATGTTCCTATCAATATAAATATGAAGATGCTCTGTGTCCCAGGATGCATGAAAAAGAAATTCAGATTTTTGGTTACCTGTACAATACTTTTCTTCGCGTACATCAGGAGCCACAGAGATACCACCCCTCTTACTGGTGGCTCATGGCTTGTCATGAAAAACTTGAGCCTGGCCTAACAGGGAGGGTTTATATCTGGGAGGGGACTTCCTGTCTTTCCTTTTTTGCCAGTGTTCAATCACCTGAAGGTGCCAGCATTTTTTAAGAATATGAAGATGTTCTATGTCCAGTGATGAACAGGTAACCAATCTGACTTTTCTAGGCGTGCATTATGGGCACACCTAGAAAACACACACGCGTACACACAATCGGAATTCTCATCGGAAAAATCTCTGATGGTTTTCCCGACGGAATTCCGATGGAATTCCGCTCAAGCTGTCTTGCCTACACACAGTCACACTAAATTACGACTGTCAAGAACGAGGTGGCGTACAACACTACGACGAGCCAAGAAAAAATCAAGTTCAATGGTTCCAAGCATGTGTCTAATTGTTTCCGAGCATGCGTAGGAATTTTTAGTGTCGGAATTGCATATACACGATCGGAATTTCCGATAGAAGGTTTTTCCATCAGAAAAATTGAGAACATGCTCTCAAATTTTTGCTGGCGGGAATTTGGCCAGCAAAATTCCAATGGAGCCTACACACGGTCGCATTTTCCGATGAAAAGCTCTCATCGGTCTTTTGCTGGCTGGAATTCCGATCGTGTGTACGTGGCATTACTCTCAGGAGAACAAAGCTACTCTAACCTTCAGGAGCAATTTAAAGCAAATTACACTCTTAAAAAAACTAAATTCAAAACTTCTGAATCCCTAATACATTTCAATAGCATGAAATATCTCAATATTACTTATCTATGATGGGATAGATATGCAGGTAGAATTATTTGTGAACATGGTTTACCAGGACATTCACACCTTAATAGAAATTCAACAAATGCCAATTAGACTAATTATTTGAAGCCAGTGCACATAACAGTGTAATTTGGACACATGTGTTTATTGTTCATCAAACAGTATCATTGTACTCCCATGTAACAACTGTTTTTTGTAGTATTAGCTTGCACATACTTTTCCTGCACAACTGATCAGTCCATCTTGTGTCAAATTGTAGTAAGTTTTCCTCATGTCTGTCTCATATGCACACAAATCTGCACACTCCTCTAGCAAATCTATCAAGTTTTTATCACTTTTTGTTGACAGTCCATGGTTAGAGACTTTGGTGCTACAGTCATCGATTACCATTGCTGTTTACCTCCATGGAGACAGGACAATATGTTAAATGATACAATGCACTGTATATTGTCTTTATCTTTTTGAAACATCTTTTTTCTGTAAATGTTTATTTGCATCAACTTTGACCTTTTCATAATAAACCCTTATGTTGAAAAGTGTTAACCTTGTATCTAAAGCTCTTAATGCAAGCTATGCATTAACCTGCCTCTTAAAGAGCGCTACTGTTGTAGAGTAAGGCCTCTGAGCAGACCTGTCTGTGGTGGCAGTGTGTGTTGCAGACGCTTATTCTAAAATCATAATTGGTATTGCTAAAATTACGAGGGTTAATTGCATAATTAGCCCAGTGACAATCGCTCTCAGGCTGCTTGCACCTAGATTGTGGTCCCCCAAGCTGGAAAATATTTGTGCTGGGCACAGCTGAGAGTGGCATTGTTACGTAAGTGACAGCGTGGTGTGAGGTTGGCCAGTCCTTCATTGCAAGTTAGCGAGGAGGGCAGGGATCTGACACCCGCGTTCGTCACATATTGGTCACATATACCCTCTTAGATTGTAAGCTCTAAAGAGCAGGGCTCTCTGATTCCTACTGTATTAAAGTGTATTGTATTTGTACTGTCTACCCCCAAGTTGTAAAGCGCTATGTAAACTGTTGGCGCTATATAAATCCTGTATAATAATAATAATAATAAATGCACTGTGTTTTGGTTCCTGCAGGGATGCCAGTTGGTAAGTTTTGTTTAGGTACAAAAAATGCATTTGGCATTCATTTGGCACAAATCTATGGGTATATTGGGGCTCAGGACTAATGGTCTTGTTTTTTAAAGGCAAATAGGCTGTTTACTTTGCAAAGGAAGTTGCACTTTGCAAGGAAATTTGCCTCAGAGCTTAGTGAATGAGGAAAGCACTACTGACTTCTTTTATCCAGCTGTGTGCAAGCAAAAATGCAGTTTTTTTTTATTTTCCATGCACAAGATTGAGTATACTTTGCAAAGTCTATTTGCCTTTAGTAAATCAACCCCAATGCATTTGTCTTCTGATGGGGTAGTATGCAGGAAATGTACAATGTACAATTGCAATAAGCAGTAAACAATGGGCAATTAAGTATAGAATGTGGTATGTTTTTCCCACAGTTGCACTATAGAATTAATGTAGATGGGAGGTCAATGCCAACAAGATAGATAACAAGAAAAAAAACTCAGTGTGGTGGTTTCTGGATTATCATATTTAATCCCTATTACATTCTCTTGATCGCTTTTGCTTGAAAACACAAGGAATGTTTATATAACATGATTCCCTAAAGGACAATCTTCATATAATAATGTAAGAAAAAATGGTAATTAAAAGCAAACAGTATCCATGCTCCCCAGAAATTAAGTGAAAGTTGAAATCAGAGGCATTTGGAAGCAAGTCTTGTCACTTTAATGATTCCCACCATATGGTAAATAAAAGTAATTGTTCCATAGTGATTTATGATAAATGGGACATTTTAAACTATCCATTAAGTCACTCAGGTTTCATAAAATCATTTGTTGATTTCCTTCAAGTGTTTTCCAGGCTTGAGGTATGGAAGTAATCGAATGCTTTTCATTCTCTAATGTCAACTTACCAAATGCATTCACAGGGCCCTTTAGAAAGAGATTTTTTTCCACATCTCTAAAGGAAATCACTCTTTTTCATTGCACAGCTGTTTTTTTTTTTAATGTTTCAACTTTGTTTCTTTATAAGACAGAGGTCACCATCCCTCACCCAGGTTTATTCCACAGGGTCCATACATTACCTTCAGCAATTCTGCAAAAATACATTCTACAGGTCAAGTAATTGCATGGTTCCTTATTACAGTGGCCATCTATCAAGGTGACTACCATTAAGGTTTGCCACCTGTGAGAAAGAATAGTTGTAATATAAATATATTGCATTTTTAAGATAATCAAGTAAAATGCCAGTAAAAGACCAATTCAACCCAAAGTCAGTCTTACTACTATATAGACAATGGCATGTTGCAGGCACTGACTTCCCATTTTTCTCTTGTGTTCCAGTAGCAAAAACTTCCTCATATTGTTTCACCCAGACCTAATTTTCAGTTAGAGCCAAAGTAGATAGGCTTTCTAATGAACATAGCTATAAACAGAAATGGTCACCCTCACAGGCAGATAAATCTTATATAGCATATATTTCCCCATTCGAGCCCTGAGGAAAGCTAGCATCCACCTAATACTGAAGTATCTGTTTTAGGTGGACTAAAATGTTAAAAAACTTTACCCCTTCTGACAGATTTCCCCATTGACATTCCCAGACTACCTATTCTGGTAACAATAATAATCTTTGGATTTCCTATTACATCGTGTCACTGGGACAGTGGTCATCAGTACAAATAGTAAACATATTTCTTCCTTGTGGGCACTCAGACCACAGTAGAAAAACAAAAATTGGCAGGTGTTTTAACTCCATCTCTATCCAAAAGTTAAAAAAAAGTAGAAAAATTGGGGTTTGCCATTCTGGCTTTCAGTATTGTAATTTTAAACAACAGTAAATATGTCATGGACAGGTTAGTGGGAATCTAGTAAGTGAATTTACAAGATATATTGTTTTGAGTTATAAAACTCTTGTCCGTTCACTTTAGGAAATATGGAAACTTTTACATCTCAAAAATCTGTGCCAGACTGTTGCTGGATTGAGTTAGTTTATTCCCCTGTACTGCTATTTTGCAAAATTATTAAATTAAAAGCAAACGTGTTTGTTAAAAGAATTTAAGGACAAAGAAAAGAGAAGTTTAAAAAAGAAAATAGTCAGCAGATGGAGTATAGAATGATGTGAGATATCTAACCAGAATAAAATGTATGATGTGCTACTGCCCTCTACTTATACTTTATATATTCAGAAAAAAAAATGTTCTGAAAAGCAAAATTGCATTGTTCAAAAGCAATCGCCTAAAGGAACTGGGTGTCAGAAGTATCAGAGAAAACCACGGCCAGCTAGGAAAATTAGTAAAAATTGGATGTTCCATTTGAAAAAAAAAGCATGTCAGAAGTTATTAAATACATCTAATGCCAGTATAAATATTTTGTAATGAAAGCCTTCAGTATTTTTATGTCCTAATACCTGGGTCTGTATTCAATAAGTAAAATATCCTTACACCTTTAGGACCTCTTTAGCCTGTTTCGATTCACTACAGTGATTTACCGTATGTGTATTAATGCCTGGTATTTTACACATGAACATGTTGCAATAGGTCATGCCAATACATGCCAATGGAAGAAAAAGCAGACCTACAGTAGTTTTTTAATGCAGCACACCAAAATGCACAGCATGTGTTTTGTGGCGAGCTGCAGCACACATTCATTGGAACCTATTGTACATGTACATTGAGGTGCCATTTTAGCTAAAGGGCACTGCACAAAGTAAGTACATTACCTGCACTGATTTTACCATGCTTCACTATAAAGCACAGCTTTGACAAGGGGAGTGGGCCTTAATGGCCAACCACCATGACATTGGGCTGTTTTATCTTGGTGCACAGTACCAATTTCAAGAAGAGATATTGCTTGAACTGTTATTAGTCAACAGTTTACTGTTTTCTATTGAAGATCGAAATATGACAATATGGAATGCTGTATATCATAACAATATCTGTAAAAAAAATACACATTTATAAAAATGGCGGTATGATCGTTGAGCGATGTGCTTTACAAATGTGCATTAAATTCCTCTTGCTTTAATACTGGTCATTCACAAGAACACCTATTTAGGGGCCTAGAACCTGGTAAATGTCCAGGGGCCAGCTACAATCTTCATTCTTCATTCAGTATACTGGGGGATAGCATAATTGGTCAGAAGTGTGCAAAGGCAGATACACTTGCAGGCAGCTGGTGTCTGATAGGGCCATGTCAGTAAAGACTTCTCTGCGCCTACTGCAGCCCTTATGAATGTCCATAGAAGGGAATAGAGGGCAAAAGCTGCTTTGCGTTGCATTCTACTTTAATTTCTCTCTGGAATCCCAATAAAATGGAGTGCAGTGAAAATAAATGAAAAAATAAATGTGACCAGCCTCTCCTCCAATCATGGAGTTTTCTCTGCTGCATTAGGCAGAAAGAACTCCTTAAGGCTTCCCAGTCTCCACATCACAACCTGACTGAGGAGCAAGTCACATCGCAAATCAGACAAACTGGCAAACAGAATTTTTTTGATTCCTTGCATGTTTGCATCTACATGTGTCTAACCTTCAAATTTCCTACTTTTAATGAATTGTATAGTTCTGAATGCAAATATTCATGCACAACAAAAAATAGCATACTAGTGGCATTCATGATTTGGTCATCACTATTTCACTACTGGAATCTTATTGCGAATCCTCAATGCAACAGTAATTCAGTTTGGAGAAATTCTACATTACCCAGAAACTATCATACCACTTTTCTAACAAATATATATTAAAATATTTTGCACAACATCTTTAATATAAGAAAAAAATAGCATTCACGTATTCTACTGTTCCCTTTTAGAGGAACTGAAAATGCTATATTGATAGTGGAAATGAAAATGTGTAGTCTGTGCTCATTGACAGTGTCTACTTTGAGTTTTATACTGCAGGCCCATTCATTATATTGTTTTCTATCCCAGACATCCATCATTTTTAGAGAGAGCATAGCAGAGCAGGGCAGAATATGATCTGGAGCCACACAGACATACAGTATGTACTGTATATTCTTCTTTATTCAATATCTGTGTAAATTAAGTCTGGCAGGTTTTCCTATTTAATGTGTATCTGTATGTATTTGTATGTTAAGACTGTCTAGTCTCAAAATAGCAGTTGCTCTAACCAAGGTCATATGTACATTTCAAAAGAATGGAAAATCTTCATGTCATTATTGATGGCTTTTGCACTGTCTCCAGATCTCCATATCTCCCACACATCCTGTCTGCTGGCAGCAATGATAAAGGCCATAAAAATATCCAAGAAGTAGGATATAGTGTATGTGAGTGGGTGGGTATTTCTAAAGTAACAATGGGATGGGTGCATATGGGGGAATTCCCAGGCATATGTCGGCTTTTATTTAGTAAACCAAATAAAGGTTAGGTACCTATTTATAAAGATCAGCTAAATACTATCTCCTTCTTTTGCTGCACTTTACTGCATTTTGCAACTCTGCAACTGTAAAAAATACAGAACAGCCATGATAAAATAAAGCAGTCTTTCCTTTTTACAGTCGGTTTAAAGTTTAAAGACTTGTTTTTGCACCCTTTAAAAAAGACTTGTAGCAAACTTTAAAAAAAATTATAAATGATCATCTTCTTTGTCAACCTTCTTCCAGGGTAACTGGAAGTTCACAATACTTTGATGAACTGCTGTCAAACCAATAAAAAAGCATTACACAATTCTTTAGCAATAAGCCTAAAATGTTTTGTGATGGCTGCCTACACGACCAGCCAAAGTTGTCAAAAGTTTTGACCAGATATACGGGCAACTACAAAACATAGAGTTCCATGGAAATTTTTTAATAGGACTCCACCACACACATCCCAATCCCACCCAACCTCCTTCCTTCCACCAGCCATTTTATAATATAATTTTGCATTGTGGCCTTCTGTATTCATAGCAATATTTCTCTTTTTTCACAGGTGGCTAGCAGGTGGCTTATGCCACGTACACATGATCGGACATTCCAACAACGAAATCCCATGTTTTTTTTTCCGACGGATTTTGTCTCAAACTTGTCTTGCATACACTCGGAAATTCTGAACGTCAAGAACGCGGTGATGTACAATGCGTACGACGAGCCGAGAAAAATTAAGTTCAATAGCAAGTGCTGCTCTTCTACTTGATTCGGAGCATGCGTGGCACTTTGTGTGTCGGAATTGTCTACACATGATCGGAATTTCCAACAACGGATTTTGTTGTCGGAAAATTTGAGAACCAGATCTCAAATTTTGTGAGAAGGAAATTCCGATGGAAACTGTCAGATGGAGCCTACACACGGTCGGAATTTCCGACAACAAGCTCCGATTGCACATTTGCCGTTGGAAAGTCTGACCACGTGTACACGGCATACGGCATAACAGGTGGCTGGTGACCGTTTACATTGGCTGCCAGTGGCCTAAACTTAACCATGCACCCTTTATGCTTTAGATTGTTGGCCTTTGCAACCTGAATTATGGCAAGCACAATCGCAGAAGCCATTGGTGGCCAGTAGCTGTGACAGTGATTGGACTGCCCCCAGGCAATAGACGCCCTAATTAGTCACAGCTATGGGTAATCCAGTGCTCATGTTTTTAATTTTACCACTCTGGCCTTTCCTCAGCCTAAAGCCACCAGAGCCGCTTTGCTACTTTTATTAGCTTGGCTCTCATAAATTCCTCCAGAGAGGTATCCAAAGCTCAGAGCTTCTGTATTGATAGCTACCACTTCACCGGGTGTATCATTCTATCTTGAAGATGCATAACTAGACTACACTGCACGCTTTAATGATCTTAGCTTGTCAACTCAATCAATCAACATACCTGAAATATGTGTTTGTCTATTGCTCTGATCTTTAAGTTGTATGAAGATATTTGAATACTAACTGAAACAATATGCAGTACATGGAAAAACCTAAATGTTGTTGCCACACCTCTCAAACCATTCACAAGATGCTTACCCTTTAACCCTCTGTGCAAAGAAGTCAACAGTGAAAACAGTGAAAAGTTCCATGGTGTCTCAATTGTCCAAATATGAATTCAGTTGTCACATAAAAAAAAACAAAAAAAAAACACTTTCATAGATGTTTTTTCTTGTGTGCCAAGGTATTCAGTTTCTAATTTTCCTCATGACCTTTTTAATCTGAGGAAGTCACAGCCTATAACTCAGTACTTTCACAATGACATCATTCTGGATCTCCGACTCCCATCACGATGCATACTTCACTTTCCCCACTACTGCACCCATTCTCATGAGAAAACCTCTCAGCTGGACAGAAATATTAGTTCTTGTCCTCATATAACTCTGATGAATTTCTTGAAGGGGAAGAATACACATTTTTTACTTGTGAAATTGTCTGAAAGTGGGTGTTAATATAACATCAGGAAAGAATAGGAATTTGGTTTATTAGAAACAGAAAATTGTTTTGCTCATAAATATTAGACTTGTTTTCCAACATTACACTGATGTTTTTCAATAAAACTAGAAGAAATAAAAAAAAAAAAAAATAATTGAAGAACGTATAACCTTAGAACAGAGATTCTTTATACCTATTTCGTCACAATATTGGTTGGTGTCTGTGGGAGTATCTGACTACTGTCTCTGTAACTCACCTCTACAGTATGCCTATAAACATTCAATAATTTGATCTCAAAAACTATTTGCATACGATGCACCTAAAACTGGCCATATAAATGTGACTTTTCTGTGTGGAAGACTTTAAACACTTGAGCTCCAGAAAGTTTTTCCCCATTCATGACCATTTTTGCTATTCAGCACTGCTACCTTAATTGGCAATTGCACGGACCTGCAACATTGTACTCCAGTGTTAATTTTGGCATCAAATTTTGATTTAATTTTACTCATAGTCGCTTAACTAAATGCCATTTTAGTTTAAGTGATATTTTAGTCATCTGCAATTGTTTTAGTTGTAGTCATATTTAGTCGACTAAAATCTGCAGTACATTTTAGTCAACTAAAACCTCCAGTACATTTTAGTCCAGTGGTCATCAACCCTGTCCTCAGGGCCCACTAACAGGCCAGGTTTGCAAGATAACTGAAATACATCACATGTGATATCATTTGCTGCTCAGTGATTGCAGTATTCTAGTCTGCATCTCCCTAAGGTAATACATAAAACCTAGCCTGTTAGTGGGCCCTGAGGACAGGGTTGATGGCCACTGTTTTAGTTGGCTAAAATCATTTTAGTCTACTAAAATCGAATGGGTTTAGTTAAATTGTAATGCATTATTTAGGCATCTCTCTAGAATTTCCAAACTCATTATATACTCCTGGAATCAAAAAAATCTAATGTCATGTTATTATTAATGGTATTAAAGTGATAAAAAACGTCTTGTTTTTTTTTTTTGTCATAAATAACAAACATGTCCTACTCATCTGCTCCATGCAGTGGTTTTGCACAGAGCAGCCCAGATCCTCCTCTTCTCGGGTCTTTAGCCAACGCTCGTGGCCCCTCCCTCGTGTTGAGTGCCCCCACAGTAAGCAGCTTGATATGGAGGCACTCGAGCCAAGCCACAGCTTCCTGTGTCCATTCAGACACAGAGCCATGGCCCGACCCCGCCCCTCTCTCCTCATTAGCTCACTAACTTCGATTGACAGCAGCGGGAGCCAATGGCGCTTTGCTGTCTCAACCAATGAGGGAGAGTCTCAGGCAGCCGAGTCTCTCGTGAAACATCGCTGGATCAAGAGGGGGCTCAGGTAATTATTAGGGGGGCCGAGGGGGGCTATATACTGTCACCAGTGCAGGACAGCGCCATCATATGACTGGTGTGGTGGTGATCAGGGTATTGACTGGTGACAGTATGTAAAAAAAAATGTTTTAAATATTGTTTTCATTTTTTAATATATTTTTTATTTTTTTTACTATTTTTTTTGAAGTCCTGTCATAAGAGTAGCTCAGTGTTATCCCCCACTACTCTGGGGGGGGGGACACTAGGGGTGATCAGGGATTTTTTTTTTGTTCACACTGTTATTGCTTATACAGTGATAATCACTGTATAAGCAATGGTTTTAGCTGTCCTGAATGGGTTACAGGAAGAATGTGCTGCACGCTCCCAACCCAAAAGAGGCCAGATCATATATACTGTGTATCTGCAGGAACGGGGCGGCAAGTGGTTAAGGGCAATTACCTTGAACTGAGACAATATACAGCATATCCTTGTTCTCTAAAATTAATCCATGCACACCCACTGCTTAATGGGCTTGTAATCTTACTGTGTTTATTTCTTACTGTGTTTTTTATGCCTCCTTGTAAGATCCTTCGTGTTCTTCTGAACCTCTCCTTTTCCACTTACCACTGTTTGTTTGGAACAACGTTAGTTGTGGTCATCTGCACTGTTCTATGCACACTGCAAATCCCAGAGTCCATAGTGCATCTTCGGAGCAAGCAAAAGAAGGTCATAACATTCTTACATACAGTGGGACCATGGAGCCTGACCATAGATACCCTCTAAGTCTAATCACACCAGCATTTGGAGATTTGGAGATGGCTAAGAACAATAAAAACTACCTTAGCATTACATACTTGAATACATTTTTTTTTTTAATAAAAAAAGAGTTTAGTGTCACTTTAATTGCATGCATGCTAAGTAATGTTAAAGTGATTGTAAAGTTTCCTTTTTTTTCTATAAAAATAACAAACATGTTATACTTACCTGCTCTGTTGCAGTGAATTTGCACAGAGCAGCCCAGATCCTCCTCTTCTCGAGTGCCTCTTCTGTGCTCCTGGCCCCTCCCTCCTGTTCAGTGCCCCCACAGCAAGCAGCTCGCTATGGGAGCACCGAAACCGAGCTGCAGCTCCGTGTGTCTATTCAGACATGGAGCTGTAGTTGCGGCCCCGCCCCCTCTCTCTCCTGATTGGCTAACTGACTTTGATTGCCAGCAGCGGGAGCAAATGACGCCGCTGCTGTGCCTCAGACAATCAGGAGGGAGAGTCCCGGACAGGGGAGACACTCGTGGACATCGCTGGACAGAGATGGGGCTCCTGTAAGTATTAGGGGGGCTGCTGCACACAGAAGGCTTTTTATCTTAGCGCATAGAATGCATTAAGATAAAAAAAACCTTCTGCCTTTACAATCCCTTAAAGGATAACACAAATAATAATCTTCTCTCTACAATGTCTTAATCTTCCTCACTTGTATTTGTTTAGACATCATCTGGGATCAGTATTTTCTTCCTGCATAAAGAAGCTTGCTCAGAGAGGACTCAGCCATGTAAGCACATTTGCTTGAAGTGTAGCTTTTACATTATACACATGTCTTACAACTGCTGCCTGCCACTGTAAGCTTCCAAAAAATGATAGTGTACAGTCTGACTGATCACCAGAGGAGCAGAAACTGAGGAAATGCTTCCTGTTGCCTGCAGCAGACTGGTGACATCACCCAGGCTGCTGTTTTCAAATAGACATTGAGAAATGTATACCATTATTATTATTATTGGTCTTAAAAAAATATATATATATTTTTTTTTTATTATATTGCTTCTTTATTTTGTAATGGTAGATGTAATATTACTGTTTTGTAATTTGTATATTTGTAACTTGTTATAATTTGTAATTTGTACACTTTTTGTAATGTTACTATTTTTTAATGTTGGGAAATTATTTATACAGACATAAAATTGCTGAAAGATGAACTTTAAATGCACATACATATATGAAAAAGCTAATATACTGAATACCAAATGAGGTACAGCATTTTGTATTGTTCTATCAGACAAATTTTGCGGCCACCCTTACTGTGAACTGCATTCTCACACAAAAAAAAGAAAGGAACAATAAAATGAAATACAGCAAAAAAAATAAAAAATCAGCAAAGAAGGATGTGCTGCAATGATGTAATAAGGCAATGTGAGGCCATATAGTCAGTGATTACTATGGTCCCACGACATAGCCCTAAAGGTTTTTTAGTGGTTACTCTCACATTCTCTTCTGTTTTTATATTCATTATTTGTCTGTGTCTCATAATTGTTCTGCTTTGAAGAGTCTGCTGGAATTATTTATATGCGTCTGGATGCTTTTTTTTGGGTATCATCTAAATATTGCTAGGTCTTTCTGTTTATACATATATTAACAAGATGTTCTTATATTAAAATAAATTACCTGAAAATGACATTTCTACATATTTGGAAACCTCTAAGGACATGTTTTGTGTTATGAGGTCATTATGCCTCTCTTGTGGCTTCATATAGATAAACATTTTTTTCTGCATTTGGAGAAGATCCTTAGAATTTTTTTTTCCACTTGTCCTTTTGCTGCCACACAGTGGATTCAATATTTTTCATCTTTTGGATTATAATATTTTGCTTGTATTTTAATAAAACTTTTGTTTAGCTGTCATTGAACTTGAGCAGTGAAACATCAGACATCTCAAGTGCCTGCATATAAGATTATTTTTCTTATTTTTTGTTAGGCTACTTTCACACTGAAAGCACCCAGCGTTATCGGTAAAGCGCTGTTAGTTTTAGAGGCGCCTTACCATCGTTTTAGGGGCGCTTTTCGGCTACTAGCAGGGCACTTTTAACCCCCGCTAGCGGCCGAAGAAAGGGTTAAAAGCTCCCATGTTCATTTCAATGGGCAGGGGCAGTTAAGGAGTGCTGTATACAGCACTCCCAAAATGCCCCAAAGATGTTGGTTGCAGGACTTTTTCTAACGTCCTGCAAGTGCACCGCCTCAGTGTGAAAGCACTCAGGCTTTCACACTGGGGAGGCATGGTAGGCATTTTTCAGGCGCTTTACAGGCGCTATTTCTAGCGCTAAAATGCCTGAAAAACACCTCAGTGTGAAAGGGGTCTTAGTGCCCTCTGATATGTATACAGCAAGCACTTACTTAAATGCTTTCCGACCAGCCGCCGCAGCTTTACTGTGGCAGAATGGCACGGCTGGGCGAAATTACGTTACCTTACGCCGCTTCGCCTTTTGACCACTAGGGGCAAGCGCACGCCGCCGGAGGCACGCACGCCCGCATCGCGTGCCTGGAGCCAATGCGAGTGCTCGACTGGCACAATGACCACCGGGCACCCGTGATCGCTCATGACAGGGGACTGTACATCGTTACTGTATAAATTACACTGGCAGGGAAGGGGTTAACACTAGGGGGCGATCAAGGGTTTAAGTGTTCCCTAGTGAGGTGTTTCTAACTGTGGGGGGAGTGGACTGACTGGGAGTACAGAGAGATCACTCCTGATCACTAGAAACAGATGATCTCTCTCTACTCCCCTGACAGAACGGGGATCTCTTTGCTTACATTGACAGATCCCCGTTCTGGCTCTCTGTGGAGCGATCACGGGTGGCTGGCGGACATCGCGGCTGCCGGCCACACACATCAGCTCCCCTGTAATGCAGCAGGCTTACGCGTGCCTGCTATAGCTGTTAAAGGGACCGACGTACAGCTACGGCGATTCGCGGATTGAGCCGACCTGCCTCCGTATAATGACGGCGGCTGGTCGGCAAGTGGTTAATTCAATTTTTAAGGTAAAAACACTCACAAGATTGAGAAGTAAAATGTGCTCATCAGGTATGTAGGAGAACCGCTCTGGAATCCACAGGATTTATTCCCTCTGGTAAGCTCCATCATGATGAGCTCCCATTAAAGTGACACTAAAGGTTCTGTTTTTTTTTTTTTTTAATTACAAACATATCATACTTACCTCCACTATGCAGCTTGCGGCTCCTCCTCACATCAGATAACCCCCTGGGAGAAGCGCTCTAGTAATCTATCCAATCAAGAGCCGAGAACCCCAGGCAGAGAGAGAGTGCGTCCCCGTGAGACAAGTTCGAGGGTTCAGGTAAGTAAAATGGGGGTGCTGGGGGGTGCTGGGGGGCCAGTCACTGCCAGGTGTTTTTTCACCTTAATGCATAGGACGAACCTTTACAACCCCTTTAAATGTAAAATCTGTTTCAGATCACTTCCATACAACTTGCCAGATACATCTGATCAATACATGGGACCTGCAAAGTCTGAATTGTGGTAAAATATAACTTCAGTTACTGACTGTATTTTTAATGAATCTACTGTGAACTTTGTTTCATGCAATATTATTTCAGGTGTTTGTTGCTATGTCACAGCAAGAAATATATAATTTGTATCGTATCCTGCTGCTGCAGCTGGAATCCTTGAAAAAAAAATATGAGCGGGTGTCGAATCCGTTATTTCTTATTGTAAGAAGCTGCTTAAATGATATCATTAATAATATATGGTGTGAGCTGGTCTGTTTGAACCTTGCTGTTAGGGCAAAAGGACGACCCTGCACATCTGTTAATTTTCACAAATGCTATGACCTCATTAATGTCCCTGTTACATCCAAGGGCATTACCTTACTGGCTGTTTGACTTTTCACACTGATATATTTTAAAAAGTAAAAAAACAAAAGATTCATGGATAAAGTTAAGATAAAGAGTATTATCTCTGATTGACAATTAAAATAAATTGTTAGTGTTTAAACACAGTTGTCAGTCTCAATGGCAGGGGAACAGAGCAGTGCTTTCTTATTTAATTCCAATATTTTTATAGCACTAACATTACATAGCTTTTTACAGAGTGCATGGATCACTTGACATCAGTCCCTGTCACCAAAAAGGAGTTTACAGTCTACGATCCCTTTCACTGTCATAGACTCATTTGGGCCAATTTTTCAAAGGAGCTGGTTAACTTACCAACATATTTTTTGGATTGCCTGAAGAGACCCATGCAAACATGGAGAGAGTCTACAAAGTCCATGCAGCAAGTGTCCAGGTTGGATTTACATGCATATCTCCATTGCCCACAGGACCAGACTTGTAAGACCAACAGTCCTAGGGTGCTGTAGCAATTGGTGGATGGTGGTACAGTGAGCAGTGCTTTCTTATTTAATTCCAATATTTTTATAGCACTAACATTACATAGCTTTTTACAGAGTGCATGGATCACTTGACATCAGTCCCTGTCACCAAAAAGGAGTTTACAGTCTACGATCCCTTTCACTGTCATAGACTCATTTGGGCCAATTTTTCAAAGGAGCTGGTTAACTTACCAACATATTTTTTGGATTGCCTGAAGAGACCCATGCAAACATGGAGAGAGTCTACAAAGTCCATGCAGCAAGTGTCCAGGTTGGATTTACATGCATATCTCCATTGCCCACAGGACCAGACTTGTAAGACCAACAGTCCTAGGGTGCTGTAGCAATTGGTGGATGGTGGTACAGTGAAAAAAGAAATACTGTATATCACCAACACCATTTTTCTTGTGAAGTAAAACCTACTCAATTAGTGTTATGCCTCTTGCACACGGTCGGAATTCTCGTCGGAAAAAGCTCTGATGGTTTTCCCGTCGGAATTCCGATGGAATTTCGCTCAAACTGTCTTCCCTACACACGGTCACACCAAATTCCAACGGTCAATAACACCACAGCGTACAACACGTTCGGCTGCACTATAAAAGGGAAGTTTAATGCTTCTGAGCATGCGTCAAATTGTTTCCGAGCATGCGTCGGAATTTTGCGTGTCGGAATTGCATACACACGATCGGAAAATCCGATAGAAAGGTTTTCCGTCAGAAAAATTAAGAACAGGTTCTCAATCCAAAGTCCGTCGGAAATTCCGACAGAAAAAGTCCGATGGGCATACACACGGTCAGAAAATCCGATGAAAAGCTCCCATCGGACTGTTTCCATCGGAAATTCCAGCCGTGTGTACACGGCATAAGTAGGCACGTCACATAAGTAATTAATTATTTCTGAACCTGCAAAGGCTCACTTCAACAATTAAAAAGTTAGATTGCAGGTTCAGAAACATTGCATTCCAGGCGGGATTCAAACACAAAACTGCAAGGCTAGAGTGCTATCCAGTTCTTTAGGGTTATACAGTACATGCATTGGGTACAGTTATCTTCCCATGTAGTTGGAATCAGAATTTGTGACCCTTAAATCATACTCTACATCAATTTTTCATGTTTCCCAACCAAGGTCTTGAAACATGAAGAATAATGCAGAGCAGAGTGCAAGGCAATGGTAACAATTCAGGAAATCTAAGATTTCAAAGTAAAAGGTATTATGTATTATGGATGCCTTTGAGGTAAATGTAACTGACTTATTAAACTTACCATCCACGCTTTTAAACATTTATTCTTCCTGGAGATCCTGGAGTTTACAATGATATTGGTTACACCATAAGTGTTACATATGTTATTTTAAAATGTCCTTTGGTATTTTTACACCAGGTGTGTTACATATGTTATTTTAACTGCTTCAGATCCGCGCTATAGCCGAATGATGGCTACAGCACAGACCTACTTTGCCGGGAGTACGTCTATTGATGTCCTCCCGTGCCCGAGCGGCCTGTGCGCCCCCTGCAGGGCGCGCTCGGCGCCCTCTGTGATCAGCGAGTCTATGAAACTCGGCTGATCATAGATCCCGACCCCTTACCACGTGATCAGCTGTCAGCCAATGACAGCTGATCATGTGATGTAAACAGAGCCGGTAATCAGCTATTTTTTCTCCTTGCACTGATGGTGTGAGGAGAAAAAAAAGCTGATCACTGGCAGCTCTCAGAGGGACATCAGTCCCGATCAAGGAGAGCTCCCGCCAGCTCATCTGTGCCCACTTGTGTCACCTGCTAGTGCCACCTGTCAGTGCACAACAGTGCCGCCTACCAGTGCCCACCAGCACCACCTACCAGTGCCCCCCATCAGTGCCCACAGTGCCACCCATCAGTGTCACCAATCATTGCCTCATAAACAGTGCTGCCAATCAGTGTCACCTACCAGTGCCAATCAGTTCCACCTATCAGTGCCCATCTGTTCCATCTATCAGTGCCCATCTGTGCCATCTATCAGTGGTACCCATCAGTGCCACCCATCAGTGCCACCCATCAGTGCAACCCATCAGTGCCACCCATCAGGGCCCATCAGTGCCATCTTATCAGTGGCCATCAGTGCCGCCTTATCTGTTCCCATCAGTGCCACCTTATCTGTGCCTATCAGTGCCCATCAGTTCAGCCTATCAGTGCCCACCAGTGCAGCCTATTAGTGCCCACCAGTGTCGCCTCATAAGCGCATATCAATGAAGTCAATGAAGGAGAAAAATTACTTGTTTGCAAAATTTTATAACAAACTATGAAACATGATTTTTTTTTTCAAAATTTTCCATCTTTTTTTTGTTTGTTTAGCAAAAAATAAAAACCCCAGCTGTGATTAAATACCACCAAAAGAAAGTTCTATTTGTGTGAAAAAAATGATAAAAATCTAATTTGGGTACAGTGTTGTATGACCGCACAATTGTCATTCAAATTGCTCCAGCACTGAAAGCTGAAAATTGGTCTGGGCAGGAGGAGGGTTTAGGTGGCCAGTAAGAAAGTGGTTAAAATGTCCATGTTATTTTTAAAATCATCATTTGTTCAGATGGACAATCACAATGGTAGAATCAGCTAATGCTGTATTCTGTACTACTGTAGAAAATTTCAAATGTTCTGCAAAACCAGTATCATATATTAAGTGTATATTTGTTACATAAAAAATAGCATCATTTTCAAAAACAAAAATATACAATTTTTATAGTAAATGTTTTATATTCTAAAATCAAAGTACATCTGTATATATACAGTATTTATATATATATATATATATTATATATATATATATATAAAAAGTTATAGAGTTATCACCTCTGGGGGGAACCCCTAATCCCAATCAAGGGGGTGGAGGGGTGGATTTCCTAAACAGACTTTTTTGCTCACCTGTTTCTTGACAGGCAGCCAGATGACCAAAGATAGTCATGCTGACCCTTGATCTCCAGCAACCAGAGCCTCACCACAGCTAACGCTCCCCCTTCTATCATGAGCTTTCTCAAGGATTTGTTAAAGTGGATTAACTTCACTCCTCTCAGCCCTTGTTTGATCTGGCTTAGCACGAGCAGGCCTGGATGTTATTGTTGTTTAGATTGTGCCCCTTATAGACATGATGGTAGGACCCTATTTCACACACCATGGCACTTTCATGGAAACGCTCCTTATGCATATTTGCAGTTGCTGATTTAAGCCTACTCAAGATATGCTTTATTCATATTTTCACATCAAGGAAGGTTTCTGCATGCTTTGTGGGTTCGTCTTCCCCCCTCTTTCCCTCACATTTATCTCCTGTCATTCTGGTTAATCAGGTTCTATCTTTTATACCTATACATCTGCTTACATTGGATTGTACTGTGTATGGTTCTTTTGCCTGATATCCTTGATTGATTGCATTTCTTCCTGTAATGTTCACTTCCCTATCTTTGACACTAGGGATCTCTGTCCTGTTTTATACTGTAGCCCTATGTTCAGGTAACATTGTTTATATTGCAAACATCTGAATGCTTCTTTTGAGGCAGGTTGTCTTCTTCTTTGTCAGATTTGCCTACTTGTCTATTGCAATACTGAGCTTTTGTTTTGTTATTTTCCACTTGTATTGTGTACCTTGCTCTCCATGCTTTGATTTTGTTTTTGCCTTTCCGTCCTTTAGCTTCTTTATTTATTTTTTAATTTTAATGTGCATTGCTATCATTTATAGTAGGAGATATCTTTGACTAGTTCTAATTTTTGTATTGTTTTTCTTATTTTTCATGAACTTATTTTTGGTGATATCATCACTGGGGGTGGCGGGACGGGTTGTGGAAATATATATGTCTGCGTGTGTCACTATTGTATTTGGCTTGAGAAAGGCAGGCTGTGTCTCATCGAGATGTTGACACTGATTAAACTACGTTGGAGAAATTCCTCCTATTGTAGGTCCCTTTGAGTGCACCTACTGCCTGCTTCATATTATTCCTATTCTTTTCATGGATTGCTCCCGGGCCAAGCATGTGCGGTGGCCAACCTCTACACGTTCGTGTGATGTTCGTGGCAGGCAGGCAGAGCTCCTATATTTTGTTACCAGAAGCACCTATAGGACTTGTAGTGTGTTAGTGGCAGGCAGGCAGAGCTCCTATATTTTGTTACCAGAAGCACCTATAGGACTTGTAGTGTGTTCGTGGCAGGCAGGCAGAGCTCCTATATTTTGTTACCAGAAGCACCTATAGGACTTGTAGTGTGTTAGTGGCAGGCAGGCAGAGCTCCTATATTTTGTTACCAGAAGCACCTATAGGACTTGTAGTGTGTTCGTGGCAGGCAGGCAGAGCTCCTATATTTTGTTACCAGAAGCACCTATAGGACTTGTAGTGTGTTAGTGGCAGGCAGGCAGAGCTCCTATATTTTGTTACCAGAAGCACCTATAGGACTTGTAGTGTGTTAGTGGCAGGCAGGCAGAGCTCCTATATTTTGTTACCAGAAGCACCTATAGGACTTGTAGTGTGTTAGTGGCAGGCAGGCAGAGCTCCTATATTTTGTTACCAGAAGCACCTATAGGACTTGTAGTGTGTTCGTGGCAGGCAGGCAGAGCTCCTATATTTTGTTCCCAGAAGCACCTATAGGACTTGAAGTGTGTTAGTCCCATTACACACACAGAGCTATATTTTCTTCCCAGAAGCACCTATAGGACTTGAAGTGTGTTAGTCCCATTACACACACAGAGCTATATTTTCTTCCCAGAAGCACCTATAGGACTTGAAGTGTGTTAGTCCCATTACACACACAGAGCTATATTTTGTTCCCAGAAGCACCTATAGGACTTGAAGTGTGTTAGTCCCATTACACACACAGAGCTATATTTTCTTCCCAGAAGCACCTATAGGACTTGAAGTGTGTTAGTCCCATTACACACACAGAGCTATATTTTGTTCCCAGAAGCACCTATAGGACTTGAAGTGTGTTAGTCCCATTACACACACAGAGCTATATTTTGTTCCCAGAAGCACCTATAGGACTTGAAGTGTGTTAGTCCCATTACACACACAGAGCTATATTTTGTTCCAGAAGCACCTATAGGACTTGAAGTGTGTTAGTCCCATTACACACAAAGAGCTATATTTTGTTCCCAGAAGCACCTATAGGACTTGAAGTGTGTTAGTCCCATTACACACAAAGAGCTATACTTTGTTCCCAGAAGCACCTATAGGACTTGAAGTGTGTTAGTCCCATTACACACACAGAGCTATATTTTGTTCCCAGAAAGCACCTATAGGACTTGAAGTGTGTTAGTCCCATTACACACAAAGAGCTATACTTTGTTCCCAGAAGCACCTATAGGACTTGAAGTGTGTTAGTCCCATTACACACACAGAGCTATATTTTGTTCCCAGAAGCACCTATAGGACTTGAAGTGTGTTAGTCCCATTACACACAAAGAGCTATATTTTGTTCCCAGAAGCACCTATAGGACTTGAAGTGTGTTAGTCCCATTACACACACAGAGCTATATTTTGTTCCCAGAAGCACCTATAGGACTTGAAGTGTGTTAGTCCCATTACACACAAAGAGCTATATTTTGTTCCCAGAAGCACCTATAGGACTTGAAGTGTGTTAGTCCCATTACACACACAGAGCTATATTTTGTTCCCAGAAGCACCTATAGGACTTGAAGTGTGTTAGTCCCCATTACACACACAGAGCTATATTTTGTTCCCAGAAGCACCTATAGGACTTGAAGTGTGTTAGTCCCATTACACACACAGAGCTATATTTTGTTCCCAGAAGCACCTATAGGACTTGAAGTGTGTTAGTCCCATTACACACACAGAGCTATATTTTGTTCCCAGAAGCACCTATAGGACTTGAAGTGTGTTAGTCCCATTACACACAAAGAGCTATACTTTGTTCCCAGAAGCACCTATAGGACTTGAAGTGTGTTAGTCCCATTACACACACAGAGCTATATTTTCTTCCCAGAAGCACCTATAGGACTTGAAGTGTGTTAGTCCCATTACACACAAAGAGCTATACTTTGTTCCCAGAAGCACCTATAGGACTTGAAGTGTGTTAGTCCCATTACACACACAGAGCTATATTTTGTTCCCAGAAGCACCTATAGGACTTGAAGTGTGTTAGTCCCATTACACACAAAGAGCTATATTTTGTTCCCAGAAGCACCTATAGGACTTGAAGTGTGTTAGTCCCATTACACACACAGAGCTATATTTTGTTCCCAGAAGCACCTATAGGACTTGAAGTGTGTTAGTCCCATTACACACAAAGAGCTATATTTTGTTCCCAGAAGCACCTATAGGACTTGAAGTGTGTTAGTCCCATTACACACACAGAGCTATATTTTGTTCCCAGAAGCACCTATAGGACTTGAAGTGTGTTAGTCCCATTACACACACAGAGCTATATTTTGTTCCCAGAAGCACCTATAGGACTTGAAGTGTGTTAGTCCCATTACACACACAGAGCTATATTTTGTTCCAGAAGCACCTATAGGACTTGAAGTGTGTTAGTCCCATTACACACAAAGAGCTATACTTTGTTCCCAGAAGCACCTATAGGACTTGAAGTGTGTTAGTCCCATTACACACACAGAGCTATATTTTGTTCCCAGAAGCACCTATAGGACTTGAAGTGTGTTAGTCCCATTACACACAAAGAGCTATATTTTGTTCCCAGAAGCACCTATAGGACTTGAAGTGTGTTAGTCCCCATTACACACACAGAGCTATATTTTGTTCCCAGAAGCACCTATAGGACTTGAAGTGTGTTAGTCCCATTACACACACAGAGCTATATTTTGTTCCCAGAAGCACCTATAGGACTTGAAGTGTGTTAGTCCCATCACACAGAGCTCCTCTATTTTCTTTGCATAAGCACCCACAGGACTTCTAGTGTGTTAGTGGCACCACACAGAGCTCCTCTATTTTCTTTGCAGAAGCACCCACAGGACTTCTAGTGTGTTAGTGGCATCACACAGAGCTCCTCTATTTTCTTTGCAGAGGCACCCATAGGACTTCTAGTGTGTTAGTGGCATCACACAGAGCTCCTATATATTCTTCTCAGCAGCACCCACAGGACTTCTAGTGTGTTAGTGGCATCACACAGAGCTCCTCTATTTTCTTTGCAGAAGCACCCATAGGACTTCTAGTGTGTTAGTGGCATCACACAGAGCTCCTATATATTCTTTGCATAAGCACCCACAGGACTTCTAGTGTGTTAGTGGCACCACACAGAGCTCCTCTATTTTCTTTGCAGAAGCACCCACAGGACTTCTAGTGTGTTAGTGGCATCACACAGAGCTCCTCTATTTTCTTTGCAGAAGCACCCATAGGACTTCTAGTGTGTTAGTGGCATCACACAGAGCTCCTATATATTCTTTGCATAAGCACCCACAGGACTTCTAGTGTGTTAGTGGCACCACACAGAGCTCCTCTATTTTCTTTGCAGAAGCACCCACAGGACTTCTAGTGTGTTAGTGGCACCACACAGAGCTCCTCTATTTTCTTTGCAGAAGCACCCACAGGACTTCTAGTGTGTTAGTGGCATCACACAGAGCTCCTCTATTTTCTTTGCAGAGGCACCCATAGGACTTCTAGTGTGTTAGTGGCATCACACAGAGCTCCTATATATTCTTCTCAGCAGCACCCACAGGACTTCTAGTGTGTTAGTGGCATCACACAGAGCTCCTCTATTTTCTTTGCAGAAGCACCCATAGGACTTCTAGTGTGTTAGTGGCATCACACAGAGCTCCTATATATTCTTTGCATAAGCACCCACAGGACTTCTAGTGTGTTAGTGGCACCACACAGAGCTCCTCTATTTTCTTTGCAGAAGCACCCACAGGACTTCTAGTGTGTTAGTGGCATCACACAGAGCTCCTCTATTTTCTTTGCAGAAGCACCCATAGGACTTCTAGTGTGTTAGTGGCATCACACAGAGCTCCTATATATTCTTTGCATAAGCACCCACAGGACTTCTAGTGTGTTAGTGGCACCACACAGAGCTCCTCTATTTTCTTTGCAGAAGCACCCACAGGACTTCTAGTGTGTTAGTGGCATCACACAGAGCTCCTCTATTTTCTTTGCAGAAGCACCCATAGGACTTCTAGTGTGTTAGTGGCATCACACAGAGCTCCTATATATTCTTTGCATAAGCACCCACAGGACTTCTAGTGTGTTAGTGGCATCACACAGAGCTCCTCTATTTTCTTTGCAGAAGCACCCATAGGACTTCTAGTGTGTTAGTGGCATCACACAGAGCTCCTATATATTCTTTGCATAAGCACCCACAGGACTTCTAGTGTGTTAGTGGCACCACACAGAGCTCCTCTATTTTCTTTGCAGAAGCACCCACAGGACTTCTAGTGTGTTAGTGGCATCACACAGAGCTCCTCTATTTTCTTTGCAGAAGCACCCATAGGACTTCTAGTGTGTTAGTGGCATCACACAGAGCTCCTCTATTTTCTTTGCAGAAGCACCCACAGGACTTCTAGTGTGTTAGTGGCATCACACAGAGCTCCTCTATTTTCTTTGCATAAGCACCCACAGGACTTCTAGTGTGTTAGTGGCATCACACAGAGCTCCTCTATTTTCTTTGCAGAAGCACCCATAGGACTTCTAGTGTGTTAGTGGCATCACACAGAGCTCCTATATTTTCTTCTCAGCAGCACCCACAGGACTACCGACTACAATGGCTGGAAGACCGCCAAGGGGAGGCAGAGCGTGCAGAGCCAAGAACACAGGGCAGGCAGGCTCTGTTTCTAGTGGACGTGGCCGTGGACGTGGACGTGGTCGTGCATCGTCATCAGCACGTGGCCATGGGACACGCGCGTCTTTGTTTTCGGCAGCTGGACATGTGGAGCCGCATCATGCTGAAGGCTTGGTAGAATGGATGACCAAGCCCTCCTCATCCTCCTCATCCTCTCTCACCCAGGCTCAGGGTACTGACAGAGCATCATCAGCCACCCCTTCCCTAGACCCACCATGTCCTCCTGAGGAGTCCCCCGAACTCTTTGAGCACAGTGTTGGGTACATGCTCCAGGAGGATGCCCAACGATTCGAAGGCTCGGATGACGATACCCAGCTTGAGGAATCTGGCAGTACAGTTCCACCAGCTGCAGCTTACTGCCAGGTTTGCTCTAGTGGTGAAGAGGGAGGGGATGATGAGGTCACTGACTCCACGTGGGTGCCTCAAGGGAGAGAGGATGAGGAGGAGGACGAGGAGGAGGAGGATGCGGCGTCACATGTCCAACGAGGCAGGATGCCCCCTGGAGGCCAGGTAGAGGCCAGCACAGCAACTGTACAACACCGCAGAGCTCCGCCTGTGCAGGGCGCTGCCTCTGCACGTTATCAGAAAAGTTCTTTGGTGTGGGCCTTTTTTGAGACGAGTGCAGCAGATCGCACCACTGCTATTTGCAATATTTGTCTCAAGCGTATCTCGCGTGGCCAAAACATCAGCCGCTTGGGCACCACAAGCATGACCAGACATATGGCGACCTGCCATGCAGCTCGTTGGCAGGCACACATAAAAGACCCACACCAAAGAACTAAGCGGACCTCTCCTTGCTCCTCCTCAGCTGGGATCTCCATCCCCACTACACCTTCAGTCCTCTCTGAAAGCTGCTCTGAGAGGACTGAAGGTGTAGAATTCGGTGTGTCACAACCAAGTACTTGCAGTACACCGACGTCCGAATGCAGCAGGCAAATTTCCCTGCCCCAGCTGCTGGACCGTAGAAAGAAGTACACTCCCAGCCATCCACATGCCCAGCGGTTGAATGCTAGCCTTGCTAAATTGCTAGCACTTCAACTGCTGCCTTTTCAGTTGGTAGACTCGGCCCCCTTCCGTGAGTTTGTTCAATGTGCGGTTCCTCAGTGGCAGGTTCCCAAACGCCACTTTTTCTCGCGGAAGGCGATTCCGTCTCTCTACCGGCATGTGGAGGGCAATGTCCATGCCTCGCTGGACAGGGCGGTCAGCGGTAAGGTGCATATTACCGCTGACTCATGGTCCAGCAGGCATGGACAGGGACGGTACCTTTCTTTCACGGCCCATTGGGTCACTCTATTGGCAGCTGGGAGGGATGCAGGACAAGGTGCAGTAGTGTTGGAGGTTGTTCCGCCACCACGCCTCCAAAACGCGACTACTGCTACTGGTTGTGACACACCTCTCTCCTCCACCCCCTCCTCTTCTTCTTCCTCCAGTGCTCTGTCCTTGGAACCAGCGGTGCTCCGTAGGCGTACAAGGGGCTACGCAAGTACGCAGGCAAAAAGATGCCATGCCGTGCTTGCGCTGGTGTGTTTGGGGGACAGGAGCCACACTGGGCCAGAGGTTCTGGCAGCTCTGCAGGGGC
Organism: Lithobates sylvaticus; assembly: GCA_028564925.1. Lineage (NCBI taxonomy): Eukaryota > Metazoa > Chordata > Amphibia > Anura > Ranidae > Lithobates > Lithobates sylvaticus. The sequence goes on from CM053026.1 coordinate 541,817,120, forward strand.
AGGCCGAGAGGTGGTTGACGCCACGTCAGCTTAAGCCAGGAATGGTCGTTTCTGACAATGGCACCAACCTCCTCTCCGCCCTGCGACAGGGGCAGCTCACCCATGTGCCCTGCATGGCTCACGTCCTCAACCTGGTGGTGCAGCGGTTCTTGGGCAGGTTCCCAGGCTTACAGGATGTCCTGAGGCAGGCCAGGAAAGTCTGTGTGCATTTCCGCCGATCTTATAATGCCAGTGCTCGGCTGACTGAGCTGCAAAAGGAGCTGAACCTGCCCAAGAACCGCCTAATATCTGACATGCCCACCAGGTGGAACTCAACGTTGGCCATGCTGCAGCGACTGCACACGCAGCAGAGGGCCATCAATGAGTACCTTTGCGACTACGGCACCAGGACAGGGTCAGGGGAGCTTGGTTTTTTTTCCCCACGTCAGTGGAGCATGATCAGGGATGCATGCACTGTCCTCTCACCATTTGAGGAGGCCACGAGGATGGTGAGCAGTGACAGTGCATGCATCAGTGACACTGTCCCTCTTGTCCACCTGTTGGAGCATACGCTGCGTGGGATCATGGACAGGGCACTTGAGGCAGAACAGAGGCAGGAAGAGGAGGACTTCCTTGCCTCTCAAGGCCCCCTTTATCCGGACAGTGTTCCTTCTGTCCCACCCATCACACAGGAAGAGGATGAGGAGGAGGAGGAGGAGGAGGAGGAGGAGGAGGATTGTGTGAGCATGGAGGTGGAGCCTGGCACTCAGCATCAGCAGCAGCAGTCTTTTAGGGATGATGTACAGTCCCAACAAGCCAGTGGACTTGTACGTGGCTGGGAGGAGGTGGCTGGCGATCATGTCATCCTCAGTGACCCAGAAGACTCCGGACCGAATGCCTCAGCTAACCTACGCTGCATGGCCTCCCTGATCCTGCAAAGCCTGCGGAAGGATCCTCGTGTTCTTCGGATCAAGGAGAGGGACCATTACTGGCTGGCCACTCTCCTTGATCCGCGGTACAAGGGTAAGGTTGCGGACCTTATCTTGCCGTCGCAGAGGGAGCAGAGGATGAGACATCTCAGGGAGGCCTTGCAGAAAGGTCTGTGCAACGCGTTCCCAGAAACTGGGAGGCTACAAACTCCTGGTCCTGGGCGACGAGTTGCTGAGGCTTCGGTCAGTGGCAGAAGGAGCGGTGGGGAAGGTGGACGTCTGACCGATGCGTTCAGACAATTTTTTAGTCCGCAGCCCCAAGGTATGATCGGTTCCAGCAACCATCGCCAGCGTCTGATATACATGGTGCAGGAATACCTTGGGGCAAGGTCAGACTTGGACACCTTTCCCACCGAAAATCCTCTGGCTTACTGGGTCCTGAGGATGGATCACTGGCCAGAGCTTGCACAGTATGCAATTGAGCTACTGGCCTGTCCTGCCTCCAGCGTTCTTTCCGAACGCACATTCAGTGCTGCTGGAGGATTTGTGACTGATCATAGGGTGCGCCTGTCCACCGCCTCGGTTGATCGACTGACCTTCATCAAAATGAATCAGTCTTGGATCACCACCAGCTACCAGGCACCTGAGGCGGATATAACCGAATAATTTTTAATGTCACATCCCTTCAAGACTGCCTATGCTGATGCTGAGTGACTGTCCTCTTATGTTCACTGACTATCCTCTTCCTCCTCCTCAATGATCCATGCCACCACACCAGTGCCTAAGGCACAATTTTTCAGCCCCTGTTTAACAGGGGCGTGTACTTACAATTTTTAAAAAAAATGCTTCGCAACACGTGTGACTGCTGTGCTCCAAGTACAGTCTCTGTGAGGGCCGTGTTGCAGTGTTGTGGCACCAGCACCAGTGCCTAAGGCACAATTTTTCAGCCCCTGTTTAACAGGGGCGTGTACTTACAATTTTTTTAAAAAATGCTTCGCAACACGTGTGACTGCTGTGCTCCAAGTACAGTCTCTGTGAGGGCCGTGTTGCAGTGTTGTGGCACCAGTGCCTAAGGCACAATTTTTCAGCCCCTGTTTAACAGGGGCGTGTACTTACAATTTTTTAAAAAAATGCTTCGCAACACGTGTGACTGCTGTGCTCCAAGTACAGTCTCTGTGAGGGCCGTGTTGCAGTGTTGTGGCACCAGTGCCTAAGGCACAATTTTTCAGCCCCTGTTTAACAGGGGCGTGTACTTACAATTTTTTAAAAAAATGCTTCGCAACACGTGTGACTGCTGTGCTCCAAGTACAGTATCTGTGAGGGCCGGGTTGCAGTGTTGTGGCACCAGCACCAGTGCCTAAGGCACAATTTTTCAGCCCCTGTTTAACAGGGGCGGGTAATTACAAATCTTGATCTAATAGTTCACAGCAGGGCCCATTCCTGCGCCCACCAAGAGTAACTATGAGGGCCTGCAGTCTTGTGGCAACACCGTCCACCACCACCGCCAAAGGCCCAATTTTTCTGCCCTGTTCATCAGGTGCTTGCAATTACAAATCTTGATCTAATAACTCACAGCAGGGCCCATTCCTGCGCCCACCAAGAGTAACTATGAGGGCCTACAGTCTTGTGGCAACACCGTCCACCACCACCGCCAAAGGCCCAATTTTTCTGCCCTGTTCAACAGGTGCTTGCAATTACAAATCTTGATCTATTAACTCACAGCAGGGCCCATTCCTGTGCCCACCAGTCTTGTGGCTACACCAACATCTAATAGGGCAAATTTCTGCAGAGTATATACGCCAGGCCCCTACTTTCAAACATCCAACTTACAAACGACTCCTACTTGAAAATGGAAAGAGAAAACAGGAAGTGAGAGGAAATCTACCCCTAGGAAGGGAAATTCTATCCTGTTAGATTTAATTTGGGAAAAAGGTATCTCCTCTCTACTGATACTTTATCACCAATCCTTGTTTCAATTAAAACCCCACTTTTTCCAAAAACATTTGTCATTGGGACGGAAAGTGAGGTGACATGTTCTGAACAGATGTGCAAAGACAGCAAATGTTACAGGGGTGATAACCCCTCCCTATGTTCTCCAAAAAGCTTAAAAATAGATTTTTTTGGGATGGAGCTACACTTCATAATGTACCTGTTCAGATTCTACTTAAGATCAAACCTAAAGCCGCAAGTGGTTTTAAATGGCTTCTTTTTTTCCTTTACAAATGTCATTTTGTGCAAGGACAGTTCTAAACACGGGAAACACATGCCACTTCACAGGCCAACCTCTACACTACTTGTTACTGGATTCCGGCAACCTGCACCCCTGTTTATGTATTGTTAACTGGTCCCTTTGTGGACAATTTCCATAAGGCTGCCAACCAACACCACTACATGCAAGGGACATGAAAGTTGGTCCTGACTTTGCAAAATATATTGTTATGTTTACTTACTACTGATGAGCCAAATGGCGAGAGTAGAAGAGCTGTTACTGATATTGTCAGTTAATTCACTGTTGTTCAGAAAAAAACTCTATTCATTTTGAGAGGAACTCACCTTATAGTACTAGTTTTCGGGCACGTATTTATGTCAACACACAATAATCTGTTAGCATAAACATGTGCCCAATTACAAAACTAACGTTTTGTTGGTGCATTGTATCAGGGGCGGTGCGTCCATAAAGGGCGCAGGAGCGCCGCCCCCCCTCTCCTGTCACTCTCTATATACCATAGATAGATTCATGCATTGCATGAATCTATCTATGGTCGCTGCTGACACCCCCTATTCAGGTGTCCGTCCCCTTTTCGGTCACCGGGCACCTGAATTACAGCGGTTGGGGTGTTTTTTTGAAACACCTGATTAGCGCCGTAGGCGCTAATAGGCGTCCAAAAAGGTGACAAGTGGGCGCAACGCTGTGCGTTCCTTGTCACTCAGCACTGATGTTAGCAAACACACACACACAGTCCACCCTTGTCACCATTAGACAGTTGTGCCAGCACACAGATGGTTTGGTCAATAATGAAGCCTTTACATGTAAACAAGAAGTGGATGAAAAGAGGCTGGAGGAGATCCGCAGCAAAGGATGCAAAAGGGTGCATCCTTTGCACTGCCCAACTGCCCTGTGGCAGTTGGAATACTGGATTAGATGGGTAGGGCAGTCCTCCATCATCATGTTAACAAAAGTGCCACTTGTTTCAGTGTGGTGCAAATTTAAAAGAAAAAAAAAAAAAACTGTTTGCAATTCTTTTCTGCAATTTGTCATGCGTAGGGCAGCCTATTGAAATGAATGGCCCATTCATGCTGTCACACCTGCATAGGTGCAAACTAAGCCTTAAGAGGTGCCAACATGGCGCTCCTGCGTTTTGATGGGCAAAGTGGCTGCGTTTTGATGGGCAAAGTGGCTGCGTTTTGATGGGCACAGTGGCTGCGTTTGGTACAGTGGCTGCATTTGATGGCCTTTTTTTTCAGAATTTTTCAGTTTATTTGCGCCCCCCCACCCCCCCCCCCCCAAAAATTTTAAGCACCAGCCGCCACTGCATTGTATACTGTATTTTTTGACAAACCATTGTGGTCTATTTTAAGAGAATGAACACTATAAAAAGATCCTACAGATAGGAGGTATGTTGGGAGTATTGGGAGAAGGAGGCTAATGTAGTTTAACCTGAAGTGGTGTTATAGAAAGCAATGGAGGGCAGTTCAGTACAGCATGACTTAGCAGGACTGATATTTTAGCTGTACAGTTATTTTGGTGAGAGATAGTGTGCACTTAATACTATACTACGTGTGAACAACGCCAATGATGGGTTCTTGATGAAAAATATACCTCCCTTTATTACAGGTTAAAGGCTCACAGTGGGGTGTACTGGAGCAAAAGGTGAATTTAGTAGGAATTTGTGGCAGTCCAGAGGAAGGGTGTTGATTGAGCAAGCTCTAAACGCCTGGGGAGCTGTGATATAGGTGTCTGGGCATACTCTCTTGGCTTTAGAGACCTGTACCTTTTGGACTGCTAAACTGTTTATTTACCTGTACCAATATACTGCTATTTGCACTAAAAAAAGTAAATTATCTTAAAGTTTTGCGTTTCTTTAAAAAAGAAGCCTTTTATGTTGTGCAATAAACAAGATTTTATTTGAGGCATTGGTATAGCCAAAACAGTTTTTTAATTTTAGATAACGTAGGGAAGTGTTAAAATCCTTAGTTGATTTCCTTTTATTTTCTGTCCCAGCGTGCACCAAGATGTTGGAAAAAATCTCCCAAAGTGAATGAATGAATGTGTATAGCGCTACAACTGCAAAGTGAATCGCCTCAAGGTAAGTAAGGTAAGGTAAAGTAAGGGGAATTACCCTGGAACATTTTATAACCATTAGAAGATTTCCTCTTACCTTTTATTCTGGGGATAACAACAAAGCCTGGGGAATGCCCAGGAAAAAAACAAGCCTACTTACCACCAGCTTGCAGACAACCAAATTAACCTGTCTAACAGTATGCGTTAAAAACAGGGGTTTAGTCCGCACGCATTTGCAAACGCATGCGTAAGCCACAGAGCCTCGTCAAGGCACCCTGATATCTGTGGTCCTAACACTAAACTAAGAGTGTCCCCACAGTGGAGGCACATACATTCTAATGGGTAGATGAGGGCAGGTGGACTGAAGGGGAGCCACCCCTTCTTAAAGGTACAGGAGCACACCAAACCCCCAGCAGATAGCACAATGGCTGCAAAGGTGTTGGTGCGTTGCTGGACCAATACAAACACTATGTGATAACAAAAACGTGTCCACCGCCCCCATCTACAGCTGGTTATCGCAGTTTTTTTATTCTGGGGACAACTCTAACATTTTGAAATTCCCCTCGCTTTCCGTTTCAGGGCAAAGTGTTGAAACTCACCATTAATAACACAGACAGCTATAAAAGCTTGACAGAGGATTTAACCCCTCCCCATGTTGTTCAAAACGAATGCAAAACATTTTGCCTAGAGTTACACTTTAAAAGCCAGCTGTGTGTGTGAGCAATGATATCAAATCCCTTAAATATTACAATCTTTACAAACAAAATCTTGCGTTGTGTTTTATAGCACTCGATAACATATCTTACCAATTGCTTAGTTGATTATTAATAGGGCAGTTCCTCATTCAGGGTGGGGAATTTGACACCTTTCACATTTCACCTAGGCCTACTTAATCAGGAAGTAGAGTGAGCATGACCTTAGTAACGAGGCCCCACGGAGTGCAAAACACTTTAAGATATTAAGAGAATTCAATGTAAGAAGTCACATTTTTATACTGAAATCTGTGTGCTTGAAGAAATAAAGGAATAATAAAAGTAATATTGTAACCCACACAGTGCATAAAAGTTACTTTAAAAGCCGCAGAGGAGTTAAATGACCTGTATTAAAACACTTGTACTGAAACTCGGTTCTTTCACGTTATTGGTTTCATACGTGGCTATCATTTTTTTATATTTAACATTAAGCTATAAAAATATTATAATATAATTACAGTTGTCATATTATCACATTATCACAGTATCTTTGAGAAAAAAAAATATATTTTTTTATCAGGATTCCTTGCCTAAATGCAGAGAAGTAAATTGTGGTTTTCTGTCTTTATGTTAAGTTTGATATCTTGTTCCCCCCCATTTTTTTACTAGTTTTTACAAATATATATACACCTTATTTTGAGAAAGAGTCTTTCACAGTTAAAAAGTGGTGAAAACAATGTAAATTTCACTGTAATGTACATCAATCTTCATAAGAACAAAGTTTTAGTAGCATGAAAATGAACCAAGTTAAGTGACTGGAAGTCAATTAAAAACACATTTAAGCTGCACTTAGTGATTTGTTTTTTTTTTCAACACTTTCACTTAATAAATGCATTTAGAAAGGCATCCATTAAAAATATGTTATGCCGCACTGAAAAAAGTTACTATTTCCATGTCTTGGAGGAGAATTTGTGTTGTTAATTATGCTGCAATATATTTTTCCCAGCACATTTATGTTGTCTTCCAGTCTCCTGTACTTTTATTTTTCCACTGCTGCTTTTAATATTTTGTTGCAATGTTTGCTAAGTTATAGTTACTCCAGAGAGATCTCAATTGCTTTTTATATATGCTCAATGTATATATAAAATACTGTTATTATACAGATGTATTTACTTAGAGACAAGTGTGAAATATTTGTACTTTATTCATGCCAAACTTTAAATACATCACAATGACAATTTTATGATATGCTTACATAATATTTTACCTAAATGCACCAGCATTTCATTAAGATTATTAATAAAAATAACAAAGCAAGGTGCAATTTAAAAGTAGGTTCCCTATTGCTACAAAGGGTCATGGGTCCTGGTTCTTTGCTAAAAATAGACTATAAGCAGCTTATATTTCACCACTTTTATTTTATTTAGGTTCTCGGTAAAATAACTTTTTACCCTAAATGCCTTTTAAAGCTGAACTCCAGGCAGTTATAAACACAAATTATGGCAGCTCAGTATTCATTAAAACATAATTAAATGCATTTTTAAAAGCAAGGAAAATAAGAACCTTATTTTGATTTGGCATCAGCCTCCTGCGTTGTTATGTACAGCAGAACCTATGCTGGAAGAGAGAGGAGCAGCTCAAGGAGCCAACAGTTTTTGCAGCAATGTTCATATGCTAAAAGACGTATGTTTATAGCAAAAGGGAGCAGAGTGAGAGATGAGCTCATTAGTCTGCTGCTTCTCCTTTCACTGTCCCATCACAGGCTGGAAGAAGGACAAGTGCCCAAGTACAAGGGATCTGTATGTGCTATGTACATAGGTGTGCGCACAGGGTGTGCCAGATGTGCTTGGGCACACCTTAATCACCCTGTGCGGAACCACAACTGTAAACCAACTGTGTTTACTGTGCTTCAGTTTGTGACTGTACAGGAAGCCACTCAGCACAGAGCATTTCCCATTCATTTATTGTCCATTGCAGCTGTGGCTACAGAGAAAGGGACTGGGTAATGTCTGTCCTCAGTCTCTTTCTCTGTCTCAAAAGTGAGACATCAAGAGTCTGTTTAGACCCCTGATATTCCACCTAACCCACCCAAATCCTAGAGAAATTGTAAAAAAAATTAAAAATAATAATATAAAATATTCTAAAAAATGATTAAAACAGATTCAATTAACAAAAAAAAATCAAATAATAATAATAAAAAACAACTGATTTCATCCATTGCCCTACTGATACCAATCTCTGCCCTACTGACACCATCCACTGCCCTACTGACACTGTCCATGTAATGTTATGAGTATGTGTGTCTGTGTGTATGCATGTATATACAGTGGCTTGCGAAAGTATTTCGGCCCCCTTGAACTTTTCAACCTTTTGCCACATTTCAGGCTTCAAACATAAAGATATAAAATTTTATTTTTTTGTGAAGAATCACTAACAAGTGGGACACAATTGTGAAGTGGAACTTAATCTATTGGATGATTTAAACTTTTTTAGCAAATAAAAAACTGAAAAGTGATGCGTGCAAAATTATTCGGCCCCTTTACTTTCAGTGCAGCAAACTCACTCCAGAAGTTCAGCGAGGATCTCTGAATGATCCAATGTTGTCCTAAATGACTGGTGGTGATAAATAGAATCCACCTGTGTGTAATCAAGTCTCTGTATAAATGCACCTGCTCTGTGATAGTCTCAGGGTTCTGTTGAAAGCGCAGAGAGCATCATGAAGACCAAGGAACACACCAGGCAGGTCCGTAATACTGATGTGGAGAAGTTTAAAGCCGGATTTGGATATAAAAAGATTTCCCAAGCTTTAAACATCCCAAGGAGCACTGTGCAAGCGATCATTTTGAAATGGAAGGAGTATCAGACCACTGCGAATCTACCAAGACCTGGCTGTCCCTCTAAACTTTCAGCTCAGACAAGGAGAAGACTGATCAGAGATGCAGTCAAGAGGCCCATGATCACTCTGGATGAACTGCAGAGAACTACAGCTGAGGTGGGAGAGTCTGTCCATAGGACAACAATCAGTCGTACACTGCACAAATCTGGCCTTTATGGAAGAGTGGCAAGAAGAAAGCCATTTCTCAAAGATATCCATAAAAAGTCTTGTCTAAAGTTTGCCACAAGCCACCTGGGAGACACACCAAACATGTGGAAGAAGGTGCTCTGGTCCGATGAAACCAAAATCGAACTTTTTGGCCACAATGCAAAACTATATGTTTGGCGTAAAAGCAACACAGCCCATCACCCTCAACACACCATCCCCACTGTCAAACATGCTGGTGGCAGCATCATGGTTTGGGCCTGCTTTTCTTCAGCAGGACAGGGAAGATGGTTAAAATTGAGGGGAAGATGGATGCAGCCAAATACAGACCATTCTGGATGAAAACCTGTTGGGACGGAGATTTATCTTCCAACAAGACAATGATCCCAAACATACAGAAAAATCTACAAAGGAATGGTTCACAAATAAACGTATCCAGGTGTTAGAATGCCAAGTCAAAGTCCAGACCTGAATCCAATCGAGAATCTGTGGAAAGAGCTGAAAACTGCTGTTCACAAACGCTCTCCATCCAACCTCACTGAGTTCGAGCTGTTTTGCAAGGAAGAATGGGCAAGAATTTCAGTCTCTCTATGTGCAAAACTGATAGAGACATACCCCAAGCGACTTGCAGCTGTAATCGCAGCAAAAGGTGGCTCTACAAAGTATTAACGCAAGGGGGCCGAATAATTTTGCACGCCCCACTTTTCATTTTTTTATTAGTTAAAAAAGTTTCAAAAATCCAATAGATTTCGTTCCACTTCACAATTGTGTCCCACTTGTTGGTGATTCTTCACAAAAAATAAAAATTTTATATCTTTATGTTTGAAGCCTGAAATGTGGCAAAAGGTTGAAAAGTTCAAGGGGGCCGAATACTTTCGCAAGGCACTGTATACACTATATCACCAAAAGTACTGGGACACCTGCCTTTACACGTACATGAACTTTAATGGCCTCCCAGTCTTAGTCTATAGGGTTCAGTACTGAGTTGGCCCACCCTTTGCAGCTATAACAGCTTCAACTCTTCTCGGAAGGCCTTCTTGCCCACACCAGCGTCTGACCTCACAAATGCGCTTCTGGAAGAATGGTCAAACATTCCCATAGACACACTTCTAAACCTTGTGGGCAGTCTTCCCAGAAGAGTTGAAGGTGTTAAAGGAAAGGGGGGGCCAAAGCAGAATTGAACCCCATGGGGCGAAGACTCGGATGCCATTAAAGTTCATGTGCGTGTAAAGGCAGTTGTCACAATACTTTTGGTAATATAGTGTATATACATATATATATATATATATATATATATATATATATATATACATGCACACACACAAAAGTATTTTTGAGCTCTAGGGTGCAAATAGACTATCCACATGTAACTGTAGAAGAAAAAAATTAGGTCTTATGCCCTGCTTCTGGATAGGCAGAAGTGCAAATCTTTGGGCAGGCAAAACTATGCATATAGATACAGTACAGTATATCAACTGTGTATTTAGTTGTTTGTCTGAAGTTCAGCTTTAAGAATCTTACAAGATAAAACAGTTTTATGTTCTAGTTGAAATACTAGGAAACACCTGATACATCATAAAAGAAAGAAATACATACGGTACATAATGGATATATATTTTTGCATTCTTTTTTTTTGAAAAAGTGCAATAGGTAGTATAGTAGAGATAGTTTAACCCCTTTAAAGAATCTGTATGCCGATGTCCTGCCTGCAGTAAGTCTAAAGTAAGTCCTTAGGACTTTATTTAAGTCTTTGAACATTTTATGTTATCACTAAATAACATTAGCCTAACAATTCCAGTACCATATAAGAATTTTGCTGTTCCTATTCGAAGATCCCCCCTCAGATTTGGTTCCAATGACAGCTGTAAAATGCAGTATTTCCAATCATGTTCAGTCAATAATATACATTGTACACTATGAGAAAATCGGTGTTGGTGTTGTCTGTGTCCTCGGTGGGAACAAGGGCTCTAGCCAAATACCTAAAACTAAAAACTAAAAATGTTGTCTTTATCCTTAATTCTTATCAGAACCTTAATCTATGTTTATTCCAACTGATGCTATGGTTAAGACATAGGCGTGCACCCTAATCACCCCATGCGGTGCCGATCTCCCCATGCTTTCTGCTACCCCCTGTCTGCTGCAGGGGATGTTTCAAGATGGAAAGCAGGGGAAGGGGGCCAGTAAATATTTAATTTACTGGTTCCTTCCTTTTGTGAATGAACACAGTGAGTGATCTGTACTGATCGCTCCTGTATTCATTCTTAACCGAAGAATAATAAACTATGCATCAGTTTGTGAATGAACAGGAAGCCGATCAGTACAGAGCACTTTCCATTCATTCACTCTCCAGGGCAGCTGAATCTCTGTTCTCAGTCCCTTTCTCTGTCTCAAAAGGGGTCCTTGATATTTCACCAAAGCCCCCCCAATGGGGCTCCAAAAAATAAAAATAAAAAAATGTAAAAAAAAATATAAAAAATGATGATGTAAAAAATAATGAAAAATAATTTTTTTTAAAAATAACAAAAAAAATATTAAAAATAAAAACTACTGACACTGTCCACTGCTCTGCTGATATACACATGTGTTTGTTCTCTGGCGTGCACACCCCAATCTAATAGGCTGCGCACACCAATGGGTTAAGTCGACCATGTGCCAAAGAGATTATATCCATTTACCACACTGATGATACACATTTTTCACACAGATAATGCCCATGTAGCACAGTGAGCATTCTAGTCTTTCCCACCGTGTGAATCGCTATGCCTCAGTATGTTGTATATCAATCAAAAGTTTTGTTACATGTCTCAGATTCACTTTAATTTTTGTTATAAATAGTTGGAAAGCAACTGTACAATGAAAATGTGCAATGTTAATGACATACAGACATAGTTTTCTGTATGTTTTTCCATCATTTATCAATGCAAGCTTTAGATCAGTGTTTCTCAACTCCAGTCCTCAAGGCGCCCCAACAGGTCATGTATTCAGGATTTCCCTCAGATTAAACAGCTGTGGTAATTACTAAGGCAATGAAACTGATCAAATCACCTGTGCAAAATAATAGAAGGTCTGAAAACATGACCTGTTGGGGCGCCTTGAGGACTTGGAGTTGAGAAACACTGTTTTAGATAAATAAATTCTGAAAACATGAGAAAAATTGAATAATTTAAGGGAACTACAGGAATATATATATATACAGTGGTGTGAAAAAGTGTTTGCCCCCTTCCTCATTTCCTGTTCCTTTGCATGTTTGTCACACTTAAGTGTTTCGGAACATCAAACCAATTTAAACAATAGTCAAGGACAACACAAGTAAACACAAAATGCAATTTGTAAATGAAGGTGTTTATTATTAAAGGTGAAAAAAAATCCAAACCATCATGGCCCTGTGTGAAAAAGTGATTGCCCCCTAAACCTAATAACTGGTTGGGCCACCCTTAGCAGCAACAACTGCAACCAAGCGTTTGCGATAACGTGCAATGAGGCTTTTACAGCGTCCTGGAGGAATTTTGGCCCACTCATCTTTGCAGAATTGTCCTAATTCAGTTACATTAGAGGGTTTTCGAGCATGAACGGCCTTTTTAAGGTCATACCACAACATCTCAATAGGATTCAGGTCTGGACTTTGGCTAGGCCACTCCAAAGTCTTTTTTTTTGTTTTTCTTCAGCCATTCGGTGGTGGACTTGCTGGTGTGTTTAGGATCATTGTCCTGCTGCAGAACCCAAGTTTGTTTCAGCTTGAGTACACGAACAGATGGTCGGACATTCTCCTTCAGGATCTCTTGGTAGACAGCAGAATTCATAGTTCCTTTTATCACGGCAAGTCTTCCAGGTCCTGAAGCAGCAAAACAGCCCCAGACCATCACACTACCACCACCATATTTTACTGTTGGTATAATGTTCTTTTTCTGAAATGCAGTGTTCCTTCTATGCCAGATATACTTGGACACACACCTTCCAAAGAGTTCCACTTTTGTCTCAGCGGTCCACAGAATGTTGTCCCAAAAGTCTTGGGGATCATCAAGATGTGTTGTGGAGAAATTGAGACGAGCTTTGATGTTCTTTTTGCTCAGCAGTGGTTTTCTCCTTGGAACTCTGCCATGCAGGCCATTTTTGCCCAGTCTTTTCCTGATGGTGGAGGCATGAACGCTGACCTTAACTGAGGCAAGTGAGGCCTGCAGTTCCTTGGACGTTGTTGTGGGGTCTTTTGTGACCTCTTGGATGAGTCGTCGCTGCGCTCTTGGGGTAATTTTGGGCGGCCGGCCACTCCTGGGAAGGTTCACCACTGTTCCATGTCTTCGCCATTTGTGGATAATGGCTCTCACTGTGGTTCGCTGGATTCCCAAAGCTTTGGAAATGGCTTTATAACCCTTTCCAGACTGATAGATCTCAATTACTTTCTTTCTCAATTGATCCTGAATTTCTTTGGGTCTCGGCATGATGTGTAGCTTTTAAGGATCTTCTGGTGGACCTTACTGTGTCAAGCAGCTCATATTTAAGTGATGCCTTGATTGTGAACAGGTGTGGCAATAATCAGGCCTGGGTGTGGCTAGAGAAATTGAACTCAGGTGTGGACAACCACAGTTATAGTATGTTTTAACAAGGGGGGCAATCACTTTTTCACACAGGGCCATGATGGTTTGGATTTTTTTTCACCTTTAATAATAAACACCTTCATTTACAAATTGCATTTTGTGTTTACTTGTGTTGTCCTTGACTATTGTTTAAATTGGTTTGATGTTCCGAAACACTTAAGTGTGACAAACATGCAAAGGAACAGGAAATGAGGAAGGGGGCAAACACTTTTTCACACCACTGTATATATATATATATATATATATATATATATATATATATATATATATAGATATATATAGATAGATAGATAGATAGATAGATAGATATATAGATAGATAGATACTGTATATTGTGACATAATGAAAAGTGAGGTGGTTAAGTGATGGTATGAGGGACTGTATGTTTCATCTTGCATGCCTTTATATGTGGGAAACGAAGGTGGATTCTGCCCCAGGTTTTCCTGGACATCGGGGCAATGTGGAATCCGAGTTGGGTTTTGCTTCCCACTTTTGACCAGCAGCAGGTGGGATAAAGAAGAAAAGGCTGAAGCAAGAAGGGTACTCTAGATTGGGACCCATGAAGCTACCTGAGAGAGCTGTATTTAGAAATCGATCTGTAAGAGAAAGAAGAACTTTGTAAAATGCTTGTTTTTGTCAGTGCCTGGGGGAAAGCTCTCCATCTGTCAGAGAGGTATTTGCCCTGCTTGATTAGTGCCTGAATGGTCAGGATGTATTTTCTGTTTTGTTCTGTTTGTTTCTATTACAACCTTTTAAAATAAAACTGTCCACAATTCATAATTAGAAGAAAACCTGCCATTTGGACTGCCTTTTTCCCAGAGGAAGGTGATCCTCACTTGTACTAACCCTACAATAAATATGGAGTGTGTATATATATATATATATATATATATATATATATATATATATATATATATTAGGGCTGTGGAAATGAAAGATTAATTCCTTGATTAATCGTTAATTTTTTTGATCGATCAAAATTCTTTCCGCCGGCTTCCGGGTCTTCAGGGAGTTCCGTCGGAGAACCGGTGACATCAATGGACTCCTCCCCCTTTCTCAAGTGCCTCCGTCTGCTAACGAAAGGAAGGGGGGAGGAGTCTGGTGATGTCGAAGTTCTGATTGAACATAAACGTAGGGGGGAGGAGCTACACATGACCTCACCCACAGCTGCCTTACAGAACTAACACGATTGTCGGCTTTACATGCTGTGTTTTTATCATCTTTATGTGAGTAGTTTGTGTGTGTTTGAACACAAAAATGTAATCTTATACTTAAGCGGTGAGCACCCGCTTGCATGACCACCTATTTGCACAGGGGTCCATGCCATAAGGTGAGAGTGATTAGTTAGACCGGAGGTGGAGGGATTGTCACGCTACTGTGGAAAAAAAATACTTACGTCAGTGCTACAGTTTGAATTTAAAACGTATTTGTGTGAACTGTGAAGTTAAGTCATGGATTGTGGAAACTAACTAGTGTCGGGTGATTGTATATAGTGTATACCACATTTACCACTGACTAATGCAGAGTTGCAATGCAAGGAGATCAGCTAAAAGTAGTTGGATCTGTATGTACGTTATAATTAATCAAAATTAGTCGATTAATCGATTTAAAAAAAAATCAATTAATCGAACACGAAAATTTTAATCAGTAACAGCCCTATATATATATATATATATATATATATATATATATATATATATATATATATATATATATATTATACATTCAATTTATTTTTATTAGAAACTGTAGCAATTTCAGACAAAATCCAGCTCTTTGTTGGGGTTTTCACAGAGGCTCAATGAGAAGGTAAATAAATGGATGAAAAGCCTGAGAACGAGATAAGTGGTATCTCAACTGTACTATATACACATTATATGTAGCAGTGTTGTATACAAAAGTACTGTATATACTGAGGTTTCATTCAGGTTTATTTAGTAAAAGTAACATTTTTAGTAGTAGCCAATCACAACCACTCACCAGTCCACTGACCAAAGCTTATCTTGTAACATATATACCATCTGTGGTTCAGTTTATTTCTTATAGCCGATTATATGGATTGGTTTTATTACTGTATGAAAGTCACTCTTTTTTAGCAACATAAGGTTAGCATCTGTTATGGAAGTATTTTATTATATGGTAGAAATACAATAATCTTAGATTTTACAGTTTACTGTAGTCCGACAGCTTTGTGCAACATAGATTTCTCAAAATGGACAGTGATTATAAGGAAACAATATTGCTTTGAGTCAATTTCATTATTTTTTTTTTAGATGTTTTTAAACTAACGTTTAAATCGTATTTTTCATATCAAACCTTTTATCTAAATAGAGCAGACAAGGAGGAAAATGGAGAAGTCTCTCCTCTGACTCAATGGGCTTGATTTACTGAAAGAGGATGAAAGGCCTGCTTCCGACAGGGTTAGGGCTGTTAGGTCACACTCCAAGTGACTACAGGGCTTTTTCACTTTCAAGTGATTTGAAATTGAACTTGTAACTCAGGAAGCACTCTATCAACACAGGCACAGTCACTAGAGGGGAACCCATTTTCACAGTCCTTAGGCTGTCTTCTTCCGGCACCCCCAAAAGACACAACACAAGGACCCTGGGACCCAAGTTATCCAAGCAGAGGCAGTGGATGTGCAATTCATTCACCGCTTGAGCTAAAGACAGAACCCTCTCTTCATCCTTAATAACCCTACCTTTCATGCCCCCAGTACATAAACAGAAGAATCTCCAGTCAGGTTCGGTTAAAAGATGAAAACCTTCAAAAAATAAGCATCACAGACTTTCCAGTATCAAATGAAAACCTTCCTAGCTCAGTTGCACAACAATGTTCAATATGGCAAACATTCTCCTATTTAACAGGTAAGTTAGTTTCAAACATGTAGCCTTAAACTGATACTAAACAGAGAAGTGTTAACTGCCATAATTCATTTACATAAATCATATAAATCATGCCACAATATTTTTTTTTCTTAAACCTCTGAGTACAGTATTACTGCAGCGCTGTTATGTGGTCACATGCTCTTTCCCTCTTCTTTGGCGTCTGCATGGAACGATCTTTATGAGGGGTGTCTAGTACTCTGCTGATGTATGTTCTTTACGGTGTGAGTCTGTGTCTGGCCAGCCCTGTTTGATGCTGTGCTGGTCATACGACTAAAAAAAAAACAGTTTCAAAAGAATAAGAATGAAATTATAAATATAAAAAAAAAGTTTTACAGCTCCCAATTAATCTTTATTGAACATCAAATGTGTATTTTGTGCATTAATATGGTGTAGGAGTCAAACACAACTGACACTAGCTTTCATTTTGTTCAGACAGCATCTGCATTCAAAGCTTTTTTTTACTTTACAGGTATTAGAAATTACATACTGATTTGTATTAAAACTAAGCTAGTTTGTAAATCTCTCGTGAATGTAATCAATCAGCATACTATATTCCGCCCCCATAGTGTTCAGCAATAGCAGGACATGGAGAAGGAGGGGGGGAAGGGAGGGTCATTTACCACTGTGTATACGCCCACATGTGTGACTCAATAGCCATGTGGGCTGCACAGATACGATAACTAATAACTGATATTGAGCATGCTCCATAGAGGACACTAGCTGGTCCACACAATCTCAGGCTGCAGTGGGAACACAGAGAAGATGGGGGGGGGGGGTATATTTCACTCTACACAAAACAAATACTTTAGTAGCTTTGTGAGTATGAACACTCTGTTATGTAGCATATAATGAGAGTTTTTCCTAGTCTGAGTTTGATAACACTTTAACCAGTCTTCCCACAAAGCTCACAATGTACATCGCTCCTGATACTCTCTCTACTGCAGAGAAACTACTACAGATAGACTACTGCGAAGGTTCCCACATGGGGGACCCCAAACAGGCTACTCTTATAATGCCCCATAGTTCAATCTTCTCCCAACTAATGGGAATTGCATCTTCACTTTGTAACATGGTGCACACTTTTACCTTTCTTAGCTCCACCAGCCCTTCTATTTATATCCTATCCTTATGGGTCTGGATGACAAGCTTGTTAACCAGGAACCTCCAACCACCCCCTTTTTTTTTATGACACATCCCCATGCCAAGGTTACCTGCAAAATATATATAAAACATTTTTTCAAGTCATCAGAACAGCAATAACAAATAATACTGTCTCATGTTTTACTTAAGTAATATTTAGAGAAATAAGTTAATGTTAAACAAGAGCATATATATATTTGATATAATACCGGGGATCAGAGAGGTAATCCCATCTTTCAGACTCAGAGTGCCTGCATTTCACAAAAAGTTCACTCTGCACCTGGTGATACAAGCAAAACATTGTCCTTCATAATGTGCTAGCTATATCCAAACACTTGGAAGCATCCCTAAATTCTCGATAGAGAGGATTATCCATTCCGCATCTGTGATACAGTTTGGGATCTCCCAGTTGTTCCCAAAAAGTCTTCTAGTAAATGGCCTGTCATTTCCTATATGTGATAGACACAGTGTCAGAACCTGGTCACCTTTACCAACTTGTAAAAAAATAGCTAGTGAAACTTACACCGCCAATGATACGCAACTATGCCACTCTCAGCCTCACCCTCACCCAGCCTCATCGCATTTTCCAGCTCCCAGGACCAATCTAAGTGCTAGCCAACTGAGAGTGATTGCCGCTGGGTATGGTTAATCACATAATTTACCCCATAACCCCAGATCAATTGCTGTAACCAGATACAGTATCTCACAACAGTGAGTACACCCCTCACATTTTTGCAAATATTTTATTATATCTTTTCATGTGACAACACTGAAGAAATTACACTTTGCTACAATGTAAAGTAGTGAGTGTACAGCTTGTATAACAGTGTAAATTAGCTGTCACCTCAAAATAACTCAATACACAGCCATTAATGTCTAAACCGCTGGCAACAAAAGTGAGTACACCCCTAAGTGAAAATTTCCAAATTGGGCCCCATTAGCCATTTTCCCTCCCCTGAATCATGTGACTCGTTAGTGTTACAGGGTCTCAGGTGTGAATGGGTAGCAGGTGTGTTAAATTTGGTGTTATTACTCTCACTTTCTCATACTGGTCACTGGAAGTTCAACATGGCACCTCATGGCAAAGAACTCTCTGAGGATCTGAAAAAAAGAATTGTTGCTCTACATAAAGATGGCCTAGGCTATAAGAAGATTGCCAAGACCCTGAAACTGAGCTGCAGCATGGTGGCCAAGACCATACAGTGGTCTAACAGGACAGGTTCCACTCAGAACAGGCCTTGTATTCCAGAGGTTTTCTTTGGGAAATAGACGTATAAGTGCTGCCAGCATTGCTGCAGAGGTTGAAGGGGTGAGGGGGTCAGCCTGTCAGTTCTCAGACCATACGCCGCACTGCATAAAATTGGTCTGCATGGCTGTTGTCCCAGAAGGAAGCCTCTTCTAAAGATGATGCACAAGAAAGCCTGCAAATAGTTGAAGCCAAGCAGACTAAAGACATGGATCACTGGAACGTGGTCTGATGAGACCAAGATAAACTTATTTGGTTCAGATGGTGTAAAGCGTGTGTGGTGGCAACCAGGTGAGAAGTACAAAGACAAGTGTCAAGCATGGTGGTGGGAGTGTCATGGTCTAGGGCTGCATGAGTGCTGCCGGTACTGGGGAGCTACAGTTCGTTGAGAGAACCATGAATGCCAACATATACTGTGACATACTGAGGCAGAGCATGTTCCACTCCCTTCGGAGACTGGGCCATAGGGCAGTATTCCAACATGATCATGACCCCAAACACACCTCCAAGACAACCACTGCCTTGCTAAAGAAGCTGAGGGTAAAGATGATAGACTGGCCAAGCATGTCTCCAGACCTAAACCCTATTGAGCATCTGTGGGGCAACCTGAAACGGAAGGTGGAGGAACACAAGGTCTCTAACATCCACCAGCTCTGTGATGTCGTTATGGAGTGGAAGAGGACTCCAGTGGTAACCTGTGAAGCTCTGGTGAACTCCATGCCCAAGAGAGTTAAGGCAGTGCTGGAAAATAATGGTGGCCACACAAAATATTGACACTTTGGGCCCAATTTGGACATTTTCACTTAAGGGTGTTATCACGCTGGTACGTACCTGACTGGTGAGTCCACTTGGGCAGAGGGAGGTCTCCCGTACGGATCCCACTCACGGCCCCTGGAGATGGGTACAGGAGGCACGAGTGTTAGGAAGGGTATGAGAGCCTGGTGCAGGGTGTTGGTGGAGAGAGCCCACTGGTGACAAGATGGGGTGCAGGTATACAGGATACACAGATGGAGGTTCCACTGGTGGGTAAGGTGAGTAAGGATATGCAGGGTATCCAGAGGATGTGGTAAAGTCCAGGTATAAGGCCACTGGTGACAAGATGGGGTGCAGGTATGCGGGATACACAGATGGAGGTTCCACTGGTGGGTAAGGTGAGTAAGGATATGCAGGGTATCCAGAGGATGTGGTTAAGTCCAGGTATAAGCCCACTGGTGACAAGATGGGGTGCAAGTATGCGGGATACACAGATGGAGGGGGGATGCGGAATAGGAAACAGGCACAAGTCTCTCAGTAGAAAGTGGGATAATCCAGATACCTTCAGGGTTTGGCAGCGTTCCGATGGCGAGGTACAAAAGGGGCAAGCAGAAGAGTCGTCAGTCAGGCAGAGGTCATCAGGCAGGCGGAGGTCAAGTAGTTCCAAAGGGCAAGCCGGGTCACAGGATCGAACAAGGTATAGCAGGATACAAACACAGGAACAAGGTCTCTGGGAAGCTGAAGATCAGGCAGCACTGGCCAACAGGTGCTGCCTGATTAAGTAGGCTGGTTGGCGCCAACAGCGCACACAGGTGTATTCAAAGCACTGCGCGCGCGCGCCCGGACGCGTGCACGCGCGCACGCAAGCCCGCACCCGCAGGAACGCGCACAGGAGCGCGCGGCGGCGCACGGCGGCGCGCACCACCAGGCTGTCTGGCATAACGGTTTTTGTGACAGTGCCCCCTCCTTAAGGGCAGCCTCCGGATGCCCAGATGAGCTAACTTGGAGGCACGTGAGTTTTTGAAGGTTCGCAACAACTCACCCGCATGCAGGTTGTCTTCCGGTTCCCATGAATTATCTTCAGGCCCGTATCCCTGATGAGAAACTGGATCTGATTACGCCGTTTTCTACAATCCAGAATTGCTTCCACCTCAAATTCCTCTTCGTTATTGACAATGATAGGTTTGGGGGGACCAACCCTGCGGCCCGCAAAAGGATTTGGAGTCACTGGTTTTAAAAGAGTAACATGGAAGACTGGATGTATTCTCAGGGAAGTAGGTAAATCCAATTCGTAGGCGACATTATTAATTTTTCTTTTCACGGAAAAAGGACCCAAGAATTTAAGACCTAATTTTCTGGAGGGGCAGGCCATCTTCAAATTGATGGTGGACAACCAGACATGATCACCGGGTTCCAGGATAAGTTCTCCGCGCTTCTTTCCATCAAAGATTCTTTTGTAATTCTCCTGTGCCTTAGTCATGGTCTCCTGTAGTAATTTGTTGTTAGTGGAGAAGAAGTCTAGTGTTTTCGAAACTGCGGGTATGGAGCATTCCGGAATTGACCTAGGTAAAAAGGATGGATGATACCCATAATTGGCGAAGAACAGTGTTTGGTTAATACTTGAGTGCAGAGAGTTATTATATGAGAATTCAGCAATGGGAAGCAAGGAGGCCCAATCATTTTGGGAAAAGGTAGAAAAGCAGCGTAGATATTGCTCTAATGTCTGATTGGTTCTCTCAGTCTGGCCGTTTGTCTGTGGATGGTATGCAGATGAGAATGCCCACTCGATTTCCAGAGATCCACAAAGAGCCTTCCAGAATCTTGAGGTGAACTGGACACCACGATCCGAAACTACATTTGCTGGAACTCCATGTAACCTTACCACTTCTTTAATGAATGTTTGTGCTGTTTCCAAAGCTGAAGGGGTGCCCTTCATGGGCAGAAAATGTGCCATCTTTGACAATCTGTCCACTATGACAAAGATAGAGGAAAAACCTTCTGAAGGTGGGAGTTCGACAATAAAGTCTATTGAAACCATACTCCACGGTCTTTCTGGGACTGGTAAAGGTTTTAATAGACCCCAGGCTCTTGTTCGGCTAGTCTTATTTCGGGCACAGACACAGCATGATTCAACATATTTCCTACAATCTTTGGTCAGATGGGGCCACCAGAAGGTACGTAGTAGTAGGTCGGTTGTTTTGGAGATACCAAAGTGCCCGGCCAGCTTGTGGTCATGGCATAACTCTAATACATGTAACCTCAATTTTTCGGGAACCACAATCTTGCCTTCATGCCAAAACAATCCGTCCTTACTGGAAACTCCATCCAAGGGAGGCATCCCAATGGAGGCTTGTTTGATCCGAGACAAGAGATCCTCTTGCAAGAGTAGGAAATTCCCGGCGGGTAGAATAGTATCGGGGGGAATGTTGTGCTCGATATCCAAAAACATCCGAGAAAGAGCATCTGGCTTAATGTTTTTGGAGCCTGGCCGATAGGTTATGTGGAGTTGGAAACGTGAGAAGAATAGAGCCCACCCGGCTTGTCGTGGTCTTAGTCTTTTACCTGTTCTCAGATACTCCAAATTTTTGTGATCGGTGTACACCAGAACAGGATGTGCAGCCCCCTCCAATAGGTAGCGCCATTCTTCCAAGGCTACCTTGATGGCGAGAAGTTCCCTATCGCCCACATCGTAATTTCGTTCCGAAGAGGTTAGCTTGCGGGAGAAGAAGCCTACTGGAAAAAGAAGAGCCTTGGCACCCTGTCGCTGAGATAGCACCACTCCCACTGCAATCTCTGAGGCATCGACTTCTAAAACAAAGGGCAAGGCTGGGTTCGGATGTTTGAGGATAGAGGCTGAAGTAAAAAGTTCTTTAAGTTTCTCAAAGGCCAGTTGTGCTTTGGGGCTCCAATGAAACCGAATTCCTTGTCGGGTAAGTTCAGTGATGGGTGAAATAATAGAGGAGAATCCTTTAATAAATTTTCTGTAGAAATTAGCAAAGCCAATGAAGCGTTGTACTCCCTTTCTGTCTATGGGTGCTGGCCAATCCAAGATGGCGGATACTTTTTCGGGATCCATTCTGATTCCTTCTGCTGATATGATTAGTCCCAAGAATTGTACACTCCGGATCTCGAAGTTACATTTTTCAAATTTAGCATACAGTCCATGTTGTCTTAGACGGGTAAGGACGTTTCGGACATGTCTGCGGTGGTCGGCCAAGGAGGAAGAAAAAATTTGAATATCGTCCAAATAAACAATGACGTACAAATCCAGATAATCATGGAAGATGTTATTAACGAAGTGCTGGAAAGTTGCTGGGGCATTGCATAACCCAAATGGCATGACGAGGTACTCGTAGTGCCCGAACCGAGTACGGAAGGCCGTTTTCCACTCGTCCCCTTTTCAAATGCGGATCAGGTTGTAAGCCCCCCGAAGATCCAGTTTTGTAAAGATTTTGGCTGTACCTAGCTTTTGAAAAAGTTCTGGTACCAATGGAAGGGGGTATCTGTTTTTGATGGTAATCTTATTTAATTTGCGGTAATCAATGCAGGGGCGTAGAGAATGATCCACCGGCCGGGGATGTGGAAGGACGAATTAACCCTTTTGCCAGATTCTCGTCTATGTAATCTTTTAGAGTGCCCAATTCCTGTTCCGTAAGTGGGAAGATTCTTCCGAAGGGTACTTCTGTTCCGGGTAGAAGTTCTATGGGACAATCATAAGGCCTGTGTGGCGGAAGTGTCTCTGCCCCCTTTTTGCTGAACACATCTACAAAGTCCCGGTAGGGTTCAGGGATGGACTGGTGGAGTTCAGAGTCAGTATCCAGGCATAAAAGTGAAGCCGATTGGTCGGGTATTCCATAGTGACAGTTCTGACGGCAATAACTGGAAGGAAACTGAACTTCACCTGTAGCCCAGTTGATACTGGGGTTGTGAGCCCGCAACCAAGGCATTCCTAAAATTATCGGGAAGAGAGGGGAAGGTATGACATCCAACCGTAAGAGCTCCTGATGTTGGGATCCTATGGTGGTCAATAGGGGTTCTGTTTCCTGGGTGACTGGGCCGGAACTAA
Source organism: Lithobates sylvaticus (assembly GCA_028564925.1). Lineage (NCBI taxonomy): Eukaryota > Metazoa > Chordata > Amphibia > Anura > Ranidae > Lithobates > Lithobates sylvaticus. The sequence goes on from CM053026.1 coordinate 541,840,727, forward strand.
GTGTTGAACCATCCGCCAGGTGGACCGCAAGGCCCCGTACTTTGGGTTGAAGAGGGATGCCATGGTTGGTTGCAAAAACTTGGTCAATGAAGCAGCTACATGCTCCTGAGTCAATGATGACTGATACTGGAATGCTCCGACCGGAGAGCTGCAAAACAATAGTGAGAGCCAGGTGAGTGCCGGTTGGGAGTAAGACGGGTGCACATAAAGAAGAAGCAGACAACCACTTACGTGTCTTGTTGGGGCACATTCTTGCATAGTGTCCAGGTTCCCTACAGTACAAACATAGATTATGGGCCCGTCTGCGCATCTTTTCCTCTGGGGTCAAGGAAGGCCGAATTAGTCCGATTTGCATTGGTTCAGGAGCCCCTGAAACCGTGGTAGATGAAGCTGATGGGACTCGGTTGGAGGGACCAGGTACTTTGGGAAGCATCCAGAAGGGGCGAGATGGACCAGAAGATCTTTCGGCCCGTCTTTCCCTGAGACGGCCGTCAATTTGAACCGAAAGATTAATGAGTTCATCTAAGGACTGAGGAATCCCAACACGAGCCAACTCATCTTTTAGAGAATCTGATAGTCCTCTGCGAAATTGGTGTCGCAGTGCCGCATCATTCCACTCTGTATCAGAGCTCCAGCGTTTGAATTCAACGGCATAATCCTCGGCTGTTCTGCGACCTTGCTGTAAGGATTCTAATGCGGTTTAAGCCGTGGCAGCAGGTTGAGGGTCCTCATACAGCTGAGCCATTGCGGTGAAGAAATGGTCCAGGGAGTCCAGGGATGCAGACTTCTGCTCCAATAGACGGTGGGCCCAGGTTTGTGGTTCACCAGTCAGAAGGGAGATGATGAACCCCACTTTTGTAGCTTCCAGGGAAAAAGTCCGTGGTTGTAGAGCGAAATAAAGTTCACAAGCATTGCGAAACGCACGGTATTTACTTTGTTCCCCAGTGAATCTCTCCGGTATTGGTACCTTGGGTTCTGGTGGTAGCATGACCACGGAGGGTGCTTGAGGGTAACCAACAGAAGACGCCACCTGGGGGACAGAAGATGCAGACATGGCTTGGACTTGTTCTTCCAATCGAGAATAGCCTTCCTGTAGGCCGTTCACAGCTTGGGTTAGACCCGCTAGGTGTCTGCACATCTCCTCCATGGGGGAGGCCCCCTGCCCGGACTCAGTCATGGCTGCCTGATACTATCACGCTGGTACGTACCTGACTGGTGAGTCCACTTGGGCAGAGGGAGGTCTCCCGTACGGATCCCACTCACGGCCCCTGGAGATGGGTACAGGAGGCACGAGAGTTAGGAAGGGTATGAGAGCCTGGTGCAGGGTGTTGGTGGAGAGAGCCCACTGGTGACAAGATGGGGTGCGGGTATACAGGATACACAGATGGAGGTTCCACTGGTGGGTAAGGTGAGTAAGGATATGCAGGGTATCCAGAGGATGTGGTAAAGTCCAGGTATAAGCCCACTGGTGACAAGATGGGGTGCAGGTATGCGGGATACACAGATGGAGGGGGGATGCGGAATAGGAAACAGGCACAAGTCTCTCAGTAGAAAGTGGGATAATCCAGATACCTTCAGGGTTTGGCAGCGTTCCGATGGCGAGGTACAAAAGGGGCAAGCAGAAGAGTCGTCAGTCAGGCAGAGGTCATCAGGCAGGCGGAGGTCAAGTAGTTCCAAAGGGCAAGCCGGGTCACAGGATCAAACAAGGTATAACAGGATACAAACACAGGAACAAGGTCTCTGGGAAGCTGAAGATCAGGCAGCACTGGCCAACAGGTGCTGCCTGATTAAGTAGGCTGGTTGGCGCCAACAGCGCACACAGGTGTATTCAAAGCACTGCGCGCGCGCGCGCGGATGCGTGCACGCGCGCATGCAAGCCCTCACCCGCAGGAACGCGCACAGGAGCGCGCGCACCAGCGCGCAGCGGCGCGCACCACCAGGCTGTCTGGCATAACGTTTTTTGTGACAGGTGTACTCACTTTTGTTGCCAGCGGTTTAGACATTAATGGCTGTGTGTTGAGCTATTTTTAGGGGACAGCAAATTTACACTGTAATACAAGCTGTACACTCACTACTTTACATTGTAGCAAACCGTCGTTTTTTCAGTGGTGTCACATAAAAAGATATAATAAAAATTTGAGGGGTGTACTCACTTTTGTGAGATACTGTATTTTAAGTGTAAAATAACAAACGTTCAAACAAAAAATCAGCGATAACGATTATGACTTAAAATAAATGTCTGTAACACACACTGTCACCACAGACAGGTATAACCAAAGATATTAGCATTCTTCAAAGAGACAGGTATTTTTTTCTGTGTGTGCATTAGAGCCAATATTAAAGATTTTTAAAATAACATTTAATAAAAACTGTTAAAAAAAGTGCAAAAAAAATATTTACAGAAAAATGTATTACAAAGGAAAAAGAAACAATATTACAAAAGAGAAATAAGAAAAAAGAGTTTAAGAATGAAAATACTTAACAGAGTCCAGTTCTGCGGGCTTATCTAATGATAAAAGGAGACTTCAGACTTATGTAGCCTCTCTTTTCTGGTCCTTGAGGAGGGCATGGAAAGAAATGATATGACCAATGAAAAAGTCTGAGGAGTGGCTGATGGGATGCCATGTTTATGACCATTGTCACAAAGTTTGAATGATTAATCAAGTCAGCAATATCGACTACTTAATTAATTATTATATGGCAATTCCTCCAGTCTATCGCATGCTTAGCATAAAATAAATGAATAAATATAAACCACGCCGGCTTGATACATTTCCTGAGTCTGTTTACTCTGTGTGGAGATTTTTAGCATAATAAAAATATCAATAAAAGTATGGACTACATAACAATAAAATAAATAACAATTTATTTACTATCAATCACTAAGCATCATACAGTATATGTTAGTCTGATTTATCACAAGACATTGACACAGTTATATTAACATCATGTAACTACAATAATTAGGCCTAGAAACTTATGATGAATTAAATAACTTATTTTTCATTCAGAAGGTACAATTACTGCTGTCTCAGAATACAAGCAATTAGACTATACTGGCAGACAACAAGGTCTGCCCAATCAGACCCTCCCCTCAGACTCTTCTGCAGCAGAAATTGAGGCTTGAGTCTATGGTAATAATTACGCTGAAAACAGCTTGACTTAATTACATGATTCCTGAGGTGGCGAATATACCTTTGACTAGGAACTAATGCTGAAGCTCTATCATACAAAAATATGACATCACGGTCAATGAAATTCAGAAGCCAGGGCAAAATTTGCAGTATAGAGATTAAACTATATCTTATAAACCAAAGATTGTTGTGTTACTGGTTATGTTGAGATCCGCCAACAATGTTCAAGGCTTTTAAGGAGGTCGGTCGACAAAGCCTTAGATCGAGGTAGATGTTCGAGTATTCTGTGCATTCCCAGTTATAAACTGTTTGTTGTCTGAGTATCCCATTAATACATTGTCCATTAAATGTCCTTGGGCACAAGTGAGTTTCACCGTATGTCTTTGTAATCAACTCTCTGAGTTGATCTGAAGTGCTTCCATTAAGATTCTATATTATTTATAATTTTATATTAGAAAAAACCTGACACCCTTTACCGGCCACTACCTAAAACACAGTTTTATACAGGTATTAATATATTCGAATACTTGCAGGTTGCCTTCTGATAACGTGATATATAAAACAAATCACACTAACTTGCACTCACATTCGATCTCTCCCTGGATTGACGTCTGTCTGACACTGACCGACTTTCCAAGATGGTGGCTTTGAATTCGGCATGAATGTATCTGACGTCACAGCCTTGTGACATTTGCACATGTGCAGTGGTTCCATTCGCATTTGTGACCCTCCGGTGATGTCAGATGCCGGCGGATTGGGGTGAACCCGTTAAAACAGGGCTGTTGGTGGCATCACCACAGCATCTGTTTGGAGCAGAGGAACGCTGTGGATGCATCCCTGTTGAGCCTTTTGGTAAGTGATGTTGGGGACCTCCTATTCACGGAGTTGTCCATCAGCTCTCTATTCAGTTCATTTATGGCAATTGGATATGTCTTGCTTTCCAGATGGGGCTCCTTTTTCCCTTGTCAGCCTGAATCTTTGGCCTATACTGTGTGGAGCTGTATGTCTCTTCCCCATTTGGATACTTAAATGCTGTGAATATATTTTCTCATCGTATATATCTGTAAGATGATGCTACAATCTCCTTTGGGTATTAACCAGATATTGATTTAAGGTAACCAAAACCCACATTCCTTCTCCCCCCCCCCTTTTTTTCTTCCTTTTCTTCCCCCCCTTCCCCTTTTTCCCAATTGCTCCTTTTTTCCCTCCCTCCTTTCCTTCTTTTCCCCGGTATTTTCAGCTCCATTTTGTTTTTTGTCTCTTTAGAAGATATTTCAAGTTTTTGGGAGGGATTGACCCTCATTACTGTAGTGTTATGCCTATTTTAGGTGTGATTTCATTCTTTCTGGTGCCCACCCTGCAATCCCCATTGTTGGATTTGATGCTCCACTCTTTGCTCCTTTTACCCGAATAAACAGGTTTATCACACATACATGATAGGTGAGTTTTACCATTATCGCACATTACCCTATGTGAGTTCTACCATAGCCATAACTTATTGAGTGGGATGTTATATGCCCTATATATTATGTATTGTTCAAATGTCTAATTATGTACTTAGATTTATCTGTATATTATGATTTGTAATAATTTTCTGTATTTGTTGATATCTTATATTTATTTTTTTCTGTATTTTCTCTGTGGCCAATATATGCTTTACAGCTCCTGAAGAAGCAATTAGCTAAACATGTTGAGCCAATAGGCATTTATATAGCTCTATCCAGCTTTTGTATGCATTAGTTGTTCATTATCATGCTGTGAACATTTTTATATATGTTTGTTCATGAGAATCAACCAGTTTTCACTCCTTTTAATCTTGCCATATTAATAAGATATTTGTTATTTTAAAAATGTTGTCATATTTGTAGCGCCACAAAAATCCTCTTCTCTAGTTCTCCCTATAATCATGTGTGATCTTGACCTGTTCAGTATTTTCTTCCGCATTCAAATGTATTATCAATAGTGATGTAGCTTTTATCATGTCTGATTTTATGAATTAGGTGTAGATTTTGAAACTGTGAATTGCAGAAGGCATCTTTTGCCAGTTAATAGGATACCTGTCAGCAGAGTCTAAATGCTTTTACAACATCAATTATCCCTGGGTTTAATTACCCTGTAGACCATGCGTGACAGAACTGAAAGATTTTTTACAGTTGGGGTAAATAACAATTTCCGCAGAGGAAAGTTATAACCTTACAGATTTTTATTGTTAGCAGACATGGAGATAATAAGCAAACCCTGGCTTACTGCAATGTTCTCTCCAGAACTCATGTTAAGGCATCAATTAGGTATTTACTGCTTTAGCAAAAACCCTGTTTTTAAGGTATTTGCTAAGCAATGGTACAGCAGAATGGTTAATGGCTATTCCTGAGTTGAGCAATGTTCTTTGAAATTTCAAACACTTGTAGAGATGTTACTCAAGTTAAAAGGCTATGGAGATGCACTTCTGGGATTATGGAAAGGAATTCACTGGTGTTATGTTTCCCTATTCTACAAAAATATCATGGCTAACTTAGGAATTCTGAACAACATGGCTGCCTGGTCCTCTCCCACAGCTCTTTGGTGATGCCCAGTTTACATTATCATCACTCTATCCAACTTGTAAAATAGTTCCTTGAGAACATAAGGGAACTCAAGATCATGTTCCATTTTTACTTGTTGTTTCAGGTACCATTGATGGTGTCATAACTGGGATAAGCAACTGTTATGCCCTCCCCAAGCGAAAGATAGGCATCTGGGGATTGTGGAATCATCGATAATCCAGGAGATGCTTGGGTAGTTAAATGGGCCAAAGAATACCGTTCCTGATCCAGTCCATAAAGCTATTCAGGAAACCCCTCACAAAGCTCATGAGATAAAGACTCAGAAAGAAAAAGCATGGGCTCCTTGACCTAGACAGATTGCACCCCCCTAGATACCTACAAAGCTTCTACAGCACACTGACACTCTAAAAGCCTCTGTAAATGTGACTGTTCTGTCCAATCAACAGAAAAGACAAACTGCTCCGTTCCCAACGCTTCAGGAGTCATCACAGCCATATCCTCCTCTGACCCTAGCATTAAGTTCTCCACAACAAGTTCTTCAACTGGGAGATCCCAATTCTGGAATAAAGTCCTCAACAGAAGGCACCTTCTGCACTGACAGATCTTCAGCCACCCCTACTATAAGATCCACAGCAGAGAACACAGTTTCTTCCGGAGAAACAAGCCCAAAACTTAGGCTTTTGTTTGTTGGAGAAGATGTCACACAACCCCTCCAGGACAAAAAAATCAGGGTGAAGAGACCCTCTGAATCTGATATAGACAACCATGTTGGCTCCTTAGGAAATGAATTGACTTCTTCCCATCCACGATTCTGCTCTCATGTTATATGGAGATCCCTGGGTCTCATCCGGTCAGAAAGCAAATCAAAAACAAGGGCCTGAAATGAACCACAGCAGGCACATGGTGCAGTTTGTGAGGAAACATTTAAATATTCTGGGCAGATTGGCAAGAGTGACTCTATAAATTCTTACTGAAATAGAGCAAATTTTGGTGGATGGGAGATATTTGTCACCCAGAATGCATTGGAGGTTGTGGTCTCCAGAAAAGCCTGGGGAAGAAAATAGGCCAATTTCCTTTTAAGAGGCGAATCATAAAAGTCTGCTGTTGAGTCTGGAGTTCAGGCTGTGGAAGAGATTGGGTGGGTCCCCAATCTGGCCACCCCAGTGTACAAGTCCATCTGGCTCAGTAGAAGTGCTGGGCAGCCTCACAAGAAGAAGCTGTGCTAAGGACTTTTACAGGGACTGTTTGACAGTGCAAGAGCACTTGGAGTCTGCTGAAGATAGCAGGACTTCCTTTTTTGTTTCACTGCTGCAGTGAATCTTTCTTTTTTTAGCATCTGAGCACATTCCTTGTCACAATTTGTGTGTGCGTGTGTTTGAGTGTGTGAGGCACTAGCTGGTAGAATTGTAGATGGAGTGTATGTGTCACCTAGGTTTTTCACATACACATAATGAGGAGTTCCAAGGTTTATGGTTAGTTTGGAGAAGACAAGCTTCTTGCAATCAGTAAGCAAAGTCAAAGGTCGGTCACAAGTAGTAACTGGATGGGATCAGACCAGAGCATAGTCGATGAACAAACCAAGGATTGATAACGAGTGGTATCGACGACAAGGATAGCAGCAGGTATGCAAGGAATAACATATCATATAGAGAGAGCACAATAATCTTGCAAACGGGAAGTGCAGAGACATGGCTTAAATCAGAAAGTTCATGGGAGGTCCAAATGGTTCAAGGTTCACTAGAAACAATGCACAAAGCAAGGTTGTCCAAGGAATCAGGCAGGTTACTGTCCAGCATCCTTGGTGGCATAGCAAGAAAAGCCACAGACAGACAATGCAGAGGTTGCAGGTTCAGACCCAGATTCTGACAGAGGCCATGAGGTCTAAGGATCGCTACAGAGGTGTGGGCTGGAGAGATAGGCCCAAGGCCTGACAGTCTACGTTTTCCTAACTCCATTGAGGAGCTGTTGTTTCTTTCCGCCAGAGTTACTGGAGTAGCGAGAGGCCTGTGGGCCATCAATATATGTTTATTGGCTTTTGGTTGCCAAAGAGTTGCTACTGTCAGTGGAGTCTGCAAAGAGGACTACTATGTTCAATTTCTCCAAGTTCTACAGGTACTCTCAGTTGAGAATAAGTGCTCCACTGAAAGATTAAAAAAGGCCCCAGCCCTGGTAGGACTGAGCTATTTTTTCACTGACTAGTGGCTAGGTAGGGCCTTAAAGTACTTGGCAGGTTATACTGCTATTGCTGCAGATATCTGTATTGTCAGTCAATGACTTTAATTGGGTAAAGTTCTACAGAGTTAGGGAAAGCTACCGGTAGCTTTGTTTAGTCTGCCAGTGTCATTCCCTTACGCTGGCCTACTGTGTTATCTGGACAAGTTACTACATAGGCATCTGTGGGGAACAAACTGTGTTTATTGTCAAACTGTATATGCATTGCTGTTATTCAACTGTCTAACCCCCCCCCCCCCCCTTTGTTTTCAGGGCTTTTGTTGTTATTATAGTCCATTTAAACTGTCTCCAGGTATGTCAGTGGTCACTGGGGTAAATGTACTCTAAATGGTCCACTGAGGCTGTCCCTGATCTTGCTGATGCAAAACTGTCCTGCCCTTGGCCACTTTCTATCAAGCCCTCACTAAGAACTAAGAAACAGCAGAGGACACAGCAGTGTACAATTTGGCAGCAACAGGGCATTTTAATTGGCCAAAATGTACTAGAAAAAAAGTATTCAGGCAGATGTATTATTATAAGAATTAAGAGGCAACAGATGACACAGCGGTGCAAGTTGACTAGCTGCAGGACAGTTTAATTGGGGATAAGAGGCCTAACCGGTGTATACCTAACTTTTTTTTCCCCTACGGGGATTCGGGAGGGCATTCGGGAGGTGCACATTGCTCTTGCACGTAGTTTTTGTTTTCTCTCAGTTTACCGCAAAAAAAGGCAGCCCCAAGAACAAAGGCCCTATAAAAAAAAGTAAAGATATTAAAGATCCAAAACACCACACCTGAAATAAAAACTCACTTTACTTAAAATTAATCCATGTAGCAAAAAACAAACCACATAATCAACATAAAATAAAAACCAAAACACCCCCCAATACAAAGAATCCCCCAAATGCAACTCTGCGAAACAAAATCTAATATTTTTTTCTAACTGAGGTTTTGCAAAAAAAACAAAGAGCGATGGACAGGTCAGCAACTAAAAGAGACTGCTGTCCTCTAATAAACCACAAAATAAAAAAAACTAAAATGATAATAACAAGAAAGGCAACAAAAGGGCAGATTACCCAGAGAGCAATTATAATTAAAGTACAATTTCCTAAATCACCCTAATCTCACCCTATGCAGTTTGTCAGCTTTCCCTACAACAGCTTCCAATTCACTGACAGCATGGCTGTTCTGTGTGTCCCCCTTCCTTTTATAGTGAGGGGGCTAGCTTAACAAAAAGTACCCTTATTGAACCCTTTAAATTAGTTGGCTATAGTTCAAAAACTATCCACTGTATTAAGATTTAAAAAAATTCTTCACATAAAATTCACCTGAACCATGAATCTCAAACCTTCAGTTTGGTTCCAACCCATGATAGTGGCAAACCAGAACCTCATCCCTAATTGTGAGATAGTCTGTCATACAGTAGGTAGAAGTCCTTTTAATGCTGAACTATTACTAACTTTTATAGCTTTAGAACATTTTCAGAAACAGAGATGGATGGACAAAATAATAAATGCCTGTTGGGTTTAATTCACCTACTGTCTCTTTTTACAGGATTTAATTAAAAACAATGTTGAAGCACTTTGGGTTGTAGCATTATAGCACAACTATAGCTTAACCACTTCCCACCCAAGGACATCATATGACATCCTGAACTTTGAGTGGAAATATCTGAGAAATGCCCCATCATTCAGATATTGTTTTTTTTTTTTTCAGCAGGTGATTCCCTGCAATGTTAAGCTGCTTGATTGCTTTTACTGGCGGTGTGAAGGGACATCCCCCCTCCTGCCATCCTTAGGTGCTTCTCTCGGCTCACCCGTGCTATCGGGGAGCCGGAGAATAAAACCGCCACTGGCAGCGGTTTACCAGATGGTCCCTGGCCATCTCTATAACCCTCGGAGGTCAGAAGCGATGTCATGATGTCACTTCTGGTGCCATCAAATTTGAACTTTGCTGTTTTTTTTTTTGCTGGGAAGCCTGAGATCGATTTTTTTGATCTCAGGCTTTCCAGTATAGAGAAGAGACCTGAGAACTTATAGACCCCAGATCTCTCACGTGTAATGAGAGATCTGTCATGCCCTTTTCCTATTACAAGGGATGTTTACATGTCTTGTAATAGGAATAAAAGTGATCAAAAAAAAAATTAACAATAAAAAAAATAAAACATAAAGTATTTAAAACCCCATTGTCCCCTCGTGCTCGCATGCAAAAGTGAACGCATACGTAGGTCGCGCCCGCATATGTGGACACGTTCAAACGCGTTCAAACCACACATGTGAGGTATCACCGCAAATTCAAGAGCAAGAATTCTAGTGCAAGTGATCCTGTAACTCTAAACTGGTAGCCTGTAAAAAAATTTAAAGCGTAGCCTATGGAGATTTCTAAGTACCGAACAAGTGTGCGCAATTTTAAAGCGTGAAATGTTAGGTATCTATTTACTCAGTGTAACATAATTTTTCACATTATACAAAAAAAAATTGGGCTTACTTTTAGTTATTTTTTTTTTTATTTTTTTTTTTATTTTATTTGTTTATTTATTTATTTTATTTTTTTTATTTATTTTATTCATGCAAGTGTTCCAAGAAAAATCCTGTTTGAAAAATTGCTGTGCAAATACAGTGTGACATAAAAAATTATCATTTTATTTCCTAGGGTCTCTGCAAAAAATATATTTAGAATGTTTGGGGGTTCTGAGCAATTTTCTAACAAAAAAATTATAATTTTTTACATGTAGGAGATGAGTGCCAGAATAGGCCTGGGCTGAAAATGGTTAAATGTTTTAACATGTTTTTACCTAATTTGACCCATCCCACTGATTGCTGTGCACATTTTATTAAAGTTACCGTCAGACCTGATACTACATTCTTCACTGTGCATCCCTGCTTTGAGCGGCATAGATTTTACTTTGAAAATGGCTGCTTTGTACTGCACATGTGTGCTGCAACCCTATTCATTCTTATTGGCTGCACAGTGAAGATGACTGGATCAGGGCAGAAGGCAATTATAAGACTGGGTGGGCTGTGGGCAGAATCCACGTGGTGGGGGAGCTAAATAAAAAAATAAAAAAGTTAAGCTACAGTTATCCTTTAAAGCCATACACACATAGGCACGACATACAAACTTCATGCAGCTAGTGTCCCTTATTTATACCCAGACCCCCAGGGAAGCAAAAAATAAAAAATAAGTCTGCTACCTGATCTGGCGCCACTGAATTGAAACATAGAAAAATCGCACTTGTCTTGCAGCTTCGAATTTGGTGAGTTTTAAACTCTTGGTGTAAAGGAGTTATCTGTTTAAGCAAGTTATGGAGCTGCACTAGGATTTTCTCACTTTCTCTGACATTTATAGCACAACATAAAAAAAACATTATTTCACAGAAACACAGATGTAGGAAAGATCACCTAGCTTTAGGAAGCAATGTAAAAAGCCAGCTCTGTCTCATCTTGTAAACAGCTCTGTGACCAGGAGCCTGACCAGACCCGCAGGCTAAGATACTGACTACAGGTGCAAGAGCCATGTGATAATGTGAAAGACCATGTACACATTAAATTAGAGTATTTTATAACCAGGAATTTATGTACTTCTAGGTCCATGGTTGTATATGTGATTTGAAACGCATTCCTCTAAGCCTAGCATTTTAAGCACAACACTAATCGTTAATGAAAACAAACTATAGGACCAACTACTATATAAATTGTGTATAATGAAACATATAAATAAAACTACTGACCTGCTTGAGATGTCATCTAAACAACTAAATTTCCCCCAAAAATGTCCCATATACTGTAAAGGCACAGATTTTAGGATTGCAACTTCAGAACTGCAACATACTAATTCCATTCACAGCAAAGACTATATATTGGCATCACATGTTTGACCCAGTAAGGTAAGCATAGGCTCAGGTTTAGCTGAGATCTATTTTTAGAACTAACTACGTTAAGCTTAGTTAAAGTTTAAGTGTCATTAACGCTTAGGGTTGGGGTTAAAGAGTTAAAGGCTGTATAGACTGTGTGTTCCTTTAAATGGGCTGCCCCACACACCATAATGTACTAAAAAAAGGTGCAAGATTTTCTATTTTTTTTGCAATCCACAACACAAACCAGACCAAACCATAGAGCTTGTCTCCGCTGACATTAAAATTTCACACCTTATGAAAACTACAATTAAAAAAAGTCTAAATATCTCTTCAAAATATGCAAATTTTCCTATGTTTTATTTCTGTAAATGCACTGCAAATACAGAAAAATAACTGACATCCAAGAAATATGATCTGCTCCTACCTTTCAGTCTGAGCTGACAACACAGCCAGGGAAATTCAAAGGAAAGCTTTATCAACATTTTTTTTTTTTTTCCTTTGGAACTACATGTGTCTTATTCAGACAAGCATTTGCACCAGTTTTGGTAACATTACCAGGGCATACATACAGTTCAGGTAGTTCTAGCTACTGCCACTTTAGGCTCAATGCACATCTAGCATGTTGCTTTTGAGCGTTTCTGCAGTGCTTTTTGTGGTGCTTGCCGCATTTATGGACATGCGTTTTTGCCACGATTTGCGTGTTTTTTTACACTGTATATAGCTGGTTGCTAAGGAGGGGCCAGGAAGCCGGGAAGCTGGCCACCACGTCTTTAACGACCGATGAGTCATCCGCGGTATGTAAAGAAAAAAGAATTGCTGGCTTAAAAAAAATTGAGAGAAAAAGCAGCGTGGGGTCCCCCCCAGGTCCATATCAGGCCTTTGGGTTTAGTATGGATTCTGAGGGGACCCCCATGCCAAATTATTTTTTTTAAATGGCGTGGGGGTGCCCCAAAAATCCATACCAGACCCTTATCCGAGCATGCAGCCTGGCAGGTCAGGAAAGGGAGGGGATGAGCGAGCGCCCCTCCCTCCTGAACCATACCAGGCCGCATGCCCTCAACCTGGGGGGATGGGTGCTTTGGGGCAGGGGGGGCTCTGCGCCTCCCCACCCCAAAGCACCTTGCCCCGATGTTGATGGGGACAAGGGCCTCTTCCCGACAACCCTTGCCCGGTGGTTGTCGCGGTCTGCGGGCGGGGGGGCTTATCGGAATCTGGAAGCCCCCTTTAAAAATGGGGCCCCCAGATCCCACCCCCCTATGTGAATGAGTATGGGGTGCATTGTACCCCTACTCATTCACTAAAAAAAAAGTAGTGTAATGTTAAAAAATACAGTAAGCAGTTTTTGACAAGTCTTTTATTAAAAATCTTCTAGTGTTGCATTGCATTGATGCATGGATGTGAACATGTTCCATAGGAACCCATGTAAAAAAAATTCCCTGCATTTCTGCAAAATGCAAAAGGCATCAAAAAACATATTGTGTATAGTGTGAATCGAGCCTTAGGAACTTAAGGTGCTTCAGGTCCCGTATAACTTCCTATGGAGCACGCATCTGAGTTTGCCAGATTTTGCTGGTTGCAAGCTGAAGAGTGGGAAATTTGAGTGGAGAGTTAAAAACTGTTTTGCTTTTGACTGCTGCTGATTGCTTGTATGCATTGTTAGTTTTGGGGGGGTCTTTTCTTGCAGCTTTTAAACACCTTTTCTGACACTTTTTAAAAAATTTCAGCCCAAGGACATTATATGTCAGTGGGGATAGCTGAATGATGCCTGCAGCTGAAGGAATCATTCAGATATCATTATTTTCTGCCGGCGATTCTGTGCACCGTAAGAATGATCATAGCGGCAGTTCAGCCGCTTGATCATTCTTACAGGCGACAGGAGGGGACATCCCCCCTCCCGCTGCCCTCCGGTGCTTCTTCGGTGCTTCTCCGGGCTCTCCCGTGCCATCGGGGACCCAGAGAAAGAATCCGCCACCGTTGGATGAAAAGCATAGAGATTTGCGGTGACCAGATGGTCACCAGTCATTTCTATGACCGCCGGAGGATGTTATGATGTTGGGTGAAGATGTGGGGGGGGCATGCTCAGAGGTGGCAGCCCTGGATGTCACTGCTACCCCAACAGCCGGGAGAGCAGCCTATCTAGTAGGGATGGTAAGGGTAGTGCAGGTAGGCCTAGACAGTTAGTGGTAATAGGGGATTCTATAAAAATAATTTGTCGACAGGATCGCCTCAACCAAATGGTTTTCTGACTCCCTGGTGCCAGGGTTTGTCATGTGGCAGACGGGGTTGATAAATTACTGGGAGGGGCTGGGCATGACCCAGCTGTCTTGGTCCACGTTGGAACCAATGAGAGAATATATGGAAGGTGGAAGCTCATTAAGAACTAATTTAAAGAATTAGGCTGCAAGTTAAAGGGAAGGACCTCCAAGGTGATATTCTCTGAAATATTGCCTGTGTCATGCACAACACAAGAAAGACGGGGAAATTAGAGAGCTGAATGCATGGCTAAAGACCTGGTGTAAGAAGGAGGAGTTTGGGTTTTTAGAACACTGGGCTGACTTTTCATTGGGGTACAACCTATATTCTAAAGATGGTTTGCACCTAAATGGAAGGGTGTCTGCTGTGCTGGGGGAGAGGTTTATGGGAAGGCTGGAGGAGAATTTAAACTAGGATTAAGGCGGAGGGTTGTAACAACACCCCGAGTATGAAAGGGGTTAAAGTCATTTAGGACATTCCCTTCCCGAACACCAAGGCAGCTACTGAACACTCCGATCAGCCGAACAAGAAACCCATACAAATAATTCTTCCCCAAATACGAGACGAGGCTCTGTATTGAGGTTCAAACAGGAATGAATCTTTATTGAAATGAATGCAGGCTCTTTTTATACATTTGAGAATACCGCAGGCCCCACATGAACAATGACCCGGATTCACCCACAACATCACACAATGGTTACATAACGAGCCCCTAATACACATTATTCTGAGTGTCAATACCTCCCCTAGCTGACAACAGGTGGGTTCATTAGCACACTTAATAGTAGGTGAAGGGAAAACTGCCTCAGACAAGATTAACACAATTTACTTATCCAGACAAAAGCAACATCGTTAAGCAATAGACGGTCTGTCTCTTACATTGAACTTCCTGGAATGCCCATATTAGGAGTTATACTTCCTGGCCACAGACCTCACAGTCTACAGGGGATAAAATCTTCATATTTCTTGAGAGATATTGTTAATGAATATTACTGTCCCATTTGAAGTAATCCAATCATATTTTCAGGACTCCCAGAGTCTGTGTCTCTTGGGGGGATATGGACCTTAATCCAAAGTAGCTCTACCTCAAGGGTCCCCAGGCATACAGTTCACAAAGAACACCGTTCCCCCAAATGCCAGGGCCCATAGTTTGTCGGCAAGAGGCTAGCCTTCAGTCCCCTCCAAAAGCCTCTGTCCTGGCTAGGTCTGTCACAAGGGTGAATTAGAATATAATGGGGCAGACAGGTCAGACAGGGGTCAGCCCCTATTAGTGGGTGGAATGGGGAAAGATAGGGGAAGGGTTATGGCAGGTGATATGATGGTTCCCATGTTACAAAAAACATTGGAATTGGTACTATTTGTACTAAAATAAAAAAATATGCAAAATAAGTGTGCAAAATGTGACAATGAATGAAAGTGTTTGTTCACCAATGCCAAAAGTCTGCCAAGTAGAATAGGTGAGTTGGAAGTTCTGGTTCACAAGGAGAACTATGATTTAATTGGTATTGCTGAATCTTGGCTTCATTCTTCACATGACTGGGCTATTAATATTCCTGGCTATGCTCTCTTTCGGAAAGACAGGGTAAAACGGAGGGTGGAAGTGTCTGTCTCTATGTGAGAAGTAATCTCAAAGCGAGTGTGAAAGAGAACCTAATTGATAGAGAGTGTAATGAGTCTATGGGTGGAAATGTACATGGGTGTGCATACTACAAAGGTTATCATTGGAATTTGTTATAGACCTCACAGTATTATTGAGGAGGTGGAGACTTAGCTCCTTGCACAGATATAAAGGGCTGCAAGGGCTGGGACAATTTTATGGTCCAGTTAATTGGGGCCCCGACTAGGAATGATGCTCTGCTGAATCTGGTAATCTCAAACCATGCATAGCTTATTACCAATATTCATATAAAAGAAAATCTGGGTAGCAGGGACCACAACATGATTTAATTTAATGTTATCTGTAAGCAAAAAACACATATTGGTAATATAAAAAACACTTCACTTTAAGAGATTGTTCCTCAGATAATACCACTCCACTTCTGAGATTCCTAAGGGTAGGCTGGGATGTAGGAATACTCCACAGAAGACATAGAGAAGTACTTCATGGCATAGTATGTTTATTTAAAGACCCCAGTGGTTTCCTGTCAATTCTGAATGACTGCCTGTCCGACCTATAGCGCCGCTGTACTTAGCCTCAGACCACTATTGGACGCTTAGTGGTTTCCTGTCAATTCTGATTGATTGCCTGTCCGACCTATAGCGCCGCTGTACTTAGCCTCAGACTACTATTTAAATGAATAGCGCGGAGGTGTGGGCGTACCCCTGATGATGTCACGCTGTGACGAAACGATCGTCGGGTAGTCACGCCCACACGCTCTGCGCATATGCGATCGCTTCTACACTCCCAGGCCAGGAGTTTTTATCTTTCTTAGCTACAAGGTAGCGAAACTGTTTTTATTTTGTATTGCTACTTATCTGTGCTGTACATTGGACCCATTGAGCCAGAATAAAGGCATCCCTTGTTTTAACATACTACACGATCCGGACCTTTTTTGTTTTATTTTTGGTATCCCTGCGGGACTCTGATCGGACCCCCCAGAGGGGGTATATAGGCACTTGGTGGAGCCTGATGCACGCTCTGATGAGCGAGGAATAGCCCAGCTGATTCGCTGTATCTGGAACCTCGTTTGATGGGATATATGCGGTAAAGACCAGACATCTGGTAAGCCTCCTTTTCTTACTTTATATCTCTTGAAGGGAACTGCGAGGTCAATTTTAAGAAAATCTTATTACACTCAGAAGCGCTCTGTGTAGGAGACTGTCAAAGGCTACTGAACACTGAGGACTCTGTTTGATTGTTTTTTTTGCGTTTTTCACTGTATGCGATTTGGATGCACTTATCTGTTTGAACCTATAGATTTGGGTATTCACATAAATTTTTTTTGCAAATGTTAGTTTATGTACTCAATATTCAGTACTGAGGACTCTGTTTGACTATTCTGATTGATCTTTTTGCGTTTTTCACTGCATGCGATTTGGATGCACTTATGTGTTTGAACTTATAGATTTGGGTATTCACATATTTTTTTGCAAATGTTAGTTTATGTATTTAACATATATCAACACATATTTGGTTTAGGTTTGCACTGTAATTTGTTTATAAGTTTATATGCACTCAAACTGTCGCAAGTACCAGTATCCATTTACATGGAATAGGACTTGATTCACTCACCTTTACCGTTATTGGTCAAGTTTTTTTATCTCATTTTTTATCTCATTTTTCTGAGCGCTGCACTTTTTCACATTTATGTTTATTTAATACTTTAAAAACAAGTACATATAAAAGTTTGCACTCACATGTATCAGTGCCTATGCCCCGGGACTTGGTGTTTACAACATGTGCAGATGGGCCTGTCAGTCTGGGGCTGGCATGCGATTCACGCCTCGCTCTCAATGGTGGGTCTGGCGGGTAGTCACATGGGACCCGGAAGTGACGAGTCACCCGCTCCGACGTACGTTTCACTGTACTTGTAATTACCCACCAGGCCCACCATTGAGAGCGAGCTGTGAATCGCATGCCAGTGCCAGACTGACAGGCCCCTCTGCACACGCTGTAAATGCCAAGTGCCGGGACAGAGGCACTGGTACATGTGAGTGCAAACCTTTATATGTACTTGTTTTTAAAGTATTAAATAAACATACTACACCATGAAGTACTTCTTTATGTCTCCTGTGGAGTATTCCTACATCCCAGCCTATCCTGAGGGATCTCAGAAGTGGAGTGGTGTTATCTGAGGAACAATCTCTTAAAGTGAAGTGTTTTTATATTACAAATATGTGTTTGTTGCTTATAGCTAACATTAAATGAAATCTGAGGAACAATCTGGTTTTCCAATAATGCTTTTTTGACCTTCTGTAAAAAGGGGTCAAACACCTTTGGTGAGTTGCCATCAAAAGTATATTCCCATGGGCAATAAGTTTAAAAGGCTAAAAATAAAACCTATGTGGCTCACGGCCAAAGTTAAAAATAATAAGAAAAGAGCTTTAAAAAAATATAAAAGAACACTATCATCATTTAAATGTTACAAAGAATATAACAGAATATACAAAAAAGAAATTAAGGACACAAAAAAAGGATATTAGGACAAACCCTCAAAAATTCTTCAAATATATTAATGGTAAAAAGGTCAGGTCTAAGCATTTAGGCCCTTTGCAAAATAATCTGGAGTGGGTGACTGGGGACTAAGAGAAGGCAAATTTATTAAATACTTTCTTCAGCTCTGTGTATACCAAGGAGCATGGGGGAGCTCGTCTCCATAATGGGGATGGTATTGACGCAGCCCCAAATGATCCACAATGGCTCAAAAGTGATATGGTCCAGAAATATTTATACAGAATAAAGGTGAATAAAGCACCTGGACCAGATGGCATTTACCCACGGATCCTAAAAGAATTGAGCTCTGTCATTTCAAAGCCATTGTTTCTAATTTTTAGGAACTCGTTAATCACTGGAATAGTACCACTGGATTGGCACAGGGCCAATGTGGTGCCTATATTTAAAAAGGGATCAAAGTCTTTAACAAGTAACTATAGACCTGTCCGTTTGACTTCTATAGTCAGGACGATACTGGAGAGTTTAATAAAAGACCACATAGATGAGTTCTTGCTGGAAAAAAATATTTTAAGCAACAGACAGCATGGATTCATGAAAGACAGAAGTTGGCAAACAAACCTGATTTATTTTTATGAAGAGGTAAGTAAAACCTTGGACAGAGGGGTGGTTGTGGATGTAGTAGACTTGGATTTTGCAAAAGCATTTGACAGAGGTCCCCACACACTACTAATGTGTAAGAAAAAGTCTACAGGCTTGGAAAGATTAGTTTGTAAATGGATAGAAAACTGTCTAAAAGACCAAATTCAGAGAGTAGTGGTTAATAATTCTTACTCTGAATGGTCTAAGGTTATCAGTGGTGTACCCCGAGGTTTAGTGTTGGGACCCTTACTTTTAATATCATTATGAATGATATTGGGCCTGGGATTAAAATTACCATTTCAGTCGCTGCAGATGACACCAAGCTATGCAGTGGAATAACATCCTTACAGGATGTCTCCAACTTACAAGCCAACCTCAATGCACTGTTTAATTGGGCAACTGATTGAGGCAAATGAGGTGTAATGTTGATAAGAATATGCATGCATCATACATACTAGGGGGAGTACAACTGGGGGAATACATAGTGGAGAAGGATCTGAGGGTTTTGGTAGATCATAAGCTTAACAATAGCATGCAATGCCAAAATACTGTTTCCAAAGCGAGCAAAGTCCTTTCTAAATGAGAATGGACTCCAGAGAGAGTGATATACTTTTGCACCTGTACAAATCATTAGTAAGACCTCATCCGAAGTGTGCATTTCAGTTTTGGGCACCAGTTCTCAGAAAGGATATTGGGGAACTGGAGAGAGTACAGAGATGGGCAACCAAACTGATAAGAGGCATGGAGGAGCACAGCTAAGAGAATAGATTAAAGGAACTGAATTTATTCTCTCTTGAGAAGAGGAGATTAAACATAAATCAGGCACAAGCACTAATAATTTCAGTGTGGCTGTCCAATGGAATTCTAAAGGTTATCATAGACATCCTTTATTAATTCCTCCTAGTGCCTTTAGAGCTCTGAAATCATAAGCACATGGTGTCCACGCTGCTTACTACATTACATCTCCATAATCCCTCCCTGTACACAGGAAGTTATCAGCTCACAATATTTCTGGTAGAATCAATGAGTATTTTTCTATAGGTAAGCGAAAGAGAAAGAAGAGCTGACACCACATGTTCACATATAGGAGCATTACTGCCATACTATATTTTATCTAGACCAGAAGCCAAGGCTATTATTAGTTAGTTGTTTCTGTGTTTTGGCTGAATAACTGTAGCTGCCCATAACTTCTTGATCTGAATCCTACTGACACACAAGTCTATGTCCTACTGTTATTATCTCGCATGCACTGTGCCAGATAGCCAGGTCTGTGTTGCTATATGTATGTAATGGTTATCTTCTGTCAGGAGAGTAGCCAAAGGAGAGTTGCCCATAGTCCTGCGCACACTCGTATTGGAGGCTGGCGCATGCAATGCATGACAGATTCTGGCACCCTCTGGCCTTTGAGAGTAACTGTTGCACATGGACATTGCTAACTGGTCTTTAGATTCCTGCTTCCTGTTCCCTTGTTTTGCTTATGCCTCTGATTACCCGTTACCGACCCGGCTTGCCTTTGGATACCTCTTGTCTCTGTCCTGGCTCTGACCTCAGATTGCCCACAGATCTGCTCTTGTCTCTTGTCCTGTGTATGACCTCGGCTTGCCTGACCATGTCTCTGATTTCCTCATAGCTCCCAACTTTTTGAGATGGGAATGAGGGACATCTATTAGCAAAAGTATGTAGGCATAGGGCACCCCCCCCCCCTACCACGTCCTCTTAACCACTTCGCATCCAGGCCAATTCTGACATTTCTCTCCTACATGTAAAATTCATAATTCTTTTGCTCGAAAATTACATAGAACCCCCAAACATTATATATGTTTTTTTAGCAAAGACCCTAGAGAATACAATGAGGCTCGTTGCAACTTTTTATCTCGCACGGTATTTGCGCAGCAATTTTTCGAACACGTTTTTTTCAGAACAAAAACAATTTCATGCTTAAAAAAAACAAAACAGTAAAGTTAGCCCAATTTTTTTTGCATAATGTGACAGATGAATATACGCCGAGTGAATAGATACCTAACATGTCACGCTTCAAAATTGCACGCGCTCGTGGAATGGCGCCAAACTTTGGTATTTAAAAGTCCCCATAGGCGACGCTTTAACATTTTTTACTGGTTACATGTTTTGAGTTACAGAGGAGGTCTAGGGCTACAATTATTGCTCTCGCTCTAACGTTCGCGGCGATACCTCACATGTGTGGTTTGAACACCGTTTTCATATGTGGACGGGGCTTACGTATGCGTTCACTTCTGCGTACGAGCTCACGGGGACAGGGGCGCTTTAAAACATTTTTTTTTTATTATTATTGTTAATTTGACTTTTATTTTTTTAATTTGACAGTTTAAAAAAATAAAAAATAAAATTGATTACTTTTATTCCTATTACAAGGAATGTAAACATCCCTTGTAATAGGAATAGTACATGATCGGACCTATTAACAGTGAGATATGGGGTCAATAAGACCCCACATCTCACCTCTAGGCTGGAAAGCCTAAAATTAAAAAAAAAAAAAAACGATCACGGCTTCCCAGCGGAGGCGGCGCCGTTATTTGAATGCAGAGGCCGGGCGTGACGTCATAACATCGCGCCCGGCCTCTGAACGATCATAGAGACTCCGGCGACCATCTGGTCCGCCGGAAATCTCTATAGTGATCATCCGGGGGCCGGCGGATCCTGTGTCCGACTTACCGATGGAAGCGGTGAGTCGGTAGAAGCACCGGAGGGCGGCGGGAGGGGGGGCGTCCCCTCCCGCCGCCCATAAGAACGATCAAGCGGCGCAACAGCCGCTATGATCGTTCTTATGGTGCAGGGAATCGCCGGCTGAAAACGGCAATATCTGAATGATGTCTGTAGCTACAGGCATCATTCAGATATACCCCCGCAAAGTGGAGGCCGTCATATGATGGCCTACGGTCGGGAAGTGGTTAAAGGCAAAATTATTAGTTAAACCTACAAGTGCTTTTTTTTACTACTATTCCTTTATACTGGCTTTTGAAATTTACAAATGCAGCAATTTAGACATTGAATTAAAGGTTTAGCACTGGGAAACACTTTTGAAAGAAAAAAAGTGCATTTTATATATATAACTATACAGATCAGACTAAAATGAGGAGGAACGAGGGACAGAGTGACTTCAAATCAGGGACAGTTCCTCGAAATCAGGGACAGTTGGGAGCTATGTTTTCTGTCTGCCGACCACTGGCTCACTGCATCCGTCCCTGACTACACCTTCTGCTTTGCCCTGTCTGCTGTGATCCACCTTGGTGCCTACCTGCTGTACCCAGCCTGCTGTACCTATCTGCAGTACCCACCTGTTGCTCCAGCTTGCAGTACCTAAATGTTGTATCCCGCTTGCTGAACTTACCACTGCAATCTGCTTTCTGCTGTTTGCAGCCCGCACAGCCATCAGTTCTCCTGGGTCCTACTGCTCACATCATCTGGTATCAACCTGGAGAGAGATTTTCACACTTGCATCTCTCATCTGTGGAACAGCCGTCAATCCCTGTTTCTTTGGGCTTCACGTTCCCTGTTTCCACCTTCAGGGTCACCGAGCACTCAGCCACAAGGAGAGCTCTCTCAGCATTTCGGCTTCAGGACCAGATACGTGACACCTTCCAATATATTAGTAGGTGAACCTGTCTATTGCAATACAGTTTATATGCAGTTCCTATTATTCTATTTAACCCTGTCCCTTGTCTGGGATTCTATAGCTAATTTTAGATTAAGGCTCGATAACCAGTATATCACCATAGATAGGAGGAGGCTTACCAGATCGTAATGGAAAATGGGTATGATACCCAAGATGGCGACTGGTTAGTCGAAAAGCGTTGGGTGGACCTTCCTACACACATTGCTCTTGAACTTGTACCTATATATGATAAGCCTACTTACAATCTTCTAAATGTGAGTGTTCATTTTTAATACTACATTAAATACTACTATTATAAACGGTATCATGCTATGCAAGCCTTTTTTTCATTGTATTACGCATGTCACGTGGTACCAAGCCTCTGTCCTCTACATGAAGTTTTGAGGTCCATTTTCCATATCCCATTGATGTTTTGACCTTTTGATGCTGATCAACCGCTGTGGATCCAGGACCAGCTGCATCCATTGGGTTTACTAAACCTAACAAGATTTTGGGACTTGGGTGGTGTATGCCTCTCCAAGTCATTACAATCTGGTAAGCCTCCTCCTATCTATGGTGGTGGTGTTTCCGGCTATTTTCCCACTTTTAATGGTCACACTTGTGGTTGTATTTTTTCAGTTTGATGGATCACATATACATTTGGACTTTTCTTAGTTGTGCATTTATGCCTTGGACTGTTCATTCACTTATTAAGGTGTAAGCACTACACTAATTTAGTGAAATTCATTATATTTATATGTGGTGGAATTAATACAACTGTTTTGAGTTATAAACATTTAGAGGTGTTTATGCATAGTTATATGTAAATATACTTTCATCTGTTTACATAACTAGCGCTGCACTTATTTATACCCACATTATTGCTTTTTTGTCTACAAGCTGTGCTGGCTGCTAGTTTGTTAAAAAAAAAAAAACTCACAGCGCAGTATACTTTTTCCACTTTTTCACTTGATAACTAGTATAGGCTAGAGCCAGGTTTGGCATCGGCCGGCTACTTCTGGTTGTTAGAGGCTGGATTGCAGTTCTGATTAGAAACTATTAGGGAGGCACTAAATGCCACACCACAGTTTTTGCATGTGAGAAGCTGCAGTCCAGTATGGTTGGACAACAGTTGGAGGATCTCCGCTTTACGGCTGATTTTGTCTTCAAGTCCTCAACACGGAGGTCCGCTGCAACTACAGCTTAACCCCTTTGTCACCACAATATGGCATTTTAAGTCCACATGAAATGTACACCTTGCCATGAGAACATTAATTGACCCTGCAGCCGAAAACTAGAAATGTACTTCCTAGTGTTCCTAGATCTCAAGCCCAATGTCAAACTTAATTTTATTAGTTATTGTCTAGTTAAATGGGGCATGTTGATGTTGCTAAACTCAGTCTAAGCATCATTTATTATTTCATGTATTATTTAACAATGCAAGTGATATTTCCGGGGTACAGCTTTGGCTTCTAGAATAGCCACAACTTTTGGTTTGTAGCCACAGATTTCATCCAGATTGTATTAGAAATGTTTTTCTTTATTGGTACAATAGTGGGTGCATGAGGAAAAAATGCAAATTAGTGGTGCAGGATAAAGAGCCAAGGCACTAAAAATAATCAATATTTTTGAACACATTATGATTTAACATTTTGCATGGGTCTGGAATGATTTAGAAATGTACCGTATGTATGTTTATTGTCCAAATATCATTACAAATGCAGGGAACCAGTACAACATCCCTGTAAAAATTTCACTTTGCATTCTCCTTCTGATCAGAGAACAGACATAAAATGATGAAAAGAAATACATGAGACTGAACTCTTGCGTACTGATTACTGTCTGCCCTGTCATATCTTGTGTTCCACCCTCCATAAATAGACAATCATTCCCCTCCTATGATTGATTGGCTCAGAGCCCAGAAATATATCTGTTCCTGCTAAACTATTTGAAGATTACATCCTACTGAGGTAATGCAAACCAAAACTTCCTACAACCATTATAGGGCTATCACAGCGGCACATACTCTGTTTTCGCTATTCTGTCAGATGTCCTTAAAATTGATATTTCAGAAGACACCTGTTTATTTATTTAAACAGTTAGAGACTGGTGCGTTTTCATATTTTGTTGGTAAAGTATGAAAATCTTTGCTTTTACATTTTGGCAAGAATTTTCAAACTTGGGATTAAAAAAAAAAGAAGAAGGAAACTCTTTTATTCTGTGCTATTTGCTTTACTCTATTGTGATTACACATTGCTGGCATGTATCATTTTAATTTGATACTCTCTGTTAATGTCACACACCCCATGTAGAAGCTACAGATGAACAGGAATTCCCCACTCCTGCACAGCCAGGCACAACACATTTCACAGGCACACAGACTCAGGGAACAGTCTGTAGCTTTTTTTTTGTTGTTTATTAGTGGGTTAACAACTTTAACAACTTGGAAGGGGATAGGACGTTATGGGATGCTCACTTGACTTCAGCAAACTTCAGGGACAACTTCCTTTATACAGGTATATACAGACTCCTCTTCAACCTTCCTCCTGCACAGTGACAGTTGGTGCTCCATTTTTGGGGGGTGGCAAACAAACCACCCCCCACCTCAGTCGGTCCGTCAGTCAACCCTCCCACCCCCCACCCCCCGTTCGGTTGGTCCGTCAGTCAAAATCCCTCCCCACCCCCCAATGCCCGGCAAACCACCCTGTTTCTTCATCTTCCACCCGACTGCCCCTGCTGAGATGGCCCATGTCTATTTATGGTATAGTCTCTGCCCCCTGCCAGACCATTTCTGGGGATTGGCCAAGGCCCCACAAATATTCTTGTCAGCCCCTCAAACCCCCACCCTCTAGTTATAGAAGGTTCTCCAACCTTCCAGACCCGAGGGAGGCACCAGAGAGAGCTGCCAAGATGAGTTATCCAGCCCTGGCCTCTAATAACCCTGACCCAATTTAGTGACTCTAAATACTATGCTTTGCTTACTCTACTAATACTAGTAGCACACACTAGAGGGTGCTACACCCACCTCCCACCAAAAAGCAGGATCCTTCAGCCCTTTCAGCTGACTCTGGTACATCTGTCACCTCTGAAAGCACCTCCACATCTTTCTGGGTGTCTCCCACTACCATTCATCCTCCGAGATGCTCCACTCCTCCCATTCAGCATCTATGGGTCTGAACTCCGCCTGCAGTCTGGGCGACCCCAAGTCTATTACCCTACCACTGCCGCTGCCCTCTGGCTCAACTGAAGACAGGTTGTCTTCCTACACTGGCTCCTTCCAGGTGGGGTTGACAGGGTGAACGGGCACAGCCGGCCTTCTGGGAACATCTTCTGGCTCCTGATGGGCAGTACTGACAGGTACCAATTCTCCAGTTGGGTTGCAAGTCGAAGCAAACTTTCAGTCTCCCTCACAGATGTCGCTGGTCTTAACGGGGGAGTCTCCGTCCCTAGACCCAACCCCACCTTTTTTGGTTTCTCTTTGGCCCATTCTGGCCTTCCGGAACTTCCGTTGCTGTTCTGTGCTGAAGCCTGCCTGACTGTTTGTCTACACTGTATATTAGCGGCTCCTGCTTGCTTGGGATCAGTTGTGTAAGTGGCTCGTTACAGTGCCCACATTGGATCCAGGCACTGACCATGGCGGTGGGTCTCCTGCAGCCAGAACATACTGTAGCAGACACAGCCTCTCTGTCCCCTCAATCAATCTGAGGGCAAATCCCCCTTGATGCTCAAGCTACACACCAGTATTCACCAGCGTCACCTCCTGCAGTTTAGGCAGTCAAGTTGGCACAGGGTACACTTGCACACTGTCCGCTCCTCTCTCTCTCCTTGTGCAGAGTACACTGGGGTTCCTCTGGAGCGTGGCTCCATCCCCAAGCTTCCAGACTGGCTGGCACCAACAGTTCTGAAAAGCAGACTTGTTCCAGCGCACTCTATAACCCCTTTGTTGCTAGACCAGAGTTTGCAGACACAGACTACACACTGACACTTGCAGAACTTGGAACATGCTGCTCAGCACTGACCATGCCTAAGCAACTCAAGGCAGACAGCAAAAAAAGCTCACTGTGGTTGCCACAAGCAACAGCAGACATTTCTGTGTAGATTTTACTGTGCTCAGCAGGCCCTTGCAGCACACAGTCGATTTTCCCAGCTCTAAGCAATCCACTGGGCACTTTGTAATCCATGGGTGCAATCGCCTGCCGTGGTTGCCACAGGTAACAGCACACAATACAGTTCTCACTGAATAATCAGGTCTTGACAGTAACACAAGTAGCTGTCCCAGCCGCAGTTGGGGCAACTGGGGCATATAGTATAATGCTGGTTTGGCAGCAACTCCAGCTGCTCTGCTCTACTCTAATAACCCTGACCCAATTGCAGACTCACAAATTTACAGCATGAGTCAGGGTATGGTTTGCCTGCGCTACTTCTAGCACACACTAGAGGGTGCTACAAATGTATTTTACCATAGAGCTAGCATAATTACGTGACTCAGTCATCCGCTGCACAAAAGCACGTCCACCAGGGAGGCTGGGCAGCAGTCAAATCCAATGATGGATTATATGGCATGGTAGAGTGTGCATTAGAGAACATGTGATCTAAAGAAGGGGTTTAAATGGATTACCTCTTCAGTGGGCAGGTTCTGCTACTCAGTAGAGCCCTGGGGTGCCTTCTGGGCTTGTTAGGGGTGTCACAATGCATTGCATATTTTTGAACATTGTGATGAGACAACTGATGTGAAGGTGGGAGGGAATTTAGGTCTCTGATGTGGAAGGTGGGGAACTGAGGTCTCTGATGTGAAAGAGGGGTGGAGGGCGGGTGGACTGGTGTCTCTGATGTGAAAGAGGAACAAGGACATTGGTGTGAAGGAGGGGGAGACCTAGTACTTTCTTGTGAATGGGGGGCTCTAATGTGAGGGGGGGTGCTTCTGATGTGATGGTGATACCTCATTTTTGTCTATGGTGCCTTGAGATTTTGCATACTTTTAAGGGTGCAGTGACTAAAGAAAGGTTGAGAAAAACTGCTACTCCAATCACAGGTTGGGATGGGTTCTGGGCAAAGCTATATGGCTTAACTGCACTGTAGCCCACGTGGAGGTAAGGACCTGGCATGTTGCATGGCAGGGGTACCTGGATCTCAAAACTGGCTAAAAATTATTATAAATCCTTTGGCAGGTAAAACAGGTTTCATTTTTTTTCCAGCTTGGTAGTTAGCAGATTGTCTGAATTTAAGTTGTAAGCTTATTTACCCTTTCAGCTGCATGTGTTTATAACTCACAAAGGAAAATCGCCTGTAAAAGGATTATTGAACCCAATCTATAGGCTCATTGTGCTACTGCTTTTATTATTCATCTGATTTAGAGGGATGCTGGTGAAGAGGCAGCCAGGAGGGCTGTTGAAAGAGGCAGCTGCAGCCAGGTGGGCTGGCATTTCCTGAAGAAGTGGTACTGGGATCAGTGAGCACAAGGGAGGCAGAATGAAAGGTTACATGCTGGTTTCTCTCCACATGTGATATTTTAAGGGACTATGAGCTCCTGCCTATGATGGGCTGTTACTGAACTGACAATGAGTCTTCTCAGCTCCATCAGGAGTGATTGGTCAATTTAGCAAAAAAATAAGGTTTACAAATTACAGACACAGGCTGTGTCCAGGACGCGGGAGATTAGGGAACTGAACAAGTGGCTTAGGAACTGGTGTAAGAAAAAGGGGTTCAGGTTCCTGGAGAACTGGGCTGACTTCTCAGTCGGTTACCAGCTCTTTAGTAAGGACAGGCTGCACCTTAATGGGGATGGTACAACTTTATTGGGAAGAAAGATGGCCACAAAGTTGGAGGGTCTTTTAAACTAGGTGTTGGGGGGAGGGTTTAGAGGTAGCGATAACCAGCAGTGAGCATAGAACAGAGGGGAATATTGGAGACACTAGAGAGTTTATACCCATGACATCTAATCCCGGGTTTAATGCGTTGCCAAATCAAAAACGAAGACGGGGAAATCATATGGAAAAATAAATATGCACCAATACAAAACTGAGGGGATTGTTTACAAATGCCAGGAGCCTAGTCAACAAAATGGAGGAAGTTGAGCTTCTGTTACACGAGGAGGATGTGGACTTCATGGAAATAACAGAAACTTGGTTTGACAGCTACATGACTGGCTGGCAAACATCCAGGGATATTCCTTGTATCGGAGGGACAGTTGGGTAGGAGAGGGATAGGAGTGTGTCTATACATCAGGAATGATTTACAAGTAAAAAAGCAGAACAACATCAGTGATGGGGCAAGGGGGAAGGGGAGTCCGTATGGGTGGAACTACAAAGGGTGGAAGTAAGCAGGAAATTACTAGTGGGGGTATTATACAGGTACCTTCCCTGAGGGAAGAGGTGGAGTTGGATCTCCTCTCACAGTTAGAAATGGCAGCAAGACAGGGAAATGTCATCATATTGGGGGACTTCAACTACCCCGACATTGACTGGGTGGAAGGGACTCATTAAAGGCCTGCCATTTCTTATATGTTCTACAGGACAACTTCATGTTCCAATTGGTGGATTCCCTGACTAGAAGTAATGCATTGCTAGATCTTTTAATTACAAATGATACAGATCTAAATGCAGATGTGGAAATATGGGACAACTTGGGAACTAGGGACCACAGAATCATTACATTCTGCATAAGTCATAGGAAAGGGAGGCACAAGGGGAGTACAAGAACACTAAATTTCAAAAGAGCCAACTTTTGTAAACTGTGCTCAATGCTGGGGAATATTAAGTGGGACCAAATCCTTGAAACAGGGAACACAGAGGAAAAATGGGAATGCTTTAGGAATATATTAAATAAATGTGTCACAGAGTCATTCTAAGGGATAATAAATATAGAAGAACAAAGGTTAAACCCGGGTGGCTGAACCAAAATGTACAATGTCATATTAAGGACAAAAAAATGGTATTTAAAAAGTAAAAAGCGGGGGGGGGGGGGTCATTGTCGGAATTCCAACAATATAAGGAATGCAATGTGAGGAGAAATAATGCAATCAGGGCAGCTTAAAAAAGATTGAGAGACAAATTTTAAATTTGAAGGAGAGTAAAAATAATCCCAAGATTTTTTTTGAATATATACTAAGAAGGTGAGGTCGGAACACATAGGCCCCATAAAGGACAGGGAAGGGAAGATGGTTACAGATGACAAGGAGAAGGCAGCTGTGCTAAATGCTTTTTTTTTCCTTGATCTTCACACAGGAAATGGAGGGGTATACTGACCACAACAGTATTGTTAGGATCATCCCTTGTGGCTAACAGAGGCCGGAGTCGGGAAAGGATTAGAGAAGCTTAACATTAATAAGTCACCAGGCCCAAATGGCCTACAAATGAGAATCCTTAAAGAACACAGTCGGGTTATAACCAGACAGCTATTCCTAATCTTCATGGATAGCATACTGACAGGATTGGTACCAGCTGATTGGAGAAAGGCCCACGTGGTACCAATATTCAAAAAAGGGCAGAGATCTATTATTGGGAACTATAGGCCTGTCAGTCTAACGTTGGTAGTTTGTAAAAAATTTGAAGGGATGATAAGGGATCATATCCAAGAATTTGCTGACGAAAACAGTATCATTAGCAGTAATCAGCACGGGTTTACAAAAGGTCGCTCTTGCCAAATAAACCTATTAACCTTCTTAGGTTAGTGAGGAAGTGAGCTGCCATCTGGTCAAAGGTAGGCCGGTGGATGTGGCATATCTGGATTTTGCAAAAGCATTTGATACAGTTCCCCATAAGCACTTAATTTACAAGCTGAGGTCTGTAGGCATGGATCATAAAGTTTGTTCTTGGATATGGGGTCATGTCCAAAGGGTTGTGATAAATACCATATACTCAGAATGGTCTAGAATGGTTAGTGGGGTACCCCAAGGCACTGTCCTGGGACCAATTCTGTTTAATTTATTTATAAATGATATAGAGGTTGGGATAAATAGATTGATCTCAGTGTTTGCTGACGACAAATATTTGCAGGGCAAAAACAACACAGCAGGATATAGAAAACTTACAAGAGGACCTGAATAAATTAATGGAGTGGGCTAATGCATGGCAAACTAAGTTTTTTTTTTAACAAGAAAATGGCAAACTAAGTTTAACATTGAAAAATGTAAGGTAATGCATTTGGGGGTAAAAATATAAATGCAAGTTACTCATTAGGGGGATAACCCCTAGGGGCTTCTAGGATGGAGAAGGATCTAGGGGTCCTAGTTGAAGACAGACTGAGCAATAGCCTACAGTGTCAAGCTGCAGCTACCAAAGCCAGCAGAATATTAGCATGCATTAAAAAGGGAATTTACTCCAGAAATAAAACTATAATCCTGCCACTTTATAAGACTCTGGTTCGGCCGCAGCAGAGTATTCCATCCAGTTCTGGTCACCAATCCTCAGAAGGGATGTGCTGGAGCTAGAGAGTATCCAGAGAATGGCAATGAAATTAATATGGGGACTGGGGGACCTTAATTATGAGGAAGGACTGCAAGCGCTAAATTTATTCTCCCTGGAGAAGATACGCTTGAGAGGAGATATGATCGCAATATACAATTATCTCAACGGTGATCCCAGTGTAAGTATGAAACTTTTCAGTCCCAGGAGTGTAAGAGGACACGTGTCACACGATGAGACTGGAAGAGAAGCGATTTAACTTTAGGCTGCGAAGGGGTTTTTTCACTGTCAGGGCGGTACGGATGTGGAACTCCTTTCCACAATCGGTGGTGTCGGCAGGAAGTATGGATAGTTTTAAAAGACTCTTGGACGGGCATCTTAGCGAAAACAATATACGGGGATATGGGAAATGAAAAAAACACACACACCTACACAGGTTGAACTGGATGGACTTTTGTCTTTATTCAACCTTACCAACTATGTAACTATATGTAACTATGTAACCAGCATTCGTTACCATTCTTTACCATTCTATACCAGTCTATTCTTTATTCTTTCTTTTGCTATTTTCACTGCGGCTTTCTCTCCCCCTTCCCCCTACTTTCCTTCCCACCCCCTCCCACCTCTTCTTAGAAAAAATGTTCTTTTTATGATTGCATTATCAGATTGACAGTATACATTTTCGAGCTACTCAGTCCCTTAGACCCAGGTCCCGAAATTTCATTGCATTAGCTGCAATCATTGAGTGTTAACGACCCTGAGAGTCTTCGGAAAGCATAAATACTTTCATACTTTGTATATGTTCATACTATGCCTGTTTTTTTGTTAATTTGTTAATCGGTTATGTATACTTTGTTTATAATAACTGCTCAATAAACAAAAATTAAACAAAAAAAAACTATGTAACCAGCAGAAGCTATGTATTAAAATGGAGCAAAGTGTGTGCAGGAGGAAAGCTGAAGAGGAGTATGTATATAGGACATTGTCCCTGAAGATCTTGTCGAAGTCAAGTGGGCATCCCATAACTCCCTGTCCCCATCCAAGTTGTTAAACCCACAGCAAAACCAAGCTACAGACTTTTTTTGACTTTTAAGTGCCTGTGAAATTCGCTGTGCTTGGCTGAGCAGGAGCAAGGAATCCCTGTTCATCTGCAGCTCCTACGTGGGGTGTGCTACACATTTAAAGTTCAACTCCAAACAATTTACAACGGAATGTAGACATTAAACCTGACAGAAATTCTAACCTCTCTCTACTAATAGTAAAAAGAAGACTTGACTGGAGTTGGGCTTTATGAATATAATGACTAACTAAATTAAAATAGGTTTTATATAATTTGGAGTTCAGCTTTAAACGGTGTCCTTTGTGAATTGAAATTCCTCTCAAGCAAAGAATGCAGCTATGATGAATAGGCATCGGAGCTCATTCTCGTGTGGGAAGTAATGAGATTTGATAAGTAAATGCTCTTTAGTCGGTAGCAACCCAATACTTTTAGAAAGTAACTTCTATGACAGGTGCAGTATGACTGCAATACCACACTGTTTCTGGCTAGCTTTATATGCAGATGTGCATAGACTGTCACATGTCCACAGCTGAAGATTCCTCTGGATAAAAATACCACATGACAGGAGAGATGTGAGGCCCAGGCTTGCAAAAGTCTTTGAAGAGGCAACTTCAAACAATTCAAGTGGTGATTCCCATTTTTCATGCAGAATATAGCTATTGCACAAGGGATTTAAGCCCTTGTTGGATTAAACAAGAGCTATCTTGCAAGAAATCAGCTGGATTTCCATATAGTCCTCTTTATAAGTTTTCACTATATTTTCTTACCCCTGCAGGCTTCATACACAAGTCTTATGCCTAATCCTTTCAGAGTGTATGTTTATTAAATGACCACTAAACGTAAGTTGCATGTTGGTTTGTGAAAAATAGTTTATGTACCATAAATGGATATTTATCAATATTACATTTATTTAAAAGAAAGATAAAGAGGAGAGAGATATTTTACCTCTAGGTTTAGCTAACATATAAAAAACAAAAGTAGTTGCGCTAAAGTGTAAAGTACATATATAAAGGTCTAATTTTTCAGAGGCAGCTGCACTTACTAAATTTCCACACATAAAATATAAACCGTAATTAACCAATTGTGTTGTGTTGCCAGCAAATAAAACAAATACAATAAATACATCAATTGCCACTTCTCGCCTTACAACTCCTCTCTCCAGATCTTCCATTGAGGAGATGGACTGCAGCGGGCATTTGTAAAATCAGAGACCTTTTCTACCCCATGGACCCAAATCCTTCAAACAATTTTCAGACAGCACCTCCTCATACATCATATACACAACCGCTAACGGCACATGCTCCATGTGTCATACGAGTCTCCTATACTCTCCTTTTCACACATTGATCTCGGATCCCCTTAAAAATCCCCTCTCCGGCAATGCCTCTTAGGGTACTTTCATGGAATGTGAAGGGTCTCCGCTCTCCTCACAAGAGAATGAAGATCCTTCGACATCTTAAACGGCTAAAAACCGACATAGCGCTACTCCAAGAAACCCACCTTCATGCATCTGACTTCCACCGAATGCAGAAACTGTGGGTGGGAACAGTCTTGGGCTCAGAAGCAGTGGGGCGCAAAGCCGGTGTCCTTTTACTGATCCACAGAAACCTCCCATGCACCGTTCTCTCCACTGACACAGACGACCAGGGACGCTTTATTTCAGTCCGGATTAGAATTGGCTCAAAAGAGATAACAGTTTCAAACGTTTATGCCCCTAATAACCCAACAAAGTCCTTCTATTGCCACCTCTCCTCACTTCTCCTTACCCCTTCCCATTTGCCTCACCTGATTGGAGGAGACTTCAATGATATCATGCATCTGGGCAGATGACAGATCAGCACTAAAACCACCAGTAGCAACTCCCTCACCATCCACCCCCACCTTATTTGCATCAACCATGGACTCCTTATGACTCTCAGACTTGTGGCGCTTATCTCATCCAACAGACAGGGCTTTCACCTTTTACTCCAACCCCCACAAGACCCTGACCAGAATTGACTATTTTTTTGGTTCTGACAACCTCATTCCCTATATTTCCGACACCGGGATAGAAGACATTGCCATCTCTGATCATGCCCCAATATCGCTCACCCTTGACCAGCTAGATCTCCCACCTCATCCCAACCTCTGGCGCTTTCCCTCTTTCCTACACAACAACACCGATTTCCAAA
Source organism: Lithobates sylvaticus (assembly GCA_028564925.1). Taxonomy (NCBI): domain Eukaryota; kingdom Metazoa; phylum Chordata; class Amphibia; order Anura; family Ranidae; genus Lithobates; species Lithobates sylvaticus. The sequence goes on from CM053026.1 coordinate 541,874,740, forward strand.
ATTACATTACTTGCTCCTGGGAAGAATTCTCTTCAGCTAATGCCATACACTCCAATGAACCAAACCTCCTTTGGGATGCTGGCAAAGCTTTCCTGAGGGGCAGGATCATTTCGTACGCCACTACTTTTAAAAAAACAGCACTATCCAAATTCAAGTTAGCCAGTACTAGACTACACAGTGCGCAACTCAAACTTGCCACCTCCAACACCTCCACCGACAGGGACGAATGGACTGCAGCCAAAGCCTCTTTTGACGCTTGGGCAAATACCCTCGAACTTACAAAAAAAGCTCATCTAGATGCTACCTTCCACAAATTTGGGAACAAATCCGGGAAATTACTCTCTAGGCTCTGCAAGGGACCCTTCCGACCGACTCATATCACCTCCCTCCGTGACCACCAGGGGAAAGTTCATTCCACCCCTCCTGATATTAATAAAGCCATGCTGAGATTCTACACGGCTCTATATGGCCCAGACCCTATAGACAAAAACGCCGCACGCTCCTTCTTAGACAAGTTACACCTCCCTACCATCTCCCCTGTCCAGCTCGAATTCCTTAATGCCCCCATAACGACACACGAAATAACATTAGCCATTAGGAATTTACGGCCCTCGAAAGCCCCTGGCCCCGACGGCTTCACTAGTGAGTTCTACAAAACACTACCAGACATAACGACACCTATGCTTCATTCAGTATTTTCGGACATCTGGGCTGGTGGCGCATACCTCCCCACGGGCAATCAAGCAATTATAAAGCTTCTCTCCAAAAAAGGCAAAGACCCCTTAGAACCAGGTTCCTACAGGCCCATCTCTCTACTTAACGTAGATGTCAAAATCCTATCCAAAATTGTGGCCTCCAGATTAGCTATAATCCTCCCCGACCTCATCCACCCTGCCCAATCCGGTTTTGTAAAAGGACGTACGGCCACCCTAAACATCCGAAAGGTGCTACTAGCCCTCGAACAAGCCAAACTAGATCCCAAAGGCGACTATGCCATAATTACCCTAGACGCTGAAAAAGCCTTCGACAATGTAAACTTCGACTGGCTAGAAATGTCACTTTCCACAATGGGATTTAGCGGCCCTTTCTGTCACCTCATTAAGTCAATGTATGCGTCGCCCTCAGCCAAATTAGTTGCAGCTGGTATTCTCTCAGAAGAATTCCGCCTTCACAAGGGCACTAGGCAGGGGTGCCCTCTGTCCCCCCTGCTATTCAACATTGCGTTAGAACCCCTCTCTAGATTCCTGACCCTCAACGCCCCCATTCGAGGCATCACGGTAGGCTCCACGGAACTACGTACATCACTCTTCGCAGATGATGTCCTCATCTTCACGTCCAACCCCCCAGCCGACATGTTGACAATTAAAAGCATCTTTGACGACTTCAGAAGCTGCTTGGGTCTCCGCATAAATTATTCTAAAAGTCAAATTCTCCCAATTGGCGGTAAACCTACACCCCCTTGGTCAAATAGCTCTCTCTTTCAGGTAGCCACATCACACATCACATACCTGGGAATCAAGATAGGGAAACTGCCCTCATCTCTTTACCATCTTAATTACCCCCCTCTATTTAGCAAAATCTCACAGGAACTGTCCAACTGGATGGATCTCCCCCTTTCGCTCTTGGGCAGGTGCCACCTTGTCAAAATGATCAGCTTTGCCAGACTACTGTATCCTATGCAAACTATCCCCCTATTGCTGAAACACAGAGATATTTCAACTCTCAATTCAAAAATCTCCAATTTTCTCTGGCATGACAAAAGACCACGCATTGCTTTCAGAAAACTGCACCTACCCAGGAACGAGGGCGGTATTAGCTTACCACATATACGGTTATAAAATCTCGCATGCTTAATAAGGACTAGTCTAGACTGGATAGCTCAACAATCCCGACACTCAAACTTTGCACTGGAGACTGCAATGGCTCACCCTTACTCATTAGTGGCCCTCCTACACTGCAGATGGAAAACTATTTCCCCCCCCCCCCTTGCAACACAATCTCCTGTTGCGCGATACGGCCTTGGCTTGGAGAGAGATTAGAAAAATCCTTAAACTCCCCTCCCACTTCTCCCCACACCTACCCATCCAAGGCAACCCTGGTTTCACCCCCGGTACGCACTGCAAACCTTTTGATATATGGCAGAAGCATGGCCTGTCAAAATTTGCTGCACTCTGCGACCCAAAAACCGGAAAGATTCTTCCATTTTCAGAGGTTTCCACCCGATTCTCCCTACCTCCCTCTCATAGGTTTCACTACAATCAATGTGTCAGCTTTATCACTAACACATGCAAGACAGAATCTCTAAGGTTTAAAACGTTGGTCAGTCTACGATCGCTGACATCTACAAACCTCTCTTACTCGAATCTTCACCACCTCCTACCTCTACTTCCATTGCTGATAAAAACATTTTGAAAAAAAAAAAAATGTTTACGTTTATCTAGGAATCTGCCACGTGTTATCTTCAGTATCTCCAACCTTCAACACAATGACAAAAGACATACTCATATTCTATACCTCGCCAACACCAGGCACCAAAGGGATCGCCTATATTTACAACCTCTTGTCTCGACCAGACCCAATTAGGAAACCTTCATCTGTGCTCTTCTGGGAAACAGCCCTTCGAATGGACACCTCTCTCAACTGTTGGTACAGAGCCCTACGTTCCCCTATCCTTTTCTCTAGGAATGTCTCATCCCATTCCCCAAAATGCTGGAGGAACTGCAGTGCTGATGGCACCACACTTCATATCTGGTGGGCCTGCTCCCACATAGTTCCATTTTGGAGATGTATTTCTAATCTTCTAAATGATCTCACCAAGGTTTTATGTGTGCTGAATCCTCAGGCGGCTCTCTTTGGTCTAGGTCTATCTTCCTGGCCACCTAAAGGTCACGCTATCGTTACTAATGTCCTAATCGCAGCAGGCTTAAATATAGCATGCTCCTGGAAAACCCTACTCCTCCATCTCTCTCTGCTGTTATCTCCATCCCTCTCTGGTGTTATCAATTAACGACCGCTGCCACATGGAATTCCTCTTTGCCAAAACATATTTAACGATGGACAAATTCTCCAAACTCTGGCTCCCCTGGTTACATGATGTCAGAAGTATCCCACTTACTATTTTATACAATTTTGGTGTCCTATTTGATATATGTAACTGCTCTTCTCATATTGAGTTGGCCAACTATGTTCCCAGACCAGATAGAGCCATTGTCTACACTGTACTTGCCTGGACCCATAATAATCTATGGTATTCTACATCTACTTAAATTTCCCGCTAACTACCCTTCATCTACCTTCTCCCCTCTGTCCCCCTTCCTCTGAGACATCTCTTCTCTCTTGAGGAGACGGGTCTCTATTGAGCTGTTTTTCTATTCACTTTAGTATCGTAGCTTTGCAATTTCTTCAATTTATATTTTGCTGTTATGTGGTATCTTGTTCAGTTTGTATACTTTGGAACAGATTTTTCACAATAAACATATGAAAATGAAATAAATAAATAAATAAATAATAAAAGCACAAAATTCATAAGAAATCTACAAAATTCATATAGGTCTAAGTCACAAATAAAAAAACTGCAAAGAAGATTAATAATGAAAACATAAAATTCATAAAGGATCCACAAAAAACAATATTAGTGTTCAAGAAACCAATGTAATAAAAAGTCCCAGGTAATTAAAAAGTGCTGTGTGCAAAAGTCCATAAACCACAGGAAAAAGACGTATAAATACAGCAACCCAAATCTTCCCACAGCAGTGACGTTATCATTCCCCACAGCAGTGACTTCATCATGCCCACTGAGACGCTGATCGAGTAATACTGTAATTAAAATGCCGCTATACCTTTTATGTTTGTGAGTATATTTTTTAAAGAAATTGAGCGTGTCAATTTTATAACAAAAAAAAGTTAACTTTACACTCTCAATCACGAAAAGGATTTTTTTTTATAAAGTAAATGCTGTAAACTACTTGAGTAATAGTGACTAATTAACATCCTGCACTCTCATGCCTTAGATCAGCTCCAATTTCTGTACCTCCAGTCCTTGAATCAGCCCCAATTCCTGCCCCACCTATGTACCCCCTGCACATCTGCCACACCTCTGTACCCCCTGCACATCTACCCCACCACTGTATCATCTGCACATCTGCTCCACTGCTGTACCCCAATGCTCTTCTGTCTCACCTCTGTAACCCCCTTTCTCATCTGCCCCACCACTGTATATCCCTGCACATCTGCTCCACTGTTGTACCCCCATGCTCTTCTGTCTCACCTCTGCAACCCCCTTTCTCATCTGCCCCACCACTGTATATCCCTGCACATCTGCTCCACTGCTGTACCCCCATGCGCTTCTATCTCACCTCTGTAACCCCCTTTCTCATCTGCCCCACCACTGTTTCCCCTGCTCTTCTGCTCTACCACTGTAACCCCCTGTTCATCTGTCCCACCAATATACCTCCTTTCTCCTCTTCCCCACCACTGTACCCCCTGCACATCTGCCTCACCTCTGTACCACCCTGCTCTTCTGCCCCACCTCTGTACCAACCTGCTCTTCTGCCCCATCACTGTACCCCCTGCTCTTCTGCCCCACCTCTGTACCCCCCTGCTCTTCTGCCCCAACTCGGTACCCTCCTGCTCTTCTGTCCCACCTTTGTACCCCCTGCTCTTCTGCCCCACCACTGTAACCCCCTGCTCATCTGTCCCACTAATGCACCTCCCTTTCACATCCTCCCCAACACTGAACCCCCCTGCTGACCTTTTCCACCACTGTAACCCCCTTCTCATCTGGCACAACACAACCCTCCTGCTCATCTTTCCCACTACTGTAACCCCCTGCTCATCTGCCCTATCACTGTACTGTACTGTGCATTTCTGTCTCACCGCTGAACCCCCTTCTCATCTCTCCCACCACTGTACCTCCAGCTCTTCTGCCAAACCATTGTACCCCTCTGAACATCTGTCCCACCAATGTACCCCATTCTTCTGTCCCACCGCTGAACCCTTCTCATGGCTCCCAACACTGTAACCCCCTTTCTCATTTTCCCCACCACACCACTGTACCTCCTGCACATCTGTCACACCTCTGTACCCCACCTGCTCTTCTGCTCCACCTCTGTAACCCCCTGCTCATCTGTACCATCACTATAACCCCCTTCTCATTTGGCCCATCACTGAACTCCCTTCTCCTCTGTCCCATCATTGTAACCCGCTTGCTCTTCTGTCCCACCGCTGAACCTCCTTCTCATCTCTTCCACCACTGTACCCCCTGCACATCTGCCCCAACATCGTACCCTCCTGCTCTTCTGTTCCACCGCTAAACCCCCCGCTTATCTGCCCCACCGCTGTACCCTTCTATTCATCTGCTCCACCACTGTACCCTCTTCACATCTATGATATGCGCAAAATGCAGAGTGGTGCAAGGAAGCAGAAATGAGACACCTCTACCTGTCCTGGCACACTCATCCCCACTAATCAACCTTTTTCATCCAGCCCACCTGCTTGTATGTGATATATGTCACATACAAGCATCTGGAATGGATGCGCAATGATGAGCTCAGGTCAGGGGCATTTTCTGAAAGCAGTGGGCCTGTATGCAAGATTGGGCCTTCGCAGCTGAGAAAAAGTGTGGTGTTGAGTGCTGCAGCAAAAGCGGGTATGATTTTCATTGCACTGAATACTGGCTGTGGATTAAAGGGACACAGAGTGCAGGGGTTCAGTAGTAAGTGATGCAAAGTTCAGGTTCTGAGGTTGGTAGTATTAGATGATGCAGAGCTGAGGGGTCAGTAGTAAGTGACACATACACACACACACACACACACACACACACACGCACATATATATATATATATATATATATTTTATATATATATATATTTTAACAATGTTCCCAGAAGCTCAACAGTATTTCCACAAACTGTCATCTGATTTTGGTTTTATAAATCACAGTGAAATCCCTTCTGTCTGAGATTGGTAGTGGCAACCAAGTGAGTCATCTTCCTCCAGATGGTGGGCATGGCTAGATCCATCACAAGAGCTGACGATCGCAGCTACAACAAAGTTAGATAACCAATCAATGTTTCCCATTGTTTACAATGTGTGGTGGCACAGTCCCTTCCCCCCCAGTGCAGGTGCGGCATGGGGAATTTTGAGATTGGAATGCATTAGCGTCTCACGGACACTTCCCTGCGCTGCTCTGTTGTTGGGGAGGGAGTCGGGTGCTGGCAAAAGAGCTTTGCGTGCCGGGGGTTGCCTACTCCTGGTTTACACAAACAGACCTTCTAAGTTACACAAGTTGTTTTCAATAGAACATTTTTAATTACAGATTATTAAAAACACACCCAACTTTAAAGGAAGACTGTTAGGCAAAATATTGCATCTTGATAGCTGCATGTAAATAATATATATAAAATGGTATATTCATAATTTACATTTTTATTTCACGTGCTTTTATTTATACTGGATATTATAAAGATATTTTAGATCTCATTTATAAAATGCAGGTTATGGAGTAGAGTACGACCTTTGACAGGTGATTTAATCAGACTCTCGTCCTCACAGCACTTTTTTTCATATGTACAGTATGAAGTTTTCTTTGGATACATTTGTAAAGGATACCGCTGTAATGTATAATGCGTCATTTTTCTTTCAAAGCAGGAATGTAGTAAGGCTCTACTGCTGCTTTATAAAGATACCCCATAGTTTGTCTTCTTTGAAGAAAATGTTACTGCCGCAGCACTATTGACAGTGTTATCTTTTGTTCCAACTCCTGTGTTTGGTCGGCTCCTGACTACTTATACATTGCCATCATGCAGTTATTGAGAATTCCACTCAGGGAAACATCAATAAACTTAAACAACATCCGGACATGTCCATTTGCATCCTTCCATGAATTGTACAAGCGAATTGCAGTTTGCAAATCAGCACCCCATAGTAGCTAAAGAAAGCTCTCAAGTTGTAAAATCAGGTGAGGATGGAACTACTTATTTTGAATTGCTAGTTTGTTGCATGGAACCCACAGAACAGCTACTGTCTAAGGCTAGGGCTTAATTTCCCCAGTCCAGTTTAATATTTTACACCTTTAGGCTGGGTTTACACTATTGCGAATTGGATGGGTTTTTCCGCATCCAATTCGCAATAGCAGGAGATTTTGACCTTCTGTCTACGGAGCCGGTTCATATATCTCCACTGCGGCTCCAGTGTGAATTTGCACAGGGGTCCTGTGCGCCTTTTGGTCTGTTTCAGGTCCGAATTCAGACCTTAAACTGTGAACGGGGACGCACTGGACCCCCTGCTGTGAGCTGAATGTGAAGATACTGTGAACCCAGCCTTAAACCTCCTCTTCAGGATGCTGTATTTACACAAACTCCCAGCTGTCATTTTGACAGCTAAAAATTTTCCAGCAAATACGGGGTGGGTGTGTCAGTGGGGGAGAAGGACAGATCATGTTTTAATCATTTGTGGTGTGCTGCACATGCCCAAAAAACTTGGATGTACACAGGACATGTATAGCACACTGCAACTGGTTAAAACATATTTTTCTAGTCTATCTTCAGATAGAACATTCAAATGTTTTTAGATTATCATTGTTGTTCCTACCCCCACTCATTTAGTTCACTTATTGTTGTGTCACTAGAACAGTGAAAGGAAATTATCCAAAGGACACCCAAAAAGTTATAAAATACTTTCTTTAGTGCAGGTGGAAAAGGAACCAGGTTTTTGCTACCATATTAAAATAAAAAATAAGATTATTTTTCTTGGAGAACATTGATGGATACAGTATTGTAAAACAGTCTATAACAAGTGGTTCTGCTGCTACCTTTATAATGGTTTGGAAAACTGTTAAGCCAGCCCATACATAACCCCACTTCTAACATTCATCCCTTAGTTTTGTGAGGAAGCAGTACATAAGGAACTTAACATAGATGGATGAGAACAATAGATTAACAAAGTAGCAGAAGAATTGTCTGGGGAAACCATATACTGTATATTTGGACAGTCATGAGCAGAGTCCATCACAGAGTAATAAGGGTTAGGAATCGGTTACAGAACACCAGGAATCAGATACCAGTAAGGCTACTGATATCCCACCAAGAAAAAGAATTGTGGAATAATAGTGATTTGTTGACCTTCAGAGAGGAAAATATGTATTAGATGTTGCTTTACAAAGGAGGACACATCCTCAGGATATGGACTCCCAATGCTCATATGAGAAGGATTTCAACTGGGATAGATGAAGATGGACTACTTAGAAGCAAACTGTAGTAGTATTATTTCCAGAGTGATGAGTGGACCACAGTATTAGGAAAAAACATACAATATCATTGGTAACCCTGAAAAAAAGGGGTTACCTCCCCCTCCAAATCGGTTCACAAAATTATCTCCCTTAACTCCCTAGTAGCCCACTCTCTTATTCTGTGGAACCGATACAAACATAAACTAGACCTAGCATCGCCTGCACCCCGAGGCTCCTCCTTTATAGGAGACCCCTTATTCACCTTAGCTTTTGAAAACCTCGAAGGTTTCTCCTGGTGGATCTCTAACTCTATGGTCACATTGGCTGACTTGCAGATTGGTAACTCCTTTGCTTCATTCGACCTTCTACGTACACAAAAACAGATTCCATTAAGGGAACATTTCCGTTATTTGCAAATTAGACATTTCTACATCTCCCACTTTGCTCTCTCCCCAACCTCCCCCCCTACTACTTTTGAACAGATTTTCCGTGACTCCCCCAGGGGAAAAGGCCTTATTGCTACCCTCTATAAATCAGCTCTAACTGCAGCATTCCCCGGGGATGTTCCATATAAACGTAAATGGGAGGCTGACTGCAATGAACACTTTGACTCGGACGACTTTGACACAATGCTAAATAACTTACGCAAAGCTTCTAAATCCTTGGCTGTCAGAGAAACGGCATACAAGGTATTAACCAGATGGTATTACACTCCATCCAGACTTCACTCCATCTTCCCCGGGGCCTCTGGTCTATGCTTCAGGGGATGTCAACTTCCTGGTACCTTTATGCACATACTTTGGGACTGTGATCAGCTCTCCCCTATTTGGAACACAGTGATGGCTATAGCATCAGCAATATCAGGTACACCTATACAACTTACAACCTCCATGTGCCTTCTTGGAGCATCTATCCCAGGTATACTCCATTCTGAAGAATGTCTTATCCACACTATTTGCTTAGCCACTCTATGGGCCATTGCCCTACACTGGAAATCCCCTACGGTCCCCCTATCCTCCATTCTCCACAGAATAGATTCCATTATGCTAATGGAAAGGATCTTATATACACTGGGTGATAAGATGCACTTATTCGATCAAAGATGGAAACCCTGGAACTCTCATAGACATATCCTGTTGCCACAAAACTAAACACCGATATGGGTTACCAAGCTGCTTTAGGCCATGGTACGCTGCTATACCCTCCCCCCCAAATCTAACGTGTAAAGCTATGTCAACTATTGATGGTCTGTTTTTTGCTAAATCTCCTCTCGGATGCTTCAAGATTCATTTTTATGTTTTTCTTTTTGTCACTGTATTGACTTTAACCACCTTGCGACCGCCGGCTGTCAATTGACGGCCAGGCGGCGCAGCTCTCAGCGCGGGAGGGCGTCATATGATGTCCTCCCCTTCAGTGCACTCCAGGAAGCGCGCGCCGCCGGGAGTGCGTGAGCGTGCTCGCCGTGTCACTGGGCACCTGATGCGCGTGCCCAGCGGCCGCGATGTCCGCTGGGCACCCGTGATTGCCCGGGAACACAGCGGGACCGTGGATCTGTGTGTGTAAATACACAGATCAACGGTCCTGTCAGGGGAGAGGAGCCGATATTGTGTTCTCTGTACAGAGAAACACTGATCGGTCTCCTCCCCTTGTGAGTCCCCTCCCCCCACAGTAAGAATCACCCCCAGGGAACATAATTAACCCCTCCCCGCCCCTAGTGGTTAACCCCTTCACTGCCAGTGTCATTTATACAGGAATCAATGCATTTAAATAGCATTGATTTCTGTATAAATGACAATGGTGCCAAAAATGTGTCAAAAATGTCCGATGTGTCCGCCATAATGTCGCAGTCACAATAAAAATCGCAGATCGCCGCCATTACTAGTAAAAAAAAAAATATTAATAAAAATGCTATAAAACTATCCCCTATTTTATAAACGCTATAACTTTTGCGCAAACTAATCAATAATCGCTAATTGCGATTTTTTTTAACAAAAATATGTAAAAGAATACGTATTGGCCTAAACTGAGGAAAAAAAAATGTTTTTTTATATATTTGTTGGGGATATTTAGTATAGCAAAAAGTAAAAAATATTGTTTTTTTTTTAAATTTGTCGCTCTTCTTTTGTTTATTGCGCAAAAAAATAAAAAACGCAGGGGCGATCAAATACCACCAAAAGAAAGCTCTATTTGTGGGGAAAAAAGGATAACAATTTAATTTGGGTACAGTGTTGTATGACTACGCAATTGTCATTCAAAGTGCGACAGCGCTGAAAGCTGAAAAATGGCTTGGTCAGGAAGGGGGTGACAATGCACTGTACTGTGGTGGTTAATAAATATACTTCAACATTTATTATATGTTACACATACTGTCAAATGACTGTATTACTTAATTTTTTCTCAATAAAAAATGTTTGTAATAGAAAAAAGGGGTTACCAGATTATCTTATAGAATCCCACCAGAGGGCAATGGTATTGGATGTAATGTATCTAAGAAGTAAAAAATGTGCACCCTATTGCAGGAACTGTTATGCGGCGTACACATGGTCGGAATTTCCGATGAAAACAGTCCGATGGGAGCTTTTCATCGGATTTTCCGACCGTGTGTATGCCCAACAGTCTTTTTCTGTCGGAATTTGGATTGAGAACCTGTTCTCAATTTTTCCGCCAGAAAACCTTTCTATCGGATTTTCCGATCGTGTGTATGCAATTCCGACACGCAAAATTCTGATGCATGCTCGGAAACAATTTGACGCATGCTCGGAAGCATTAAACTTCCCTTTTATAGTGCTGTCGAACGTGTTTTATGCCGCTGTGTTATTGACCGTCGGAGTTTGGTGTGATCGTGTGTAGGCAACACAGCTTGAGCGGAATTCCGTCGGAAAAACCGTCAGAGTTTTTTCCGACGAGAATTTCGATCGTGTGTATGCGGCATTAGTGTGTATAATACTGATGGTTGTTTGTGAAAAAGGTAGAGAATTGCCCTGAGGGAAATAAAGAGTAGAAGACAGCAGAGACACCATGGTGTTCTGTGCTATGAAAAATGTACAAAATGTATAATTTGGTGGAATCCTTGGGCTGCTTTAAAAGTAGGCTCTTTAGGAGAAGGCTGTGGAGGCTTTGAATCCGAATCAAGAGATAGTAATAATAACCTCAGGCACGCTACGGAGCAAAGGTACAGTAGTGGATTTAGATGCAGCACGTAGCAAAGTGCAGTAAAACCCTTAGAAGTAGATTTTTGAATCAAGCGTATACAGACGACAAATCTGAAGTGGATATCTTGCACAGGGCCGCTGATAGGCCAGTACAACTGGCCCTGTTGTACCGGGCCAGGCCAGCAGGGGGCCCGGGCAACCTGAACAGAGAACGTATGAATGCAGAAAAAAAAAAATTCCTCCAACCATGACCGATCATCAACCTCCAACACCAGAACCCAATTTTTTGATAACTTCATACTAGTGTTCTTGTGGGTGGCAGGGAGGGACTATTTCTTCTATTTCGGGTGCATCATGTACATGTCTCTTGTTTGTGACACTGATTGACACTCCAGGCAGCAGCAGCAGGATCAGAGAAGGAGTGGCTTGTGGGGCCCAGCTAACACAGGTGTGTGCTTGCTTGGGGGGTAGGGGGTGATTCAAGATCTACTATATCACTGTATCTGTCTGCCGCAGCATCTATACATTATGGCATGGGTGGCACTGTCTGCAGCACATTATGGCATTGGCAGCATGGGTGGCACTGTCTCTGCAGGCATAATGCATGTGCTGCCTGCAGACAGTGCCACCCATGCCGCCAATGCCATAATATGCTGCAGACAGTGCAGCCAATGCCATAATGTTCTGCAGACAGTGCCACCCATGCCGTCAATGCCATAATGTGCTGCAGACAGTGCCGCCAATGCCATAATGTTCTGCAGACAGTGCCACCTATGCCATAATGTGCTGCAGACAGTGCCACCCATGCTGGACATTGACATGTCCCGCTGCCAAGTCGCTGATCGCCACCATTACTAGTAAAAATAAAGAATACATAAATACATCCCATAGTTTGTAGACGCGATAACTTTTGCGCAAACCAATATACACTTTTTGGGATTTTTTTTTTACCGAAAATGTTGCAGAATACATATTGGCCCAAACTATTGAAGAAATTCTATTTTGTAAATGTTTTTTTTAATTGGATATAGACACTTGTAGACAAACCTGCACTTTGTTTCAAGGCAGGGTCTTGGGAGGGGCCAGGGGTGGGTCTGAAGGAGGGACCATGGGTGGGCCTGAAGGGGGCCCATCAGAAAGGCTGTACGGGGCCCCATGATTTCTATCAGTGGCCCTGATCTTGCAGCTGTATGTAAGTGTTGAGACTCAATTTGCAATAGGGGTCCCTGTATCTTGCTTGTAAACTGGTATAGCCAAGTGCCAAAAAAAAAACAAACATTCCAGACAAAACTCTGATGCAAGAAAAACAGGGGGGTTATGCAAACAGTTGTGGATAAAGTGGCATGGTTCAGGCCAGACGCTGTACACACTTACTAAATGTGTGTGAAAAGATTGGGTCACACAGGGTTAATTGTACCAGTGTTATAGAATAGGAAAATGATATTCAGCTATCCAACACAGTACACTGAGTTGTGGATACAGCTATGATAGCGAGCTAAAGGAGGGAAGATCCCAGACCATTACTGATCTGGGTAAAGCACCACAATGCCTCTAGAGCTCAGTGCCCTATGGACAGATTCCAGGCTATTCCTGAGATCTTCGTTTCCCAATGGGGTCCCAGTAAGCCTCCAAGGTACTGTATCCTCAAGGATTATCTTTACTTAATAGCTGCCAATTGAACAGACAGTTGACCGCAGAAGCAGCTTGTAGATTAAACATGAATCAGCAAAGGCTCAAATGGCCATCCATCAAAAATCTATTTGAAAAAATGAACAGAAAAAACAGGTGGTAGCCCTGTGACTTGTAAGAAGGAATGTTAGATGCTGTAGAAAAACCAAGAACTCTGACACATTTTGGGAAAAGGTAAAAAAAAGAACTGGTTCCTCACATAAGAAACACTGAAGAAAAAAGCAAAATAACCACTTAGCAGAGTGGAAGGAGAGGATGGAATCCCACAGAAAGACCACCCTGTGAGGAACGAAGATGGGGTCAGTTCACAAGGGAATCGTGGCAGGCAGCCATAGATGACAATCCTGACTCAATCCATAAGGTGACTTGTAATTGTTTGACATGCCTTCAAAACAGCAACTAGGGAGAGAGAATGACATGAAGGCAATAAGTAGGTAAGAAGGACTGGTTTCCAGGATACTTTATCCCCAGGCAAAAAACAGGGAGAGCGAAGACAGAACTACAGCTGCCAGGGGCAATGGAGAGAAGAAAGTTATGTTCTTACTGAGGCCCTGTTAAGGGAGTAACCCCTTGAGCCCAATGTGGTGCTCTTCATGTGCAAAAGCACTTGACGAAGGCTCCAAGTTGCAACGAGCAACAAAGGGGAGCAACTTATTGCAAAAGAGGGTGCACATGGAGTGCAAAAGCCAAATTAGAAAGAAAATATACAAGATCTAACCAAGACCTGCAGGATACAGTGGGCTAGGTGTTTGGCAATTCCAAATGGAAGTTATCGCAGGATGAGGAAAGAGAACATTTCTAGGATGGGGTTTCCCTTTAATTACACTAGGAAAACTACCTTGCCGGTTTGATTGCATTGAATAGGGGGAGGGATCTTCATAGTCTCCCGAGAGAGGGGCTCCCAACCTAGAGGTTTGAATGTGCATAACTCGTGAATATCATGGAAAGAGATGCTGGGAGATCTTTGTGTGAGAGTCTGTAGAGAAGTCATACCTGAAGATGCTTGATGAGAGAGACAGGCAAGTACCAGGCCTCTTGTCGACTGTATGTGGAGCGGAAACAAAAAGGAATCAATCAGTACCAAAGTCTAGGTCTTTGAGGAGGTGAGAGCAAAACTACTTTTTAGCTCAAAAAAATGGCAACTGGTTAATCCTCAACCCTGACTGAGGGCATAATCTGAGGGCTGTAGGTCAGAGAGATCTGTGTAAAAGGGAGTCTAGGTAGTGGCGTTAACCTTCCCATGTAGTGAGGGGTAGAGTTCCAGTGATCTTGGTTGTCCCAAAGGTCTCCACCATCATAACATTAGAGAATTCTCTTGGAGAAGCAATCAAAGGGTGTCAAGAATAGCATGTCCAAAAAAAATGCAGTCAGTGACAGACAAAATGTCATGCTAAAGGAAATGTGAATGAAAATGATGTCAGAATTAGACCACGATACCCAAAATAGTACATAGTTGGAGCAGTCCGAGAAGGATGCAGTATCAAAGGTAGAAGTGCGATAATCAGTATTTGGACAAATGGTTCAAAGATTTGACACCTTGCAAAAAGGATCTCCAAGGTTCCCTGGGATATGGATATTCAGGGTGAGATTACGGGTCTAACGATACAGCATCACAGAGTGTGGTGACTTTTTTTCAGCATCAAGGAACAGAGGGAGGACAGAAATAGAGACTTTCTGTACTTCTCATAAAAAGGAGCAAAATAAAAGTCCAAGACTTCTGTTGGAAGAAATGTCAGTAGATACCTACCCTCCCCCTTAATCTCCAGAAATGAAAGCGAACCTTCAATGTGAAGAAGACTCTAAGCAGGTCCGAGAAGAATAGGATTGTCTAAATCAGGAGACAGTTCACTTACTGGGAATTTGGGCAACGTTCAATGTGGCAGGCTGGACCTGCAAGAGCAAAGGAGAACTTCAAAAGTGTTTCCAAACACCTATCAATTGAACCCTTAGGCTGGGTTCACACTTGAAATGGATGTGGCTGACGGCAGGGGTTCAGAGCGTCCCTGTTCTCCGAATTCAGGGACGAATCAGGCCCAAGTTTTTGCCTGAATTCAGACCAGAAATGGAGCCAAATTGGACCCCTGTGCAATTTGCTCCGTAGTCGCTCCGGAGATGTGTGAACTCTCCATTGAGAGACGGTCACAATCTCCTGTCATGCGAATTGGATGCAGCGATAGCCACATCCAATTCGCACTAGTGGTCACACAATATCCATTGTTAGGGCATCTATTGAAATTAATCAGGACTTCTCTGCTTTTTTGACTAACCCAGGTCCAAGTGTATCCGATAGGTCTATCTTTATCTTAATTCACATATTATTTAAAATCATTCAAAATATTTTTTTCCTGATATTATTATCTATAAATAAAATTAAATATGTGTACTTTTGTATAGCAATATTGTGATAGATGTAAAACACTGTCCAAAACTTTATGTAATTATTCCTATGTTAATTTGTCATTTATAGCATTTAATTCATACAGCACTCGAGTCTCCTGAAACAGCTCTTTTGAAGCGAAACATGTAGAGTGGTAGTGTCTGTATTTGCTTATATATTGAACAAGTAATATAACAAGGAATCTTTTTTATTATTTTTTTTATTGTTATAATAAAATCTGTTGAATTTTATCAATTGTAATCAATTTACTTGGCATCTTAAAATTCCTGTGGTTTGTTCCTCCTCTGCCTTTCAGTAAAGAGAAGGTGTCCTGCTTGCAAAGAAAAGTTAAGCAGATCCCGGACAAAGCCTCTTTGTATGGATTGTATCATGGATTTAGTCACGGAGGAGTCTCCATCCACCTGTGGCGATCTTTTTACAACTATTAAGCTCCGCGCTACTTTTTAAGCTTTCAGGTCAAATCTGAGCGAAGAGCCAGGGTCCTCAGGGGAACACAGGGCCCTGCAGGCGACCCCAGATTTTCATGGGGCTTCTCTGATACAGCCGGAAGGTCTGGCTTCTCAAGAACCCATTTACCGAGGGATTCAGAAGAGAAGGATGAAGAAAATGAGGCAGAGTACAAAATGTCCCTGGAAGAGGTGGGGGGGGGGGGGACTCCTTAAAGTGATCCACACTATCTTGGGGATAGAGGAAAAGAAAAAGGAGCTCTCCCTGCCCAACCAGATGTACGCAGGTCTAGAAAACTCCAAAGGCCACACTTTTCTTAAAAAAGAATGGCTGGAGCCTGAGAAGAAACCATTCTTTTCATGGACCCACAATAGAAGATTCCCATTTGAGGAAAATCCTGACTCCATCTGGAACAAAGTTCCAAAACTAGATTTCTGACTTCTCGCAGATTTCAAAGTCAACCGACCTTGCCTTTAAAGATATGGGCATGCTAAAGGAGCCCATGAATAAGAGGATGGACCTAATTCTTAAAAGCGCCTGACAATCAATTATGAACAATCTAAAGTCGGCGATGGCAACAAAATACATTGCTAGGAATTTAGATCACTGGGTTAATCAGATGAAATTTCATATTACAGCGGATTCCCCAAAACAGGAGATTCTAGATTCCTTTGCAACCTTATGGGCAGCAGTGGCATACATTGCTGATACTTCAGCAGAGTCCATACGTATGTCGGCAAGGTCCGCGGTGTTAACCAACTCTGCTAGAAGGGCCCTATGGCTAAAGACTGTCCTGGAGATGCAGCATCTAAGAACAGGTTGTGTGGCATCCCTTTTGCAGGGGATTTGCTGTTTGGATTAGAAGTAGAATCCATCCTTGACCATACAGCCGGTAAGAAGAAATAATTTACGGTCAAAAAAAAGAAGGTTCAGACACGTAAGCATTTTTTCCAGGCCAGTTGGTATTCGTGCTCATTCTACAAGAGCTTTGGCGGCGAGTTGGGCAGAGAAAGCTGGCGTCACCCCCGAACAGATCTGTAAAGCAGCTACGTGGTCGAGTGTGACGACCTTTGCCTGTCATTATAGGTTAGACCTCCTGATGGCAGGGGACCAGGCTTTCGGTAGGAAAGTCTTATAGGCTGTTGTCCCACCCTAATGGAGTAAGTCTCGATTATTCTCTTGGGTGCTGTCATGAAAGACGTTTTGGGAAAATTCAAGTTAACTTGTTTTCCAAAAGTCTTTCAGGACCGGAACAAACCACTCTTTTTTGCTGTATTCTATGGTGTAACTGTTCCTTATAGGTTTCAGCTGGGGCTGGAGGTTCTCTACAAGGTCTGCTGTTAACCACTTAAAGACCGGGCCTCTTTTTTTAGATGTGGTGTTTACAAGTTAAAAACGTTTTTTTTGCTAGAAAATGACTTAGAACCCCCAAACATTATAATTTTTTTCTAACACTGTAGAGAATAAAATGGCAGTCATTGCAATACTTTCTGTCACACTGTATTTGCGCAGCGGTCTTACAAGCGCACTTTTTTTTTTTTAAAAATACACTTTTTTGAATTAAAACATAAAACAGTAAAGTTAGCCCAATTTTTTTATATTGTGAAAGATAATGTTACACAGAGTAAATTGATTCCAAACATGTCACGCTTCAAAATTGCGCCTGCTTGTGGAATGGCGATAAACTTTAAAAAAAAACCTTAAAAATCTCCATAGGCGACATTTAAAAAATTCTACCGGTTGCATGTTTTGCGTTACAGAGGTCTAGGGCTAGAATGATTGCTCTCACTCTACCGATCGCGGCGATACCTCAAAATGTGTGGTTTGAACACTGTTTTCATATGCGGGCGCTACTCACGTATGCGTTCTTATTTATTTTACCTTTTATTTTTACACTGGACCTCTTAACAGGACCTCTCATATTTACACTAAAATGCAATAAAAAAATGAAATAAAATGTTGTCATTTAAAAAAAATAAAATGGCCCTTTAACCACTTCCAGACCAGCCTCGTTTTGGATTTTAGGTGTTTACATGTTTAAAACAGGTTTTTTTTTTTTGCGTTAAAAAAATTTTTTTTTCTTATTTATTTTACCATTTTTTTTATTTTTACACTGGACCTCTTAAATATTTGATCTGGGGTCAAAAAGACCTCAGATCTCATATTTACACTAAAATGCAATCAAAAAAAATTAAATAAAATGTCATTTAAAAAAATAAAATGGCCCTTTAAGAGCTATGGGCAGAAGTGACGTTTTGACATCGCTTCCACCCTGCAGTGTCATGGAGACGGGTGGGGGCCATCTTCCCCTCACTCGTCTCCATGCACAGCCCGATCGCCTCCGCCACTGCTCCAGTAAGCGGATCACCGCGGGAGGGGGCGCCCCTCTCCCGCCGCCGATAAAAGTGATCTCGTGGTGAATACGCTGCAGAAAAGTTTTAGGGTCGGTTCATACTGGTGCGATGCAGGAAACCCTGCGAATCCAGTGCGGGTTCCCTCATCGCACCTGAATAGCCGGCGGTTCACACTGTTAATGACACCCCCAGATCGGAGTGCGAACTGGAAATTGGGACAGGAATCGGATCGCATGGGTGTAAACACCCATGTGATCTGATTCTGGGGAGGACAAAAAATTGTTTGTATGGCTGAATTCGCATCGCACAGACATTGCATGTGATCTGCACAGCAATTCGGTGCGAATCACATACAATGTCTGGCATTGCACCAGTGTGAACCGGCCCTTAAAGGTACTGTAGAGATGCCAGCCTGTGCCACTGTTTATTTTAGTAGTTTAAGCCAGATTTTTGGAGAGGTAGGCATGCTGATTGCACAGGTGTGGGCTGGGTTCATAATAGACCCGGGGTTAGAGCTCAGGACTCCACCCAACAGACAGGAGGTCTGTGCATGGGAGTCAGGACTCCCATCCTCTCTAGGAGTGAGAGCGTATAGGTCTGCAGGAGGCAGACATAGTCCACGACAGAGCAGCAACCGGCTGATTGTAAGCTATGGGAAAGCTTGACTGGAAGGAAACCTTTGTGTTTTGTCTGAGGAGCAGACCTAAGGCCTAGGAGTGAGGTCTAAAGCAGCTGTGTGGCAAGTGAGTAAGCCAGTAGGCTGAAGTATTATGCAAGTTACAGTAATGGTGAAACCCCTGCGCGGGAAATTCCTTTAAATAAAAGTGCGCTGCCGTGCCCTTAAAAATGCAGTTCTGGACTGGCACAACTTTTGAAAGCGCATGCACCACTTGAGAGTAATAATCACCCTGATTATTATTATACAGGTTTTATATAGCGCCAACAGTTTGCGCAACACTTAACAAAATAAAGGCAGACATTACAGTTACATTACAATTTGGTACAAAATGAATCAGAGGGCCCTACTCATTAGAGCTTACAATCTAAAAAGGGTCAATTAACACAAAAAGGTAATAGATGTGGGGAATATACTGATGGAGGCAGTAAAACAGTGTTAGGTAGAAGCAGGATTTAAATGGCTCCGAGTTGTCCTGTAGAGTTTACTACCACTTTAACTCCTATTATACTTGATTTAGGTCAAAAAAATGTGGGTAAAGCCACAATTTGGGAAGAACTTGTAGGTTTTAAAAAAGTGGTAAATTTCACATTCCCATCTTCACAGGCTTACTACATTCTGAGACATGTGTTAGATAGTGTGTGACGTGTCCACTTTACCAGGCTTTCAACAAGCACGTTACTTCTACAAATAGCATTGAAATAATTAGCACTCATCACACTTGAGTAAATAAACATTTAATATTACTTTAGAAAGCAAAGATACCAGTTTATTAAAACAATACTGAGATGCGCCATAAGGCTGATGGCTGTTAAAACTAAAATGACATGCACACAGGTAAAACATTAAAATAAAGAGATTTGGAAAAAAATTAAATATACACAATTGATATTCAAGAGCAGTAAAAAAGTTAAAAAAAGTAAAAGATGTTATGAAAGCAGAACTGTAAAAAGATTAAAACAAGTCAAGTAAATAAAAGTTATACTTTTCAGTAAAATAAAGAGTTATAAAGCCGCCGCAACCCTCAGTCACCCCTCCAGTTATCAGAGCGGCAGGTGTTCGTTGTCTACCAACCAATCACTCAATGGAGGGACTGCTTACAGTTCAGCTCAGAGCTCATGTATGTAAACACAAGTCTTCAATAATTCCAAAGAAGTCTGAATATTGGATCACTGTCATTCTGCCTGAGGACACTGGGCTGGGCTTCATTAAAAATTCTGTTCTTTAAAAATAGGATTTTTTTAAATTATTAATATTAAACAGTAATCACATTTCAATGTTTGTTTTTTTATGAGTCCCATACCCCAGCATTTTTAATAACACTTGCTTTATATGTAGCTGCTGAGTCATCTTCACTATATGGCTAGCCTGGTGCTACAAAGCAACTCTCCAAAATCGTTTAACTTTGCACCTTATCCCTGGCATCGGTGAACCCTAAACTTTCATCATGTAAATGGGACAAAGTAGTAATGATGGGTTGTCTTATTGAAGTGAAAGGGGTTCAGAGTGCACATGTAGCAAGAACGAGGCACAGGAGTGAAGATTTTAAAAGCTTCTGTGCGGCACTAGGTGGGCCACAAAAAAAAAAACATGGTCAGGGAGCTGAATTTTAGGCATCTATACATAATTATATCTACTATGGAAATGTTTGGAGAAAAGATGGGACCTTCAATACGAGAAGAAATAAGTGTCTAATATACACTTATCCTTCAAGTACACTCTAAAAGTTAGTATTAAGATTGTATCAGTCTCTTTCAAAGAGAATCTAAGAGGTTACGGCGTTAACACACTCCGAAATTGCAACTTAGAAATACAGCATTTAAGAATATTTAAAACTTCATCTGCTTGTTAAAAAAAACTTGCAAAGCAAAATAGTACTAGTAAGAATGTATCCAATAACAGAGAGAAATCAAGATATAAAGCTTGGTAGAAAACTATTACAAGGCATGCTAGAAAATAGTTAGGGTCGCATTTATAACCAGAGAAACATGTGCAGACTGCCCATTTTATGGAATCAGTAGAACCAAATGACAAAATAAAAAGTACTTTTATACCATTCAGAACTGAATATGTTTAAAACTAACTAGTGGGGCACTGAATTGAAAATTCAGGATGCACTTGGCCAAAAATTGAAACAGTTTAATTATTATTATTTTTTTTTAATTAATGTGGCTGCCGTTCAAGTCAATAGGACATGATTTTGTACTGAAGTCAATGGGACACAGCATGGCATTATTGGCACTTTAAAAAAAAAAAAAATGATATTGGCAAAAACGCAGATAACCCGATTATCAGGGCCAGATAGATCAGTGCATCCCTAAAACTAACCTTGCATAAAGGTCACATTAAAATAACACTATCTGTAAAAATTATCCTGTTCTGTTGGATAAATCTTTTGACTATACATCCCTTGCAATTTCTGTGCAGGAATATATTCTTAAAATTCTAGATTGACCAGCCTGAAGCTTCATTGACATTCTTCCTTTTTTTGCCTCCGATGTCTCCTGACACTTTGAAATATATACAGTACCGCACAAAAGTCAGTACACCCCTCACATTTATATCTTTTCATGTGACAACACTGAAGAAATTACACTACAATGTAAAGTAGCTAGTGTACAGCTTGTATAACAGTGTAAATTTGCTGTCCCATGGTGGTGGGAGTGTCATAGTCTGGGGCTGCATGAGTGCTGCCGGCACTGGGGAGCTACAGTTCATTGAGGGAACCATGAATGCCAATATGCACTGTGACATACTGAAGCAGAGCATGAGCCCCTTCTTTTAGAGACTGGACTGCAGGGCAGTATTTCAACATAACGACCCCAAACACACCTCCAAGACAACCACTGCCTGCTAAAGAAGCTGAGGGTAAAGGTGATGGACTGGCCAAGCATGTATTCAGACCTAAACTCTATTGAGCATCTGTGGGGCATCCTCAAATGGAAGGTGGAGGAGCACAAGGTCTCTAACATCCACCAGCTCTGTGATGTCATCATGGAGGAGTGGAAGAGGACTCCAGTGGCAACCTGTAAAGCTCTGATGAACTCCATGCCCAAGATTAAGGCAGTGCTGGAAAATAATGGAGGCCACACAAAATATTGACACTTTGGGCCCAATTTGGACATTTTCACTTAGGGGTGTACTCACTTTTGTTGTCAGCGGTTTAGACTTTAATGGCTGTGTGTTGAGTTATTTTGAGGGGACAGCAAATTTACACTGTTATACAAGCTGTACACTCACTACTTTACATTGTAGCAAAGTGTCATTTATTCAGTGTTGTCACATGAAAAGATAGAATAACATTTTTACAAAAATGTGAGGGGTGTACTCACCTTTTGTGAGATACTGAATATATTTGTGTGTGTATATATTATATATATAATCTCTCTCTATATATATCAGAATAGGCAGGGATGGGGAGAAGGAAAATGCCTAACATCACATTATGAGCAAACCAACTGATTTACTGAGCTACAGTCATAAGCATGCAGTGAATGGGATCGGGGTCATTATTCATAATGAACAAACAATGTAGAGTTTATTGTTAGAATTTCATTTCTTTTAAAGCAATGTTTACTTTAAGAGTTATTTTCCTTGTTGAATTATTTTTAACATTCCAATTCTGAACAATGCAAGCATCAACACTTGGCCCTCATCAGCCTGAGATTATTCTAATGAATTAAGAACACATTGTTATTGATTGCTAAAATAGCAAATACTTCAAGTAATGTATGAGAGGTGTAACATACATAAATCGTACAGGAATTTATTAGCTGCTCTGTAATGCTGTAGAGCTTATATTCTAACCAATATTAGCCTTAAAAAGGAAATCAGCACTTTTGTTTGCTCTGTTCATAATGAAGACAAATGTATTATTTACATTTGCAGCAACGAGCAAATTGTAACCTTTGGTTTTATTGCTGAGACCAAGAAAGCGTAGGCAGCCATAAAAAGGGCTACTAAGATAGTAATGGCTCATCACTAAGGCTAAAAAGACAAAAATATGACTATTACAAGGGCCACTAAATAACAAAGTTCAAGGAGCACAGAGTTGGGACTATGTATACAAGTTATTATATAGATAGGTTTTATCATGCCTTTAGTATACCAATAGTTTACACATTGTATACATATGTGGCATAAGCAAACAGTTCGACTGGTGTAGCTCTATGGAGAAAAAAAATAAAAATGGTGTATTTTTACTGAAAACTATGTAAAGGAGGTATGGCGAAACACCTTTTCAGTTTATTGGGAGTCATTTGTCTATTATAAACAGTAAGAATGGACATCCACGTGTTAAGCATACTAGTTACCAGTGACCCAAAGTTAGAGACTGCAGGCAAGAGATAGCACATAGCAACAGTTTCAGTGTTAGAAGTAAAGCAGTCTGATTTAAAACATAATGCTTGAGAGTAGTTCACAAAGGAGTTAATCTAAAAGCCAAGCGCAGAGTAAAGATGTACAAATGCTGGTCTTCAGAAACACGTTAATTGGCAAGAACAAGAAGCATTATCATGGTCCT
Organism: Lithobates sylvaticus; assembly: GCA_028564925.1. Lineage (NCBI taxonomy): Eukaryota > Metazoa > Chordata > Amphibia > Anura > Ranidae > Lithobates > Lithobates sylvaticus. Next base: position 541,898,205 of record CM053026.1, read on the forward strand.
TTTAGGGTCTAAGAAAGTACAAGTACTGGAGCCCTCTTATGCCTTTTCTAAAGATCTGTAATAGTCTTTCAGCACAGCCCAGGCTGTTGGTGCCATGAAACCATCTGGTGGATTCTGTCCCTCACGAGCCAGTTTACGCATTCGAGTTCCAGAAATGAAATCAAAGTCTTCAGCACTGAAAAAAGAAAAACAAAAAAATATCAGTAGGTTGGTAACGTTTCAGACAAGTAGAGTTATCGTGTCTATATCAACGATTACGATCTTGTAAAAAACACTATATTACCAAAAGTATTAGGACAACTGCCTTTGCACGCACATGAACATTAATGGCATCCCAGTCTTAGTCCGTAGGGTTCAATATTGAGTTGGCCCACCCTTTGCAGCTATAACAGTTTCAACTCTTCTGGGAAAGCTGTCCACAAGGTTTAGGCGTGTGTCTATGGGAATGTTTGACCATTCTTCCAAAAAGACGAAAAGACCTGGCTCGCAGTCTCCGCTCTAATTCATCCCAAAGGTGTTCTATTGGGTTGAGGTCAGGATTCTGTGCAGGCCAGTCAAGTTCCTAAACCCCAAACTCACTCATTCATGTCTTTATATATATATATATTTTTACTTGCTAATATTTTTGGGACTTCAGATAGACATTTAAATGCCCCCTGCACTTTTTTTTTAAATTAAAATAACAAACATGTAATACTCACCTGTTCTGTGCAATGGTATTGCCCAGTGTAGGCCCCGATCCTCCTCTTCTTGCGATATTGGCTCCTCCTCTTCAGTGTGAGACCCATAGAAAACAACTTTCTATGGGAGCACACAGTGCCTGCTCACTCCGGAGCTGTGTCTCTATGGAGCCGCGTTCCATAACACAAACAGCAGGGCTTACCCAGCTCTACACTTCCTCCTCACTGCTTTTGATTGACAGAACCAGGAGCCAATGGCTCCTACTGCTGTTTAAGTCCCTGTGTGAAGAGAAAGAGAGGGGAGAAGAGATGCAGCCATGCACAGCAGTGGATTTCTTCTCCCCTTTCTACTCTTTCACACAGAAGGGGGTTGACAGAGCAATATAAAATGTTTTTTTTTTTATCTTAATGCAAGGAATGCATTAACCGCCTCATGTAGATATACGTCAACACAATGGCACGGGCAGGCAAAAGCACGTACCTGTACGTCCCCTTTAATTTGCCTGCCCGGGGGGCGCGCGCGCGCGCGCCAGCGACCCGGTCGGGAGCTCCGTGACCACGGCCGCGGGACCAGCGGACCCGATCGCCGCTGGTATCCCGCGATCGGGTTACGGAGCTGAAGAACGGGGAGAGGTCTATGTAAACAAATCTCTCCCCGCGCTTCCTACACTGACTGTCAGTGATCGGCGGTTCCCTGTCATCGGGAACGCCAATCAATGACGTCAGACGTACAGCCACGCCCCCCTACTGTGAAAAAAAACACAACACGTCACACTGACTCCTCCCCGCCCCCTAGTGGTTAACCCCCTAACTACAACTGTCATTTACATAGGAATCAGTGCTATTTAAATAGCAGTGATTGCTGTATAAATGACAAATGTCCCAAAAATGTGTCAAAAATGTCCGATGTGTCCGCCAAAATGTCGCAGTCACAATAAAAATCGCTGATCGCCGCCATTACTAATAAAAAAAAAAAATATTAATAAAAATGCTATAAAACTATCCCCTATTTTGTAAACGCTATAACTTTTGCGCAAACTAATCAATAATCGCTAATTGCGATTTTTTTTACCAAAAATATGTAGACGAATACGTATCGGCCTAAACTGAGGAAACAAAATGTTTTTTTATATATTTTTTGGGGATATTTATTATAGCAAAAAGTAAAAAATATTGCATTTTTTTCAAAATTGTCGCTCTATTTTTTGTTTATAGCGCAAAAAATAAAAACCGCAGGGGCGATCAAATACCACCAAAAGAAAGCTCTATTTGTGGGAAAAAAAGGACGCCAATTTTGTTTTGGAGCCACGTCGCATGACCGCGCAATTGTTAGTTAAAGCGACGCAGTGCCGAATTGCAAAAAGGGGCCTGGTCCTTTGGCTGCCAATTGGTCCGGGGCTGAAGTGGTTAAAGGGGTTGTAAAGGTTCGGGTTTTTTCACCTTAATGCATCCTATGCATTAAGTTTAAAAACACATCCGACAATACACCAGCCCCCCCCGTTTTACTTACCTGAGCCCGTTTACCTGCTGCGCTCGCCCCCAATGTCCTCTTCGCCGCTCAGCCTGGCCGTTGATTGGCTAAAATGGATGGATTGAAAGCAGCGCAGCCATTGGCTCGCGCTGCTGTCAATCACATCATATGACGCGGTGCACCGGGGGGGCAGGGCCGAGTGATACAGTGAGCGGCTTTAGCCGCCGGCTGTATCACGGGAGCGCACCCACAAGAACTAACTCCCATGTGAAAGAGCTTGCATGAAGGTGGTTATTTCTTGCGGGGAGGAGCTGAAACAAGGGACCCCAGAAGACCAGGTTCAGGGCCATTCTGTGCAAAACAAGCTGCACAGTGGAAGTAAGTATGACATGTTCGTTATTTAAAAAAAAAATAAAAAATTACCTTTACAACCCCTTTAAGGTAAAAATGTTTTTAGCATTAGCATCCCTTTAAAAATTCAAATATTCTTACTGTAACATAGAAAATATATAATCTATATGTATGGCAGTTAAAATTTCACTGTGGTCTTAAATATCTCTAAAGAGTAGAACAGATGCACATAAAAACACAAAGAAGCTTATTAAATTTGGATAATAAATGTCAGCACACTTCATGACTAAACCATGTAAATATAAAAAAAATGGTAGCATAGTTCAGTCACATTTTGTCAACAGCTAGCTAGGGAAGATAAAAACAGAACTAAATCTCTGTAATCCTCTGTGGAGACCAGTAGTTCACACACATAGACATATTAAAAAAGAAGCACCTGTTCAACGTGGGCGCCGAAAAAATTCCAGAAACAAGACTATATCGTAAGTCAAATAACAATGGGAGTAACGTGAAATCTATTCCAAACCTCAGTAATGGTGGTCTGACCACATGAACTGGAAATAGGCTCTCCCACATAAAAGGCTATTTTGCTGGATGATTGTGCAAAGGCTTTTTTAGATTAAAGAAAATAAGAGCCAGATCAGTTATGTTGTTACCTCATTCCTCTCCATAATATATCTGTCACCACACAACATTTCTGGAATGTCTTCTGCAGCTTCAATTATAGTATACAAGAGAAACATTGGATATCGTGGTTGCATACTGTATTAGGTTGCGATCCATTTACCTAAATCCTGACACACTTGCTTTAATGGAAAAACCAAATGGGAGTCAAGGTAGTAGGGTAACAGAAGTAGCACAGGGTGTAGCCAAAAATGTATTTATTTTATGGAACAAAGAAATGAAAATAAAATATTACCAATCAGTACCAAAATTAGGCTTTTATGAAGTCAGGATGCTTAAAGATGCGTTTTTAGCAATTGTAGAATGCTAGTAGACTTCCAGCCATCCTTACAGTTGAACTCCAGTCTTAAACTGGCCATAGATTAAGTATTTTCTTTTGATCAGCCAGCTGACTGATCAAAAGAAACCAAAATAATTGCCCCATTTCCACATTCAAGTGGATGAGGGAAACCTCCCTGCTGTTCTGTTTTATTCTGACAGTGGGGACTCCTCAAATGTCAGAATACACTGATCAATTGGCTGCAGTGCTGATAGAGTGGAAATTTTCCAACAAACCCATTTCAGAGCAGTTGGTCCTTAGATTGACTGCTCTTGAATGCCAATGGCCACCAATGTTCAAAAATTGGGTGGTCCCTGCTGAACTGGCTGAATTTCAATCCATCTATGGCGAGCTTTAGCCTCCAGTCTTGTATAGGCTCACATGTACACAAAAGGCACTTTTTAGTGGATGCGGTTAGGGCAGTGGTCATCAACCCTGTCCTCAGGGCCCACTAACAGACCAGGTTTTCAAGATAACTGAAATAGATCGCAGGTGATATAATTTGCTGCTCGGTGATTGCAGTATTCTAGTCTGCATCTACCCCCAAGGTAATACATAAAACCTGGCCTGTTAGTGGGCCCTGAGGACAGGGTTGATGACCACTGGGTTAGGGGACAACTCCCAGTGGTCACTTTATTATCTACACCTATCTTGTAGTGGGAAGGACCTTTTGGTACAGCCTGATCGGTTTGCAAAATTTTATTTTTGTACAATTCCTCAGAGGACTTGGTGACCGACTCAATAGGATCATTAAAGTTCTGCAGATTTATTATTCAGCTTTCATATTCATTTGCTTTTTCTAATATGATGTTGTGAACACATGTACTGATGTTTACAAAAAAAAAGGAAACTAGCACACTAAAAGAGGAAAGAAAAAAAAAAGATACTTACTGTGCAGTATCAAAATACTCCATACATTTCTTCTTTTTGTTATACGCAGCCACCCGGAATGGGACGATTTCAAGCGAGATTAGTCCGGGAGCCATGGTGAGGACTTTGGCTCCATGAGTAGGCTCATACAGATCCTTTCCGTTTTCTGGGTGTGGCATTCCTGCAGGATCTCTTCCCACTATGTAAAAATTAGCACCTGCCACCATCCGTGCTCTGCAGTGCCACTGTACCTAGAGCGGACAAAGGCTCTGGTTAGGCAGTGTTCATTTGTAACAATACAAAACAAACCTTCCAACATTATTAAATACATTTTACCTGCATAGTACAGTGATTTCATAACATTTCATACAACAATACACAAAAAAGTAAAGTACACCCCATGGAAATTGCTTTTTCAACATATTTGAACATGGAAACATTAGATCTTGATTCAAACAGTGTATATAATATATATTTGGACAAATGACACACTAAATTGATGTGTATTCATTTTCATTATCCGAGGCCTAGTTCACACCATGAATGCACAGCGTTTGCGACCTGTGTTTGGAGTGTCATTAAGATTGACACCCACTGCAGATCGCAACTGAAGTACTTCCTTTTTAATTGTGGTGTGGGTAACATACACAGAATGCATATTTCTCGCACCACATTCTGGTGTGAACTGGCCCAAAAAAAATGAACATTTGTCATATGGAAAAGTATGTATACATCTACCATGGCTTCAAATCCATTGAATTAAAATCTAGTGTTCCAGATTAAGTTCCAAAGATTAGAATCTCCAATCAGGGTGTGGGGTTTGCTTTGCTATTGACAAGTGTGATGTCACCATGCCAATATCAAAAAAGTTCTCTAAGGGCTCTTTTACATGGGGCGGATCAGTGCAGATCCGCCCCCGTGGATATCCGCTTGCTCAGCGGGGATCGCCGGAGCAGGAAGATGACAGGTCCGTCTCTGCACACAGCGCAGGGACGGACCTGTCACAGCGCCGCTTTCCCCTATGGTAGATCGGGTGACGACAGACCGTAGAGTCAAGCCATTTTTACATTATAGAGTGTTTTCAATAAAAAAACTTGCAAAAACGACAACACGGGAAAACGCGCAAAAACGCTAATGTAAAAACTCAGCTAAACGTGAAAAAATGGGCGTTTTTAGCGCTGCTGTAGGGCTGGCATTTTTAAAACGTCCTGTGGAAGTAATTTCTGCAACAAGGAACAGAACCTTTTTTTTATGCCAAGGGTGTACTTTTTAACAGTACACAATTACATTAATATTTATACTTCTGTTGAGTAAATGATTGCAAGAGCAATTTTCTTATTTAAGTATATCACCTTTCATCTGCATACACTGACAGATTAAAATGGGAAGTGCAGCCAAAACTCGTTAGTTTTGGACCCCTGCGACCCGTTTTCAGCAGTAAGCGGGCTGAAGTTCGCTTCCTGCTGATATCACAGAAATTGGTCCAAATCGGCGTCATCACGACCATGGAGTTGTGATCCGCCAGATCCCTGGATCGACACCCGGCTCAGCGAACCGCTGAGAACCTGAGCCAATTGCCCCCTCCACAGCCCAGTGCTCCAAGTGAGGAGGGGGCAAAGCAGAGAGTGGTGACTGACAGACAGAAAATTGAGTGATCGGCGGTGTTCAAAAGCTCGGTTCTCAGTGTAGAGGCGCCGGGGGACTGAAGCTGCATCCACCTAGGCAAGTATAAATCCAACAAAAACTAGAAACTCATACATCTCTTATAACCACTTTAGCCCGGACCATTTGGCTGGCCAAAGACCAAAGCGTTTTTTGCTAAACGGGACTGCGTCGCTTTAACTGACAATTGCGCGGTCGTGCGACGTGGCTCCCAAACAAAATGGACGTCCTTTTTTCCCCACAAATAGAGCTTTCTTTGATGGTATTTGATCACCTCTGTGGTTTTATTTTTTGCGCTATAAAAACAAAAAAAGTGACAGTTTTGAAAAAAAAAAACACAATATTTTTTTACTTTTTGCTATAATAAATATCCTCAAAAAATATATTTTTCCTCAGTTTAGGCCGATACGTATTCTTCTACATATTTTTGGTAAAAAAAAAATAAAAAATAGCAATAAGCTTTGATTGGTTTGCGCAAAAGTTATAGCGTCTACAAAAATAGGTTATTGATTTATGGCATTTTAATTTTTTTTACAAGTAATGGCGGCGATCTGCGATTTTTATCGTGACTGTGACATTATGGCGGAAAGATCGGACACTTTTTTCGGCGCTATTTTGGGTTCACATTTATACAGCGATCAGTGCGATTAAAAAATACACTGATTACTGTGTAAATGTGACTGGCAGTGAAGGGGTTAACCAGTAGGGGGCGCTGCAGGGGTTAAGTGTGGAGTGATTCTAACTATGGGGGGAGGGGCTATGTGTGACACGACACTGATCACCGCTCCCGATCACAGGGAGCTGTGATCAGTGTCCCGTCACTAGGAAGAATGGGGAAATGCTTGTTTACATCAGCAGTTCCTCATTCTTCCTCTTCATGTAAATCCTTTATCTCCAAAAACTAAATAAAAAATCTGTTTGGGTTAACTGCTTATAAAGTGTTCAGCTTTGATTTGTTCAATTTAAATCTGCTAGGACATCTAACATTCCCTTCCTCCTAGACTGACAATGCTACTGCCCAAATGTGCCCCCTATGCTCCTTCATCCAGAGTGAGGGCACTCTAATGCAGGTGGTGTTCTACGGGCTAGATCATCAGGTGAAAACAGAGGGGAAAAGACTAAAAAATAAACAAACAAATGCAATATATTACAGTTACAGATTACAATTACAGGTCCACTAAAGCTAATCTTCTTGTGAGTCTCTGACTAGTCTGGTCACTGTCCCTCTCACCGATGTCTTCACACCTACACCTTTATTCAGCTGCACATGTTCCGGTGCTGAGAAGCAGAGAACTGGACTGAAAGCTTATCACAGGACCATGAAATAAGGTGAAAATTATTGTATTGTTGAGTAAGCCATTCCCTTCTGAAAAATGAGCCATAGAGTCTTTATCAGTGAGGGAGTGGAAGGTGAAATTTTGGGAGATTACATTTTGATTATGTACAATGTGGGCCCAGAGTTAGGCTTTAGCTTTTTCCAACTATGTACCACCAATTCAACCCTTGCTGTGCCACCTGTACAACTGAAAATTACTGAATATTCCATCCACTGCCTTTATCGCCAAATGTCTACTGGGATACAAAGTATGTAGATTCACTAATAACATTCTCAAGGTGCCCTGCTAATGTGGCCACACTCCATCAGTGCTATCGGCCCATTAGAAAGCTAATATATTGCATGAGAGTAGGAGTTGTCACCAGTAACAGAATAAAACCCTGGTTAAGACTCTACTCGGCTCAAAAATATATGTAAATAAGACTATACTTGAAAAAAGACACGCGCCATAGTCCATATCCAATACAAAATATAAAAAATACATTTTATTGTATTACAAAATTTTTTATAATTGTGGTAGATGAGATGCAGAAGGGTGCCAAGGTGTTCTACTGCCCATCAAGTTTTGGTAAAGATGTTCGATTCATTTTTTTATACTGCATGTACCAATTTTGATGTTTTTCATATGAAGCCGAGTAGGAAACACCTGGAAGAAAGTTTCCTTTGAGACTTAAAAAACCTGCCGCTCTATAGGATTGAGATATACAAGCCTGAAGGTTTGAGATGGTGGGGGTTATGTTTCCTTTAACCCTTGGCCAAGCTTTTTATTGTGGTTTTCCTTTTTTTGTAGCCCAAAATCCCTTTTGTATAGGATATGGCACGTGTCTTTCTTATTTACATATATTTTTTGAGTGGAGTAGAGTCGTAAAGTGGAACTTATCTCTCCTAATCAACATTGATATTTTTAATCCTTATGCTGCTAGCATTAGTAAATAGATAGGAAAATATATCATATTTACGTGTTTTAAACTTTTTTCCCCCCCAGGAGTATTCAGGAGGGGAAGAGACGAGGAGTCGTTTTCTCAGGTAAGCACACTCTCCTGCATGCATGCCTGAGCCAAGGACAGATGGATTTCAGGAAGTAAATGCTACACGAATCATTTGCCCTTACTCAAGATGGCCACAGGCAGAAATGCTAGGGGGGTGTTTTTCAAAGTGATTTCTCAACAAAATAAAGCATAGAGACATGGATGGATGGGGAAGTTTGCTTTGAATATTAGGCTTAATGTACACGAGATGCTGGGGCTACCTCTTCTGAGTGATTATTTTGACAGCTTGAAACTGGCTTTTAACAGCGCCCATTTAGCAGCGTTTGCGTCTTGGAGTGTTTATTGAAGATATCATAAGACCCTCCCAAAGCACAAAAAACAGTATTATTTAACGATTTCAGCCATTCTGTGAGACCAGTGTGAGTAGCAGCAGCTGAGAGAACAGTACTGTACTTGTATCTATATCAATTTTGGTGCTTTTACTATGGATCCCATAATGAGCATATGTGAGGAAATGCTCCTGACGTTGCGGTTGATGAGGCTGGAAAGATGTCAGAAATTGCGTGCGAGGACCAGAGTCCGGCGCTACTGGACTCATTGATTGATTGTGCAGCGCATGTCTTTAGGATATTTTTCCAACATGTATGTACAGCAATGCTAGTGGTGTATTGGATTGGATCATGGGCTCATTAGGGGTATATAAACGGTCTTTGAAGCATTGCAAACAATCACAAATTTGAGAAAAAATTTTTTTGGTGGTTTTTGATCATTTGCTATAATTTTTTACGTTTTGTAATGTAAAAAAAAAAAAAAAAATAGGGCACCTTTAAAAACGATTCTAAAAGAAAACGCGGTTGAACGCCGGTACCGCGTTTAGCCACGTTTGGCAACTGAACTCATTTTTTTTACTTCAAAGAAAAGCCTCTAAACGCAACTGCCTAAAAACAACAGTAAACTAACCTGTATACATGTACACATAAGATAACATTGGATGAGTTCAGGGGCAGCTGAAAAAAAGCAGCCAACTGCCTCTGAACGTCCGTTTACCAGGAGCAGTGTACATGGGGCCTTAAAAATGAATAGTGTTTTTGGTGCTCAGATGCAGTAAACATCCACTTTACCTGGGGGTTTCATTGGGACACACAATCGTTTTGGCCATGCTCCCCCTGGTATCTGGTGATAATAGTTGACTCTAGAGTAAGTATATTCTCGTAACAATGAAGCTCTGAACTTGTGCTGTATCTACAGTGAGGAAAAGTTTTCCTCACAAAACCTGTTACCATTTTTCAGAAGAACTTTCATTCGGCAGTCAGGAAACTCAGAGTAATCTTCTCCGACTTAGTAGAGGACACTATTGAATAGGCCACAACTTTGAACCTCCTCCAAGGTCTTTTACACAGCTCTAGCAAGGTTTCATTGTACACAACATACACTGCTGCATTAGGCCCCTTTCACACTGGAGCCGCGGTGACGGTAAAGCAGCGCTATATTTAGCGCTGCTTTACGTCGTTTTAACCGCGGTATTCGGAAGGAGCGGTATAGGAGCGGTTCACCGCTCCTATCCCGCTCCAAAGATGCTGCTAGCGGACTTTTTTTGTCATCCTGCTAGCGCACCGCTCCAGTGTGAAAGCCCGCCGGCTTTCACACTGGAGTTAAAGGGGCCGGATTTTTTCATGCGGTGAACAGGCGCTATTTTTATCGCTGTACCGCATGAAAAACGCCCCGGGGTGAGAAAGGGGCCTTATGGAGTTGAAACTGTTCATATTTTGCAACAATCCATGTACGGAATATAGTCTGCCTTACAGATGTAAATTGTTTATTCATATAAACAGAAGCAAAACGACAATGTGCAGAGATAACTCGAAGAAGTAAAATTCTGGGGGAAACAGCAAGTGAAGGAGTTAAATGTCAGGTTTCACACAAAGTAAAGTGCATTTTGGGAGACAAATTTAGTAAGGGCTTTTAAAAGTATTTTTGTACAATTGTGAAATTGGCAGGAGACTCCCCTGATGCTTAGCTCTTTAAAGCCAGTTGTCTCCAAATTGTTGTTGGGTAGGAGAGATGTTTGGCCTTCGAACCGAGTCTTAATAGAAAACAATTTCTTTAAACTGCATAAACATTCTGCCCGACATATTTTTGCCAAAAACCTTATCAGAGCAATAAAAAAAAAATCATGCTGGAAATTCAACGCAAATGGTGCAGTATGTTCCATGAATGTAAACCTCAGAAAACTCCTGTTCTTTTGGCTGAGAACTAGCAAAGTCTGTAAAAATGTTACTTCTGTACAATGCTAAACTAATAAAATAAGACGTGCTAAAAACCTGCACAGCTTAAAGTGGACGGGTGTCTGGCTAGCAGAAAGTGCGAGTGTACCAGCAGCAACTTCCAGCTGACCACATCAAATATAAGGATACGATCTTTCACCCAACATGCCCCTAACCAAGCATCTAGGTGACTTCATACAGAAGACAAAGTTAAAGGCATTCATCTTTGTGCTAACAAAACAGAAAAACACAGTTCAATCAGATGCAAATCAGCAAATCTGGAGTATATCAAATTTGTATTTTTTGAGGCATTATTAAAAGAAGCCTATAGAAAAGACTGCACCTACCCGCAGATAGAGCAAACAAGCAGGCATGATCCAATCTCCATCACACAAAATATTACGGCTGTGTCCATAAATGTCAATGTGGGAGAATTTTGCTAGTCTTAATGTTGGTTTATCTTGGGGAAAACAAGAGTCATTTGACAAAGTTTTCAAACCAGATGACTGCTTTTTTTTTTTGGTTGGCTCAGGTCAGTCTTTAGCAACCTGTAGATCTGGTGCTACTGTTTATTAACAGGCTCTATTAAGGGCACTATCAAGGCTTTACTAGGGGCCAACACTTTGAAGCTGATTTACTAAAGAAGTTGAGAACCCTTACTGAACAACATTTTGAGTATTCACTCCAATTACAGTGCCTGGAAAAAGTATTCATACCCCTTGAAATTTTCCACATTTTGTCATGTTACAACCAAAAACTAAAAATGGATTTTATGTGATAGACCAACACAAAGTGGCATAAAATTGCCAAGTGAAAGGAAAATGATAATTTCAACATTTTCACAAATACATATCTGAAAAGTGTGGTGTGCATTTGTATTCACCCCCCTTTACTCTGATACCCCTAACTAAAATCTAGTGGAACCAATTGCCTGCTGAAGTCACCTAATTATTAAATAGAGTCCACATGTGTGTAATTTAATCTCAGTATAAATACAGCTGTTCTGTGAAGCGCGCAGAGATTTGTTGGAGAACCTTACTGAACAAACAGCATCATAAAGGCCAAGGAACACAACAGACAGGACAGGAATAAAGTTGTGGAGAAGTTTAAAGGAGGGTTAGGTTATAAAAAAATATCCCAAGCTTTGAACATCTCAAGGAGCACTGTTTAATCCATCATCCAAAAATGGAAAGAGTATGGCACACCTGCAAACCAACCAAGACATGGCCATTCAACTAAACTGACCGGCCGGGCAAGGAGATCATTAATCAGAGAAGTAGCCAAGGGGCCCATGGTAACTCTGGAGGAGCTGTAGAGATCCACGGCTAAGGTGGGAGAATCTGTCCACAGGACAACTATTAGTCATGCACTTCACAAATCTGGCCTTTATGGAAGCGTGGCAAGAAGAAAGCCATTGTTGAAAGAAAGCCACAAGAAGTCCCATTTACAATTTGTGAGAAGCCAAATGGGGGACACAGAAAACATTTGGAAGAAGGTGCTCTGGTTAGATGAGACCAAAATTTTACTTTTTGGCCTAAAAGCAAAACGCTATGTGTGGCGGAAAACTAACACTGCACATAACCCTGAACACACCAACCCCACCGTGAAACAAGGTGGTGGCATCATCATGTTGTGGGGATGCTTTTCTTCAGCAGGGGACAGGGAAGCTGGTCAGAGTTGATGAGAAGATCGATGGAGCCAAATACAGGAAAATCTTAGAAGAAAACCTGTTAGAGTCTACAAAAGACTTGAGACTGGGGCACAGGTTCACTTTACAGCAGGACAACGACCCTAAACATACAGCCAGAGCTACAATGGAATGGTTTAGATCAGGGATATGCAATTAGCGGACCTCCAGCTGTTGCAAAACTACAAGTCCCATGAGGCATAGCAAGACTCTGACAGCCACAAGCATGGCACCCAGAGGCAGAGGCATGATGGGACTTGTAGTTTTGCAACAGCTCGAGGTCCGCTAATTGCATATTCCTGATTTAGAGTAAAGTATATTCATATTGTTAGAATGGCCCAGTCAAAGTCTAGACCTAAATCCAATTGAGAATCTGTGGTAAGACTTGAAACTGCTGTTCACAGACACTCTTCATCCAATCTGACAGAGCTTGAGCTATTTTGCAAAGAAGAATAGGCAAAAATGTCACTCTCTAGATGTGCAAAGCTGGTAGAGATATACCCCAAAAGACTTGCAGCTGTAATTGCAGCGAAAGGTGGTTCTACAAAAGTATTGACTCAGGGGTGCTGAATACAAATGCACGCCACACTTTTTACATATTTATTTGTAAAAAAAATTGAAAACCATTTATTATTTTCCTCTTACTTGACAATTATGTGCCACTTTGTGTTGGTCTATTACATAAAATCCCAATAATACGCATTTATGTTTTTGGCTGTAACATGACAAAATGTGGGAAAATTTCAAGGGGTATGAATACTGTTTTTAAGACACTGTATCTAATCATGAAAAGCATCTGCAGATGATTGCGTATTTAAAGTGATCAGGAATTTGCTATTTACAAGCTTGAATAAATAAAATATTCAGAATTTTTCAATGAACATCCTCAATTCAAGTCAAAAGCTTACAAAATTTCTCTTAAAATATGCAACTTGAGCTATCATTTAAAATGCATGACTATAGTGTTTTATTCAGCAAAATAACCCAAATAGCTTTGATAGGGTTAGGCAGAAAACTGCTTCTGACTGTGGGGTACAATACAAAGGGCAAAGGGGAATATAACCGCACTGTTAGGGGGTAACAAAAAGAAGTCCCTAGTTATCCATCCTGTGAAATCACCCCTCCACCCACCCCCCACCTTCCCCATTTGTTCATTTCCTCTAGTCCAATTTCTTTTTTTTTTTTTGGTAAAAATATGAGAAACTGCTCGAAATGAAGCTCTAACTCAGAAATAGTTCAATCACTGTTTTCAGACAGTAGGGGTACACTGCTCGTGGGTTATACGTTTTGTAGGGTTCAGCACAAACAAAGAGCTGATTAGTAATACAGCACCCTAGAACTTTTACCAAGTCTGTCTTCTTGCTATTGATACTAATACAGGATCTTACTCTTCCAGCTGGATATAATATTTATTGTATTTTACATTAAAAGGCTGTGGCACAAGCACTAAGATAACATAGCTGGTGGTGGGGAGCTAACTAGACCCTGGTATGAAAGCAAGTTTGTGGTTTTGCCAACCACTATTCATCCATACATGAATTAGAAACCAAGCACTTTGACAGATGGATGATCTCATGCTTAAAGTGTTACTAAACCCACAACAGTAAAATCAGTCTGTATATGCAGTAAAGCATGCTGGTTATACTCACTGTGGAACCTAAGGGGTTAATCCTCTGCATTGTGTAAAAAGGCTGTTTGATCCCATCTTCTCTGACCCTCCCCCTTCTTCCACTGTCCCCAATCCATCTCCTGATAAGACAGAGCTTTTGGAGTCACTCTGCACTTGCTCAGTTTGGTGTATATTGCTAGAGTTTTTTTTTTCTTTTTACTTAGGAGGGTGCATATGATCAGCACAGGGCCAATCAGCACTGTCCAGACAGAGGGTCAGGGGTCCTGCAGCCTCATAGGACAGTCAGAGTATAATGAAAACTCCTCTTACAGTCACAAGACTGCTATATACTGCTGATGAGAAAAGGTATTTAGCAGTTTATATTTACTAAAATAATTGCATTTCCATGTTTTGTGTACTGTGGGAGACCAGATATAATGAATGCGGGATCTGGGTTTAGTAACACTTTAAAGTGTAAATTCACCTCTGTAATCTGTAAGGTGAACTTACACTGGACCCCAACCCCATCACATCTGGTCCCGCTAACCTGGAGTCCGGCGATCACCTGTTCTGACAGATTGTATAGCCGCTTTACCAGTCCAGGGGTTTCAAATTCTTGCGTCTTTCTCCTCTTTGCCTGCTATGCAGGTTCTGATTGGTCGGCACCGCCCATGTGACAGCACAAACCAATTAGAATGCTCCTATACATACCTCCTTAAGAGGTACGTTTAGGAGATTAAGCCTAGGGGATTTCCAAGCACCGGACCAGTGAGGCGGCAATATGAGGTCTCCTAGCGTGTGATCGTCGTGCTCCAGGTCAGTGGGATCGGGGGAGGGGGGGGGGTGAGGAGGGGGTCCAGCAGTGTAAGTTCACCTTACAGATTTTTCTGTAAAAGGTGAACTTACCCTTTAAGTTGCATGCAAGATGCCTAACTATAATTTAAGTTAAGGAAACACCCCATTATATCTTACATTTACTCATAATACTTTGCATTCCATATTTTGTCCAAATTGCAAAGCACTCCAAGTCATAAAGCATAAAGTGATGGTTTTGACTGACTGCAAGGAGATGGGATGGCAAATGCCCTGTGTGAGAGGAATAATTGGATGCCTCCTATCCACACTAAACAGCTTGGATGGGGTTTTTCTCCCCTGCCGAACAGTGACTGAATCCGATTAGATGCAGTTATTGTTTGGTCAAAAATGTTCTGCCTCAGCTCCTTCGACTTTCAGATCAAAGTTTGTCAAACCCGGTGGTGCCGACAGGGCCAAACACGGCTTGAATATAAGCCATGTGTGACCAGCATAAGACGTAAGACTTCAGCTGACTGACACTGCTCAAACAATGTATGTAAGGCTGAATGAAGGAAACAAAACATTTTATACGTAAGCCTGTACAATAATAAAGACTTCATATTCAAATTCTTGCATAAGCTCATCAGCGCATAGTTTTCTTTATTATCATACAGGAACAGACAGTTTTCATACTAGTAATTAATAACGTCTTGTTACTATCAGTCTATAATTGATTGCACTTTGAAATCTGCAGTAACTACCCAAGCCAAGAGATACAAAAAGGCAATTTTCCAAACTGTGAATACAATTAAGAGATCACTATTCCTCTGCTGAATTGTAGGATATGTTAACACTGCTACACAACAATGGACACTTAATATATCAACACAGCACAAGTGTCCAATACAGACAAGACATAAAGCCTACACCTTTAATAGTCAACATTTACAATCTGCAGAAAATACATGTCTGATAGCTATTCAGGATAGTTTGGTACAGCCAAGGTTAACAGAAAGCTGGTCTGTAAATAATTTGCTTTTATAGAAAAATGGTATAATGTCTTCTCTACGACCCAAAGAAAATGATTAAAGGGAGGGATGGGTTTTATATTATTGTTATTATTTGGCACAAGAGGCAATGCTGGTGAGCCATTGTCTGAAGTCATTGGAAAAACAGCAAGCAGTTAGGGATTTTGTTTTTCATTATTTTTCCCCAAAGATGACGCAGAGAAGTTAAGGCTATGATTGTCTTCAAACTCAAGAGAAATGTTTGCCTTTTACTTTGCACTTGACTCTACAGCACTCAGACAAATGCTTTAAAACAGACAAGACATGCAGGGTTCCCACGGGTCCCTGTTAAATTTGAACTAGCTTTATACCCTCAAGGTTTTGGCTACACCCCAGACATGAACTGTTATGCAGTGATATCATCTCCACTATCTAAGATTGTTGTATATTGGCAAGCCAGGAGCAATAAAAAGGTGGCAAATAAAGGCTTGTACTCATATGTCACACTATCCTTTTGAGAGATAAAAAGAGAATAGGGGGACCTTTATCGTTTTAAAAAAAAAACTGATTTACAAATAGCACCATTATAACACAATAAAACATGAATTATAAAGGAGTGTATAGTGGTTTTGAGCATATGTTCGTTGTGTGATCAGGGTTACAAATAAATAAATATACATTTCTGTCAGGAGATAAATATTAAACATATTAAAGTAAACCTACGGCCTTCCATTACAAAAACATGTGCTGCAACACTAAATTGTAAGCTCATGGTGTGCATCTTCACTGGTCTCACGATTCAATTCAAAATTAGATTGATTATCTGGTCAATGATTCCAAAACAATTTGATTCTGCGATACATCATACTGACCATGGTTTCCACTAAAAAAAATTTTATTTAAAAGCCCCCCCCCCCCCCCCCCCCCCTTTTTTATTTTATCTACTTTTTAAAAAAAATACAAAAAAAGGAGGACACTCCATGCATATAGCAGGACATGAGAATCCAGGATATGAGGGAGGGGTAGGAACTGAAGGATGGAACAATCAATGAATAAGAAAAGAAGGATGGAAGAGTCTGGGGATGGAGGAATCCATGGATAGAGAATGGAAGGCCATAGCAGTCTGGAGATAGGAACAGAAGGACAGAAGAGTCTGTGGATGGGGATGGAGATGGAGGAATCCATTGATAGGAACAGAAGGATGGAAGAGTTCAAAGATAAAAATGGTGGTGGTGAGGGGCTGAAGGATGGAAGAATCAAAAGGGAGGATGTTAAGATGGTCATCATGGAGTTAGAGGTAGAGGATCCCCTGTGCTGTGTACATGGTAGGGTTGGGGGTGTGATGGTCTTCTCCTGGAGTCCAGGGTTGGGGATGTCATAGTGCTTTCTGTATAAACATATTTTATTAAAGTGGAGTTCCACCTAAAATGAAAACTTAAGGAGTCCTGAAGTCCTGACCCCATTACATGCCACAACTGGCATGTCATTTTTTTTTTGGGGGGGTGGGTACCTAGTTTTGACAGGTACCTGCTCCCACTTATGCTCGGGTCGCCTAGGTGGCTCCTCCCTCCCTACAATCTTCTGGGACACGTCACAGGTCCCCGGACATATAGGTCAGCGCAGTGAGACATGCGCACCTGGCTGTGAAGCTGCAAGCTGTCACAGCCGGATGACCACAATAGTACTGCCAGCGCCGCGGACCGGCGGGGGAGGGAACGGAGGGTTTAAGCGGCCACATCGCTGGACAGTCACCAGATACACTTTTTGTAGCTGCTGACTTTTAATAAAACAAAAAAACGAGTGCAACTCCGCTTTGCATAAAAAATAATCTCACTTGCTTAAAAAAGTGCACTAATCTGGTGCACTACAAGGTACAGGCATTCACACACACTGCTGCTGGGAGGTCAGGAGGGATTAGAATCCACACCTAACAGCTAACAAACAGCCCTGGGAAGTTCACTATACTGTCTCTGTGCCGACAGTTCCCATGGGCTTTCCTGTTTGCAAATTCCAGCACACTAGGAGTTAACACAGTGGAATGTGGGGAACTGTCAGCACGGAATGTGTACGAGGTGTAAGTAGAGTAGTAGAGTACAAACTCATATGTACTCTACTTACTGCTGTTAAAATAACTCTGTCTTAATAAATCCCATGTTACAATCCATTAAGTGTCTCACTGTATGTGCTTTTTAAAAAACATGTAGCTTCATACCACATTTCTCAGAGTGTGTACACGCCGCTCATTAAGTGTCTCACATACAGTGCATAGTTCAGGATAGTCATGATGACGTCACCCGCCCATCGATTTCCCGGTCGGAGCATCGATGCCGCATCGGGGACACCGGAATCACGATGCTGAGATTAATTTCAGCACCCCTAATGTAGTCTGTGCCTGTTTGCACTACAGTGGCATGAGATGAAGCTGCATGGGGAATGACATTGCCACTGATGTGCAACAAGCCTGTAACTTGTTAATCAGCACCTGCCCACTGCTTTCTGAACTGACAGCACTGCCTCTGTTGCTGAAACCCTCCCGCTGTGAGCTGCAGCATCTGGGAGGGGGGGAGTGGGGGTGTGAGAAATACAGTATAGAAGGACTTTATGTGACTTTTGCATTACACTGTAACTGTATCTGGGACCTGTTTAGACTATCACCCAGGAACCTTTAGATGTACTATTATGCAGTCATGTATCTAGCCAGCACAGAGATCTCTAGTCTACTTTCCACATATTAAATATTTTTGTTTGACAAAAAGATGCTGCAACGCAAGCTGCTTTGCTGCAACTTCACTTTAGCTAACCTATTAGGATAGTAATGTTGTTCAGTCACTATCCTAACCACTTCAGCTAAACTCTTCCAAGTCCTGGGATTCAGTATCACCCATTTTCAACCTCATTAGGGAACCTGAGATCTGTGCATGGTATTTCTGGGAAAATCGCAACATGTGGTGGCATTGTGTGTTCGCATAAGCCTGCTATGCTTGACCCCTTTGACTGCCAAAGACATGTCCCACACATCCTGGCAAATCAAAGAGATAAAACATGCTGGTGGGTGAAATTGCAGCCTTGAGCTTTTTTTCCCCTTTAACCACTTTACGACCACCCACCGCACATATACTGCGGCAGAGTGGCCACTCTGCATACTAGATACATGCGTGGTAGAGAGTTGTCCCTCAGCTGTGCAGCGATTGGCTGCAGCACAAACCAGTCAGCGGGTGCCAGCCTCTCCCTCTTTGTAAGATGTAAATGAAGTGACAGTAAACTGTAGTATATTTTAAGTTTTTAGCTACATTTTGTAGTCTGGTCTGGGGCGCTCACCTGAGAGCTAGACGCTACATCAGGATGAAGCGACTCCTATATCCTAAACTATTATTTCCAAGAGGTTCACATAGTTTTTCTTGCTACTGTAGTATAATTATCTAAAAAAATTGTGACTTATAGAAAACAAAAAGGTGCACAGTGCAGTAACCAACAATTTTACATCGGACACTGCATAATGGCAGACAGGAAGCTTGTGCCCTGTAACCTATATTGTCAGAACCCCTCTGTTGTGCCATTTATTTGTAATAATAAAAAGGTTTTGGTGAAGCTTCACTATAACAATAAAATTAAAAAAGATGGTTAATTTGTGAGACACTACCTCTGTTGGACCAGCATACATCATAGGAGATGGAAAGATGGCAACTATTGTGGTCTCTGGATCCAGCACACGCTCTTCAAGCACAGCAGCATGTTGCTTCATTCGCCACATCAAGGGAACATCATCATCCTTGGTCCAGCCTCCCAGTGGATGAAGTAAAAGAACAGGGCGCCTATAACCTCTTTCAAGTAACTGCTTGTGTGTGTCCTGCATCAGTAATGCATGCCCATTGTGAACAGGATTTCGCAGCTGGAAGGCAAAGACTGCATCTGAAAAAATAAATAACAAAAAGCATTCAGGCAGGGCAATAAAAATATTTAGACATATAACATAATTGATCACCTAAGAAAGGGCATGCCATTGGCTGAGAGCACTGATCGGGAGCCTATCAGCAGACCTTTTTTGGCCATGCCCCTTCAACAGAGGCCGACCAAGAGGCCGGCTTTTGTTGGACCGACTGCAGTACAAATGGGCCGAATGTCGGCCGGTTTCTTTTGAAGCGGCTAATGCTGCATAGCATTCGGCCCATCTGTACTAGGCTTAAGTTTATGACCAGATATTTGCAGATTAGCCAGTAGAGTCTGGGCAGAATAACTACTAGGTCAAAAACTTCTTAGAAACTGTTGAGAGAAGATAGCAAGTCATACAGGCTGTGCATTGGTTCCTGGTCCGATGACTCATAAGCTAGCCATACATTAATTCCCTATCTGCACACTCAGTGTTGGTGAGGGAATCACTCCCGCTGTGCTATTGTGTTCTGATGGTGTGGAGACTTCCCTGCCATCAGAATACAATGATCAGTGCCACTGGCTGGTTGTACAGATGTCAAATCAGCCCACCGATTTCTGTACAACCAGCCTGCCCATACATGGATGGAAATTCGGCTCCTCCCTGCTGAACAATGTAATCTTTTATATGTTTTTTTATTTTATTTTTAGGAAAATTTAAAACTATGTAATCTCTATAAAGACCAGGAAAGTTAAATACTTCTACTACTGGACAGAGGAGCATTGGAAATGATGGCCCTATCTTTGTGCGTATAAGTCACTCATTTAAATATTGCTGACTCCTGACTAATATCTGCCAATCAATATCAGCTTGCAATAGATAACCAACTATGTATATGCCAAAAATGATTGTACAATTTATATGTGCACTGAACATTTTGATTAGACCGTTATCATGAGATTAAATAAGGACCGCAGTTATAACAACTCGCACATCTTTTATTCTGTTCATATGAACCCTTATACCCTTCATCTTCAGTCGGGTGATCCTGCCAGTAACACTTCTTATTCTAGGGTGATACTTGGTCACCATATTGTACTGATGGACAGGCAGCGTGGTCACCCAAGGGCATAACTACAGAAAAATCCTCTCTTCTTTAACATAATTTTCTAGTTCACAGACAGAGCTGGGAACAATGTAACTAATCAGAGTGCAGCACAGACAGTGAGCAGAGGAAGTTATCGGGTCATAAGGTTTCTGGCAAAAATTTGTTCATCCTAAACATGACATTAAAAGTATGTATCGGTGCATTAACACAGTTTCTTGTAAAGCTTGCCTTGTATTGAAACTCTAAGAACGTTCGTATAAAGTACTTGGTGATTCTGGCAGTTCCCCTCTTTATCTTTAAAAACTGACAACGCCAAGTAAAGAAGCATATGTGTACTAATGTGGTCAGTTTGCAGCTCTGACATTCTGATTGGAGCTACAGAACATGTGCCTGTACACAGGTAGTCAGCTCTGCTGCCTTTCCCCCTGCCCAGCCCTGCTCCGTTGATTGACAACAAGAGCTTTGCTGTCAAACTCCAGCTGTTCATACTGAGTATAAAGCAATACACAGAATTCAACAGAAAAAAAAAAAAAAAATTTAAAAAAATAAGCATCTCCAGCCCATTTTTCAAAAATGGTTGTGAATGCACTCAAATAGCCAAGTGACACTAGTTTTTCACAGCAAAATCAGCAGCAATGGCAATGAGAAGTACGTTAGATTATTTCATAGCAAACCAAATACATTCTGGCACACAGACAAGAGTAAATAAAAAAAAAATACATAAAGTAAAATATGGCAGGTGCCATTTTAAAAGTTAATTCCACAAACTGGACCTGCAGTGGCCGTCACAAGCACAAAGCGCTATATTAGTTGAAGCTTACACCATAAAACAAAAATGACTAACATTGAAGCCAAAGAGCTTCAGGCACTCCTGAGCAGGAAAATCCTCTTCATAGCTGTAGAGCATCCAATTCTTCACCCTGGAGTATGCTCCTCACTATGCTGCAAAGTATTATTTAGTCATGAAACTGGGTGCCAAACTGCAATTCACTGAGAAAATAGGGTGGATTATTTACTCATGTGAAACACTTTGATATTTCATGGTTCTTGTCCAGAAGGCATGAGAAAAGTATGTTTCTTTGCACTATAGTTTTGATTCTGGGCCAGCTTTGAAATATCAGCAGTACAAATCGTTTTGTGATGATTTAGAGGTAATTGGAAAATTCAATACAATAAATATGTTTTATTTTGTTTGTTACTGCAAATTCCAAACATCATGCCAGATAGGCAATTACTGTCCCTCTTGGTGAAAGGAAAAATAAACTCACAAAGGCGCATTCCAATTATGTTTAATTCTGGTTTCTTCCACAGATTTTAGATATTTCAGCCTGGTTCTGTCTGCCAGCCACATGAAGTGTGAATAACCCATGCCTAGTCGTGTACAGACCTGCAGCCTTATTCAATAAAAGGTTATTATTAAATGGACATAACGTAAAAAGACAAAATTAGGTCCACACCCTCTTTAGGATGCTGCTATGTGGAAAAGATCTGTGATATCATGCAAATTTCCATATTGGCATCGTGAACAAGGTGCCAGCCTCAAGTCTTTGACAGTTGGTGTGCTTAAGAGAATGGGCATTAGCAATTACCTGAATCTCCACTTTTAACCTCTTGCCAACCACATAATGCAGATGTGTGGCAGCAGGGAGGGTGGCCATTAATGCTGACATGCCACACATATCTGTCCAAGGTTTCTGTGCTGAGTTGTCACAGGCAGCGCCTGGTTTGTGTGATCAGGAGCCACTGGGAAGGGCTCTCCAACTTGTCCGCAATGTGACTGAGTCATCATGATATCAGGAAGCCTTCCTTGCCTCCCGAGTTCCAGTTAATAGGTCTGTCAGGAGGCGGCGGTAAAGGGGTAAACCATTAATATCAACCTTACTTCTGAAGGATAGCTATGTACCCTGGTATTTTTTTTTAGCTGTTTACAAATATTTAATGCAGGATGCACCTATGGCATTTTGGGTTTTCTAATGAGAAAGCACAACAGAAACTGTTTTTTTTTCAGACTATCTAGATCTCCAACTAAAACTTAATTTTCCCTATCTGAACAGAGCAGATAGGGTGGGAGATGGATTACCCATAAACATGATACATCTAAACAAATGAATAGGAATCTAGATCTACGTCATTTGGCTAGAAATGGAGGCATAATACATTCATATGCAATATGTCATACATACCCTGGCAGAATGTATAATTTCTTGGCCATTTTTTCAGAGAATATGAATAAACACAAAAACATTTCTTTCACTCATGGTTAGTGTTTGGCTGAAGCCATTTATTATAAATCAACTGTGTTTACTCTTTTTACATCATAATAATAGAAACTACCCAAATGACCCTGATCAAAAGTTAACATACCCTGGTGATTTTGGCCTGATAACATGCCCACAAGTTGACATAAAGGGGTTTGAATGGCTATAAAGGTAACCATCCTCACCTGTGATCTGTAAGCTTGTAATTAGTGTGTGTGTGTGTGTGTGTGTGTGTAAAAGGCCAATGAGTTTCTGGACTCCTGACAGACCCTTGCATCTTTCATCCAGTTCTGCACTGACGTTTCTGGATTCTGAGTCATGGGGAAAGCAAAAAAATTGTCAAAGGATCTGCGGGAAAAGGTAGTTGAACTGTATAAAACAGGAAAGGGATATAAAAGGATATCCAAGGAATTAAGAATGCCAATCAGCAGTGTTTAAACTCTAATCAAGAAGTAGAAAGTTAGGGGTGATGTTGAAACCAAACCACGGTCAGGTAGACCAACTAAAATTTCAGCCACAACTGCCAGGAAAATTGTTCAGGATGCAAACAAAAACCCACAAATAACTTCAGGTGAAATACAGGACTCTCTGAAAACATGTGGTGTGGCTGTTTCAAGATGCACAATAAGGAGGCAGAAGAAAGCCATCACTACGCAAATGTCACAAAGTATCCCTCTTACAATACGCCAAACAGAACAGAGACAAGCCTCAAACCTTCTGGCACAAAGACCAAAATGTTGCTTTTTGGCCACAACCATAAATACTACATTTGGATAGGAGTCAACAAGGCCTATGATGAAAGGTACACCATTTCTACTGCGAAACATGGAGGTGGATCGCTGATGTTTTGGGGATGTGTGAGCTACAAAAGGCACAGGAAATTTGGTCAAATGTGATGGCAAGATGAACGCAGTATGTTATCTCAAAATACTGGTGTAACATTTGCATTCATCAGCCAGGAAGCTGCACACATGGGACATACTTGGACATTCCAACATGACAATGATCAAAACACAAGGCCAAGTCAACCTGTCATTGGCTACAGCAAAATAAAGTGAAGGTTCTGGAGTGGCCATCTCAGTCTCCTGACCTCAATATCATTGAGCCACTCTGGGGAGATCTTAAAAAACGTGCAGTTCATGCAAGACAGCCCAAGAATTTACAGGAACTGGAGGCTTTTTGCCAAGAGGAATGGGCAGCTTTACCATCTGAGAAGATAAAGAGCCTCATCCACAAATACCACAAAAGACTTCAAGCTGTCATTTTATGTTAAAGGGGGCAATACACGGATGAAGGTATGGGGTATGTAAACTTTTGATCTGGGTCATTTGGGTAGTTTCTGTTGTAATTATGATTTAAAAAAGAGTAAACACAGTTGATTGATAATCAATGGCTTCAGCCAAACACTAACCATGTGTGAAAGAAAAGTTTGTGTCATCATTCATATTTTGTGAAAAATGGCCAGGAAATCAATTTCTGCCAGGGTATGTAAACTTATGAGCACAACTGTATATATAAAACAATACGTTGTGTGCTTGGGTTATTTTCTTCTCAAAGAAAAGTAGAGTGGGATCAGTATGAAGCTATAGCCTTGTGTAGAGGATAGCCTATTTTTGCCTAAGCCCAAAGCACTGTGGCCTGTTGATCTCATAATCCTGACAGCAACTTGAGTGCTTGCAGTCAGTCCAGAGCTGAACATTACAGTATATTTTGCTCAGAGATGGGCTTTGAGTACCAACCCTCCAGGTGCTAAGCCCTTCTACTGTCAAATGCTCAGTGCCCTAACTTGCCCATTAAGGTTCTGGTTCTTGAGAGTTGACTGACCGATCAACATTTATATTTGGCCAGAAGTCGATGTCCTTATGTGCATCCTGGGATCCAAGTGGTTCTATAGAGATTTGTAGACTAGCACAGGTACTGTGTCTGTAAATAAGCACTGTTGCAACTGGAATGGTTAAGGCCATGGTTACCATCAACTGCAGCTTTACTGAGCTGTAGCATTACTCTAAAGCAGACTTTAACCCTTTTGCTGCCAGAGGCGTTTTTTGCACACGTATAAAAAAATCATTTTGAGCCTGAAGATTACACAAAACCCACAAATATGATATATTTTCTGAAAGCAGACACCCTAGAGACAAAAATTGTGGTAGCTGCAATTTTTTATGTCACACGATATTACCGTAAACGTCTAGGAAATGCAAAATGTCAGTAAAAAAAACAACACACCAACGTTAATTTTAGGGCAAACAAACGCAATAAATTACCCACATTTTTGGTAAAATTGAAAAGACGAGGTTGCACCAAGTAAATTGATACCCAACATGCCAAACCTTAAATTTATGTGCGCCCTTGAAATGGCAACAAACTTCAGTACCCTATATTTTCTATAGACAACGCTTCAGAAGTCCCCTATAGGTATCGTATCAGTTTAGTGTTACGGAGGTGGTCTAGTGCTAGAATTATTGCTCCCACTCCGGCGTATGCGGCGATATGCAACGTGTAATGCAATTGACATTTTCACACGTGGCTGCAGCCACCAGATTGTGTGTGATACCCCCCGCTGTTAGGTCCGTACGACATACTGGTGGTGAAAGGGTTAAAGGAGAAGTCCAGCCTAATACAAAAATCGCTACATCTACAGACATCCACAATCTAAAACTAACCTATCTAAACCTGTAAAGAAAAAAATCAGTATACATACCTTTTCAGCTCTGGCTGCGCTGTGGAGGCGGGTGCAGAGGACACAGCCAACGACGGAAGCCCCACAGTAACTCTATGGGTGACATCACTTCCCATTCATGTCACAGCCGTTGTCGGCTGTGTCCTCTGCAGAGCTTCCGCCACTGGAGACCGGACCGGAGCGACTTAGAGTATACAAAAAGTATGTATACTGATTTCTTCTTTACAGGGTTAGATAGGTTAGTGTTAGATCGTGAATGTCTATAGATGTAGCGATTTTAGTGTTAGGCTGGACTTCTCCTTTAACAAATTCAGTTGGTACAGCTCTGTCATCTCTCTTGAGCCTTGTTTGGTTTCATCCTGCTCAAGCACTAGTCACAAGTTTTAGTCTACATTAAAACCCATGCCAGCCAGGAGGATAAGACATTATTATTGTACAGGATTTATATAGCGCCAACAGCTTGCACAGCGCTTAACAGTTCCAATACAATTCAATACAGGAGGAATCAGAGGGCCCTGCTCCTTAGAGCTTACACTCTAGAATATATCACAAGACCTGTGAATGGTATTCAGGCAGGTTATACCGCCAGTTCCAGAGATGGACAAATTAACTGATTTTAGAAAAAAAATGTTTTGGAATAATAAATATGCTCACAAAATAGTAAGGCATAATAAAACATTCCGCTTTTTTTTTGAAACTCTGATAAACTAAAAGAAACTTTCACTACAATGAGTGCACACCAACTTTTTACTGGGTGGTAAAGAACACATACATTGTGTTTCACTTTATTTAATGCTGTTAATAGACAAAAAAGTTAAAGAAAAAGACCTCTCTGCCAGACATGCCTCTTAGTTTGGATCCATGGCAACAATCCCTAAAACACAACAACACTTTTGTGAATTATTTCACGCTAGACCACGAAAATACTTCATATTTATTTTTATAAAAAAATGTTTTCTGTCAAAAAAATAGTGATCCTATTAATATTACATAAATTAGAGAGCCCAAAATGGTAACATCACAACACAAACCCAATGCATTTATCCTTAAAGCTGAAGTTTAACCTTTACTTTTTTTTGGTCTAAAGAGTGGTTTTCAAAAAGTAAAAAAAAACTCATGAGAGAAACATGGGACTGGCATTGATAACCTCCTTTTACTGCTAGTTTATTGGACATAACACTGACTACAATAATTACAAAGCCACTGACATGAGATACGTATGCAGATCAGGAAAGTCATACAAAAGTCAGAACAGCTTTTCTTTTTTTTAAATGATGCCTATATGTATGTGCAACTAAATAACTGAAGCAAAACCTAACACTGGTCAAAAAAATGTTTCAAAACTTGACAGTTCTCAAATATAATTAAATTGATTCTAATTCTAAAGTTATTTTTTCTTTAAAATAACAAACATGTCATACTTAGCTACTCTGTGTAATGGTTTTGCACAGAGCAGCCCCGAGCCTCCTTTTCTTGGGTCCCCTGCTGGTACCCTGGGCTCTTCCCCTCG
Organism: Lithobates sylvaticus; assembly: GCA_028564925.1. Classification (NCBI taxonomy): domain Eukaryota; kingdom Metazoa; phylum Chordata; class Amphibia; order Anura; family Ranidae; genus Lithobates; species Lithobates sylvaticus. The sequence continues at coordinate 541,925,353 of CM053026.1, forward strand.
GCCATATGCCCCCATAGCAAGTCGCTTGGTATGGGGGAACTCCCGAGCCGCCTCTGTGTGTATATTGACACACAGAGTGTGGCTCAGCCCCCGTCCGCTCTGTCCTCACTGGCCGAGATTGACAGCAGCAGGAGCCAATGACTCCCGCTGCTGCTTCTCTGTCCAATGAAGAGAGAGGGCTGCTGCTCTCATGTACATCACTGGTTTGAGATCGGGCTCATGTAAGTATTTTTGGGGGGGGGGGTTGTTTTGTGGAGGAGCTGGATGCAGGCTCTGTTTTATCTTCGGAAAGTAGCTCATAAAACATGTATTTTTATATCATAAAAAAAACAAACATTGACAAGATTAAAATTACATAGCGGCTGACATTTTGAACATTTTTTACATATATAGTATCAACAAAATTATATGCAATTGTGTTTTATAAACACTGGGGGTGTTATTTTCCAGCAGCTGTGGATGTATGTATATCAGTCAATACTAAAATCAAAGTCTCCTTCTCATCACCAAGTGGGGTCGGGATGGCCGCTAGGGCCACAGCATGTGCACACAAAGATCACGTGGACAGGACCATGCACTATTAGTTGTGTGTGTCAATATATCTTCAGCCTCCTCATCAAGTGGGTCAATTCAGTGTAGACCTAGGACAGTCATAACTATAGAGGTCTGTTTTTGCTGTGCAGAATCTCTCCAACGGGAATTCAAAAACGTTTAAAAGGCCGCCAGGATGGGCGTAAGAGGTTAAGGGGAGGGGCTACAACATCAACTACCTCAATACTCTCCTTCAGCAACCTGCAGCAACAGGTTATGGTTCCCAGTCTATAGCTGACAGGGAAACCCTATCTTACGTTACCCCTTAACCCTGGACACACCCCCAAATGGGTCTTCAGGGTCTGGGAACCATAGAAATGAACCATGAATCTGCACAGGATCCAGTGCCTGAAGCAAGCAGTGGGGTCCAGGTATACTCCCTGAAATTCACACCGAGGGTAACCGATCCGGAAACTGCTAGGTAGCGCAAAGCAATAAGCAGTCAAATGTTGATATAAGATTCAGATAAAAAAACCTCCAATGGTTTAAATAGTAAAAATAGTTCTCTAGCAGTACAGGTCAATCATCTAGAGCAGTGTTTCTCAACTCCAGTCCTCAAGGCGCCCCAACAGGTAAATGTTTTCAGGCTTTCCAATTGTTTGCACAGGTGATTTGATCAGTTCCACTGCCTTAGTAATTACCATAGCCATTTGATCTGAGGGAAATCCTGAAAACATGACCTGTTGGGGCGCCTTGATGACTGGAGTTGAGAAACACTGATCTAGGGACACTAGCAAAAAAAAAGGAGCATCACAGAGGGGACAACAGAGCCACGGTAGCGGTGGTCCAAGCACTTGAAGTTGACAACATTGAACCCATGGTCTATGTATACAAGTTTTAGCAATATATACCATTTCATTGAATTCAATCTTCTTAGTCCTTTAGGATTTAATGTAGAGCGATAAATGAGAGTTCTGCTTTAAAGTCCAACTCCAGGCAGATATCAGGTCTGGTTAGTAAATCCCCCTTGCATTTTTCCCTTCAGACATAAAAAGCAACCAACCCTTGCAATACAGGTACAGATCCACTGCAAGAGAAATGTTTTTATTCGCCTGGGGTTGGGCCTTATGCCTAGTACATACAGGCCGAATATTGAGTGGCTTCGGCCAGTTCAATAGAAACCGGCCGACATTAGGCCCGTGTGTGCGGCAGCCGGTCCGACAGAAGGAGCTTCTGTCGAAGGGGCATGACTGAAAAAAAGTCTGCTGATCATCTCCCAATCAGAGCTCTCAGCCAATGGCTGAGAGCACTGACTGGTGTGTTTTGGAAGGGAGGAGGGGGGACTCCCACTGTCAGAACACAATAGCTCAGCGGAGGAGATCGGTTTACTAACATTGGACTGTTAGTTGAGCGGCTCCTCCTGAGTTCTTCAGTTTTTTTTTTTTTTCATGGCTTTAGGTTTAAAAGCAAACCAATGCTAATTTAATAGCTAAAAAAGCAGTATTATGCACCAATTTATAGCAACAAATGCATTTTCATTATTTCCCTGGTGCTCATCCCGTGGTCATTTAGCACTTATTGCAAGGCCCCTCTGGGTCTGCACAGACATTAGACATTATACGACACTAAAGGAAAAATAGCAATTAAATGATTTATTTCACACTTTCTTACTTTTTCTGTGCTGCCTGTTTTTTGTATAGGGGCTATAAGGAGCACTAATGGAAGCACTGATTTGTAAAAGTGGCTCCAACAGCAGTGAACTCCAGCAGTCACCTGTAATGTGTATGCAGTGTATGACTGTCTCAAGAAGCATGTTAGAATAGGGTTCTCCTACAAATTCTATATCAAGCCCACAATCTCTGGCTATTTCCTGGAGCATGTCCCCAGTCTCCAACAACTCCAATAATATGATCACCATCTCCTATAGGATGCCTGCAGTCTCTGATCATCGCCTGTAGTACGTCTTCAGTCTCTGATCATCTCCTGTAGAAAGTCTGCAGTCTCTGATCATCTCATGTAGTATGCCTGCAGTCCCTGACCATCTCCTGTAGCACGTCTGCAGTCTATGATCATCTCCTGTAGCATGTCTGCAGTCTCTGACCAACTCTTGTAGCATGACTCTAATTGTAGTGATATCCAGCAGTAACCTGTAATGTGTATCCCGTGTATGACTGTCTCCCGTAGCATGTCCCTATTCTCCAACAACTCCTACATCATGCTCATGGTCTGCAATCTCCAACCACCTTCTGTAGCATGTCTGCATTCTTTGACCATCTCTTTTAGCATGTCTGCAGTCTCTGACTATCTCCCGTAGCCAGGGCCGTCTTCAATATTGACTGGACCCTGGGCAAACATTTTTTCGGGCCTGCTGGGCAAACATTTTCTTGCCCCCCACCCCAGGAGGTTACTGCACATCATTACCACTCACTGATTAGTTGCTAGAGGTGCAGAGTGCAGGGGTATAAGAGCTTTTAGGTGAACCTTCGAGTTAGTTCAACTGTCTCAGCTGCCTTGATTACCTTTGTGAGTTTTTCATTGGTTACATCTGATAATGATTAAACATTCTGTCATTTAACCTAAGTATTACATTTGTATATATATATATATATATATATATATATATATATATATATATATATATATATATATTCACGTTTTTAGCATGCTATTTTAAGTTATGACTAAGCATCAGTAAGGGGTGTGAAACGCGTCAGTTGTTTTTGATTCCATCTTCTCTGTATGCCGTACGGACTTGTTTTTATTCAATAAAGACATTTTCATTGGAGTGCGGCTGTCCAGACTGTCTCGTTTGCATGTGCTCCACACACAGAGCCAGCACCCAGCCTGTACAGAGGAGGTGAAGTCTTGGGACTGCTACCTGGAGCAGTATATTACTTTTCAGGGGTGCGCTAGGTGCAGAGCGCAGGCGTGCGCTAGGTCCAGAGCGCAGGCGTGCGCTAGGTCCAGAGCGCAGGGGTGCGCTAGGTCCAGAGCACAGGGGTGCGCAGCTCTCCTCCTCCCTAGATTCCAGTACAGAGCTTCCCCCCAGTACCCATTCCAGAACAGAGAGCCACTCCCCCAAGTACAAGTCTCTCCTCCCACCACCCCCTCCCCCACCACCGATTCCAGTTTAGAGCTCCACTCCCCCAAGTACAAGGCTCTACTCCCATCCTCCAGATTTCAGTACAGAGTTTTCCTCTGTCCCAAATTCTACTCACAGCATGTCCGATGTCCGTGCAACCTGCTGGTTTCAGAAGCCGCTTCCCCTGTGCCCCACATTAAAGACAGCCCTGCCTGTAGCAAGTTTGCAGTCTGTCTTTTTCATGTAGCACCTTTGCAGCTTTCTGTAATACTACATACACCAAATATCATATGTGGTCCTGCGGTGATGTCAGGGACTACAAAGAGATCTCCTATATTGGTAATCACTACTGCATTAGTCTATCACTTGATAAATTCAAATATGTATAAATATGTAGTATATAAATAATTGAATTGTCTAATATGCAAGTGTAAATACAATTATGGACATATGCAGTCAATGAATAGAGCCTAGAAATTGAATCAAGGCAGAAAGTTAATGTTTATGAAGAATAGCACATACAACACATTAGAACACATGTTCAGAGGACTTGAATTGTACTTTTATTGTTAAAATGTAAAATGCAACCATTAAAAAAGTAACTAGGCAGAGGAAAGGCATAATAACGTACGGATGTTGTGATAAAGACATTCTTTTAAAAGAACTCCTGTGAACTCCTTCGAGGATCGATATGAAAAAGAAGCTCAAACCCGTTTTCCTATAAAACTTAACTACAGGAAACGTGTTGTGCTCTGAAAAGAAATGCTATAGTGGCACATTTTTATATGTATATATATATGGTACTTGTTATGCAGCCAACATCTAGAAAACTCTTTAAGGAGATCTAGTCTTTTGTTGTCAATAACAGATGTACATGTAGAAAGAACGGCAAAATGCAAGCAAACTAATTTGAGGTTGTTAATGTTTTAAAAAAAATTGTTTATTTGTATAATTTGTAACCAAAAATACATGGAATGCCTAATAGTCTTATAACATATGAAAATGCATATGCTTCCTGCTAATCCTCCTATTTAATCTTGAAGATATAAGATCTTGAAAACAAAAGGCTTCCTAAAAATGGCAAACATCTACTCATCTCAAAGAATCGGTTTTCTCAATTGCTTTGCCCACACTGAAACGGTTAAGTGCTTGTTTTGTCCAGGTGAGAGGAGAAAGCCTTATACTCACATGATCCTCTTCTCCATCTGCAAATGATGCTCCCCTGCAATCCAGCAGTGGACTGTTCCTGGTGTCCTCACGTTTAGAGCAAATTTATGGAGCCTGCTCTGGGCTTGATGATGTTATGAACAGTCCATGACTCAAGAACACTAGAGCACGGGTTCCAGGAGCTGCAGAGACCGGTCTTGTGCAGGGAGGATTGGAGGATCAGTTAAATCTATCTCTCTTCATCTCTCAATTAGACAAATACAAGCAACTTTCTTTTTTTGCCCTGGAGTTAGCTTTAAGAGTTTTTTTTTTTTTTGTAATTTGATTTGGGAATAACATAATGCACAATATATAATGAGAAAAAAAACAAAGTTCTAATGGTCATTTTAACAGGATGTTCTGATGTTAAACAGGACAGGAGGTGTCGATAGGGACTAATAATCATGCTAAAAGAATACACATTTTCCTTGCTCTATCCAAAACTTCAAGAAATGTCTTGGCTGGAGTTCTACTTTAGGTATACAAACATATTTTTCACATCAGTTTGTTTTAATCCACGTCAATCCTACTGATTTCTGTTAACTGGAGCAAGGCAACAAATAGAGCGGTTACACAGCAATTTATGAGAGTATCAAATGTAGCTAACAGTTCCAAGCTTACATATTACTGTTCAGTACAGGCCACATATTCTTAGATTGAAACTTTTATATAAAATTAAACAGAAATTAAGTAAGGGGCTGGGACTTTGAATGAAACATGCACTTGAGAAATAAATAGTTATTCGTAACAGATTAATTCCATGTGTTTAATAATTGATAAATAATTGATAATAACAACAAGACTCACACCACCGTGAGTCCAAAAGTAAATTTCATAAAAAATACATATAGAGTCCATGTATATATGTACATACACATAAATGCAGGGCACAATAACACATGATAATTCGATGCAAGTAACTAACAAAGATAATAACATGATAATACATGAAAATCTAGTCTGATATAGAGTGGGCACATTGTTGCCCCAATCTTGGTGTTTACTGTAAATAAAAGATGCATAAATGTAGCATCTATAGCTCGACGCGTTTCGTGGTTGATGACCACTCATCAGGAGCAATTATGGACAAAGCCTATAAAATATAAATGTAAAAAATAAATCAGACTGATTACATAAATAGAACATTAAATTTGCAAGAGGGAGGGTAGGTAGCCTACACCTGTACTTACACAGCTGAACATGGGTCTCAGGTATGGCAGGATCACCAACAGTGGACTGGGGCCAAACCGGCATGGGAGCTGAGGCGACATATAGAGGCATGGCATCTGGGAACACAGAACTGGTATGCTGTAACCACCACCAAATCCTTGATGGTGATGTGGAATGGATAGTGCCCAAGGTCTAGGAAAAAATGAATGGAAACTATGAAAAAGTGAACCAGTGTTGGATGACTGTGAATGCCTATCGTGAAATCCATGGAGGTATGGGATTAAACCACCCAAACCACATGGAGATAGGCTTGTGATAGGGCTGAGTGTGTGTAGAAACTGTGTGAGATAAAAGGTTATTGAAATACAGTGTCAAATAAAGCATTGTGCTGGAAAAAATGGTGAAATGAGCATTAAAAAGTTGAAAAGTATGTTGGTGTATGGTTATTGAGTGAAGTTGAGGTGTAAGGAATACTGAAAAGTTGAAATTAAAAGGGGGAGTGTGGTGCCGTCTGCTATACTGAAAAATTGAAAGGGGAGTATAGTGCCGTCTGCCAAGGGGATTACCTGTTATCAAGATGTGAGGAGCTTGTGTGCGTGTGATGGATGAACAAAAGTAAAAAGGGGCCAATTCTGTTTCTAAGATGAGGAGTCATGAACTCCACTCCAGCCAATAATATGCCACCAACATCACGTGGGCTGGCGGGAGGGGGCCCACGTGATGTTGGTGGCATATTATTGGCTGGAGTGGAGTTCATGACTCCTCATCTTAGAAACAGAATTGGCCCCTTTTTACTTTTGTTCATCCATCACACGCACACAAGCTCCTCACATCTTGATAACAGGTAATCCCCTTGGCAGACGGCACTATACTCCCCTTTCAATTTTTCAGTATAGCAGACGGCACCACACTCCCCCTTTTAATTTCAACTTTTCAGTATTCCTTACACCTCAACTTCACTCAATAACCATACACCAACATACTTTTCAACTTTTTAATGCTCATTTCACCATTTTTTCCAGCACAATGCTTTATTTGACACTGTATTTCAATAACCTTTTATCTCACACAGTTTCTACACACACTCAGCCCTATCACAAGCCTATCTCCATGTGGTTTGGGTGGTTTAATCCCATACCTCCATGGATTTCACGATAGGCATTCACAGTCATCCAACACTGGTTCACTTTTTCATAGTTTCCATTCATTTTTTCCTAGACCTTGGGCACTATCCATTCCACATCACCATCAAGGATTTGGTGGTGGTTACAGCATACCAGTTCTGTGTTCCCAGATGCCATGCCTCTATATGTCGCCTCAGCTCCCATGCCGGTTTGGCCCCAGTCCACTGTTGGTGATCCTGCCATACCTGAGACCCATGTTCAGCTGTGTAAGTACAGGTGTAGGCTACCTACCCTCCCTCTTGCAAATTTAATGTTCTATTTATGTAATCAGTCTGATTTATTTTTTACATTTATAGTTTATAGGCTTTGTCCATAATTGCTCCTGATGAGTGGTCATCAACCACGAAACGCGTCGAGCTATAGATGCTACATTTATGCATCTTTTATTTACAGTAAACACCAAGATTGGGGCAACAATGTGCCCACTCTATATCAGACTAGATTTTCATGTATTATCATGTTATTATCTTTGTTAGTTACTTGCATCGAATTATCATGTGTTATTGTGCCCTGCATTTATGTGTATGTACATATATACATGGACTCTATATGTATTTTTTATGAAATTTACTTTTGGACTCACGGTGGTGTGAGTCTTGTTGTTATTATCAATTATTTATCAATTATTAAACACATGGAATTAATCTGTTACGAATAACTATTTATTTCTCAAGTGCATGTTTCATTCAAAGTCCCAGCCCCTTACTTAATTTCTTATTAGAATCAGGGATGGAGGTAACCTTGGCTTTTTTGTCATAGACCTCATTTAAAGTCCCACAGGCCCCGCGGCCCCCCCCCCTTCTTCCATTGTTATATAAAATTAAACAGCAAACACAAGCCCCCAAAAAGCATCAGGCTGCATATTACTTTCTTAGAGCTGAATTCCAGGTATGGATTTATTGCATTGTTACCGCTTGGAACAAAATATGCATAGATCATTAACGGTGGGACCGTTGTGAAAGCATTCTCTCATTGGACGAGGTGGAGAGGCGCGTTGGTGACATCACAATCTCCCCCTCGTCCAAACAATGCTTTGGATTCTTTGATAAAAATGCAAGATGTTATGTAAATGGCACCTGTGTTAGGAGGCGACCCTTTGTGGTCACTATGCAGCTGCTTGGAACAAAACTCAAAGACTAGGGGTGAACTCTATAGTACAGGTGACTACTATAGGGATTATCCACTTCATGGCAATCCCATAGGTATGGCATACGCACACTTACATTGATCCAAGCTGGAGCCATGTTAATTTGCAATAAAACCCATACCTGAAATTCACGTTACCAGTCTTTTAAAAGATGACCTTAAAAATACTGTGTAAACAAATGGAGGATACCAACGTTAAATTTGTCTACTGCCCAAATGCCATATGCAAATCATTTTTCTGTTAATTGTTATTCCTTACCCATTTACGATTCAGAAGAACTATCTGACATGTTTCTGATGTTTTTATTTCCTCTTTTCCCCTCAATATACCAAAAAGACAAAAGTTTCTAACAATGCTATAAAATATAGCCGACATGGGTAGTTCACATGGCAATAAAAACTGATTAAGAGCCCTTTCACACTGAGGTGGTGGGGGTGGTAGCGTTAAAGCGCTGCTAGTTTTAGCTGCGTTTTACCGCTGTTATTCAGGCGGGAGCGGGGCGCTTTTAACCCCCTAGAAGGGGTTAAAAGCACCCGTGTATCGCCGCTGTTCAAGCGCTTAGCAGGCACTGCATTCCAATAAACAGAGGCGGTGGAGGAGCAGTGCATACACTGCTCGCAAACCGCCCCAAAGATGCTGCTTGCAGGACTTTTTCTAACGTCCAGCAAACGCACCGCCCCATTGTAAAAAGCACTCGGGCTTTCACACTGGGACTGCAGATGAGGCATTTTTCAGGTGCTTTACAGGCGCTATTTTTAGCGCTAAAGCGCCTGAAAAATGCCTCAGTGTGAAATGGTCTAAGAAACAGTTGTGAGATTTTGCTACAGTCAAGTAATTTAGATGCTCCTGCTGGCATTATCAGGACAGTAATACTCTAGATTTAAAAAAAAAAAAAAAAAATCTAGAAAAATGTTTATAATATTTAATGAAAATTATTCTTAACTCTAATTTTTGGAATGGATCTTCCTTATAATTATGTGGGCCACAAATCCGTGGAAATATGAATAACCCAAGTGTTTTGGAGTTTGTGATTAATAAAACAAGCCTGGAAACTTGGAACGAAAAAACAGTTGCAAGACAAAGTGACAAGGGGCTCTTTTCTTTAAACATATTAAATAATTTTTCTCAAGTAGATTTTACAAACCAGAAAATGTATACCATGCTGGCAAAAAAAAAAATAACAGGCGCCGTCTAAAATCCAAACTTGACAGATATTTTTAGTTTGATAAACAAAACAAGAAACATAAGTACAAAAGACATAATTCTGCTAATGGTAACAGGGTGCGAGACTGAAATGAAAAGGAACATTCCTGATGATGTGGTAAAGGTTTTGGTTACAGCTATGAAATTCCATTGTACAATATTTATAGTATCAAGGTTAGTCCAAATCCAATGACTCCCCAAATGGTAGCGTACTTTAAACTGCAATGTGATTATATTTTATTTATTTTTACACAATTTCTGTCATCAGGGAGCCAGTAAGCAGAGCACAAGCTAGGCTGGTCCTAGATAAGATGGCCATTAGACATTCGCAAATTATCTGACCGCATCAAAATAAAATAAATAGCAGACTCAACTTTCTTCCTGGTCTGGAGCCTCTGGTAAAACTAATATACACACCTGAAACTAAATATCTGTTTAATAAACTACAGGAAACATGTTATACAATATATAACTAAACATGTAAATACAGGCACAAAAACATTCTAACAGAGGCGTGTCTCATAAAGAGTGCCTATATGTAGTAAAATATATAAATCACCCTAGTTAAAAAAAAAAAAAGAAAAAAAGAGGACTAGATCACTCCTGAAACTCAATGAGTTTAATGAGTTTCCCCCATTTAATTCTAGGTGCAAGCAATAATTACCTGACACCCCAAGAGCAATAGTTCCAAATGGGTATGGCCCATAGGGGAGAGACATAGAATTCTAGTGCAAATATAGAAGGAAAGCTATAATAATCTGTATTGCTAGTTGGGAGCATGAATGTTTTATTGCCATATGAGGGACCCATGATGCAGGCCCCATTCAGACAAATCCTTATGTGATATGTACACATGAATCCTGAAAAGTGGTAGGTTTCCTGACGCATGTCACCAAGGAAAAAGAGGCTGGTTTATATCAGAGACCTAATGTGTACCTGCAGCCTGCTTCAAATTTAAGAGTAGTTATAAAACCGTACAATGAACTTGAAGATCTCACATCAGCAGCCAGCATAAGGGGCTGTGCAGGCACTGTTATCACAAGGAGGATGCCGGTGCTAAGCATTAGGTGCAGCCAAAAGCTGGGGCAAATGCATATAGACAGGAAGTGTCTAAAAAAGGCTAGAAGTGATCAGCAGCATTAAGATACAAAAAAGATGAAAAAAAGAAAAAACTGTATTTTAATGATAAAAAATGGCAACGGTTTAATGAAAAACAGCTCTTTACCAAAGTAAATGTTATCTACAATTTATGATCTACTTTAAGCTTTATACTAGTTAAAACATTCAGTAAATGAAAACTTTTATTCATGTCAAACCCTTATAGAGTTTCCCTCTCTTTCTCAAGTTCTAAAATTGGGAGTTTCATTTTAAATATATATTAGCTTTAGATCATTCTCATATAAATAATATAGGTAAATATTACACACAACTTTCTTTTTTAAAAGTAAAACCTTTGAAATGAAAATAAAAAATGTGCAAAAGAATCTAGGTTATTCGGCTTAAAATTGGAAAAATCTTATTTTCTGCGAATGAAATGCAAGTAGTGGCCAAGGATAACCATTTGCCCCATATTTTATTGTATCTTGAAGGGCAACCTCTAGGTTTATAAACAAACAATCTGCGTATATGGCAAGTTGGCACTGATATCGCTCTTCCATTGGGGAAATAGTAGGTAGTTAAACTATATGCTTTCTGCCAGCAAACACTATGGGACCCATCTAGGTCTGCAGTGTTAAATATGCTCAGTAGGCAGGCCTTTGAGTCTAGAGCCATTGGGGATCACAAGCCTTGATTCAAATTATTTAATCACTTCCAGCCAATAGTCCTCAATTTTAGAACATGACCAAATGAAATGGTAAAAGGTACAGGGGGTTTGTGGACATTTGTGACCGAGAGGTTATAGGAAGTTTTTTTTTCTCTTTTATATAGACAAATAGGCATGAAATAGGTTTGTGAGGTGGTCATACACTGTTGTCAGCTGGCTGATTGGTTGAAATCCACCTCGTTTGTGTGTGTTCGAATAGCACACCCCTTCTGGATTTCAGAATACAAGGAAATGTTGTTGCAAAATTTCCCAACATTCCCTTTAATAGAAGTCAACTAATACAGCTTCTGTGAATTGGGGGAGCCCAGGCACTTCTTGAAATCCGATTGATCTCTGCTGGACTGCCCACATTTTGATCAGTGTATAGCTAGCTTTAGAGCTTTATCCCACTCTTCTCCATCGAAAGGTTCTTTATTAGTCCCCCAGGATGTTTTTTTTCACATACACAGCTGCAAGGGCTGGGAAATGCTCTTAAATTTTATATCTTTATGCAGAGGCTTAGCAATTTTATTACAAAACAAAGATATGTAAGGGAAGATTAAAAAGGGGCATATAATAACATATTCCAGCCAGCACTGCATTGTAAAATGTCACTATGTAAATTGGTGTACCACTCAAAAAAAAAAAAAAGAGTATGGATAGCACATTCATAATTATAAACATCAGTTCTGTCCTTTTCTTGGCAGCGTATAAAGCAAAAATATAAAAAAGTCCTCCATAAACTTACCGGCATTCAGGTCTTTAAACTTTTGCTTGAGCTCAGCTGGTGTCAGTCTGTACTGATCTAAGCCATCACCCCAATAAATACGGTCAAGGACCTGAAGGTCTCCCCCCACCAGCCATTCTCCACTCTCCATCACCATCTGCAGCAAAGGCATCAAAAGTAAGCAGGGTCTCGTAACACATTTTTTTCTTGTAATAGAAGGAAAACAACCACTATACCTTTACAGAGATAACCTTGTTTCCCCACATAATTAACACATACTCAAACTCCACTAGAGAACTACATTAGATATTTACTTAGAAAGCAAATAGCACATTTTATTAAGAATTTCATGGGATTTCATATTAATTCATTGAAAAACTGTTAAAATAAAGAAACAAGACATTTTATATCCAAAGACAGCCCTTGTGTGGAGTCCACAGCTCGTAAAATAAGCGTAAATGTCATAAAGTGGCTTATTTCTAAACAGTTCTTGGACAATAACATTTATAAAAATCAAAAATCAGCACTATTAATTTTCTAACATTCCTCATGAAAACAGGTAACATTTCCTCACCTGGACATGCAATCAATGTACGGTAATCATTCAAAAGTGATTGGTTAAAGTAAAACTAAAAAGGCAAAACTTTCTCTTTTTAGTTTTGGATAGAATGGAGAAGCATTAGAATGCTTGTCAATGGTTACTGCTGTCTATGCCCATTAGAGAAAATCATCCTCTTTTTTTATTGTGTATCATTATCAAGGAAAGTGAAAGAAAATCCCACAGTTTGGGTTCTCCCCAGAACAAGAATAGAGTGCAAATGTTCCAATGGGGACACTAGTTCTGGTGACTCTGGTGATTATCTCACTTTGGAGGTATTTTCTTTCATTTTCTGCTTTGGCTATACATATATACACACACATACATACATATACACAGTATCTCACAAATGTGAGTACACCCCTCGCAGTTTTGTAAATATTTATCTTTTCATGTGACATCGCTGAAGAAATTACACTTTGCTACAATGTAAAGTAGTGAGTGTACAGCTTGTATAATGCCACGTACGCACGATCGAAAATTCCGCCACAAAAGTCCGATGAGAGCTTTTTGGTCGGAAAATGCGACCGTGTGTATGCTCCATCAGACTTTTGCTGGCGGAATTCCCACCAGCAAAAGATTGAGAGCAGGTTCTCAATTTTTCGGTTGGAAAAAGTTTTGATTGGAAACTCTGATCGTCTGTACCAATTCTGACACGCAAAATTCCTGAGCATGCTCGGAAGCATTGAACTTGATTTTCTCAGCTCGTCGTAGTGTTGTACGTCACCTCTTTCTTGACGGTCAAAAGTTCAGCGAACTTTTGTGTGACCATGTGTATGCAAGCCAAGCTTGAGTGGAATTTTGTCGGAAAACCATCCAAGATTTTTCCGACTGAAAATCCGCTCGTGTGTACTCGGCATAAGAGTGTAAATTTGCTGTCCCCTCAAAATAACTCAACACAGCCATTAAAGTGCTTGTAAACCTTTACAAACCACTTGGACCTATAGGTAAGCCTAGATTAAGGCCGCGTACACACGAAGGGACAATCCCGCAGGATTATCCTCTGGACTGAAGTCCAGCGGATAATCCCCTCGTGTGTGGGCGCCGGCGGACTTTTTGGCGCCAAAGTACGGCGGACTAAAGTTTCAGGTTTTGTTTTCAAATTATCCGCTGGACTTGGAAGTCCAGCAGACAATCCCGCCGTTAGTGGGCAAGTCCGCGGGACTTTTGAAATGAACGGACTTGCCGCTCATCGGCAAGTCCGTTCATTTAGCACGTGACTTCAGGTTACGTAGCTAGCGTAGGCAGTTACTGCCGCCGCGCTAGCTCCGTGACCTGGCATGGATTTAAAGGGAATCCCCACGCCGAAAAAACGGCGTGAGGGTTCCCCCCAAATCCATGTCAGACCCTCATCCGAGCACGCAGCCTGGCAGGCCAGGAAAGGGGTGGGGACGAACGAGCGCCCCCCCCCTCCTGAGCCGTACCAGGCCGCGTGCCCTCAACATGGGGGGTGCCCTGGGGAAAGGGGGGCCGTGCGGCCCCCCCCACCCCAAAGCACCTTGTCCCCATGTTGATGAGGACAAGGGCCTCTTCCCGACAACCCTGGCCGTTGGTTGTCGGGGTCTGCGGGCGGGGGCTTATCGGAATCTGGGAACCCCCTTTAATAAGGGGGCCCCCAGATCCCGGCCCCCCACCCTATGTGAATGAGTATGGGGTACGATGTACCCCTACCCATTCACCTAAGGTGTAAAATGTAAAGTAAAAAAAAACACCCACACTTTTGAAAAAATAGTTTATTGCACTGCTCCGGGGGTCTTCTTCCGTCTTGGGGGTCTTCTCGCCGGACTCCCCCGCCATTTACCAAGCTCTTTTACCGAGCGGGGGAAGTCCGGCTACCTTCTTCGTCGTCGCCGCCGTCTGGGGGTCTCGATCCGCCTTCGGGGGTCTTCTTCCGTCTTGGGGGTCTTCTCGCCGGACTCCTCCCCTCTCTTCTGCTCTTTTACCTAGCTCTTTCACGAGGGGAGGAGTCCGGCTACCTTCTTCGTCGTCGCCGCCGTCGTCTGGGGGTCTCGATCCGCCTTCGGGGGTCTTCCGGGGGTCTCTTCTGTTCTTGCGGCGGTCGTCGTCTTCCGCGCCGCCGGCGCCTTGTCCTTCTTCTTGTCCTTCTTGTTCTTCTTCTTCTTCCGATGTTGACCCGTCGCTGTCTCTGCCCGGAATGCCTGTGCCGATCTGCGCTCGGACTTATATAGGGACATGGGGGACAGGGTCACATGTTCATGTCACATGGTGACCCCGCCCCCTTGCGATGTCACAGTCCCAGCATCCTCCGGGACTGTGACAACACAAGGGGGCGGGGTCACCATGTGACATGTGCATGTGACCCTGTCCCCCATGTCCCTATATAAGTCCGAGCGCAGATCGGCACAGGCATTCCGGGCAGAGACAGCGACGGGTCAACATCGGAAGAAGAAGAAGAACAAGAAGGACAAGAAGAAGGACAAGGCGCCGGCGGCGCGGAAGACGACGACCGCCGCAAGAACAGAAGAGACCCCCGGAAGACCCCCGAAGGCGGATCGAGACCCCCAGACGACGGCGGCGACGACGAAGAAGGTAGCCGGACTCCTCCCCTCGTGAAAGAGCTAGGTAAAAGAGCAGAAGAGAGGGGAGGAGTCCGGCGAGAAGACCCCCAAGACGGAAGAAGACCCCCGAAGGCGGATCGAGACCCCCAGACGGCGGCGACGACGAAGAAGGTAGCCGGACTCCCCTCGCTCGGTAAAAGAGCTTGGTAAATGGCGGGGGAGTCCGGCGAGAAGACCCCCAAGACGGAAGAAGACCCCCGGAGCAGTGCAATAAACTATTTTTTCAAAAGTGTGGGTGTTTTTTTTTTACTTTACATTTTACACCTTAGGTGAATGGGTAGGGGTACATCGTACCCCATACTCATTCACATAGGGTGGGGGGCCGGTATCTGGGGGGCCCCTTATTAAAGGGGGCTCCCAGATTCCGATAAGCCCCCGCCCGCAGACCCCGACAACCAACGGCCAGGGTTGTCGGGAAGAGGCCCTTGTCCTCATCAACATGGGGACAAGGTGCTTTGGGGTGGGGGGCCGCACGGCCCCCCTTTCCCCAGGGCACCCCCATGTTGAGGGCACGCGGCCTGGTACGGCTCAGGAGGGGGGGGGCGCTCGTTCGTCCCCACCCCTTTCCTGGCCTGCCAGGCTGCGTGCTCGGATGAGGGTCTGACATGGATTTGGGGGGAACCCCCACGCCGTTTTTTCGGCGTGGGGATTCCCTTTAAATCCATGCCAGCTTGCGGAGCTAGCGCGGCGGCATTTACTGCCTACGCTAGCTACGTAACCTGAAGTTACGTTCGAAATGAACGGACTGCTCCGTGTGTGGGCAAGTCCGTTCATTTTCAAAAGTCCCGCGGACTTTTGGCCGGCGGATTATCCGCTGGAGAAGTCCGTGCGTGTGTGGGCAAGTCCACACCCTCGGAAAGTCCAGCGGACCTAGCCGGAAAGTCCAGCGGATTGTCCGCTGGACTTAGGTCCGCCGGGAAAAGTCCGTACGTGTGTACGAGGCATAAGGCTTACCTGTAGGTCAAAGAAATATCTCCTAAACCTACACGGTTTAGGAGATATTTGCCAAAAGACAGGCATGCGCCGTAGACAGCGGCGCGCAGGCGCACTGAGAAAGCCGTTCTCAACGGCGATATGCCGCGAGTGGCGGCTCCCGCGCGCATGCACGGGAGTGATGTCATTGCGGTGCCGCAAGACCCACCAAGAAGATGGAGGCTCCGTACACAAGGGGACAGCGGTGACTTCGCTGGCTCCTGTGTCAGGTAAGTGACACATAATGGACTAAGTGACACATAATGCTTTACCTTTGCAGGAAAACAAAGAGTAAGTAAACCCATTAGGGTTTACTTCCTCTTTAATGTCTAAACTGCTGGTAACAAATGTGAGTACACCCCTAAGTGAAAATTAGGAAATTGGGTCCAATTAGCCATTTTCCCTCCCCGCTGTCATGTGACTCGTTAGTGTTCCAAGGTCTCAGGTGTGTTAAATTTGGTGTTATTGCTCTTACTCTCTCATACTGGTCATAGTGCTGCCAGCATTGCTGCAGAGGTTGAAGGGGTGGGTGGGGGTTCAGCCTGTCAGTGTTTAGACCATACGTCACACACTGCATCAAATTGGTCTGCATGGCTGTCGTCCCAAAAGGAAGCCTCTTCCAAAGATGATGCACAAGAAAGCCCACAAACAGTTTAGCTGAAGACAAGCAGACTAAGGGCATGGATTATTGGAACCATGTCCTGTGGTCCGACGAGACCAAGATAAACTTATTTGGTTCAAATGGTGTCAACCGTGTGTGTGGCGGCAACCAGGTGAGTAGTACAAAGACAAGTGTGTCTTTCCTACAGTCAAGCATCGTGGTGGGAGTGTCATGGACTGGGGCTGCATGAGTGAAGCGATCACTGGGGAGCTACAGTTAAAGCGGTGTTTCAACCGATTATTATTTTTTTTTAAAGTCAGCAGCTACAAAAACACTGTAGCTGCTGACTTCTAATAAGGACAGGGAGCCTGCAATGTCGGCCCCCCCGAGGCTGATCCATCAGTCGGATCATGTATCAATCTTAGAAGAAAACCTGTTAGACTCTGCAAAAGACTTGAGACTGGGGCAGAGGTTCACCTTTCAGCAGGACAACTACCCTAAACATACAGCCAGAGCTATAATGTAGTGGTTTAGATCAAAGTATATTCAGGTGTTAGAATGGTCCAGTCAAAATCCAGACCTAAATCCAATTGAGAATCTGTGGCAAGACTTGACAACTGCTGATCACAGACGCTCTCCATCCAATCTGACAGACCTTGAGCTATTTTGCAAGGAAGCATGGGCAAAAATGTCACTCTCTAAATGTGCAAAGCTGATAGAGACATCCCCAAAAAGACTTGCAGCTGTAATTGCAGCGAAGTATTGACTCAGGGGGGCTGAATACAAATGCACTCTTTTCACATACTTGTAAAATATTTGGAAAACAATTTATCATTTTCCTTCCACTTCACAATTATGTGCAACTTTGTGTTGGTCTATCACATAAAATCTCAATAAAATATACATTTACGTTTTTGGTTGTAACAAGACAAACTTTGCAAAATGTTAAGTGGTATGAATACTTTTTCAAGGCGCTGTAACAGCTTAAACTCTCCTGGAAAGGCTGTCCACAAAGTTTAGGAGTTTGTCTATGGGAATGTTTGACCATTCTTCCAGAAGCGTATTTGTGAGGTCAGGCACTGATGTTAGAGAGAAGGCCTGTCTCGCAGTCTCCGCTCTAATTCATCCCAAAGGTGTTCCATCGGGTTCAGGTCAGGACTCTGTGCAGGCCAGTCAAGTTCCTCCACCCCAAACTCGCTCATCCATGTCTTTATGGACCTTGTTTGTGCACTGCAAGCCAGGCCTTGTCGACCAAATCAGTGCCTGCCTTCACAAATGCGCTTCTGGAAGAATGGTGAAACATTCCCACAGACACACTACTAAACCTTGTGGACAGCCTTCCCAAAAGAGTTGAAGCTGTTATAGCTGCAAAGGGTGGGCCAAATCAATATTGAACCCTACGGACTAAGACTGGCATGCTATTAAAGCACATGTGCATGTAAAGACAGGTGCCCCAATACTTTTGGTAATATAGTGTATGTTCCATATTCAAAACAAATTTAATTAGGTTGTAAACATGCTCTATTCTTCATTTATATATCCCTGAAGGAGTGATTAGTCTCTGAAATGCGTTTGGATGTTCTTGCGCACAAGTCTTCATGCGTTGGATGTTCCTGCGCACAAGTCTTCATGCGTTGGATGTTCCTGCGCACAAGGCTTCATTCGTTGGATGTTCCTGCGCACAAGTCTTCATGCGTTGGATGTTCCTGCGCACAAGTCTTCATGCGTTGGATGTTCCTGCGCACAAGTCTTCATGCGTTGGATGTTCCTGCGCACAAGTCTTCATGCGTTGGATGTTCCTGCGCACAAGTCTTCATGCGTTGGATGTTCCTGCGCACAAGTCTTCATGCGTTGGATGTTCCTGCGCACAAGTCTTCATGCGTTGGATGTTCCTGCGCACAAGTCTTCATGCGTTGGATGTTCCTGCGCACAAGTCTTCATGCGTTGGATGTTCCTGCGCACAAGTCTTCATGCGTTGGATGTTCCTGCGCACAAGTCTTCATGCGTTGGATGTTCCTGAGCACAAGTCTTCATGCGTTGAATGTTCCTGCGCACAAGTCTTCATGCGTTGGATGTTCCTGCGCACAAGTCTTCATTCGTTGGATGTTCCTGCGCACAAGTCTTCATGCGTTGGATGTTCCTGCGCACAAGTCTTCATGCGTTGGATGTTCCTGCGCACAAGTCTTCATGCGTTGGATTTTCCTGCGCACAAGTCTTCATTCGTTGGATGTTCCTGCGCACAAGGCTTCATGCGTTGGATGTTCCTGCGCACAAGTCTTCATGCGTTGGATGTTCCTGCGCACAAGTCTTCATGCGTTGGATGTTCCTGCGCACAAGTCTTCATGCGTTGGATGTTCCTGCGCACAAGTCTTCATGCGTTGGATGTTCCTGCGCACAAGTCTTCATGCGTTGGATGTTCCTGAGCACAAGTCTTCATGCGTTGGATGTTCCTGCGCACAAGTCTTCATTCGTTGGATGTTCCTGCGCACAAGTCTTCATGCGTTGGATGTTTCTGCGCACAAGTCTTCATGCGTTGGATGTTCCTGCGCACAAGTCTTCATGCGTTGGATGTTCCTGCGCACAAGTCTTCATGCGTTGGATGTTCCTGCGCACAAGTCTTCATTCGTTGGATGTTCCTGCGCACAAGTCTTCATGCGTTGGATGTTTCTGCGCACAAGTCTTCATGCGTTGGATGTTCCTGCGCACAAGTCTTCATGCGTTGGATGTTCCTGCGCACAAGTCTTCATGCGTTGGATGTTCCTGCGCACAAGTCTTCATGCGTTGGATGTTCCTGCGCACAAGTCTTCATGCGTTGGATGTTCCTGCGCACAAGTCTTTATGCGTTGGATGTTCCTGCGCACAAGTCTTTATGCGTTGGATGTTCCTGCGCACAAGTCTTTATGCGTTGGATGTTCCTGCGCACAAGTCTTTATGCGTTGGATGTTCCTGCGCACAAGTCTTAATGCGTTGGATGTTCCTGCGCACAAGTCTTTATGCGTTGGATGTTCCTGCGCACAAGTCTTCATGCAATGGATGTTCCTGCGCACAAGTCTTCATGCAATGGATGTTCCTGCGCACAAGTCTTCATTCGTTGGATGTTCCTGCACACAAGTCTTCATGCGTTGGATGTTCCTGCGCACAAGTCTTCATGCGTTGGATGTTCCTGCGCACAAGTCTTCATGCGTTGGATGTTTCTGCGCACAAGTCTTCATGCGTTGGATGTTCCTGCGCACAAGTCTTCATGCGTTGGATGTTCCTGCGCACAAGTCTTCATGCGTTGGATGTTTCTGCGCACAAGTCTTCATGCGTTGGATGTTCCTGCGCACAAGTCTTCATGCGTTGGATGTTCCTGCGCACAAGTCTTCATGTCAGAAGATAGTGTTAACCAGGGATGGGTATTCATATGGTTGTAGTGTACTGCAATATGTAGGTTTAAAAATCAGCTGTTACTGTTTTTATAAGAACTTTATTGGTTTTGTTACTAAATAAATACTGACATGTATGGCTTTTAATATAATGTGTTAATCTTGCCTATAAAATCCCAAATTGGGAAATATATGGTTTTAGCTTGAGAGAATGAAGTCCTTCCCAAAATGATATATATAGTACAAGGCCTTGGTGTTCTTAGATGTTTTCCATAATGTTATTTCTCAAATTCCTAAAAAAGTAAAAAGACAAAAAAAAAAACACTACATAGAAAAACACTGGAACCATCACTGAAAGCTACCACAGTTTGGGAGTATCTAGTTAAATAAAAACAAACATACAAACCCTTGGGGAACAAGCACATGTTTTCTTTTATGCGACTGCTTTCAAGCCAAAGAACAGAGGACGAGAGACCGTTTGGAGAGAAATCATGGCTTGCTGTAAGAGTACATGTCCCAGACACACAGCAATCAATGGTTAGAATGTATTGAGGAACGACCATACCATGTCATGGCAATCCTTATTGTATCTTATGCAGACCCTTCCCTTATGGAGTCCACAAATACTCTGACCTGAAAATGAAAAGGAAGACACAGAAGACAATTCCACAAGTGGAAGTCTTGTGTACAATGCCAGCACTTTAAAAAAATGTGAGGTTAAAAAAAAAAAAAAGAAAAAAAGAAGACAGTTCAGAAATCTGGGATCTCTAACCTCACACATCTCTGCAAAATGCATACCGTACGCCAAACACCAAAAATATTACCCTTGGTCCAAATGTACATTGTTGTTCATTTCCATTATATATTTGCATTGAGCAAAAAAAATTAAAATGTAACTTTAAAGGGCTAAGGTCTCACCTTAATGTATGGATGATCGTTACATGTTGTCCCCCACTGTCTAGCACAACGTTCCTCTTTTCTGTGCTCATAGAACTCAGGATGACGTAATATAGCCACTCTTCTGCTTTCATATACCAAGGCAAATGCTGTGCAGCCGTCAAGCCTTTGCTTGTCCTCATTGGTAGCCGTCAGCACAACCGGTACAGATAAATTGATGACACCCCCTGTGAAAATGGAATATATTACTAATTGGATTTCAGGATGACAAAAACGCCAGAAAAAATATACTTCAGTAGCAATATTATTTTGCACAGACCATATAAAGATATAAGAAATAAATATTTGAATATAAATATTCAAAATAAATGCCAATTTATAAACACTCTCCATGCGCTCTAGGGCGAGAATCGTTATTATTACCCTTTAACATGACCTTGTGCTTTTTCACCTGCAGAACAAAGTAACAAGCTGGCTTTAACCACTTCAATACCAGGAACTTATACACCTTCCTGCCCAAGCCAATTTTTAGCTTTCAGCGCTGTTGCAATTTGAATGACAATTGCGCGGTCATGCTACACCGTACCCAAACAAATTTTTTATCATTTTGTTCCCACAAATAGAGCTTTCATTTGGTGGTATTTGATCACCTCTCCGATTTTTATTTTTTGCGCAATTGTAAATAAGTAAGTTTTCTCCTTCAATGACAGGCACTGATATGGCTGCACTGACGGGCACTGATAAGGCGGCACCAATGAGGTGGCACTGATGGGCACTGATAGGCAGAAACTGATGGGCACTGATGAGAAATGATAGGTGGCACTGGTATGCAGCACTGATGGACACTCATAGGCGGGCACTGTTGGGTATGGATGGGCACTTAGAACACTGATGGGTGGCATTGCTGGGCATCACTTGTCTGATCTGCTGCATAATGTTGCCAGTCAGTGCCCATTTGTGGGCACCGATTGGCATATATTTGGCATATTTTTGTATATGTGGATGGCCATGGGGTACGTACCTGGCCATCCACATGTTTGGGGCTTCCCTGGTGGTCCAGCGTGGGCCTCCGAGGGGGGACTGACCCCCCCCCCTGTCAGGAGAGCCACCGATCGGCTCTCCTCTACTCGCATCTGTCAGACACAAGTGAGGAAAAGCCGATCAATGGCTCTTCCTGTTTACATCGTGATCAGCCATGATTGGACACGGCTGATCATGTGGTAAAGAGCCTCCACCGGAGTCCCCTTAGCATTAAAACACCCCCAAAGCATAATGTTTCCACCTCCATGTTTGACAGTGGGGATGGTGTTCTTGGGGTCTTGGCAGCATTCCTCCTCCAAACACAACGAGTGGAGTTTATGCCAAAAGTAAAAGGTAAAATAAATTAAAAAAATTAAACGCGCCCTGTCCCGCCGAGCTCGTGTGCAGAAGCGAACGCATACGTGAGTAGCGCCCGCATATGAAAACAGTGTTCAAACCACACATGTGAGGTATCGCCGCGATCGGTAGAGCGAGAGAAATAATTCTAGCCTAGATTTCCTCTGTAACGCAAAACATGCAACCGGTAGAATTTTTTAAATGTCGCCTATGGAGATTAAGGGTAAAAGTTTGTCGCCATTCCACGAGCGGGCGCAATTTTTGAAGCGTGACATGATGGGTATTAATTTACTCTGCGTAACATTATAAAAAAATTGGGCTAACTTTACTGTTGTCTTATTTTTTTTATTAAAAAAAGTGTATTTTTTCAAAAAAAAAGTGCGCTTGTAAGACCGATGCGCAAATACGGTGTGACAGAAAGTATTGCAACGACTGCCATTTTATACTCTAGGATGTTAGAAAAAAAAAATGTATAATGTTTAAGGGTTCCAAGTAATTTTCTAGCAAAAAACCTGTTAACTTGTAAACACCACATCTAAAAAAGAGGCCCGGTCTTAAAGTGGTTAAGGTAAAAAACCTAAGGCTTCAACGACCACTTTAAAAAAAATATGTATAAATATAAATAATAAAAAGGGGCAGACTTTGTGGATCAATTGGTTGTTTTTCTACTTCATTTACACAATGTATATTGTATTAAAATTAGCAAAGCAAAAATCATGAAAAAAAACTGCTGACAATTAAATAAGTCCTCTAATATAAAACTAACCATACAAAAGAGGGGATTGCTGGACAGATGTTTTAAGAACTTACCCTATAGCCAAAAGTAAGAAAGAAAAAAAAAAAAAAAAAACGACAAGAGAACATGGAAATGTTTTGCTTCTTTGTGAAACCACATCTCAAACTATTACTGTATTTGAATTAAAATACTGAACTACTCTGTTTATAATGGTAATTCAGAATAGTTAAGAGAAATCTGGAAAGCTGAAACACACCCACAAGGAACTCTCTATAAAGTTCATTGTTATGTGAAAAAATAAGAGATTACTAGATAAATGCAAATATGCATTTCATCTAAATTGCTCATTTTGTCGGTATTTCTTTTTAGAATGTGGAATTTTTATTGAATTAGGTTAGGTTTGTTAAAATTTCAGGACTTTGAAAACAAAACTCATTTCATTACGTTGCTTTGCTGTACCTCTTTTCTGCACATTTAGGTTTCAAAAGTATGACATAGCTTTGTAATACTACACAAAAAGCACAGCATCTCATGGCACACATCCTAGTTTGCTCTAAATTAATTTTACAATAGTGTGCCCATAGAGAGTACACCTGAAGAATATAGGGCTTTGCTGTGTCTAAATATCTATAAGGTTCTTGCACGTGGGAGCCTGAGCCTGTGTAAAATCAATTCCAGGCACATTTATTTTCCCAAAAGACCAAATGATGAGTACAGCCACCCATTGACATGAATGACTGTGCATGGCTGTACATGAGTATAGCGCACAACTCTATGCAAAAAGTAGAACATTTTTGCATACATCTGTACAAATTGATGTTGCTTCTAGAGGAATACATATACAGCTAGGTCCATATATATTTGGACACAGGCACAATTTTAGATTTTCAGGTATTTACCAAAACACATTCAAGCTATAGTTATATAATGTATATGAGCTGAAAGTACGCACTCTTGGGTTTAATTTGAAGTTATGTACATTCTAATTGGAGGAAGGGTTTAGGAAGTACAGCTCTTAAGAATAGCCACCACCCCCCCCTTTTTCAAGGGACCAAAAGTAATTGGACAATTAAATCAAAAGCTGTTTCATGGCCAGGTGTGGGCTACTCCTTTGTTCTTTCTTCATAAATTAAGCAGGTAAAAGGTCTGGAGTTAAATCTAAGTGTGGTATTTGCATTTGGAATCACGCAAGCTAAACAGGCCATTGTAAGGTTTCAAAAATGAAACAAATCCATCAGAGAGATAACAGCAACATTAGGAGTGGCCAAATCAACAGTTTGGTACATTCTGAGGAAAGAGCGCATTGGTGAGCTCAGCAACATAAAAAGGCCTGGACGTCCACGGAAGACAACAGTGGTGGATGAACGCAGGATCCTCTCTATGGTAAAGAAAAACACATTCACAACAACCAGACAAGTCAAGGGCACTCTCCAGGAGGTGGGCATATCATTGCCAAAGTCTACAATAAAGAAAGGCAGAGGGTTCACCACAAGGTGCAAACCATTCATAAGCCTGAAGAATAGAAAAGCCAGATTAGACTTAGCCAAAAAACATCTAAAAAAAGCATGACCAGTTCTGAAAAAGCATTCTTTGAACGGACAAAACTAAAAAAAATCTGTACCAAAGTGTGGAGAAGGCTTGGAACAGCTCATGATCTAAAGCACACAATGTCATCTGTGAAACATGGTGGAGGCAGTGTGATGGCATGGGCATGCATGGCTTCCAGTGGCACTGGGTCATTGGTTTTTATTGCTGATGTGACAGAAGACAGCAGCAGCCGGATGAATTTTGCAGTTTAGAGATATACGGTCAGCCCAGATTCAGCCAAATGCAGCAAAGTTGATTGGACAGCGCTTCACAGTACAGATGGACAATGATCCAAAACACACTGCAAAAGCAACCCAGGAGCTTTTGAAGGAAAAGAAGTGCAGTATTCTGCAACGGCCAAGTCAATCACCTGATCTCAACCCAATTGAGCATGCACTTCACTTGCTGAAGGCAAAACTAAAAGCAGAAAGACCCACAAACAACAACTGAAGACAGCTGCAGTTAGAGCCTGGCAAAGCATCAGAAAGGAGGAAACCCAGTCTTTGGTAATGTCCATGGGTTCCAGACTTCGGGCAGTCATTGCCCGTAAAGGATTCTCAACAATATATTATGAACATTTTATTTATGATTATATTAATTTGTCCAATTACATTTGAGCCCCTGAAAATGGACTGTGTATAAAAATGGTTTCAGTTCCTAAAATTTGTACTTGATGTTTATATTCAACACCTTGACTTAAATCTGAAAGTCTGCACTTTAAATGAATTTTCGATTGTTTTGTTTTAATTTTATTCTGGTGTCGCACAGAGCCAAAAAGTCTGTAAGTTGTGCATGTGTTCAAATATATATGGACCTAACTGTATAGCCAAGTATTTGCAAGGAATGAAGGCATAAAAAGTATCCATGGCCCAGTATGTGCAAGGGTTGCATGCACAGGATGTACGTATTCCTTTTTGAGTACAGAGATATTCAACAACATTGCAAATCTCAGTGAAGTTTTACTGATTAGTCCCTTTGTCTAAGCAAACAGAAAAATGTACCTCATGGCTTAGTTGTAGATAAACATTTGTATGGGCCTCAAAAGTATTGTAATACACACCAGGCTAACTCAACGTGTTGCATCAAGTGCCAAGGTGAGCGATTCATGCTCACATTTAAAGCCCAGGCTTTGCCCATTATGGTGGGCATACCACCCAAAGCAGTCCTCAAAGACTGGGTTTCATTGTGATGGGCCACAGTCCTGGACCTGTATAGCACTCAACACATTGTACCAAGTACCAAGGTCAGCACCCCACTCAGGATTTATGATGCTGGAATGTATGTAAAGTCCAGGCTTTGCCCATCACAGTGGGCATACCCCCAAAGTGGTCTTTAGGGACTTGTTTCCAAAGTGATGGATGACGGCACTGGACCTGTATAGCACCCTACGGCTAACTTAACTCTTTGAACCAAGTGCCAACATGAGCACTCCACACAGGATCCAGTACCCACAGCAATATTACATACTGTCCCCACACAATCGGGTCTGGGTCCGGTTCCAAAGGTTGCACTGACCCAGATATACTTCTATACTGCTTCTTTGTAGGCATTAGAAGACAGTGGCAGTTGATTGAAGAATTGTAAGAAAAATAATAAATAAAAAATAATAAACTAGTGAAGCTGTTTTATCTACAAAGGAGAAGAGATCCATCACCTACAGACTGTAGCACAAAACTGATGAATTAAAGGGAGGGGTAGGGCCATAGGGAAGATGCCACAGTCATTTGAAGGTACAAGCCTATAAACCATGTAGAAGTTGTCTGTGTCAGTGACATTTATACAGTAATCAGTGCATTTTTATAGCACTGATCGCTGTATAATTGTCAATGGTCCCAAAAATGTGTCAAAAGTGTCCAATTTGCCCGCCGCAATATCGCAGTCCCAATAAAAATTTCAGATCGCCACCATTACTAGTAAATAAAATAATAATAATAATAATGAT
The DNA here is from genome assembly GCA_028564925.1 of Lithobates sylvaticus. Lineage (NCBI taxonomy): Eukaryota > Metazoa > Chordata > Amphibia > Anura > Ranidae > Lithobates > Lithobates sylvaticus. The sequence continues at coordinate 541,952,061 of CM053026.1, forward strand.
AAAAATGCCATAAATCTATCCCCTTTTTTGTAGACGCTATAACTTTTGCGCAACCCAATCAATATTTGCTTATTGTGTTTTTTTATTACCAAAAATATGTAGAAAAATACATATCGGCCTAAACTGAGGAAAAAATTTCCTTTTTTTTTTTTTTATTGGGGATATTTATTATGGCAAAAGGTACAAAATAGTGTTTTTTTCAAAATTTACGCTCTTTTTTTGCTTATATCGCAAAAATTAAAAACCGCAGAGATGATAAAATACCACCAAAAGAAATCTCGATTTGTGGGAAAAAAAAAAAAAAAAAAAGACAAAATTTGTTTGGGTACAACGTCGCAGGGCCGCGCAATTGTCAGTTAAAGTGATGCAGTGCCGTATCGCAAAAAATGGCCTGGTCATTGAGCAGCCAAATCTTCTGGAGCTGAAGTGGCTAAAAGTCAAGTTAAGGGGAAACATGAAAGTATGCCCCCTCCTTTACAAAAATACACTCTTGCAGATGAGCATTATTCCACAAAGATAGAGATTTTTATGTGGCTTACATTTTTACATTTTCAGAACGATTTTTCTAAAATCAAGCATTGCATGTATAAACCGTGTCCTCTTAGATTCTTTTCTATTTTTATATGGACAATTCCACAACTGGCAAATGGATACCCACATGAACTGACAAGAGGCATTTTGTCATTTTACATGGGTATACAGATGTGCAAAGATATTGGTTAAGACCATAAATCCTGTCTCCTATAGAATATACCACTCTGCCCTGTTAAAAAGCAGATTCTTTGTAATCTTGTATTTTCTCCGGATCATAAAGCATCACATATGTTTAGTATAGTTTTCATTTTAACTTTAGAGTGACTGAAGGAACAGTGAACTATCCCCATAGGTGCACAACCTGTTGGGCAGAACCCTACAGTCCCACAGTAAAGTGACTCCACACGGATTTACAGCAAATGTTAGGGCAAAAAAATAAGCAACAAAACATATTCATATGGACTGAAACATATTCAGTCCATATCTACAATACATGCAGATTTCCACATGCTCTGTAGACAAAAATAGTCCATCAGAAAATCGGGCAAGGCTTGGGATTTCAGCGCAGCAGAGGAAGAATCAGTTCAAACATCTTTCTGTAGTTGCTAAGTTTTTAAATGGATACAACATAGGGAAACAAGTACTGTATATACTCGAGTATAAGCCGAGTTTTTCAGCACATTTTTTTGTGCTGAAAATTCCCCCCTCGGCTTAAACTCGAGTCAAGCACTTTTCTGCAGAAGAGAATGACATTTTCCGACCCGACTTTGGGGCCCCGTATCTCGGGGCCACTTGGTGCTAGGAAATTTGGTGTTCAAACCCAGTGAAACTAGCACTACAACATATCCAAAGATGGGGTTCCTAGCACCAAGTGGCCCCGAGATACGGGGCCCCAAAGTCGGTTCGGAAAATGTCATTCTCTGCTGCAGAAAAGTGCTTGACATTTTCCGAACCGACTTTGGGGCCCGGTATCTCGGGGCCACTTGGTGCTAGGAAACCGATCTTTGGATATGTTGTAGTGCTAGTTCCACTGGATTTGCACACCCAAAGTTGGTCAACTGTGTCCATCTGCAGCAATGTAATTTTGGGACCCTTTGGGTCCAGAGACCCCAAATTTTGTCTGCAGCTAGGGGGCATTTAGGAACACTTAACTACCAAGTCTGAAGTTTAGGGGACCTATGGCTGCAAATGGGCACAGTGAGGCATGCAAATGGGCATTGTTGACCCTCTTTTCCACCTACAGTAGCTGCGCATTTATCACCCATTTTTTTGTGGTAAAATTGGGTGCCTCGGCTTATATTCGGGTCGGCTTATGATCGAGTATATACGGTATGTATTGAATATATGTGCTAAAATTTGCTTGTTTTTTTTAATTTTTTTTTGATTTGCTCAGGCATACATTTTAAACCTATAGTATAAAAAGGATGGGCTTCTGTAAACTATTCTGTACATCATTTTCCTCCTGCACATCATACTGGAACAAAGACACATAAAAATCATTAGTGCATTCACATATAAAGCACTTTCATGTCTTAATATTCTGTCGTGCCTCAGAGAAAAATCCCACTATATGTGAAATAGCAGGCTTTTGGGTCAAAGGAATGAAGAGGGGGGTGCTCCTTCCCGAGACAGGCACAAGTGAGGAAGAATGAGGTGTCTGAGAACTTTTACCGTGCCAGAATAAAATCAATATGATGGTGAGCACTCAGCATCTGACCTCATTCTCTTTTACTGTAAAGTGGCTTTTACATGGATTACAATATTGTTTGATGTGACGGTACAGTCAAGAGAAACAGATGAAGCGAGGCTGGAGAAACTGGTGAGGAAAAATAGGATCTTGCCAGCTGTAAAATGAATAAAATATATCATTGGCTCTGCTTTTGCTACCTCACATAGAATAAATCCTAGTCCTGTTCAATAAATGTGTTATACATTTTAAAACATTTCATTCAGGCGTCTTATGTAGTCTGATCATTTTAGGCCTAGATAACCCTTTTTTCTACAGCATTAGCCAAGTGTGTTTTTAGCACAGAGAACAAAGCGGCTATGGGGCCTAGGAGCCAGAGGGCTTTGGGCTGCCATGTACTATTACTATTTGTGAGCTTTTAAAAGCACTGTTACAGAGAGTAGTGCATACAATGTATGACTGCATACCCGAAAGAGACCACAACATTAAAGAAATGGGAACAAAAAAAGATAAAGACAAGTTAAAAAGCAACTCGGGCCCCAAATCTTCTCAGTTTGCCTGGACTTCAGTTTTAAATGCCAACTGTACCTTTGGCACAAATTGTTATTTAAAGCCACTTCCACCCAAATGCAGCCTATCTGGTCCAATATTGGCATATGTCTGCATTCCAGTGCAGCTCTACCCCAAGTCATGCTAGCTTCAGAAAGCATCCCAGCCAGGTCCTCTTCATCCAGTGCATATTTGGCGAGGTCCCATTCTTTCCTCCAGAGACAGCTGGTGGCTCTGCTTAGGAAATAGGGGCCACAGCATGCATACACAGGATAACAAGGTCAGGACACATTCTGAAGCAAGAGTGTGTGGCTTCGGTCAAGGACGCACAGTGAATTTCCCTGGATTGAAGACAAAGGTAAGCATTTCCCCAGGTGGGCTGCACTCAGGGGGGTATGCTTTAATGGTCAACTTATACCAAAAGGTACAGCTATTATTTAAGCACCCTGAACATCTTATAAAATGTTCATGTAGAGTGGTGTTCAGACTTTCTAAATTGTGTAACAAGTCTCTACCCCCTTAAAAAGCTGTCAGTTTGGAGGATATATTTGCAGATTTGTGGCTGGCTCCCTCTACAGCTAGCTACAACATAGAAACCACAGGTCAGTGAGAAGGCAATCTGCCACATGCATAATAAAAGTGATGGTCAAGGTTGTTTACAGGAATAAGAAATATTTTCCCAAAATGTAGCCACGTGCACAGCAGACAAGTGAAGCAGGAATGTTATGCAAGAATCTCAGTTGATCTATAGTTAAAAAGCTAATGTTATCAGTCCTGGTGTAATAAAAAATAAAGGGTTAATTCTAGGTCTGTTACTGATTAATATTTTCGTGTTCGATTAATCGTTTTTTTTTAATCGACTAATTTCGATTAATTATCACGCACATACAGATCCAACTACTTTTAGCTGATCTCCTTGCATTGCAACTCTGCATTAGTCAGTGGTAAATGTGCTATACACTATATACAATCACCTGACACTAGTAAGTTTCCACAATCCATGACTTAACTTCACAGTTCACACAAATACGTTTTAAATTTAAACTGTAGCACTGACATAAGTAATTTTTTTCCCACAGTAGCGTGACAATCCATCCACCTCCGGTCTAACTAATCACTCTCCCCTTATGGCATGGACCCCTGTGCAAACAGGTGGTCATGCAAGCGAATATCAAAAAAGAGTTAACACGGACCATAAACTTCTCTCACGTCTCCTTAGATCTCAGCAAGGACGCCAGGTCATGGGTAGAAAGAAAAGATCTAAGTGCTCACCGCTTAAGTATAAGATTTAATTTTTGTGTTCAAACACAAAACTACTCACATAAAGATGATAAAAACACAGCATGTAAAGCCGACAATCATGACAGTTCCGTAGGGCAGCAGCGGGTGACGTCATGCGTAGCTCATCCCCCGTACGCGTTACATTTAATCAGAACTTTGACGTCACCGGACTCCCCCCCCTTCCCTTCATTAGCAGATGGAGGCACTTGGGGAAGGGGGGAGGAGTCCGGTGACGTCGATGTCCGTGACGTCACTGGATCTCCAAAGGAACTCCCTGAAGACCCAGAAGCCGGCGGAGAGGTGAGTACCGATCAAAAGAATTTTGATCGATCAAAAAAATTAACGATTAATCGAGGAATTAATCTTTAATTTCCACAGCCCTAGTTAATTCACCTTTAGGAAAAACTGCTTATGCAGATAAGGGGTGTCTTACCTAAAAGAAACTGTGCAGCTTTGACGAAATGTCCTTACTATAGGTGTAGGCTATTTATGTAATATGCAGTAATGCTCTCAGCTCAGGATGTGTGATGAAGTGGGTTGATTGGCATTTGCGGTCATCCAAACCAGAAGACTGAAAACAACTGGTGGTAGAAATGAATCGCTGCAGAGGACAACTTTGAATAATTTTTTTTATTTTCCTATTATAGGGTTATTTCTTCTTTTTTTTCTCTAAAGCTCATTTTCTTATTTATTTTAATCTATAATTTTTCTACATATATTTACATCTTACAGTTCTTTGACCAATGGCGAAGAGCTAGCTCAATAGTATCAAACATACAGGAAGTAAAGGATGTACATCATATAATAAACATCCATAATTAGTGTATAACATACATTTGACCAGACAGTTAAATATATTGAGGTCTACATTTTGCAGGAACAAAAAAAAAAAATAAAAATGCACATATCTTTCCAAGTTTACATAAGTCAAAGGAAGTGTAGACTGATATCAGACATTCTAGCGAGACTCACACTCCGCAACTTCAAAGAAATGAGAATAAATGAAGTATTACTACTCCTTTGCTCTGGGGTTTGAGTGTTATGCTATTTGAATATCAGTTATTCAAAGCATGTCTAAATGAGAAGGGATCAGAACTGAAGTGTTTTCCAATGACATTCAGAATGACTGATTGAGTACTGTTCTCTACTTATCAAGTGTGACAAAAGAGAGCAGTAAGACATGCATTTACAGCTGTTTAGCAAACCTTTGGTGTCAGTAATTTTAAAGTATGTACTCCATACTGTTTCTCAACAGAAAAAATAAAGCTATTCCTATAAATTTTATTAAATGTTAAAACACTCTCCACAGCTTCTCGTTTTTTTGATTTTTTTGCCTCAAGATTAGATTATATTTTTTGCGGTTGTGGGACAGTAAAAAAAAAAAAAAAAAAAAAAGGCAGTTGAGCCACAGTTTTACACCCCAGCCCACCCCCAGGACAGGAGTGTACACATGTCACACTGAAACATTGCAGCTAAAATTATACCATCCTTTTTGGCAGGCAATATCGCTACAATCATTCAAGCGAATAAAGTGAATATGGCCATGCAGCATACAATGTGCCCCATTGTACGCACCTTCTGGTCTGAAGTATTTGGGATTCTTTCAAAGCTTTTTCATACCTCACTAACACCTGACCCAATGTGGCGCTCCTGAACCACAAACTTACGCATCTGATCCTTTGCCAATTTAAAGCGGAGTTCCACCCAAAAGTGGAACTTTCGCTATTCTGCTTCCTCCGCACATTTTGCACCTTTTGAGGGGGAAGTGGGTACCTGTGTTTGACAGGTACCTTGTCCCCACTTCCTTCGGACCTCGCCCCCGCGAGGTACGTCAAAAGTCTGGCTCCCTCTTCTTTCCCCTGCTGTCGGACCAGTAAGGGAGCGCAGCGCAGTAGGGACCCGGCTGTGAAGCCGCAAGGCTTCACTTCCGGGTCCCTGTACTGGCAATGGTGGCGGCAGCAGCCGACAATCGATGGAAACATTGGCTGGGGTGCCGACATTGCTGGACTCCAGGACAGGCAAGTGTCCTAATATTAAAAGTCAGCAGCTACAGTATGTTGTTAGCTGCTGACTTAATTTTTACAGGGGTGAGTGGAACTCTGCATTAAACTTTTATTTTCTGTCACCACGGCAGCCAAACAAACCATTGTGAAAGCATGGAATCCACTTTATTATGTATACTAGCGAAGAAACATAGAATCACTCAAGCAATGATCCATGGCAAAATTGAGGCAGTCATACTAGATACTTTGATGCCTCTCCTCTGCTACAATGAGTAGTCAACCCGGGATTCCCTCCCTTGTTGGCGATTTAAAGGCCTGTAAGTTACAGCGGCACTGGTCTTCTCTAGGGGACCCCCTCTCTTTCCTGCTTATGTCCCCCTCATTTAAAAAAAAAAAAAATATATATATATATATATATTTTTTTTTTTTTTTTTTTCTTTTACCATGGATTTCCTACCTCTTTCCAACCTTTTTCTCCCCTCCTTTCTCTAGTCTGTTCCGCTTGCATTTAGCCCTTATATCCTCTGCTCCCACACCAATGTGTATCTTTTCTCCACTTAGCCCGGGCATTTCTGGACATTATACTCCCCATTGGAGATACTGGCTTGGGCCGATCTTGATAGCGATCAACCAGTACATCCTGGGGATATTTCCAGTAGTAAGGGTGTAAGATTGCACAGTGATTCCACCATCTGCTTCCTGTTCCTATGATTTGCTACTGCCATTGTCGTCATCCGTACACTATGTACCTACTTGCCTCAACTGTGGTCTACCCTCTTTGGTCCTAAGTAGTCAGCTCTTTATCTTTGTACAATTGTTACCATAAGTGCCTTCTGTTATGACTTGCAATCAGTTGATGGCTTGCTTTTGGAAATTTTCCAAATTTTTTGTACTATTTTTTCAATATTAAAGTATCATAGTTTGATAAACCTTAATACATTTTTTGAACAAGAAAAATTGTAATAGGTAGCATAGGAAATTAGTAGGGCTGTTACTGATTAAAATGTTCGTGTTCGATTAACCGTTTTTTTTTCGATTAATTATAACGCACATACAGATCCAACTACTTTTAGCTGATCTCCTTGCATTGCAACTCTGCATTAGTCAGTGGTAAATGTGGTATACACTATATACAATCACACAACACTAGTTAGTTTCCACAATCCATGACTTAACTTCACAGTTCACAAATACGTTTTAAATTCAAACTGTAGCACTGACGCAAGTCATTTATTTTTCCACAGTAGCGTGACAATCCCTCCACCTCCGGTTTAACTAATCACTCTCACCTTATAGCATGGACCCCTGTGCAAAAGGTGGTCATGCAAGCGGGTATCAAAAGAGTTAACACGGACCATAAACTTCTCTCACGTCTCCTTAGATCTCAGCAAGGACGCCAGGTCATGGGTAGAAAAAAAAGATCTAAGTGCTCACCGCTTAAGTATAAGATTTAATTTTTGTGTTCAAGCACAAACTACTCACATAAAGATGACAAAAACACAGCATGTAAAGTCGACAATCGTGTTAGTTCCGTAGGGCAGCAGCGGGTGACGTCATGTGTAGCTCCTCCCCCATACACGTTACGTTCAATCAGAACTTCAACGTCACCGGTCTCCTCCCCGCGTCCCTTCGTTAGCAGATGGAGGCACTTGGGGAAGGGGGGAGGAGTCCGGTGACGTTGATGTCTGTGACATCAACGGATCTCCAATGGAACTCCCTGAAGACCCAGAAGCCGTCGGAGAGGCAAGTACCAATCAAAAGAATTTTGATCGATCAAAAGAATTTATCAATTAATCGAGGAATTAATCTTTAATTTCCACAGCCCCAGAAATTAGATGTGTAATTTATGTCCATAGAACCCCTGACGGTGCTCCCTGCATGTTGGGCCTCTGTATGTGGCCATGCTGCAAAAACCCATGTGATATCCCCATACACAGAAGTAGCACAATGTGTTTAGGTGTGTAGTTGCAAGTATGCATATGTCATGTGAGAGAAATAACCTGTTAAAATGACAATTTTGTGAAAAAAATATAAAAAAAATCAAAAATTATTTTGCAAAGAATTGTGGGAAAAAATTACAACTTCAAAAAACTCACCACCTCTTACTAAATACATTGGAATGAGACATTTTGGGAGTATTTGTATTGTCCTGAAATAATAGGCTTAGACCCCCCAGGACAACCCCCCCCCCACATTAGTATAGACCCCCCAGGACAACCCCCCCCCCCACTCTTGTCCGTTTTATGGACTCTGCTTACTTGGGGGGATCAATCCGCTGAGCAGATGGATGACAGGTCCATTTCTGCTCTCTGTGCAGAAATGGCCCTGTCAGAGTCCCGCTCTCCTCTATGGGGAGATTGGATGACAACGGACCACCTGTCCGTTTTCATCCGATCCGATAGAAGGATGGAAAATAGGGTCACTATTCATCTGGATTTGGCGGACAGGATCGGATAGCAGGGGGTGTCAGCGGACATGTCACCGCTGACATCCGCTTCCCCATAGGGGTGAATGGAGCGTCCGATCAGGTCCGCCTGAAAAACTGACAGGTGGACCTGATCGGAAATCCCGTGTGAAAGAGCCCATAGGCTATCAGTACATCAGGTGTGAACAATATTCAATGATTGGCACCATAGCTTATATACTCCAATCCTTAAATACAAAATAAAATACACTGATTTGTATTATTTTGACCAAAGAAATGTAGCAGTTTAACTTTTGGCTAAAATTTATGAGGAAAAATTACTAATTTGCTCATTTTTATAACACAAATTAGGAAAATGCATTATTTTCCCAAAATGTTTTATTTGTAGCGCAAAAAATTTAAAACCCAGTGGTGATTTAAACACCACCAAAAGAAAGCTCTATTTGTGTGAAAAAAAGGGCATAAATTTAATTTGGGTACAGTGTTGCATAACTGAGTAATGGTCATTCAAAATGTGAGAGCACAGAAAGCTGAAAAAAGCTGTACAATCTCCTTTAAAGTTACCGAAACATTGTAGTATAAAAACAAAGCTAAATAATAAATTCCATTATTATCCAATCAGGTAGGCCCTTGCATTACATAGTGAATGGTGGATCTAAAGGAGATTCTCCAACAGGATTGCGTAGTGTATGGTCAGCTTTAGTGCTAGGTGTGCAATATTTCATTGCATCTGGCATTTTTTATGGTTCTGCAATTCAGCATCCTGTTCCACGCTTCCATCTCCAGCCGCCAACTTGGACAGTGAATCAACAAATTCACTCTAGTGAGCCGACCTAGGAACCAGTAATCTTGCAGACTAGTAGGTGGTTTGCATTAGTAGAAAGGCCAGCCAATGTCACAAATATTTTGGCAGTCATATATACAGTATATGCCTGGAGTGCCAATTTAAGCTACCCCTCTAATGACATCATGCAGGAAAGTCAATATGAACACTGGTAGGAGAGTTGGTTATTCCAAATGATTAGCAAACCTGTGCATTGCAAGACTAATTATTTTTTAAGTATCAAGAGGCTCAAGCTAGGTTTGTATAGATTTATAAAATGAAGAAGAAAACCCGTTTACTGGTGAAGTACAACATCAACCCATGGAAGCCAACCAGAAATCATCTTGGCAAGATTATGTACAGCTGGTTGCTAATATAATGCAGCACACACTGATGCACAGTACCAACAAGACACTACTAAAATACAAAATATATTTTAATTTCTACTCTCAATCCCCTTGTTTTTAGATGACCTCTCCTTAACATGCTTTAAATCCCTTTCCCTCGTGGTGCATAGTTATAATGCATATGAGTTATTGATCAATAGCTGCAAACTAAACAATAAAAAATTATCTACTGATACACGAACACAATTAGACCAAGGAATTTATAATCAGAAACAGAAATATCCCTTATAGGTTCAAAAGGTGGTTTTTGAAGCACTGAGAGAACCTGATTCAAACCCCATGGAGTGATGGTTGAGTGCACAGAGGCGACCACATAAAAGACAGCATGTACAAATGTCTTAATCAGAGACTGGGAGACTAGCTGTCTATTGGAACCAGATCGCAAGCATTGAGATTTGACCCTTGATGGATGCCAAATTCTGATCCAAACCTAATTGCAAAAAGGTCAGGATTGGTCACACAGCATTTTCTGGGATGAAACCTTTCCTTGCACGTAGAGCAGTATGTCTTCAAGTGCTACGATAGACCTTGCAGGAAGTGGAGTTCCCAGTTTTTAGAATTTTAGGAATCAGGGATTCAGAGAGGCCCCTATCCCTCAAGATCTGGGCATCAACTGCCATGAGCCAGCAACTGTGAAGCAGAAATGTAAACTGGTGCTTGGGATAGAAGATTCTGACTATATAAAAGGGCCCACGGTGCATTTATCAATAGTCTGATTAGATGAGAGCATCACATCTGCCTACTTAATTAGGTAGATACACTGAGTCTGTGACTGAGAACTGAAAGAAGGGCAGTTCTCAGGTGGGAACTCAGTGTAACTACTTGGTTCAACTCTGAGTGATGTCCTTTGCAGCGTTTCTTTTCTTGCAGTATCCAGTTTGTTGTAGAGACTGGAGGCCATAAGGCCAATATCTGAAATCCCCCACAGTTTACACAGGCTCTGGAACACTTTCAGCTGTACTGCCCATTGTCCATGGTTGGGACATAAAATTCTGTCCTAGACAGAATCCTTTCTACCCATCTTGCCATGGCAAGACATCCGATTCTTCACTGATGGTTGATTGTCGACAATGACGTAGCATTCTCTGACCGGATCTGATCAGATAACCCTTCAGTCAAAATCACTCGGAGGTTTAGAACGTTGATCAGGAGATGGAATTCTTTAGAACTCCTCCCCAGCCTATCAGGCTGGTATCGCAAGGATGCAAAATGAATTGTACTCATTACAGGCCAGCATAACCATCGGAGCCCGAGTTGGATTTCTATTGGTGTTATCCTTGGTCAGGTGCTGTCCGGAAACTGAACCAATTTGTTCCACGATGAAAAAATGTTGAGTTGTAGGAGTCTTAAAAGGAAATGGGCAAACTGAACAACCTGAAAAGGAGGCTACCATCAACCGCAGGACTTTCATGCAGAAGTCAAGAGTCAGTCAACTCCTTCCTTTTCATGAACCTAAGTCCATTTCCCTAATGTTTGATAGACTAGCAACATGGTCATGGCAGGTTTTAATGCAGGGCCTACCAGAGAAAACAAGGTTGTAGAAAGAAGCTTTAAAGCGGTTCTACACCCATTTCATTTAGTAAATCTCTTTGCCTTCCAAATCAGGCAAAGAGTACTAAATGAAATGTTTTTTTTTTTTTTTTTTTTTTTACTTACCTTGTAATTGAAGACTTCCGGTCTTCTCCCTCTGCGGCGGCGGGCGGGGTCTTGCGTCGATCGTCGTCACGCCGCACTGTCTCCTGGGATCTGGTGTCATTGATCCCAGGAGTCAGTGCGGGCATCTTCCGAAATCTCGCGAGATTTCGGCCACATCTTCCGAAATCTCCCGAGATTTCGGCCGCATCTGCCGAAATCTCGTGAGATCTCGGCAGATGAGCCGTTACTGCGCACGCGCGAGTAACGGCAGTGCATGGTGGGCCATCTAAAGTCCCTGTGGGTGTTTCACATGCCCACAGGCAAGATGGCCCCCAGCACTAAAGAAGAAGACGAGGAACTTCATCGGACGAAAACCGGCGGCGATCGAGATGGAAGATGGAACAGGTGAGTCCCCTAATAAAGGTAAGCACACTTTATATTACATCCTTAAAAAAAAAAATTTTTTTCAGAGTGCAGAACCGCTTTAAATACACTATATTGTCCAAGTATTGGGACACCTGCCTTTACACACACAAGAACTTTAATGGCATCCTAGTTTTAGTCTGTAGGGTTCAATATTGGAGTTGGCCCACCCTTTGCAGCTATAAGAGATTCAACTCTTCTGTGAAGGCTGTCCACGAAGTTTAGGAGTGTGTTTATGGGAATGTTTGACCATTCTTCCAGAAGTGCATTTGTGAGGTGAGGCAATGATGTTGGACAAGAAGGCCTGCCTCGCAGTCTCCACTTTAATTTATCCCAAAGGTATTCTATTGGGTTGGGATCAGGACTTTGTGCAGGCCAGTCAAGTTCCTCCATCCCAAATTAGCTCATCCATGTCTTTATGGACCTTGCTTTGTGAACTGGTCCAAATCATTTGGTGGGGGGGATTATGGTGTGAGTTTATTTTTCAGGGGTTGGGCCTGGCCCCTTAATTCCAGTGAAGGGAACTCTTAAAGCGTCAGCATACCAAGACTTTTTGGACAATTTCATGCTCCCAACTTTGTGGGAACAGTTTGGGGATGACCCCTTTCCGTTCCAACATGACTGCACATCATTGCACAAAGTAAGGTCCATAAAGACATGGCCTCCATAGAGTCCTGACCTTAACTGGATCTACAGTGGGAACCCCCGACCTCTTATTGAAAAACTCCTTAAACAAATATAGGGTTGAAAAATGTAGGGAGGTGTACATAGTTTATTAAGAGTCTCCAATAACCATGTCTGGGACTAGGGGTTACATCAAAAAGGTTTTCTTAGCCTTAGGACCTCAGAGAGATACCAGACAGATGGTAGCACTAGTAGAAGCTACAGGCTTTTTCAATTTTAAAGTGGGTGTGCATTAAAGTGGTTCTAAAGGCAGAAGGTTTTTTATCTATATGCATTAAGAAAAAAAAAAAAAAACCTTCTGCGTGCAGCAGACTCCTTCAGCCCCCCTAATACTTACCTGAACCCATCTCAATCCAGCAATGTTGCACAAAAGGCTCAGCTGTCCAGGACTCTCCCTCCTCATTGGCTGAGACTATTGCCTTCCGCTGCTGTCAAAGTCAGTGAGCCAATGAGGAGAGAGAGGGGGCGGGGTCGGGCCACGGCTCAGTGTCTGAATGGACACAGAGCAGCGGCTCAGCTCAGCTCAGGTGCCCCATAGCAAATTGCTTGTTGTGAGGGCACTCAGCAGGAGGGAGGAACCAGAAGTGCCAGTGAGGGACCCGAGAGGATCGGGGATGCTCTGTGCAAAACCAGTGCATAGAGCAGGTAGGTATAACAGGTTTGTTATTTTTAAACATAAAAACCTGAGACTTTAGTATCACTTTAAGTCAATAAGGACCAAAATGGTTTCTCTAAGCCTGGGAGCGAAGGCAGTTGCCTGCAAATCCTCAGTGGCAACATTATCCATCAAGGAATTATGAGATTCTCCAGTGGCCTCTGTAGCAAAAGGCTCAGTGGCCACTAAGATTGCAGGCTGATGTTAGTGGTTTGTGACCTGGAGGGACCTGGTATTGATTATTGATCTCCATGTGTCTTGCATCTGACGAATCATGCTGCAAGTCAGGGAAAACTTAGCTCAGCATACTAGGTAAAGCCTTAGTACCCACAAATCGGCTGCTGGAAGTAGAACAGGTTCAGATGATTGAAGGTAACCAAGTCAGTCTAGGCAAAGCAAGGACTAATCTAGCAAAAAAAGATTAAACTTTTCATTAGTAGGCAAAAGATGTCCATCAGCCAAGGACACCAGTAAAAATCTGAGAGGAGGCGTAATAACAGGCTGGTCACTGTTTTTTTTTTTGCCAGTGTCTGAATGTTCCTGTGGGCAGCAGTATAACCCAACTGTCTCTGAATCCAACAAACACATTATTACAATAAGTCATATGATAGATTCTTAAAATAAAAACTCCTGAAAAATAAACCAATACCAACAGTTTCAGAGTATGCTTACCATCTAACAGACAATCAAAATGAAGGCACTGCAAGTACTCTCGCTCTCTCATAAAGCCATTAAGTGGTGTTGCCCAGCCTTCTGCCAAAACTTGCACCCATTGCATGTCCACCTGTACAAGAGAAAAACAGACTAATTGAGAGAAGCAAACGAGTAAGGTAGTTAGTAATTTGACACTTTGGTACAAAGCAAAACGTTTTAGAGTTAACCCAGAATAATGACCCTATGGCTCCAGAATTAACACTCTCACTCTGAGGTACGCAGCAATATGCAACATGTGTAGCGCAATCAATGTTTTTGGAAGATTTTGTAAAACCTCAGGTAAATGAAAATGCTAATGTTATCACGACCAGATATTTTCCCTTTAGATATGGCTCAACAAGGCACTGAAAAGGGAATTATGATATACCATGTGCAGTTACCAAGATCAGCCAGTTAAAGAGTGCATCTTCATTTATCTAAATGCAGTAAAAATAAAATTTGACAGGCTGCTGCAGGTTAAAGAGCATGTAAATCCAACATTTCATATTCTGATATGTGCCCGCTGTACCGTGTATTTGTATAAAAAAAGCATCCTGTGCTCTTTGTATTGCTTCCTTTGTGTGAAATCCCTGGTGTTCATTCTGCTTTCCTATTAAAAACTGACCGCACT